>CM040126.1:282419481-283619481 GCA_022559845.1 Amorphophallus konjac | reverse complement strand
AGTCCTTACTTCCAGTGACCTGTCCACTAGTCGTAGCTTCCTGCACACGCGAGTGCGGACCCACCTGGGAGTGGTGGAGAGCGAGACCCGGTGTGAGGCGGTTTTCAGGTTGGTTCCCGTAGGGCCCCTTGCCTTTGCCACCAGAGTCCGGTAGGGGGAAAACCAGCAAGAGGACCCGACCTAGAGCAGATGGTATGTGTGTGCAGACGTAGTTGAGGGCTTAGGACACGCGCTGACGAGCGTGACCCCAGCTAGTCCTTGTTGTGGTACTTGTTGCGTGTCTGAGTCTCACGCCCGGGGCATTGTAGCTAGACACTTATGACTGTTAGCGCAGTGAAGAGTGATATAGAAGGGGGGGATGAATAGATCACTCCCGATTTGAACAACTTCAGCGGAAAATCACTACTTCGAAATACAGCCCTTCAGAAATAGCTAAACAATATAGCTAACGCAGTAAGAAATTAAGACAGAATAATAAGGTGCGATTGGAAGAGGCCGTCCACACACAAACACAAGGCCAAACAGAAGGAGAGCACAAACGATGATAGCAAACCACAGAGGAGACAAGAGAATTTAAGGTGGTTCGATTGTAGTCCACAATCTACATCCACCCCTCACTCCAACTAGACTGAGGATTCCACTAGCCACTGCTAGAAAACTGCAGACTCAGTCTGCGAACAATATGCTGCCACACAGCTTGAACAACCAAGGGAAACAAATCCCTCAACCAAACTCTGCTACCCACAGAGTTTGACATCTGGACCTGCTACCAGCAAGACCAGAACCGGAGATGGCTCTCCCTTCCTCCAACTCGGAGGGAACCTGCTAATGACAACCCGTCACTAGCAAAACCAGAGATCACAGATCTCTCTTCCTCTGCAGCCCAGAGGGGAACCGGAGTAACTCTCTCTTCCTCCAAACACTGGAGGGTAACAACTCGAAATCAGAGATATGAAGAAATGAAAGAAAAATCAGAAATGTAAACAAGACCAACGATGAACAACAATCGTTTCATAAAAACCAAAATCAAATGTAGCTTCCGAAGAAGCAAATTGGACTCTTCTCTCTCACTCAGACTTTTCTCTCACAGCAATACTCTCAAATCTTTTCTCTCTATCTTCTTTCTGGAACGTGGAGGCTCTCTCTCTTTTCTTCTTCTGCTAAGGGATTTTCCTCTTCAGCTTTTTCTCCAGTTCAGTCCATCTAATCGCAGAAGGCACCATTTATATGGCATTCGACCTGACTTTCAGGCATTCACACGAGTGGGTCTCGTTCCCTCCCTTTCCAGAGCATTCTCGGATCACGTGGCAGGCATCATCCTCGATTCACGTGCCCAATCATTGACCTGAATCATCTGCAGGCAGAGACAAGGAAATGTGATTAGTTAGTTCAGTCAGATATCAACGAATGTATATACTTTAGAACCGCAAATGAGTAAGTGTGTACACTGAGAGAGTGTATAGACTTGTGAGTCTTCAAGCAACCTCAGTGTATAGACTAGCTGAATAATGCATTATCATAACATAGGAAATGCGTGGACTTCTGTGAAGTGTATGAAGCCCTCGAGTGTATAGACTTAGGGATGTCAATTAGGCAAGTGTGTCAAGTGTGAGAGTGTATAGACTTGCAAACAAGGGACTGTACAGACTTGATTAAAGAGTGCATGTGAAAGGCAGTGTACAGACTTGAGATGAACAAAGCATGAACGAGTCTATCCAATGTATAGACTAGAAACATTTGAACATATGGACAATGTATACACTTGGCCTTTGAGGAATGGTGTATAGACTCTGAACGTGAAGGCAGGCTATATAGACTTGGAGACTATTGAAGCACTGTATAGAATTGGTAAACCTGAACCAATGTGCATACTTGGAACGCCTGAGGACCAGTGTATAGACTTGAAATCAATGAAGACGTTGGCTGTTCAGACTTGCATGAACGATGTATACACTTTGCCAATGTGTAGACTTAGGGTGTAGCTAAATAAGCGAACGTAGGAATAGGTTGGAACGTATAGACTTAGGTTCGATCAGCAATGTACAGACTTCAACTAGGGAAGCTACAGTGCTATGTCTAGACTTAATGATGCAAGCCTTGTATAGACATTGGAACGCTTGAAGCGATGTACAAACTTGGTGAGCGTCAAGCAGTGTACAGACTTTGATGAACGCCGCTCGCTGTACAGACTTGGTGAGTGTCAAGCAGTGTACAGACTTTGATGAATGGCGCTCGCTGTACAGACTTCGAATCAATGCATGAATAGTGAAACAATGTCTAGACTTGGATGCCCAAGCCAATGTATGGACTTGTGCAGTGCAGCCAGTGTATGGACTTGTACAGTGCAGCACAGTGTACAAACTTTGAAGTGCAACCTGGCAGGATGTGTAGACTTAGAACGCAACCAGGATGTCTAGACTTGTTATGAAGCAAAGCACAGGCTGTAAATACTTGAGGTAATGCTTGCAGAAAGCGATGTATGGACTTGGTTTGTGACTAGAGGCTGTACAGACTTGAGGTTCAATTGAGGATGTATAGACTTGGAAGATGAAAGGTGATGTGTAGACTTTGAGGTTCAACTGGATATATAGACTTGGAAGATGTGAGGCGATGTGAACACTTTGAAATGAATGGGAGACTGTATAGACTTGGCCCCTTGAAGGGTGTATAGACTTCAGATGTGCAAGCTACAGTGCCGTTGTACGGACTTGACCTCAAGGATTGGCTGTACACGCTATGAATAAGAAGACCAATGTATGGACTTGGAAAACAAAGGGTGCGTCGACCCATCAGAAGGGAGCGTCGACCCATCACTGTCCAGACTATGCAGACAGAGTGCAGACAAGATCAAGTAGTGCATATCTATCTGACAACCATATGAACTGCACAGTCCTACATGATGAAGCATGAATTAATCTAGAGATAGAAGATTGATTTATAGTGTGAGACATCATCAAAACCGTAGGGATGCAACAATCTCCCCCTTTTTGATGATGACAACACTATGAATCAAGCAATATCAAAGCTTAACAAAAAATTAACTGCAGTTTCAACAATCAAAGAAAATTCAAAACAAGTGAAAGCACAGCCAAGTTAAACACTACTGCAGAAGCACTTCTTTCTCCAAAACCACTCCACCACAACTCACTCTCAGCTCCCCTACAACCCATTCTCAGATAAAGCTATCACATGACAAGGTAATCTCCCCCTTAGCTCATGAACAATACTCCCCCACAACTCATGACAATACATGACCTACTGATATTGCATAACCTCTTCTCCCCCTTTGACATCAGCAAAAGGAAATGCAGAATATATGAAAGTGCTGGAGAAATGAAGAAGAAGTACAGTAACTTCTTAGGGCAGAAAGGCACAAGCAAGTCTTAAGAAAATAAGTGAGGTGCTAAACTCAAGTGAAGATTCTTGAACTCCAGTACACACTAGAGAAATAGAATGATAGAAAAGTTTATCAGCATACATGGAGTATGATTTAGAGCAGGAATTAACAAGTATGGCTAGATATTGCTGAACTGTCAACAATCCAAAAAGACAACAAGAGACAAAGTCAAAGAGGTGTTCTCACGGTATTGAAGACAAGCAATCCATTAGTTGCATAACAGCAAGGAATTTTTTTTTTTTGAGATGATTTTCAAGAAGATCAATGAGTAAGTTAGTAATTCACTCTTTTGACATTAGGGAGACACCTTGATTAGAGGCCTGAATCCCCAGTTACTCAGAGTGAGTACCTCATTACTTCCCTTTTTTTATTATTATTAAAGGAGCAGAGTTAGTAACTGTGGCTTTTGACATGAGGAAACACCTTGATTAGAGGCCAGAGTCCCCAGTTACTCACCAGCAAGTCACCATTGCTCTGTCATGTCTTTTTCATTCATTTTAAGCATTTGACACCTCATGACATAGGAGAAATATTCATTTCATTGATGAAGCTCCCAGTTTCTTAGTGAATAAAACAAGACATGTTTGTTTAATTAAGCCCTTATGTTGAAGAGATGGAATGATTGAAAACAATACCAGAAGGACTATTACTTGAAGTGAATCTTGAAGTCTAGATTTCAAGCTGATTGGGTCAGATACCAAGACATACAGGTTTTGGCCTGAACCAGAATCATTGATAATGTAGGAAGATATACTTTTTACAATTAATCCAGATCTCTAAAGGAATACCAGAGGAAAGATTCTAACTAGACTTTAGTATCATTGACTTATAGACTTAAGAATTAAGTGACATTCTACTGTCTGAGAGAACTACACTAGATCTATCATGAAAACCAGCAAAGACACACATCTGGTCAATCTTTTTGAATATGTCAAAGAACACTTCTTCTCAAGCTCAACCAGCTCCTCCTTACTCACAACATTCCTGAAAGCTAACCATCAGTCATATAGAACTCCCCCGCACAAAAAGAACAGACTACACAATTAAGACAATTTGTATAAGCCTAATTCTCTTCTCAGTGTTATGAATTTTTCATTATCCAGAGGTTTAGTGAAGATGTCAGCAATCTGATTATCTGTGCCTACATGAATCAGTTCAAAATTATTTTTAGAAACCTCATCTCTTATGAAATGATGCCTTATCTCTATGTGTTTGGTGCGTGAATGCAAAACATGATTTTTGGCAAGATTAATGGCACTGGTATTATCACAATAGATAGGTGTGCACCCCAGGTCTACTTGGTAGTCCTGAAGCTAGTGTTTAATCCAAATGACTTGTGTTCCACAACTCCCTGCAGCCACATATTCAGCTTCTGCAATGGAGAGGGCCACGGAATGTTATTTCTTGGAACCCCAAGACACCAAACACCCACCCAAAAATTCACAATGACCACTAGTGCTTTTCCTATCTAGTTTACATCCTGCATAATCAGCATCTGTGTATGCAACTAAGTCAAATGTGTGTGATGTAGGAAACCATAAACCAAGAGAATGAGTAGCTGACAAATATCTGAAAATTCTTTTCACTGCAGTTAAATGTAATTCAATAGGTCTAGACTGATACCTTGCACACATTCCTACACTGAATTGTATATCAGGTCTGGAAGCTGTTAAGTAAAGAAGAGATCCAATCATACCTCGATAGAGCTTGGCATTTACTTCTTTACCTGTCTCATCTGCATCCAGTGAGGTATTGGTACCCATGGGTGTTGTAATGTGCTTCAGGTTTTCCATACCAAACCTCTTGAACAGTTCCATTGTGTATTTGGTCTGGTTGATGAAGCACCCATCCTCTAGCTATTGTACTTGCAAGCCAAGGAAGTACTTTAGTTCACCAACCAAACTCATCTCAAATTCAGCAGACATCATTTTAGAGAATTCAACACATAGTTCATGCTTAGTTGATCCAAATACAATGTCGTCTACATATACCTGAACTATGAGGAGATCTTTATTTGTACCCTTGGTAAATAAAGTTTGATCTACTTTACCTCTTTTGTAGCCCTTGCTGATTAGAAATTCAGTCAATCTTTCATACCATGCTCTTGGAGCCTGCTTTAGACCATACAAGGCTTTGTTTAACCTGAAAACTTGGTCAGGTTGAGGAGAAAATTGAAATCCAGGGGGTTGTTCAACAAAAACCTCTTCTTTAATGACTCCATTTAAAAAGGCACTTTTAACATCCATTTGTTGGAGTTTTATGTTCTTTGAACATGCAAAAGCAAGCAACAGTCTTATAGCTTCCATCCTAGCAATAGGTGCATAGGATTCATCGAAATCTACACCTAATTCCTGACAGTAGCCCTTGGCTACTAACCTTGCCTTATTCCTAGAAATGATTCCATCTTCATTCATTTTATTTTTGAACACCCACTTAGTTCCTATGATATTGACATTGTCTGGTCTTGGAACAAGTTCCCAGACATTATTTCTTTCAAACTGGCCCAATTTCTCACTCATGGCATTGACCCAAGCTTGATCAGCCAAGGCCTCTTCTATTGATTTGGGTTCAATTTGTGAGACTAAAGCAATTAAGTCTTCATTATTCACATTCCTAAAATGAGACCTAGTCCGAAGAGGATCTTCAGGATTGCCTATGACATTATCTATTGGATGATCTTTAAGAAATCTAACATTTATTGAAGACTCACCTGCTTCTCTTGGCTCTTCCTGGTTGGGAGGATTTGCTGTTCCTCTTGGCTGAGTGTTCTCTTCTTCTTGGTCTTCTAGGAATTCCCCATCATGATTGGAATCCCTGTCAAAATTTTCATTGTTAGAAACACCTTTCTTTTCACTAAAAATAATGTGTGGAGACTCTTCAACCTTTTATCTGTTATGTTAAAGACCCTATATGCCCTAGACACTTCTGAATATCCCAAAAATATTCCATGGGAGCTTTTAACTTCAAACTTGTCTAGATCTTTCTTGTCATTGTTGTGAATAAAACATTTTGCTCCAAAAATTCTGAAATGAAACAAGTTTGGTTTCTTACCTTTTAGAAGCTCATTGGGTGTTTTCTTGTGAATGGGTCTTATCATGGCCCTGTTGATTATGTAAGTTGCTGTATTGGCCACCTCTGCCCAAAACCTCCTTGGTAATTGACTTTCAATTAGCATGGTTCGGGCCATCTCCACCACAGTTCTATTTCTTCTCTCCACAATTCCATTCTGTTCAGGTGTCCTGGGAGAAGAAAATATGTGTATTAGTCCCTCTCTTTCACAAAGATCAGAAAACATGGAGTTTTCAATTTCACCTCCATGGTCAGATTGAATAGAACAGATCTTATGTTTTCCTTCTTGTTTGACCTTATTGAAAAACAGATTAAACTTTTGAAATGCATCACTTTTATTTGCTAAGAAAAAGATCCATGAATATCTAGAGATGTCATCTATGATGACATAGCCAAACTTGTTCCCATTAAGACTCTGAGTTCTAGTAGGACCGAAGAGGTCCATATGGAGGAGTTCCATTGGTCTAGAGGACAATGGCTCAGATCTTCATTTGAAAGAATTCCTGGTCTGTTTGCCTAGAGCACATGCATCACATGACTTTGAAATAGAATTGAATTTTATTCTAGGCATGCCTCTCACTAAATCATGCTTGACCAATTTATTTAAAGTAGTAAAGCTAGCATGACCTAGACGTCTATGCCATTCAAAAGCATCATTTTCAGAATTGGCAGATAAACAAATATTACATTCAGATTCCTCATCTAGGTCTACCATGTAGACATTATTAATCCCGTTGGCTACAAATTTAACCACATCAGAATTTATTTCAAAGATTTTGCATGAGTTATCATCAAACACAACCCTGTGACCCTTGTCACATAACTGACTAATGCTAATCAGGTTGTGTTGAAGACCTTCCACAAGTAGAACTTTTTCAATGGAGTTTGTGGAAGACTTACCTACTGTACCAACTCCAATAATCTTACCTTTGTTCTTTCCTCCAAACTTGACCAGACCCCCTACCTTCATCTCTATCTTGCTGAACTTGGATCGGTCTCCTGTCATGTGCCTGGAGCAGCCACTGTCGAGGTACCACTTGTTGTCTTCAACTGCCAGGCCGACCTACACAAATAACATCAAGCAGAGTGATTTGGAACCCAAGATGAGTTGGGTCCAAGGACATTATTCAAATCTCTAATCAAATGCTTAGGAATCCAAATTTACTTTAGCATGGATTTCCCTGGCACCTTTACTTCTGGTTTATTGAAATTAAGTCCAGCTGGTCTGGAGAAGTAAGTTCTATTCCATTCATTAGGCTTGCCATTCCTAGGATATCCCTTGTAAGTTTGTTGATCAACAGATTTTTGAAGATGATGATCATTTCTCCAGTAGGTCCTCTTTGGACCCATCTGATTGTAGTAATTCCAGCTTTTCTTCTGATTCACTTGCTTGGTCCATTTACCATTTATGTTCTGATTGGTAGGCTTAGTGAAATTCTTCACAAGATTCATTCCCATTTTAAATGGTTGACCAGCACTGTTTTTAGAACTTTCCTTCTGACCTTGAGTTCCCTTACTGCTGTTTGAGCTGGATGGTGTGTCCAGCTTTTCTTTTCCCTTCTTTGGGCAGAAGGTAATGGTTTTGAATTGTAAGGGTCTTTTGTTAGTTGGGTCATAGCCTAGACCCTCCTTATTGAAGTTAACCCTAGCCCCCAGTATAGCATCCAGACTAGATTTTCCTTGGACAAATTTTTCCAAAACTTTCTGTTTGTCTTCCAGCTCCTTTTGAAGGGACTCAGAATTTTTTAGAAGTTCTCCATTGACTTTCTTAACAGCTTCATATTTTTCTGAGTTCACTCTACTTTCATTCAAGCTTTCTTCAATTCTTATTTTGAGTTCATTGAGCTGATTTTGACTTTCTTGGTTCTCTCCCTTGAGCTTATCATTTTCTTTTCTTAGTGAGGTCATTTCTCCTAGTTGCTCTTTTAGTTTCAAATTTTCCTCATAGACTTGGGTTTGTTCTTCAACATTAGTATTAAATTTTCTTTTCAGAACTCTATGCTCTTTACTAAGAGAATTGAACTTATCTAATAACTCAACATAAGCATCTTCCCAGTCATCAATCGTAAAATTTTCAAAAACATTGGTTACCTCCTCTTCACTGTTTGCCATTAGGCAAATTCCTTCTTCATACTCCTCTGAGGAAGTGTCTTTGGGATCTTCTTCCTCCTCGCTCCATGTGCAGACCATCGCCTATGGCTTCTTCTTCTTCTGCACCTTTGTGTTCTTCTTCTGGAAGTAGGGACCCTTCTTCTGAAGATCTGGGCATTCGCCTTTCATGTGTCCATGTTTGTTACAATGATAACAAGTCAGTCTCTTAGGATTTCTATCCCTATGATTAGTTGATTCAACATTCTTGTTAAAGGAGTATGGCTTTTTCCTCCTAAAGGTCTTCCCCTTTCTCCTTAAGAATTTACTGAACTGACGAGTGAGCATTGCCTGCTCCTTCTGGTCGAGATCGGAGAAGCCATCAGACTCACCGCTACTGCTGCTGCTGCTGCTACTACTACAGCTACTGCTACTCTTGTTGCGGGATGCCTTGAGAGCTACATTCTTACCCTTCCTATCACTTCCTTCACCACCTCCTTTGAAATTCATCTCATAGGTCATGAGGGATCCTATGAGTTCATTCACTGTCAAGGTCGTCAGATCTTTTGACTCTTCAATCACGATGGCCTTAGTATGCCATGCTGGGGATAAGGATCTAAGGATTTTCCTGACTATGTCTGCCTCAGCTAGATCCTTCCCTAGCCCCTTAAGTGTGTTTGTGATCAAGGACAACCTGGCATACTTTTCAGTAATATTCTCCTCTGCATTCATCCTAAACAGTTCATCCTTAGAGGTGTAAAGGTTTACCTTCGAGGCTTTCACTTGAGCTGTACCTTCGTAGATTAATTGCAGCTCATCCCACATTCGCTTGGCAGTCCTCTAGGCAGATATACGGGCATATTCCTCTGGGTGAACAGCACACTGGATGATGTTCAGCGCCGTCCAGTTGAGTGAAGATAGCTTGACATGGTCATCTGTCCACGCATCCTCGTTCGGTGGCAGATCATACGGGCCAACAGTAATTACCCTCCACAGCTTGTGGCTCTGTGCTCTGATAAACACTTCCATCCTGTTCTTCCAAAAGAGATAATTATTACCATCAAAAAATGGAGGGCGACTAATGGATTGACCTTCAGCCATGAAGCTTCTAGGACCATTAGCATTTCCCTAACCGTTCGTCCACATGATGCAAACCTGCTCTGATACCAAATGTTAGCGCAGCGAAGAGTGATATAGAAGGGGGGGGGATGAATAGAACACTCCCGATTTGAACAACTTCAACGGAAAATCACTACTTCGAAATACAGCCCTTCAGAAATAGCTAAACAATATAGCTAACGCAGTAAGAAACTAAGATAGAATAATAAGGTGCGATTGGAAGAGGCCGTCCACACACAAACACATGGCCAAACAGAAGGAGAGCACAAACGATAATAACAAACCACAGAGGAGACAAGAGAATTTAAGGTGGTTCGATTGTAGTCCACAATCTACATCCACCCCTCACTCCAACTAGAGTGAGGATTCCACTAGCCACTGCTAGAAAACTACAGACTCAGTCTGTGAACAATATGCTGCCACACAGCTTGAACAACCAAGGGAAACAAATCCCTCAACCAAACTCTGCTACCCACAGAGTTTGACACCTGGACCTGCTACCAGCAAGACCAGAACCGGAGATGGCTCTCCCTTCCTCCAACCCGGAGGGAACCTACTAATGACAACCTGTCACTGGCAAAACCAGAGATCACAGATCTCTCTTCCTCTGCAGCCCAGAGGGGAACCGGAGTAACTCTCCCTTCCTCCAAACATTGGAGGGTAACAACTCGAAATCAGAGATATGAAGAAATGAAAGGAATAACAGAAATGTAAACAAGACCAACGATGAACAACAATTGTTTCAGAAAAACCAAAATCAAATGTAGCTTCCGAAGAAGCAAATTGGACTCTTCTCTTTCACTCAGACTTTTCTCTCACAGCAATACTCTCAAATCTTTTCTCTCTATCTTCTTTCTGGAACGTGGAGGCTCTCTCTCTTTTCTTCTTCTGCTAAGGGATTTTCCTCTTCAGCTTTTTCTCCAGTTCAGTCCATCTAATCGCAGAAGGCACCATTTATATGGCATTCGACCTGACTTTCAGGCCTTCACACGAGTGGGTCTCGTTCCCTCCCTTTCCAGAGCATTCTCGGATCACGTGGCAAGCATCATCCTCGATTCACGTGCCCAATCATTGACCTGAATCATCTGCAGGCAGAGATAAGGAAATGTGATTAGTTAGTTCAGTCAGATATCAACGAATGTATATACTTTAGAACCGCAAATGAGTAAGTGTGTACACTGAGAGAGTGTATAGACTTGTGAGTCTTCAAGCAACCTCAGTGTATAGACTAGCTGAATAATGCATTATCATAACATAGGAAATGTGTGGACTTCTGTGAAGTGTATGAAGCCCTCGAGTGTATAGACTTAGGGATGTCAATTAGGCAAGTGTGTCAAGTGTGAGAGTGTATAGACTTGCAAACAAGGGACTGTACAGACTTGATTAAAGAGTGCATGTGAAAGGCAGTGTACAGACTTGAGATGAACAAAGCATGAACGAGTCTATCCAATGTATAGACTAGAAACATTTGAACATATGGACAATGTATACACTTGGCCTTTGAGGAATGGTGTATAGACTCTGAACGTGAAGGCAGGCTATATAGACTTGGAGACTATTGAAGCACTGTATAGACTTGGTAAACCTGAACCAATGTGCATACTTGGAACGCCTGAGGACCAGTGTACAGACTTGGAATCAATGAAGATGTTGGCTGTTCAGACTTGCATGAATGATGTATACACTTTGCCAATGTGTAGACTTAGGGTGTAGCTAAATAAGCGAACGTAGGAATAGGTTGGAACGTATAGACTTAGGTTCGATCAGCAATGTACAGACTTCAACTAGGGAAGCTACAGTGCTATGTCTAGACTTAATGATGCAAGCCTTGTATAGACATTGGAACGCTTGAAGCGATGTACAGACTTGGTGAGCGTCAAGCAGTGTACAGACTTTGATGAATGCCGCTCGCTGTACAGACTTGGTGAGCGTCAAGCAGTGTACAGACTTTGATGAACGCCACTCGCTGTACAGACTTGGTGAGCGTCAAGCAGTGTACAGACTTTGATGAACGCCGCTCGCTATACAGACTTCGAATCAATGCATGAATAGTGAAACAATGTCTAGACTTGGATGCCCAAGCCAATGTATGGACTTGTGCAGTGTAGCCAGTGTATGGACTTGTACAGTGCAGTGCAGTGTACAGACTTTGAAGTGCAACCTGGCAGGATGTGTAGACTTAGAACGCAACCAGGATGTCTAGACTTGTTATGAAGCAATGCACAGGCTGTATATACATGAGGTAATGCTTTCAGAAGGCGATGTATGGACTTGGTTTGTGACTAGAGGCTGTACAGACTTGAGGTTCAATTGAGGATGTATAGACTTGGAAGATGAAAGGCGATGTGTAGACTTTGAGGTTCAACTGGATGTATAGACTTGGAAGATGTGAGGCGATGTGAAGACTTTGAAATGAACGGGAGACTGTATAGACTTGGCCCCTTGAAGGGTGTATAGACTTCAGATGTGCAAGCTACAGTGCCGTTGTATGGACTTGATCTCAGGGATTGGCTGTACACGCTATGAATAAGAAGACCAGTGTATGGACTTGGAAAACAAAGGGTGTGTCGACCCATCAGAAGGGAGCGTCGACCCATCACTGTCCAGACTATGTAGATAGAGTGCAGACTAGATCAAGTAGTGCATATCTATCTGACAACCATATGAACTGCACAGTCCTACATGATGAAGCATGAATTAATCTAGAGATAGAAGATTGATTTATAGTGTGAGACATCATCAAAACCGTAGGGATGCAACAGTGACGCGGTGTAAAACGTCAGGGGACGCATCTGGTCGTTCTTCTAGTGGGTAGTGCTCCTATTCACTGGCAGGTGTGGACTCGAGTTTTGTTGGACCGAGGTTTAGTAGTACGTGCTATTAGAGTAGACGGCTTTTCTGCTTATTTACTTTAGCTTGTTGGTTCTACCGTAATCCTGTTAGGTAGGGTTGCTTTTCTGCTTTCTTGCTTTCCTGCCTTGGTTTCCGCGCGAGGTGGGGATTCGCGGGATCCTTACTGGGCCACTGAAATGAGGCTCACCCCCTGCTTTTCAGGTGAGGCGGGGTCTTCGAGAGGTGCGGCCGAGTTTCAGCGTGGTTCTTCTAGCCAGGGTTAGCCGCCAGTCTGCCAGAGCCGGGGGATGCCCCGTGTAGTTGTACTTTTCTTTCTGTTGACTCTACTTTCATTTGGACATGAGATACACTGGACCTTGTAGCAGTTTAATTTATTTATATTATTATGTGCATTTTATTTTAGATTATTATGCTATCTCTGTGGTTGTTTCATGTTCTCTTGCACTCCCACACCATCCCTTTCTACCCTTCCGAGTCTTCCGGCTCGTGGGTTGGCAGGCCGAGATTCGAGACGCGTATGTTCCTTTCTGACACTCGGATCCCGGGTCGTCACAGCTGGTATCAGAGCGTTGGTTGTGGAGGTACATCAGAACTTGAAACAAACTGCGGTGGTCCAGAAGGTCCATGAACGTCCTGTATAGTCGGTGACTGGCTTAGGGCCGTGTGTTTTATTGATTTGTGGTTATTTTCCTTGATGCCAGGTGTGTTATGGCGCCTCGGAGGAGGGCTCGTCCCCAGCAGGGAGAGTCTAGTGATGGTCCAGAGGAGCAGAGCAGGGCTTCAGTTTCTGAGGGTGTAGCTGGAGGTGTGTGGACACCAAAAAAATGTCGATGAGGATCATACGGCATGCACGTCTCGACATTCGAGAGCAAGCCGAAGATGGAAATGCCGAACAAACCTCATGCCTCACCCGATCAGGATGAGAACTCGCTTGGTGGTCCACTACCTGCTAAGGAAGCCCCCCAGGCAGAAGATACAGCTACAATGCTCCGACCGGCCATGCCGAGAGCTGAATTAGAGAGAAGTCGGGAACTCCGGCACAATCTTGGCATGCACAGAAAGTTACGCAGAATCTGGGACCGAGTCCCAGAGGCTACAAATGGAATATTGCAGAGGCCATACATTGCAACCGGAACATTATGGGAATGCCGACATTCATATAAACGGCCGCGACTTCGAGAAGAATCCATTTAGTGCTTAAAACGGCACGAAGGGGCCTTAAAACGGCGCGCCTTAAAACGGCACGCCCCCCTCTTAAAACGGCGCGCCCCTTTTCTTTTTGTCTACACGGCGCGTGAAAGGGCATCCCCTTTGATGCTTAAAACGGCGCCCCTTTAAATATGGCGCCGTTTTAACCCCTCATTCTATTCTCTCAAGTGCTTCCCCGGCGCGCAATCAACCCATCCCGTCGGCATGTCGATGATCTGTTTAATGATGTATAGAGAACATTCAATGCCCGACGCTCTGTCTCTACCTCCGTTCGACAGCACAGAAGCGGCAACGGCGAAGCAGGCTCCGGCAAATCCGCAAATGTCCCATCCTCAGACGAACGCCAGTGTACTCCACGAACCAGCATCATCCAGCACAACAACAACGTTGTTGCGAACAAGGTAGAGGTGGCGGGAGTTTTCTCCCCCACTGTCCGTTCTATAAAAGGCATGCCCCACTGGTGAAGAAAGAGAGAGAGGGCTGCTCGAACCCCCCGATGGGCAAGTGAAGAAGAGAGAAGAGAAGGCCACCCGAAGAGAAGGAGGATCCTGGCTTTTCCCTCGGTAGGCCATCCAAAAAAGGAGAAGAGAAGGTGCTCTCGGCTGTGTGCAGAAAAGAGAAGAAGAAAAAAGAGAGGAGGAAGCTCCCGTCATCCACGCCGGCGAGGTGAAGAGAAAGAGAGAGTGTGTGAGTGTGAGAGGTCAGTCGAGCGGGGGGGATCTGCATTCTCCTTTTCCTTCACGTCAGTATCTTCTTCCACCCCCCTTTTTGCAATGTATTCCACTCCCATCCCGGGGTGAACTCTCCCTGTGTCAACTGCTTCCCCGTTTGTGAGGATGAATAAAAGAAAAGGGCCCTTCTGCAAGCTCAGTGTTTCTCGTTCCGATCTATGCCTCCCTTCCCCCCCCTCTAATCGTCCAGGGCCCTTCGAGGCTTGCTTGTCCATAGCATGTCCCTCAAGGGAACCCATCACCGGATGAACATTCGTGGCCCTCGTGGCAAACATCTGTCCCGCACCGAAGATTCATCGCCCGTGAGTCGTGGTCGCTCTTGAAGGCTAGCCCTCGAGCGCTCCACACTAACACATGGGTTCGGACCGCCGTAAGGCCACTCCAATGTTTAAGGGTCACCCCGGAGCAATCCGTTTGGTGGCCTTCGCTTCTCTCTGGCAAGCCCCGGTCTAGGGGGAGATGCTGCCCGATTTTCGTCAGGGGATTAAGAATACTCAGGAACAAACGAACAAACCACCTCCGAGAACAAGAACAACACGCAGCAAGCTCTGTGAATCAAACCCCTCGAACGAACACTTAAGCATTCATGCTAATTCCTCTTAATAAACAACTAGAGCAATTAAACCCCCTCTTCACCAACTTAATCCACCAAATGAATGAACAAACGGATCATTAACCCAACCTACAGGTGAAAGAAAAGAAACACACAGTCAATCGCTTTGAAACAAACCCTCATGAGAGTTTAATACGGCGCGGTGACTATTCCACCACGCCGGTCTAACATCACTCTCAGAATCCCATTCCTCTGTACATCTTAAAACGGCGCGTCCCCCCTCCATCTCCATTTGCAATCTAAAAATGGCGCGCCCCCTCCATCTCCTTCTGTGAACACCTAAAAACGGCGCCCCCCCCCCCTCCATCTCCATTTACATCTTAAAACGGCGCGCCCATCTCCATCTCATTGCCCGAACACGGCGCGCCCCTCTCCCCTTTGTAGATTGCTAACCTGGCACGGTTCTTGCACTAAAATGGCGCTATCTGTCACGCCCCGAGCGCGGAAGATACTCGGATATGCGCGACGAGTTTATATCAATCATGTCAATCAGAGTAGTAGTGTATTCGACACCAAAACAGAGATGCGCAAAATAGAAAGATAACCCAATCCTTTATTTCATAATGGATAGACTATTACAAATCCAATACTCTATTCAATTAAAAAGGAAAAGTACATAGTTGACTCAAGAAAATAGGAAAAAGACTAGATGACACTTGGAGAAGTTCTATCACTTTCACTCTTGACCATTCCCATCCGATTGACTTCTCTCGTCATCAGAATTACCTGAAAAGTAGGGAACACACGGAGTGAGCGAACGCTCAGTAGGAATTTATATCTCAAGTGCTAGCAAGGGGTTTAAATAATTACATCTTTCATGTATGTACTATAGCTATGCATGCTCGCATAAAACGACAAGATAGAGAGAGAATAAGACAGCAAGATGAACTAGTCATGAGCTTTCAAGAAAAGATAACAAGATATTCAAGCAAGTACTCTTTAGCAAGTCATGTCAAGAACTTTGGCTATCATGTATCAAGCAAGTAAGTAATTACCCTTTCTCGGGTCACGCAATTCATGTCATGTCAAGTACGAGTCAAGTACAAGATTTGTGTGGAATGTCCAATCAAGCTAGTCATGCACTCGGTATAATGCCAGATACCTTATCATTCAACTCCCATGGGCACAAGTACTTTCGGGTGCTCCTCCCAGGACCAGATCGGGCCCTATATGCGCAGGCATTTATCATGTATATTTGACATCCACTCTTGTATATATATATAGCCAATATGAATTTCAACAATTTAAGCTTGTAGACACGTAGGATAACTTTGAGAGAATGGAGTCCAAAAATACGACATTGGACATAGATAGGCGATAACAACGGTACAATCACGATGAACGATGAAACTAGGTGGAATTAGGTTCCCTTAACTCGGGTACCATGACAATTGAGGTCCACATGAACAGTATATCAAAGGCAAGATACCCTCATTCTTATTATAGAATTGAGGTCCACAAGAACATCAACAAATGGCATGATATCATCATCCCATTAAGAATTCTCATGATATACTCTTTGCATATCATAAGGGCCGGTATACCATGTTTCTTTAGAGTGACATGGCATTCAATAGTGTAATGGATTTTTAGGGTACAACCAGCTCAGTCGGCCTTGAGGGAATCCAAGGCTCGAGGAGTCTTACGGAGATCTCTATGACTAACTCGCTAGTCCAAAGGAACGGAATGTCCAATGGAGAGCTTGTATGTCAATGAGAGTTGAGGGTGATCGATAAAACATCATGAAACGTGGGACTATACTCACGGAGTGGAGATATAGTGCCGATATACATATATATAGATATACTGAAACCATCGGTTATCAGAAATAGGGTAAAAACATTTTTACAGGAAAATAACGACTTAAGTAAAGTCACTACTCAAGTAATTAACGCCTTCAGTAAGGGCGTTTATCTATTTTACATTTTTGCAAAATTTTAATATTTCAGTATTTTACCAAAAACGCGCCTTGGTAAGGGGCGTTTATTTACAAGTTGACGACGTATTCAGTGGTCGTCCATTCTTTACTTCTATTTTTACAGAATATATATTTTCAGTAATTTATCAAAAACACGCCCTGTACAGGGGCGTTACTTTTCAATTCACGTCCTGAACAGGGGCGTTAATCAAGTGAGAGACGACCTATATAGGGTCGTGAATTCGAGCGTTTTACAATATTTCAGGAAATAGAATTCCAAGAGACAAGAGACATGATCATGACAGAAAATTAGCAGGAATTCACAGGTCGAGTCATGCAATATATATTAGATTGGATATTTCATATCTATTGAATTTTTAAACGTGGATCAATTATTAATTACATGAGATTAACGCCTACAGAGAAGGGCGTCAAATCTGAAATTGACGACCTGGTGCAGGTCGTTTCTTTAAAGTAGCGCCCAGGACACGGGCGTCTCTTGCAAAAATATTACAGAAACGTGTAGAAACTATCAGGAAACTTATATGCATGATGTGTTACTATGAATTTAACTTGTTTGGGCTACGTTGCTTGAGAAAACCTACCTTAACAAAGATTTGAACGGATGCAGGTTCTGTGAAGAAAGAATCGATACTCTGTTTTATAAACAGAGTCTTTTGAATCTTTCGAAAAGTAGCAGCAGCAAGGGTAGTAATAGGTTGCAGATGAAGAACCCTCAATTCTTCAGTAGGTTATGATGACGTCCCTACAGAGAAATAAGATGAAGAAACATTAGTTTTTTTTTCTTCATAATACTTACTGAAGGTAGAGGAAAGAAGAACTTACCCTTTTGTTCTTCACAACGCTAATCTTCTTAACCTGTAAGAAGAGAAGAAGACGAAGAACCTGTTAATGTTCTTCATACCATCGTAAACAGAAAAGAAGAAGAAAGAACCTTGGTTCTTCACATACCGTAGAATAGTCCGAACGCCAAATAGCGTTCTCGGTTCAAGCAGTAGGTTATTTATAGCATTAAGGTGAACCTAATAGAGTTAGTGTTCGATTGGAAGTAACACTTCCATGATAGAGTTATTACTACATTCGAACTCTTTCTCATAGTTATCAACTTACCCTGGATAGACTCCTGGGTCGAACGAAACTCGAACTGAATTAACGACCTAGGTCAGGGCGTCGAATTTAAATTGACGCCTTGTAAAGCGTCGTTACTTGTTGAAACGCGTCCACTAAAAGGACGTTACACTAACTTGCCCTTTTTATTTATTTTGGTCGTTTGAAATTTTGACGCCGTGACATGTGGGCGTCCTTTCTTCAAAACACGCCTTAGATAAGGGCGTTTTATTGTAAAGTAGCGCCTATATCTGAGGCGTTATTTTTATCAGGGTTTTTTTTATTCCAAGCTCTTTCATTTATTTATTAAATCTTTTAATCTATTTTGATTTAGTTTATTTATCAGGGTTGCTACACCCTCCCCCACTTAAAACTAATTTGGTCCCCAAATTCCATATCATATATTTACATATGGAGAGTGTAGAGTATGTACCTTCTAAAATAAGTCTGGAAATCGCTTCATCATAGATTTCTCGGTCTCCCATGTAGCTTCTTGTTCTGAATTCTTTTTCCATTGTACTTTTAGCATGGGAATAACCTTATTCCTTAGGGTACGTACTTCTCGATCTAAGATCTTCATAGGCTTCTGTTCATACGTGAGGTCCTTCTGGATTACTAGGTCTCCATGTTCGATAATATGTGATGGATCATGCACATACTTCTTCAACATAGATATGTGGAACACATTATGTACTTCGGACAGTTGAGGTGGCAATGCGATGCGATAAGCAACCTCGCCAACTCTCTCTAGTATCTCAAAAGGTCCGATAAATCTTGGTGTAAGCTTGCCTTTAACACTAAATCTTCGTATTCCACGTCCAGGTGATATCTTGAGAAATACATGATCTCCAACTTGGAATTCGAGATCTCTTCTTCTTGTGTCAGCATAAGCCTTTTGTCTAGACTGAGCAACTTGCAGTCTTTCTTTGATCAATTGTATCTTCTCGGTAGTGTCCCTTACCATTTCTGGACCTAACAGTTGTTTCTCTCCAACTTCGTCCCAGCATAAGGGTGATCGGCAACTCCTTCTGTATAAGGCTTCAAAAGGTGCCAGTTGTATACTTGCCTGGTAGCTATTATTGTATGCAAATTCGACCAGAGGCAAGTGATCATGCCAGTTCCCACCAAAATTAGTAATGCATGCTCTTAGCATATCCTCGACTACTTGATTGGTTCTCTCGGTCTGACCATCCGTTTGAGGATGAAAGGCTGTGCTAAAGTTAAGTCTCGTTCCCAACGAATGTTGTAGTCCTTTCCAAAAATGAGAAGTAAAACGGGGATCTCTCTCAGACACGATTGAAATAGGAATACCATGTAATCTGACTATTTCCTTGATGTATAGTGCAGCTAAGACATCAACTGACCATCGACTCTTGATTGGCAAGAAATGCGCTGATTTAGTCAATCGATCAATGATAACCCATATTCCATCATGTCCTCTTTTTGATTTAGATAAACCCATGATGAAATCCATACCAATATCCTCCCACTTCCATTTAGGGATATCTAGAAGATGTAGCTTTCCAGCAGGCTTTTGGTGTTCCGCCTTGACTTGTTGGCATGTGAGACAACGTGATACATAGTCTGCTATTTCCCTTTTCATGTTGGGCCACCAAAAATTTCTTTTTACATCTTGGTACATTTTGGTAGATCCAGGATGAATCGTATACCTTGACCTATGAGCTTCATCTAAGACCTTCTTCTTCAATTCTGAGCAGTCCGGTATACAAGTTCTATTCTTGAACATTAATCTTCCATCAGAAGCTAATTGGAAATCCGATTGTCCTTCTAATCTGCCCTTGATTTCTACTAATGTAGGATCATCATTCTGAAGTGCTTGTATTTCAGACAATAAATCTGACTGTATGCTTACATGAGATAATGTGACACATCTAGGGTCCGTGTCCATGCTTATATTGAGTTCAGAGAATTGTTCCAGTAATTTCCATTCTTGAATCAGACAATTGGCTAACAGTGCTCTCGGCTTTCGACTAAGGGCATCTGCTACATGATTACCCTTTCCGGGATGATATTGTATATTGAAGTCGAAGTCCTTGAGATATTCCAGCCATCGTCTTTGCCTCATATTTAGTTCCTTCTGTGAAAAAAGATATTGGAGACTCTTGTGATCGGAGTATACAGTAAACTGTACTCCATAAAGATAATGTCTCCATATTTTGAGTGCAAATACTACCGCGGCCAATTCTAAGTCATGGACGGGGTAGTTCTCTTCATGCTTCTTTAATTGACGAGAAGAGTAGGTTATAACCTTCCCTTATTGCATTAGAACACACCCGAGGCCAATGCCAGAAGCATCAGTGTATACCTCGAACTTTTCTCCTTCGATTGGCAATGCTAAGATAGGAGCTGTAGTAAGATGATCCTTGAGAGTTTGGAAGCTTCTCTCACATTCCTCATCCCATTCATAACGGATCTCCTTGCGAGTTAACCTTGTAAGTGGCATGGCGATTTTAGAGAAATCCTTGATGAATCGCCTGTAATAGCCGGCAAGACCTAAGAAACTTCGGATCTCGCTAGCATTGGTCGGTCTTTCCCAATTCCTTACAGCTTCAACCTTTGATGGGTCTACAGACAAGCCATCCTTTGATATAACATGTCTGAGAAAAGTCACTTCTTCAAGCCAGAATTCACACTTGCTAAGTTTTGCATATAATTGGTTTGTCCTTAATATTTGTAATGAAATCCTCAAATGTTCCTCATGCTCTTCCTTGGTCTTGGAATAAATCAATATATCATTAATAAAGACCACCACGAATTGATCTAAATAAGGCCTGAATATACTATTCATTAACTGCATAAAGACAGCAGGGGCATTCGTTAGTCCGAAAGGTATAACAACAAATTCATAATGGCCATACCTGCTTCTGAATGCAGTTTTATGAATATCCTCGTCCTTGATTCTTAGTTGGTGATAGAGAAGGGCTTGGTCTTCTTGAACTTTTGGTCTTGCGAGGGAATACCTCCATTGCTAGGCCTTTTCTTGAAGTTGGGTTTAAAGGAACCCGAACCTGTAACTTGTTCCTTCTTATTCTTACCACGAATCCTATCAGACAGTTCCGTGGCATCTTCTAATAGTTGAGCTCGGCGTACTATTTTCGAGTAGACTTGAATGTCCATCGGCGCCAGTTGAGTAATAGCTTGGGGCCTGAGCCCATTAAGAAACCTCCTAGCTTTCATTTTCTCGGTGCTAACTAGATGCTTAGCATACCGAGACAATCTAGAGAATTGGGCCTCATACTCGGCCACTGACAAGGATCGTTGTTTTAATGCGGCAAAATCTGCAGCCTTCTTTTCCTGAACTCGGTCCGAGAAATATTTCGCGTTGAAGTGTTCAACGAATTCCTCCCACAAAACCTGATCTTGATTTATAGTAGCCTCTATTGATTCCCACCAGCATCTAGCATCCCTTTCTAACTGAAAAGTAGCTAATAAGACCTTATCTTGATCCGTGCATTGCATAACACGGAATATTCGTTCTGTCTCTCTAATCTAGTGTTCAACGTCATCTGGATCAGTAGAACCCGTGAACTTGGGTGGGTTCATGTTCTTGAAAGTCTGGTGGAGACTTCCTGCTCGTTGTCCACCTCCTAGTGTTACTTGCTGCAGTACTTGAGTCATGCCTTGCAGTGTACGCTGCATGTTGCGCCATTGAGCACGTTCGGCAGCCATTATCCTACAATTATAATAACTAGATTAATACGTGATTTATATCTTAAAGACTAGAATTCTATGTTAACTTTAACCCTTGGTTCTACCCAATCTCACTGGTTAAAGGGTTAAAACCTATCCTTGGACTTGGGTTTTCCAAGGAATTGAATACCCTAGGCTCTCATACCACAAAAACTGTCACGCCCCGAGCGCGGAAGATACTCGGATATGCGCGACGAGTTTATATCAATCATGTCAATCAGAGTAGTAGTGTATTCGACACCAAAACAGAGATGCGCAAAATAGAAAGATAACCCAATCCTTTATTTCATAATGGATAGACTATTACAAATCCAATACTCTATTCAATTAAAAAGAAAAAGTACATAGTTGACTCAAGAAAATAGGAAAAAGACTAGATGACACTTGGAGAAGTTCTATCACTTTCACTCTTGACCATTCCCATCCGATTGACTTCCCTCGTCGTCGGAATTACCTGAAAAGTAGGGAACACACGGAGTGAGCGAACGCTCAGTAGGAATTTATATCTCAAGCGCTAGTAAGGGGTTTAAATAATTACATCTTTCATGTATGTACTATAGCTATGCATGCTCGCATAAAACGACAAGATAGAGAGAGAATAAGACAGCAAGATGAACTAGTCATGAGCTTTCAAGAAAAGATAACAAGATATTCAAGCAAGTACTCTTTAGCAAGTCATGTCAAGAACTTTGGCTATCATGTATCAAGCAAGCAAGTAATTACCCTTTCTCGGGTCACGCAATTCATGTCATGTCAAGTACGAGTCAAGTACAAGATTTGTGTGGAATGTCCAATCAAGCTAGTCATGCACTTGGTATAATGCCAGATACCTTATCATTCAACTCCCATGGGCACAAGTACTTTCGGGTACTCCTCCCAGGACCAGATCGGGCCCTATATGCGCAGGCATTTATCATGTATATTTGACATCCACTCTTGTATATATATATAGCCAATATAGAATTTCAACAATTTAAGCTTGTAGACACGTAGGATAACTTTGAGAGAATGGAGTCCAAAAATACGACATTGGACATAGATAGGCGATAACAACGGTACAATCACGATGAACGATGAAACTAGGTGGAATTAGGTTCCCTTAACTCGGGTACCATGACAATTGAGGTCCACATGAACAGTATATCAAAGGCAAGATACCCTCATTCTTATTATAGAATTGAGGTCCACAAGAACATCAACAAATGGCATGATATCATCATCCCATTAAGAATTCTCATGATATACTCTTTGCATATCATAAGGGCCGGTATACCATGTTTCTTTAGAGTGACATGGCATTCAATAGTGTAATGGGTTTTTAGGGTACAACCAGCTCAGTCGGCCTGAGGGAATCCAAGGCTCGAGGAGTCTTACGGAGGTCTCTATGACTAACTCGCTAGTCCAAAGGAACGGAATGTCCAATGGAGAGCTTGTATGTCAATGAGAGTTGAGGGTGATCGATAAAATATCATGAAACGTGGGACTATACTCACGGAGTGGAGATATAGTGCCGATATACATATATATAGATATACTGAAACCATCGGTTATCAGAAATAGGGTAAAAACATTTGTACAGGAAAATAACGACTTAAGTAAAGTCACTACTCAAGTAATTAACGCCTTCAGTAAGGGCGTTTATCTATTTTATATTTTTACAAAATTTTAATATTTCAGTATTTTACCAAAAACGCTCCCTGGTAAGGGGCGTTTATTTACAAGTTGACGACGTATTCAGTGGTCGTCCATTCTTTACTTCTATTTTTGTAGAATATATATTTTCAGTAATTTATCAAAAACACGCCCTGTACAGGGGCGTTACTTTTCAATTCACGCCCTAAACAGGGGCGTTAATCAAGTGAGAGACGACCTATATAGGGTCGTGAATTCGAGCGTTTTACAATATTTCAGGAAATAGAATTCCAAGAGACAAGAGACATGATCATGACAGAAAATTAGCAGGAATTCACAGGTCGAGTCATGCAATATATATTAGATTGGATATTTCATATCTATTGAATTTTTAAACGTGGATCAATTATTAATTACATGATATTAACGCCTACAGAGAAGGGCGTCAAATCTGAAATTGACGACCTGGTGCAGGTCGTTTCTTTAAAGTAGCGCCCAGGACACGGGCGTCTCTTGCAAAAATATTATAGAAATGTGTAGAAACTATCAGGAACCTTATATGCATGATGTGTTACTATGAATTTAACTTGTTTGGGCTACGTTGCTTGAGAAAACCTACCTTAACAAAGATTTGAACGGATGCAGGTTCTGTGAAGAAAGAATCGATACTCTGTTTTATAAACAGAGTCTTTTGAATCTTTCGAACAGTAGCAGCAGCAAGGGTAGTAATAGGTTACAGATGAAGAACCCTCAATTCTTCAGTAGGTTATGATGACGTCCCTACAGAGAAATAAGATGAAGAAACATTAGTTTTTTTTTCTTCATAATACTTACTGAAGGTAGAGGAAAGAAGAACTTACCCTTTTGTTCTTCACAACGCTAATCTTCTTAACCTGTAAGAAGAGAAGAAGATGAAGAACCTGTTAATGTTCTTCATACCATCGTAAACAGAAAAGAAGAAGAAAGAACCTTGGTTCTTCACATACCGTAGAATAGTCCGAACGCCAAATAGCGTTCTCGGTTCAAGCAGTAGGTTATTTATAGCATTAAGGTGAACCTAATAGAGTTAGTGTTCGATTGGAAGTAACACTTCCATGATAGAGTTATTACTACATTCGAACTCTTTCTCATAGTTATCAACTTACCCTGGATAGACTCCTGGGTCGAACGAAACTCGAACTGAATTAACGACCTAGGTCAGGGCGTCGAATTTAAATTGACGCCTTGTAAAGCGTCGTTACTTGTTGAAACGCGTCCACTAAAAGGACGTTACGCTAACTTGCCCTTTTTATTTATTTTGGTCGTTTGAAATTTTGACGCCGTGACATGTGGGCGTCCTTTCTTCAAAACACGCCTTAGATAAGGGCGTTTTATTGTAAAGTAGCACATATATCTGAGGCGTTATTTTTATCAGGGTTTTTTTTTATTCCAAACTCTTTCGTTTATTTATTAAATCTTTTAATGTATTTTGATTTATTTTATTTATCAAGGTTGCTACACTATCCCTGTGCACCTGACACACTTATCCGGCGCGCCTCCTTAATACAGAAATGAATAAATAGCCAAAATAGAAGGGCCCAAAGAAAATAATAATAAAGGTCAACGCTAATAAAAGAATGAAAGGAACTCTATTGTCCGTGCTTCAATTAAATTTTGTTCCGGGGGCGTTGCCCCCGGAAACCCCCGCAAGGGGTACTGTTGGTGAGTTCGGGCTCTACACTTAACAATTCACTCCCCCGGACTGGGTGCAAAGAGAAAACCAATGATGCCTTGTGGTATCGGACGTGGACCTCGGAACGACCGACATGGTCATGATCCGAACACATCTCGGGCCAATAGTTCGCTAACTCGACCCGCTTCTCCCGGGATATAATCCCGCAACCCCACATTAAACCTGTCGTGTCTACGGCAGACATTTGCACGGTTTTATCGTCATCTTCGATGCTTCAAACGTGGACTCGCGTCCGAACAATGAATGGTCTGACCGTGACCGACATGCACGCATACCTTGGAACCTTCGTTTCCCCAGACTCTGTGTGAAGAGAAAAGCAATGACGTCCCGTGGCATCAGACGTGGTCCTTGGAAACCCCGATATGGCCATAGTCCGCAACCACCTCGGGCCAATAGATCATCAGCTTGACCCATCTTGATGCGGGACGAGACACGGACACGACAAGCTCATGACTGTCCCTTAACGAGGGAAGCGTCGATGTGCGCGGTTGAGAAACCGGCAATGAGCTAGGGTGTTCGGCTCTCTCGTGTGCCCGGATCGGGTCACGGGACGGTCTCGCACTCTCTCGCAGCAGCGGTAATGAATAGATAAAGCGAGCTAGATATCCCTACACATGCTCTCTAGCAGCGGCATAAACAAATATATATGAAGTAAGCAAAATGCCAAGAAAGGGAGCGAATACGATACCTCCACGCGCTCGGCGTGGGGACGACGGACCCGGCCGAAACTCGTACTCCCGGGATAAATATTACACAATGATGACAGTAATGAAATATCACCCACTCCACGCAGGGAGGTAAAGGGCTACACAATGGGGTCCGGGAGAACCGAATTCGGGTTGACGGGCGGCTTCTCGCGTTGATTCGGCAGCACCCGAACTTGTGACGGTGGGGCCCACGTGCTGTCCGGAGGGACCGTGCGGGACCCGGTGTCACCACTGTGGTGGGGACACTTGTGGAAGTGTTCTCTGGGCTGGCGGCACGCTGGTTTGCCGGTCAGAGGCCAGGCGACTCCGTTCGGCACCGGTCGGAATGACCGGCCACGGATCTGCCGGTTCTATTTTCCGGCGCGCGCTCCGGCGAGAACGGACGCTGCGATCAGCCCCGACGTAGGAATGCAACGAAACTGGTGCCGTTGGAAAGATGCTTCGAAGGGCTTCAACTCAAGGGGATTACAGAAAAATAATCAAGCATGTACTTCTGATTGGCGAATTTTGAAGGTTGCTGTTGTACAGTTCCTGAAATCTCAGGTCAGTAGAGAACTTTCTTGTGGATTGTCTTTGACCGCGAGGTAGACATCCGACTCTGGGGTTGTGTTCTTCATAAAAGTTGTGGGACATCAAGTCACGAAACCAGGACTATTTTTGATCTGGAGTTGGAGGTGGTGGTGATTTGTTCTGATTTTGGAAGTGGAGGGTGGTCGGATCTCGGATCTGACTGACAACACTGTAGCTGAGGAAGAACACGAATTTCTAGAAATAGATAGAGGGCTGATAAAAAATTAAGAAAATTTGTGGATGTAGGGGGTGATGGACAGAACTCCCAGTAAAATTGGGAGGTTTGAACAAATCAAAAAGATGGCCGGAGGTGGGAAACATAGGGCTGTTGTCACTGTAGACAGAGATAAAATAGAACTAGGAATGAAAGATGCACGAAAATGGGAAAATACTAAACGATGGAAGTTGGGCGTGAAAAGTTAGGTGGAGCTTTGGGTACAAGGGAAGAACACACCATAAAAATTGCAGACCACGAAGAGGCCGTGGCTGAAAGCAGGAATTTCGGGAATGGATCTCTATCCAGCAGGATAAAACACCGAGAACGGTTTCGCGGCGGCTCGAAGGCGGCACGAACGGCGGCGGCGGCGACACAGATGATCACCGGAGATAGAGGGGAGGGGATAGAAGATAGAAATTACTCTAGAACTGGAGGTTGGAGGAAAGAAACCAAAGGGAGAGAGGAGGGGCTCAAAAATACTCTTGATTTTCTAACAATTTTCTCTTCATTTCTTCATTAATTTCTAATGACACTATACATAAGCTTATATAAAAAATGGCAAGGGGTGGGGGGCTGATAATTTCATGGGAAATAGGCTATTTTCTTCCCCCATGTGGTCAAAACTCAAAATAAATAAATTACATATGGAGGGGGCACTACTTTGACTAGGTAGGTAAGGTAGGTGGCCAACCTTTGAAATTTTAACCCCTTTGTCTCCCATGTGGTCAATTAGCATTCAAACCTTCTAGATGGCCACCTAGGATGGTTGACCAACCCCACATGGATGAGGTGGACCAATGGGGAAGGGGAGGGGGCCCCCTAGCTGGACCTACTACACATTTGCACAAAAACCCACATAATCCTAGGGAATGACACATTGGCTTACAAAGCCTTACGATTATACATATACTTTCCCAAGGCTATAAAAGCAAACTAAAGGACACAAATGCAAAATAAAAATGTCAGTGCTCGGTGTCGATTCCCATCAATTCTTCCCGGGTGGGAGGAACTCGACCCCGTCGAGTAGGGGTATGGATGCTCGAGTACTCCGGCGGATCCGTTACCGTGCCAAGTAGTGCGGGTATGCTCCACTCCAAGTGATCGTCACCTGCTCATTCCATATATACTCGAGATGCACGAACTGCTATGGGCTAAAGGTGGACACTCCGGGTGGGGCACTCTCAAAAGGGAAGGAAGCAGCTCGAAGACTCACTAGGAATCACCGCTGAGTCCCTATAGCTGACTGATCCGGGTATAGATGTAGAACCGATCTCGCACTCATCGAGTGAGTCCAATCGCCCTTTACTCATAAGAGAGTGACAACGAGTTTGCACAAGACACATGCAGACAAACAAACGACACACAAACTATGCAAACAAACCACACAAAACAAATCACACGAAGAAAAGCACATTGACTCAACTATGACCCTAGACACACCTGATGTTAGTCCGACCCGTACATGGGTGATGGCGGACCAGGACACCCGAATGTGTGCCATGCATGCATGTTATGTAACCGGAGATGGGTGGCATGAGGTACACCTAAATGTCCAATTATGACCCAGTCATGCATGGACGGCCCTTTGGATTTGGGAGACTTGAGAGGGCTAGGAAAGCCGGGTGTGGAAGAGCTGGGTGTAGGTGTATCGTGGACGGGCTTGGTGGGTATGGATGACCCGTCCCGTAGGAAAGGGGTATGAAAGTGGACTTCCCCGATAAGGTATGAGGGAAGTGATGGGTCACGGGGCCCACTAGAGTAGGGGTCAAATGGGTCAAAGAATGTGTGACCCCTTGTGGTGGGTTCCCACAAGTCACGGTCCCACGTGTAGAAGTTTTGAAGGTGTGGATAATCACCTTCTTGAATTGTGACGGGTGGGACGGGGATCGTAAGAAAGATGTATGATTCCTCCCTCGGACAAAAGGGTATGAATTCGGGCTCGTCGGGTAAGGGGAGGAGTAAGAGGACCTCCGTGGTGACACAACCCATGGTGCACTCGGAGGTAATGGACCTGAAGACCGGATGGGTGAAGCTAAGACTAGCGGATTGGTCAAAGCCTCGCGCCAAAAGATGCGTCAACTCTCATTGTGAATCCAATCCCATGACAAGATCGTCCAATGTGTCAACAT
Source organism: Amorphophallus konjac (assembly GCA_022559845.1). Lineage (NCBI taxonomy): Eukaryota > Viridiplantae > Streptophyta > Magnoliopsida > Alismatales > Araceae > Amorphophallus > Amorphophallus konjac. The sequence goes on along the minus strand of CM040126.1, from coordinate 283,590,658 downwards.
GGTGACGAGATCGAAAGGCGGTATGGAATCAGTTGACTGGCACTAAAGGTAAGGTGGGGTCCATGGACGGGAAGGGATGTGGGACCAAGCCATCCTTGAGCCAACTAAGAAGTGGCTCGGCTATGTAAAGTGTTCCCGTAAGAAACACGGGAGGCTCGAGCTTTGGTAGCTCCAAAGAAGAAGGTTCCGAATAGAGCTCGGAAGGAGCGGGTGGTGAGGGAGCACCTACGAGAGGTGAAGAAGCACTTATCCTTTCCAACAAATCCAAAATCATTTTCTTGCATTCCTCAAAGGAACGGGTTGGAGTAGGGACCTTGGGGTGGACTCGCTCCTCGTCCCTCGGCCTAGGTGTGGTCCTAGGCTCGGCTATAAGCGGGGCTTCCACTCGGTTGGAGGTACTTGAGTGGGTTGGGATGGGGGTGCCAAGGGGAGGCTGGTTGGAGGTGACTGGGCGGGCCACTAGATTGGGGTCGCCTTGGTGGGCTTGGATGGCGGTGAAGGGGTGGGATTGGGTAGAGGTGTGGCCCACTTGATTGTGGGTGAGTTGGTGGGGTTGGTGAGTGGTATGACCTCCGTGGTTGGAGGTAGGTGGGCGGGGAACGTAGGCCCTCCTAAGCGCTCTCTTCATTTCCCACCATGACTCGATGGGTCTTAGATTCCTATCCTCCCACCAATATTTGATGTTCCTCCAAGTTGCGGCGGCTTCACCAAAAAGTCACCTTTTGGCAACATCGACTTGCATGGGCCCGTACATGATGTACACCTCGAAGTAATCGTCCATGATGGCTTCCCATTCTAGATAGACACTCGGGTCATCAGACCCGTAGAAGTCCCGGGTCTCGGGCCTCATGGGGTGGTTCAGGTGGTCCTTCCATTTGAGATAGTATCGCCACCATCCGGGCGTTTGGGAGTCCATGGGTGATTGGGGACTAGTGGGTGGACATGTCGACACTAGTAGATAAACCAACTAGACAATGGACTACAACTCTAGACATGACGACCAAGACTCGGTACGTGATGGAGATAACTGATCCGAAGATCACTCGCGCAAGTGTGCGGCCTTCCCGATAGGCATAGCCTAACGTTCGGACAACACCTTTTGATATATCGAGTTATTGGGATGCAATGCAAAAGACACTTTTTTTATTTGTTTTAAAACAATGATAACCCTAAACACGACTTAGACGTAAATCACTAATGAATGACACTTTTTTTTTGACACCCTAGACTCAAACTCGCTCTGATACCTAATTGATGCGAGACGAGACACGGACACGACAAGCTCGTGACTGCCCCTTAACGAGGGAAGCGTCGGATGTGCGCGGTTGAGAAACCGACAGTGAGCTAGGGTGATCGGCTCTCTCGTGTGCCCGGATCGGGTCACGGGACGGTCTCGCACTCTCTCGCCGCAGCGGTAATGAATAGATAAAGCGAGCTAGATATCCCTACACATGCTCTCTAGCAGCGGCATAAACAAATATGTATGAAGTAAGCAAAATGCCAAGTAAGGGAGCGAATGCGATACCTCCATGCGCTCGGCGTGGGGACGACGGACCCGGCCGAAACTCGTACTCCCGGGATAAATATTACACAATGATGACAGCAATGAAATATCACCCACTCCACGCAGGGAGGTAAAGGGCTACACAATGGGGTCCGGGAGGACCGAATTCGGGTTGACGGGCGGCTTCTCGCGTTGATTCGGCAGCACCCGAACTTGTGACGGTGTGGCCCACGTGCTGTCCGGAGGGACCGTGCGGGACCCGGTGTCACCACTGTGGTGGGGACACTTGTGGAAGTGTTCTCTGGGCTGGCGGCACGCTAGTTCATCAGCCGGAGGCCAGGCGACTCCGTTCGGCACCGGTCGGAATGACCGGCCACGGATCTGCCGGTTCTATTTTCTGGCGCGCGCTTCGGCGAGAACGGACGCTGCGATCAGCCCCGACGTCGGAATGCGACGAAACTAGTGCCGTTGGAAAGATGCTTCGAAGGGCTTCAACCCAAGGGGATTACAGAAAAATAATCAAGCCTGTACTTATGATTGGCGAATTTTGAAGGTTGCTGTTGTACAGTTCCTGAAATCTCAGGTTAGCAGAGAACTTTCCTGTGGATTGTCTTTGACCGTGAGGTAGACATCCGAATCTGGGGTTGTGTTCTTCATAAAAGTTGTGTGACATCAAGTTACGAAACCAGGACTATTTTTGGATCTGGAGTTGGAGGTGGTGGTGATTTGTTCTGATTTTGGAAGTGGAGGGTGGTCGGATCTGGGATCTGACTGACAACACTGTAGCTGAGGAAGAACACGAATTTCTAAAAATAGATAGAAGGTTGATAAAAAATTAAGAACATTTTTGGATGTAGGGGGTGATGGACAGAACTCCCAGTAAAATTGGGAGGGTTTGAACAAATCAAAAAGATGGCCGGAGGTGGGAAACACAGGGCTGCTGTCACTGTAGATAGAGACAAAATAGAACTAGGAATGAAAGATGCACGAAAATGGGAAAATACTAAACGATGGAATTTGGGCGTGAAAATTTAGGTGGAGCTTGGGGTACAAGGGAAGAACACACCATAAAAATTGCAGGCCACAAAGAGGCCGTGGTTGAAAGCAGGAATTTCGGGAATGGATCTCTATCCAGCAGGACAGAACACCGAGAACGGTTTCGCGGCGGCTCGAAGGCGACACGAACGGCGGCGGCGGCAACACAGATGATCACCGGAGATAGAGGGGAGGGGATAGAAGATAGAAATCACTCTAGAACTGGAGGTTGGAGGAGAGAAACCAAAGGGAGAGAGGAGGGGCTCAAGAACACTCTTGATTTTCCAACAATTTTCTCTTCATTTCTTCATTAATTTCTAATGACACTATACATAGGCTTATATAGAAAATGGCAAGGGGTGGGGGGCTGATAATTTCATGGGAAATAGGCCATTTTCTTCCCCCATGTGGTTAAAACTCAAAATAAATAAATTACATATGGAGGGGGCACTACTTTGACTAGGTAGGTAAGGTAGGTGGCCAACCTTTGAAATTTTAACCCCTTTGTCTCCCATGTGGTCAATTAGCATTCAAACCTTCTAGATGGCCACCTAGGATGGTTGACCAGCCCCACATGGATGAGGTGGACCAATGGGGAAGGGGAGGGGGCCCCCTAGCTGGACCTACTACACATTTACACAAAAACCCACATAATCCTAGGGAATGACACATTGGCTTACAAAGCCTTACAATTGTACATATACTTTCCCAAGGATATAAAAGCAAAATAAAGGACACAAATGCAAAATAAAAATGTCAGTACTCGGCGTCGATTCCCATCACATCTTCATCGGGATCCGATCTCGCACCCACATTAAACTTGCCGCACCTACGGCAGACATCCGTACGGTTTTATCGTTGTCCTTGACGCTACTAATACGGACTCCCGTCCGAATAATGAATGATCCGTTAGTGACTGACATATATATGCCGGGATCTAATCCCGCGCTTGCATTAAACCTGCCGTACTCACGGCAGACATTTGCATGGATTCGCTTCCGTCACCGTCTTGTTTTCTATACGGATCTTTGTCCGAAGATAAAATGGTCCATGAATGACCAACAAAATATGAATGGAGCAAGACGGCTCTCGTCTTCCCCCAACCACACGTGTGGGAATATCAATAAAACCTTCGTGAGTCGCGTTTGGACCTTGGGTTCGCCCCCAACCATGGTCATCACCTGACCCACATCGTAGGCCTATAGCCGGCTATCTCTGTACACATCTTTGTTTTGGAATATAGTCCCGGGACGCTTTCCCGCTGCCCTTCGGCACCGGAAATATTAATGATGCCCACGCAAGCCTCGTTTGGACCGCGGGAGGCGCCCCCGAAATGGTCCTGACTCGATCTCGCACCGGGCCAATAAACTCGCTGATTTCTGATCACTCTAACCGGGATTCAACCGAATGTATCCTGTCCCTTTGAACAATAAACTTGCCGTACCCCCGGCATACATATGCTCCGATTTTCTCGTGACGATTACGCGATTCACAAGCCGGACACTCATCCGATCATCAAATGGTCAACACACGACCGACATGATCTCGAATGCTTTCTTCTCACCCTCGCACGGGGATTTCAATGTTTCCTAATAGACTTTTCACGTAACTAATTTTCGGCCATGAGGCCCCTTTTCCCGTCGATTAATCAAGGGTATTCCCCTCTCCGAGGGGATGTAAATGGCGCCGTGACCTTTATGGCGCGGCGGGTCTCAGTCCCGACACGAACCACACAATCGTCTGATTAGTCAGATCGAGCGCACAATAAATCGTCACTATGTGACTGGCATGCCCACGCACTTAATAAATGCTAATAAACAAATAAACAACGATTTTATTAAATAAAAAGTGCGTCCACAAGGTGCGAGAGCTCCAGGGATGGATGATTTCTTCCGAGGTATGTTTGAGTATGTGCTTCGGCGGCAGCCGGGAGGTCAGCCGCAGGGAGATCACCAGCAGCAGGGCGGCGATGCTGGTGAGGACCGGGCTCGTGGTGGTCATGGTCGTGTCCTGAAGGAGTTCTTGCTGTTTCGGCCTCCTTTCTTCAGCGGGTAGCCAGATCCTGAGGTGGCCAGAGAGTGGCTGGATGATGTGCAGCGGATTTTTCAGTGCGATGGAGTGTCCTGAGGAGGAGCAGGTAGCGTTGGCTACTCATCATCTTCAGGGAGCGGCCCGTACTTGGTGGACGTCAGAGTGGGGTTCAGTGTTCCGGTCTCGTCCTCTTCGGTAGATTGCGTGGCAGGAGTTCGTCACGGCTTTCGAGCGTGCCTTCTGTCTGTCCTTTGTCAGGTCGCAGAGGTTGCGTGAGTTTATGGAGTTGACTCAGGGTGACATGACGGTGATGTAGTATCGTGCCAGGTTTATCGAGTTGGGTCGTTATGCTCCTCATATTGTGGCAGATGAGGAGGTAAAGACCGATCGGTTTGTGGGTGGTCTGAGGCTTGAGTTGAGGCATCATCTTCTTGCATCAAGTTTGACCACTTTGGATGCGGCATGTAAGGCAGCAGCGGTGCTGGAGAGAGACTTGCAGAAGGTTTGAGGGCAGGGCAGTGCTAGTCAGGTGCAGGCAGATTTCAGCCAATCGACGGGGATGCAGCAGCAGAGTGCTGTCCAGCTCTCAGCAAGTGGGTCAGTGGCGACGTAGTCTGTAGCTCCTGCGCCAGGGTCGTCATCCTTTAGATTGAAGCTTAAGAAGTTGCTTAAGGAAGCTTGTTTTAGTAAGAGGCGTCAGGATTGTAAGGAGTCGAGGCAAGAGTCGATGGACAGTGTTCAGCAGCCGGTGGCTTTTCAGCGTCAGGGTTCGATGACTGGTTCGCGGGGTGGTTGTCCTAGGTGCGGTGGTTCTCATCTGGGTAGACCGTGTTCAGTGCCCGTGATTTGTTTTAGGTGCGATCAACCAGGGCACATGGCATGTGACTATCCGCAGAGACCGAGCCAGCCGCACGAGTTTCAGCATTAGCAACAGTTTCAGCCCCAGTAGTTGTCATCACAGCCACAACAGTACCAGCAGCAGGGACAGTTTCCTCAGTTGTCACGGTCAGCTACTGTAGGGAGGCAGAGTGACTCACATGACCAGGGCAGAGGCTGAGGCGTCGCATTTGGTGGAAGGTACTCTTTCGATTTTGGGTTGTGCGGCTCGTGTTTTGTTTGATTCAGGTGCTTCTCATTCGTTCATCTCGGAGGATTTTGCTCAGAGTGTGGAGGGCCCAGTGACCGAGGTGTCCTGTGACTTGGCGGTAGAGTTACCTACTGGTGACTTCATGATCACCCCGTACTGCTTTGAGAAGGTACCTGTATGGGTGGAAGGGCGAAACTTGCCGGCTAGACTCTACACGTTACCGCTTTAGGACTTCGATGTGATTTTGGGCATGGATTGGCTCGAGACTCATCATGCCTTGGTGGATTGCGGCTTGAAGAAGGTCTACTTCCGATAGCTTCGTGGACCCACCTTTTATTTCCAAGGTATTCGGTCTTCCTCTTCCCACTTGCTTATTTCGGCTATCCATGTGCGTCGCTTGCTTGATGCGGGTTGTCAGGGCTTTCTCGCATCCGTGGTTTTGAGTGATCGGCAGTGTCCTGAGGTAGAGGACATTCCTGTCGTGTGCGAGTTTCTCGATGTTTTTCCCGAGGAGCTACCAAGGTTGCCACCACAGCGAGAGATTGATTTCGTGATTGAGGTGGTGCCGGGTACAGCGCCTATGTCGAAGGCCCCTTATCGGATGGCGCCTGCAGAGTTGCGAGAGCTGAAGGCGCAGTTGCAGGAGTTACTGGCCAAGGGATATATTCATCCTAGTTATTCCCCGTGGGGTGTGCCGGTGTTGTTTGTGAAGAAGAAGGATGGTAGTTTGAGGCTGTGCATCGACTACCACAAGTTGAACCAGGCGACTGTTAAGAACAAGTATTCGTTGCCTCGGATTGATCACTTGTTCGATCAGCTTCAGTCGGCCTGAGTGTTTTCGAGGATCGATTTGAGATCGGCTATTACCAGCTGCGGATTCGAGAGTTGGACGTGGAGAAGATGGCGTTTCGGTCGAGGTATGGGCATTATGAGTTCTTGGTGATGCCGTTCGGGCTCACCAATGGCCCCGCAGTGTTCATGGATTTGATGCATAGGGTGTTCCATCCGTATGTAGACCAGTTCGTGGTCGTGTTTGTGGACGATATCCTTGTGTATTCGCGGTCTGCTGAGGAGCATATGCAACATTTGAGGGCGGTGTTGCAAATCCTGTGCGGACACCAGTTGTATGCCAAGTTCAACAAGTGCGAGTTCTGACTTCGAGAGGTGCACTTTTTGGGGCATGTTATTTCTGGTGATGGTGTTTCCGTGGACTCGGTGAAGGTCAAGGCTGTGGTGCAGTGGTCGAGGCCGAGTTCTATCACAGAGATTCGGAGTTTCTTGGGGCTCACGGGCTATTATCGGTGGTTTATTCAAAAAATTTCTCGTATTGCAACCCCGATGACCAGGCTTACGCGGAAGGAGGTGCCGTTCGTCTGGGCAGAGGAGTGTGAGTGGAGCTTCATGGAGCTAAAGAGATTGCTTACCACTTCTCCGGTTTTGGTGTTGCCATCTGGCTCGGGTGGTTTCGTGGTGTGTACGAATGCTTCCGGGGTAGGTCTCAGTGCTGTGTTGATGCAGCATGGGAGAGTGGTGGCGTATGCATCTCGACAGTTGAAGTCACATGAGGTGAACTACCCTGTTCATGATCTTGAGTTGGCGGCGGTGATTTTCGCATTGAAGATCTGGAGGCATTATTTGTACGGCGAGAAGTTTGAGCTTTTCACTAACCATCACAGTTTGAGGTATGTGTTCACGCAGAAGGACCTTAACCTCAGGAAGAGGAGGTGGATGGAGTATATGAAGGATTATGATTTCACTCTGTCTTATCATCCTGGCAAGATGAACGTCGTGGCTGATGCTCTATGTAGGAGAGTAATGGTCAGTCGGATGTTGTTGAGGAAGTGGAGGCTTTGGGAGCAGGTTCCGGCCATGACTTTTAGGCTCAAAGTCCCTCAGGACCAGGGTTCGGCTGTCCTTGCGAGTCTGACTGTCATGCCCGCGGTGCGTCGACAGGTGACTGAGGCTCATTGAGCGGACCCCGAGCTACCTCGTATTCTGTCGATGGCCGAGGTGGAGTTTGATGAGGATAGAGCTGTGAGGTTCAGAGGTAGGTTGTACGTGCTAGCCGAGGAGCAGGTGTGGCGTACGGTATTGCGCGAGGCTCATGGGAGTCGGTATGCCGTGCACCCCGGATCGGCTAAGATGTACCAAAACCTGAAGTTGCAGTTTTGGTGGCCTGGCATGAAGAGATACGTGGTGGAATTTGTGGCCAGGTGTTTGACCTGTCAGCAGGTGAAGGCTGAACACCAGCGACCGGGGGGCACACTTCAGCCCTTGGATGTTCCTGCGTGGAAGTGGGACCACATGACCACTGATTTCGTGGTTGGGCTGTCGAGGATGTCCAGCGGGGAGGATAGTATCTGGTTGCTAGTGGATAGACTGACAAAGACGGCGTGGTTGCTGCCGATCAAGGTCTGTTGGAACGTGCATTGTTTGGCTCGTTTGTACGTGGAGCGAATTGTTCCGTTGCATGGAGTTCCCATCTCCATTATGTCTGATCGTGATCCCCGCTTCACTTCTGGATTCTGGAGAAGCTTCCAGAAGGCTCTAGACACCGAGTTGGCATTCAGCTCAGCCTATCATCCTCAGTCGGACGGTCAGTCTGAGCGGACCATCCAGACTCTGGAGGATATGTTGCAAGCGTGTTGCTTAGAATGGCAGGGGAGTTGGACCCACCATCTGTCATTAGTGGAGTTTGCCTATAATAACAGCTATCATTCGAGCATTGGTATGGCTCCCAATGAGGCATTGTATGGGCGACCTTGTCAAACTCCGCTTGATTGGTTTGAGGTGGGCGAGCGTGCCCTGACCGGACCAGATTTGGTGCAGTAGTGTGTTGAGGTGGTGCATCTCGTTCGGCAGAAGATGATGACAGCCCAGAGCCGGCAGAAGAGTTATGCCGATCGGAGAAGGTGACCTCTCAGCTTTGCTATTGGAGACTGAGTTTTATTGAGAGTTTCTCCCATGAAGGGTGTGATGCGTTTCGGTAGGCGCGGGAAGCTGAGTCCCCGCTACATTGGTCCCTTTTCCATCGTCGAGCGTGTTGGGGAAGTTGCTTATCGGTTGCAGTTACCTCCGGAGCTTTCCGCCGTGCATGATGTGTTCCACGTGTCGATGCTTTAGAAGTATATGCTCGATGATTCCCACGTCCTCGAGGATGCCGTTTGGCCTGAGGTGACCCCAGATCTGTCCCTTCCGGAGTTTCCTGTTCGTATTGAAGATCGGCGAGAGCAGCGCCTGCGGAACAAGGTTATTCCTCTAGTTAAGGTGGTCTGGCAGCATCATTCGGGTGGCGAGTCGTCTTGGGAACGTGAGGATGAGATGCGAGAGCTGTATCCTTATTTTTTTGTGTGAGTCTTTCCCCCGTTCTTGTGCCTTGTTCTTGAATTTCGAGGATGAAATTTGTTTTGGGGGGGTTGTGGTGCCACGGACCCTTTTGGATCCTTCTTCTTAGGTTCCGGATCAACATTTTCGGTGAATTTGGCTCTGTTGTGTCCGGAATTATGTTCTGGACATCTTTCATGTTTGGATCCGTGCGATTCAGGTCAGTTCGGAGGCTCGGAACGTGTTCCGCGGCATTTTCCGCGTGTTTTCCGATTCCCGCGTGTGTGTCTCGGAAACACCTACGGAACCCTGTAGCGGGTGGGTCGGGTCGTTCATCTACCCGCGAGTGGTACCGTTGCGATCAGCGCGTCGTGAGAAACGAGGAGGCGTGTTTTTCTATTTTTTGGGATTTTCCTGATTTTTTGGATTTTTTATAAATACCAAACCGTTTTCTTTTCTTTTTCACCTTTTTCTTCTTCTTCTTCCTCCTTCTTTCAACCGTTGGAGAGCGCCCTCCCCATCGCGACCATTCTTATTCCCTGGACGACCGAGACGCGGCCTCCTTCACTCCGGCAACGGCGTGGCGGCGGCGGCAGTGGCAAGGCGGTTCCGGTGGTGGCCTTCTCGCGGCGGGAGGCGGGGCGTGTGGCATTCAAAAGCTTCTTCCTTGACTTCGGCGGTGATTCGGCGGAGCATTTGCTCCATTGAGGTAGGGGGACGAATCCCTATGCTCATCCCATCATCCCCCACGATTTGTAGGCTGAATGGGAGCCGAGAGGGGTGTGTTTGAGCGGGTTAGGGCAAAATCGTGTTTTGGGGAGAGTTCGCCCGATCTATGGATTTGAGCCGCGATTCGGCATTTTGATGGCCTAGAATCATGCTAGGGGTCCCTAGGGGTCTTCCCCTTTGATTCTCCCCTCTGCTACGGAGGTATGATGGCGTGGTTGGAATTTTGGGGCATTTCCCGCCGTTTCGCCCTCAGGCGGGTGTGACGGTCCTTCCAGTGATCGTCACACTATGTAACGCGCCCAGATAGGTGCGTTACAGCCCTGAGTGCAGCGAAGTGGGGTCTGTGGGCTGTAACGATCCCACGATAGACCGCCAGGGTGCTGTGACGCACCTAGCTTTGACAGTCAGGGGAGTTCAACCGTTGGTTGCCGACCATTGGCTTTTGAGCGTTGGGGGTCAAGGCATGTGACGCACCATGCCTGGTGCGTCACAGCCTTGTAACGACCCTGTGTGGGTGCGTCAGAGCAGGCGAACCCATCTCCCCTGACGCGCCAAGGTTGGTCCGTTAAGTGCTATGACGCCCCTAGGTGGGTGCGTCAGAGCCTGTTTTCACCTCGGCTTGTGACGCTACAGGGTTGGACCGTCAGAATCTTGTGGCGGTCCAGTGTAGGTGCGTCACAGCCTGTGATGGCCCAAGGTTGGACCGTCAGGCTCCGTAATGCACCATGTATGTGCGGTCTCATTTCTTTGACGGTGGTTTCCGTGAGTCAGTCATTACTTCCAGTGACATGTCCACTAGTCGTAGCTTCCTGCGCAGGCGAGTGCGGACCCACCTGGGAGTAGTGGAGAGCGACACCCGGTGTGAGGCAGTTTTTAGGCTGGTTCCCGTAGGGCCCCTTGCCTTTGCCACCAGAGTCCGGTGGGGGGGAAAACCAGCTAGAGGACCCGACCTAGTGCAGATGGTCTGTGTGTGCACACGTAGTTGGGGGCTTAGGACATGCATTGACGAGCATGACCCCAGCTAGTCCTTGTTGCGGTACTTGTTGCGTGTCTGAGTCTCACGCCCGGGGCGTTGTAGCTAGACACTTTTGACGCAGTGTAAGACGTCAGAGGACACATCCGGTCGTTCTTCTAGTGGGTAGTGCTCCTATTCGCTGGCAGGTGTGGACTCAAGTTTCATTGGACCGAGGTTCAGTAGTACGTGCTGTTAGAGTAGATGACTTTTCCGCTTATTTACGTTAGCTTTTTGGTTCTACCGTACTCCTATTAAGTAGGGTTGCTTTTCTGCTTTCTTGCTTTCCTGCCTTGGTTTTCGCACGAGGTGGGGATTCGCGGGATCCCTACTAGGCCAATGAAATGAGGCTCACCCATGCTTTTCAGGTGAGGCGGGGTCTTCGAGAGGTACGGCCGAGTTTCATCGTGGTTCTTCTAGCCAGGGTTAGCCGCCAGTCTGCCAGAGCCGGGGCATGCCCCGTGTAGTTGTACTTTTCTTTCTGTTGACTGTACTTTCATTTGGACATGAGATACACTGGGCCTTGTAGCAGTTTAATTTATTTATATTATTCTGTGCATTTTATTTTAGATTATTGTGCTATCTCTGCGGTTGTTTCAGCTTCTCTTGCACTTCCACACCATCCCTTTCTACCCTTCCGAGTCTTCAGGCTCGTGGGTTGGCGGGCCAAGATTCGAGACGCGCCAGTTCCTTTCCGGCACTTGGATCCTGGGTCGTCACAGTTAGGAACTCCTAAGCCGGCCTGCGGACCCCCAGCACGTCCCGCCCGAACGGCGGCAGAACGAGAGGGTCCGGACTAGGGAGAATTCTCGCCAAGTGCGGGAGGCCTCCCGAGCCTCTTTCGCAAGGACCCGACGATCGCGCAGCTCACCCGCACCAACAGTGCGCATCCCATTGCACTCTAACCCAGAGATGGATCACCGGCTCTAGCGCATTGATGAGATAGAAGACAAAGTCCGTTACTTGGACAACGTCCTCCTTGCCGCCAAGAACTGTGGTCTTATCGATGACAACAAGGACTTTCATGCTCCCTTCTCTAAGGAGATCATGGAAGCCCCCATCCCGCCAAAGCTCCAGTTTCCGTCATTCACCTCCTACGACGACACCACCGACCCGGTCGACCACATGCACAATTTTGAGTCCCACCTGATATTTCACCGGGCCTCGGACATTGTGAAATGCCTGACATTCATCACAACTCTTCGGGAGAACGCCCGGGCCTAGTTTGAGTCCCGACCGGTCGGGACCATCTCCTCCTTCCAACAGCTCAAGAAGCTATTTAAGGAGAACTTCATTGGCTTTCGAAAGGTGGCTAAGTCGGCGGTGACCCTTCTCACACTCAGGTAGGGAAAAGAAGAGACATTGTGGGACTTCGTCTCCCGTTTCCGTACGGAGGCGCTCCGGATCCCACATCTCGACGTCAGCATCGCCACTATCGCACTCACCCAGGGGACGCGGACCACATTCTCCGACGCGCGCTCAGAGTCGAAGCCCCGACAACCCTCACCAATCTCCTCTCCTTGGCGCAAAAGCATGCGCGCTGTGAGGAGAACACTGCGGCCCTGGGCCACGCGGCCGGAACTGATTGATCTGACAGGAAGAGATCCGCCGACTCGCCACAAGAAGGGCAGAATAAGGGGAGCGACCGAGACCACCGTGATCGCCCAGAGAAGGAAAGGGGTACTTACTGTAACTACACGCCTCTGATAGCTCCTCTCGAGCAGATCCTGATGGAGATCCGCAAAGAGCCGTTTCTCAAATGGCCTCCCCGGATGAAGTCGGATCCGAACTCGAGGAGCAAGAAGAAGTACCGCCGCTACCACCGTGACCACGACCATGATACTGCCGAGTGCATCAACCTAAAGGACACTATCGAGGACCTCATTGACGGCAGGGAAAACGCACGTCGTTAATACGCCCCGCTACCAAATTAAAATATCCGGCCCACAAATTAAATAAATAGAATAGTTAAGTGATGAGACCGAGTCGAATCCACCGGGAGAAGTAGATTTAAAAGTTGAAAACCGTGAGTTTTGAAGATTTAAAAATCATGAAAATTGAATTGAAACCACCTTAGGAAGATTTGGATGCAATTTAAAAGGGGTGGAATGGATATAAGAACACATGAAAAATTATAATAAAAATAGGGTGAGTTAGGAAGAGAAATAACTCTCAAACCAGACAAAATTAGAAGAAGTGACAGAAGACAAAGTTGAAGATCGGAGGGTTAGAAAAAGTTTCATGAAGAATGCAAACATAGAAAATGAGAGGAAGAGAGAGAAAAATATGAAACACTGACATCTATCGACGCGGATGAACAGTAAACTCGTAAAATATAGAACCGTGGGAAAATAAAAATAACTTAAAAATGAAGAAGGATTAGAGGGAATAATATAAGAAGAAAATTTAGATCTACAAGAGAGGAACAACTTTTATGAAGAACTCAGAAATAAAAGAAGACTGAAATGGCATGAAAACGGAGGAACAAAATAAGATATCAACTCGGATGAACAGTAATGTGCTAGGACAGCAAGTGGAAAAACGTATAATAACATGAAAACAGAGAGAAATTAAAGGAAATGATAAAAAGCGAAAATGTAGAGAACTTAAATATGAATAACTTTGAAGAAGACAATAAATTTAAATGAAGATCATAAAAGTATGTAAATGACTAAACAAGACTAAAATACTCAAAAACATACAGTAATAGTGAATGAAATTAAAACCTGAAGGGGCCTCCTGCCCCTCTCTCTCTCCTTGCTTCTTCGATAACACCAAAAACTCACGAACTCTCTCACAAAAACTAATAACAGCAAAAGAACTAAAAATGTATTACAAAGGTTCTCCCTCCTACAACAACACCCCAACCCTCCTTTTATAGGCTTTAAACAAGTCCTATTTCTCTCTGTTTTCTTCTCTATTCTCTGCTTGCCATATGAAACTGTGGATGGCCGACCATGTGAAGTGGCATTGAACGCGCTGCTACTTTGGCAGAAGGAGGCCTTGCGTCGGCCACGTGAAAACCCCGCCGAAGCCCAAAGCCGCTCAGCCACGATGCAAATGGCGCTTTGACCCTCGCGTTGAAAAGTCGCTGCCAGCATGAAGGCTGGCCGCCGCCTTTGCGTTGCCATGCATTGCATGGCTTTCTCTTTGTTAGCCAATCCTCATGCCGCGTGGACCCCATGCATGTGAAGCCTTGGGCATTTTCTGCATGTTAATGCCACCCATTGCTATATATATAAACAACGTGAAGGCATTGAATAAGCTTCACGTGGAGCTCCATTTGCATGCATTGAAGACAATATGTATATGTGTTGTATATGTAATATATGTATATATGTTATATGTGTATATTCATATATATATATATATATATATATATTATATATCAAATCATATATATCTATATCTATAGATCTATATATAATATATATCTCTATATATATCATATATATCTATATCATATATAAAGAATTATTTTGCTTTTCTCTCTTTTTTTCCTTTTCTTTATTTGAAGTATATATATATATATATATATAAATTGATAGATAGGGATATATCTATATATAGTAGTATGATATAGAAAACCTTGAGTTTTTAAGATTTAAAATTTATGAAAATTTAATTGAAACCACCTTAGGGAGATTTAAATGCAATTTAGAAGGGGTGGAATGCATAGAAGAACACATGAAAAATTATAATAAAAATAGGGTGAGTTAGGAAGAGAAATAACTCTCAAACCAGACAAAATTAGAAGAAGTGACAGAGGACAAAGTTGAATATCGAAGGGTTAGAAAAACGTTTTATGAAGAATGCAAAGACAGAAAATGAGAAGAAGATAGTGAAAAATATGAAACACTGACATCTATCGGCGCAGATGAATAGTAAACTCGTAAAAGATAGAACTGTGGGAAAATAAAAATAACTTAAAAACGAAGAAGAATTAGAGGAAATGGTAGAAGAAGAAAATTTAGATCTACAAGAGAGGAACAACTTTTATGAAGAACTCAGAAAAAAAAGAAGAGTGGAAGGGCATAAAAACGGAGGAACAAAATAAGGTATCAACTCGTATGAACAGTAATGTGTTAGGACAGTAAGTGGAAAAACGTGCAATAACTTGAAAACGGAGAGGAATTAAAGGAAATGGTAGAAAGAGAAAATGTAGAGAACTTAAATATGAATAACTTTGTAGAAGACAGTAAATTCAAATGAAGATCATAAAAGTATGTAAATGGCTAAACAAGACTAAAATACTAAAAAACATACAGTAATAGTGAATGAAATTGAAACCTGAAGGGGCCTCCTGCCCCTCTCTCTCTCCTTACTTCTTAACACCAAAAACTCACAAACTCTCTCACAAAAACTAATAACAGTAAAAGAACTAAAAATGTATTACAAAGGTTCTTCCTCCTACAACCACACCCCAACCCTCCTTTTATAGGCTTTAAACAAGTCATGTTTCTCTCTGTTTTCTTCTCTGTTCTCTGCTTGCCGTCTGAAACCGTGGATGGCCGACCGTGTGAAGCCGCGTTGAACGCGCTGCTACTTTGGCAGAAGGAGGCCTTACGTCGGCCACGTGAAAACCCCACCGAAGCCCAAAGCCGCTCAGCCACGATGCAAATGGCGCTTTGACCCTCGCGTTGAAAAGTCGCTGCCAGCATGAAGGCTGGCCACCGCCTTTGCATTGCCATGCATTGCATGGCTTTCTCTTTGTTAGCCATTCCTCATGCCGCGTGGACCCCATGCATGTGAAGCCTTGGGCATTTTCTGCATGTTAATGCCACCCGTTGCTATATATATAAACAACGTGAAGGCATTGAAGAAGCTTCACGTGGAGCTCTATTTCTATGCATTGAAGAAAATATATATATGTGTTGTATATATAATATATATATGTGTTGTATATATAATATATATATGTGTGATATCTATAATATATGTATATATGTTATATGTGTATATTCATATATATATATATATCATATATGATATATATATCAAATCATATATATCTATATTTGTATATCTATATATATATATATATATATATATATATATATATATCTCTATATATATCATATATATCTATATCATATATAAAGAATTATTTTGCTTTTCTCTCTTTTTTTCCTTTTCTTTTTTTGAAGTATAGATATATATATAGTAGTATGATATAAATATATATAAATAGATAGATAGAGATATTATATAAATAGATATATATATATATATATATTATGTAAACATAGAATATATACATGAGTATATATCTATTTATAGTTTTCTTTTTCTTTTGAATTAAGATTGGGCTTGGTCGGTCATGGGCTTTTGGATCATTTTTGCGTTGACTTGTGGAGTTCTTGTCGAGTGCCTGCAAAATAACATATTTATTGATCAAATTATAATAATTTCATCAAACTAAGCATTTTGATCAAAAATCGATATTAAGTGTGATAAGTGTATAATTACTAACATTAAAGCTCGTAAAAACTGTGAATATCATAAATTAACTCATACAAATGCACACTTATCACACCCCACAACTTACTCATTGCTAGTCCCTTAGCAATGCAAACAATTTTAAATTTAGTACCAACAAGAGTTTAAAATATCCATGCCTCATTTCCAGATCATCTTTCATAGAATAAACTAAAGATTAAGAATCTAGAAGCATTAACACACACTAGTCTTCCATAGGAAATTAAGGTACATGATCAAGAAATGTAATCAAAATTAAGTAGCACTTGTGTATGTGAAATGCTAAATTCACAACGTAGATAATTACGTCCCCCATTTGCTATTCTAAGTAAGTGACCTTCAACCCTGCACTTCTTAATCAGAGCATTAAGTATAATAGCTTTTTATCTGCCTTATTACTTTGTCCCTTTTGGGATCTCTATTTTTTTTCTCTCTTTTTTTTTCTTCCTATACACACATGATGCTGCACTACCTTTCACTATTTTACGCGAACCTCAACACGTCTTAAGTGAAGTAGGCCTGGTTACACAGATCAAGGTTTCCTTTTCCTTTTGACGCGAACCTCAACACGTCTTAGGTGAAGTAGGCACGGTTACTCAGAATCGGAGCATTTTTCATGGTGTTTTCCTCAAATTTTTTCAATAGATAACATGTCAGAAAGCTTATAAAAGATCTCTTCTTCAAAAAGTGCAGAATATCAAGAAATATACCCAAAATAGCAGAAGGCTTGTCCTGCTTGTTTCATTAGCGTGCAAAGTATTTTTTATTTTTCTAAGTGTACATGAACTTTAGAAAGATCCTTATTTCAATTTTCCTTAGCTAGATTACATAAAGTTTCCATCATCCTTATCTAGTCATTTCTATTACAGAATTACTGTCAATGGAAGTATGAATCATGAAACTCAAATGGGATTTTGGTTTTTTATTTTCATTGAAAAAATGAGGTTGTATATGAATGCAACAGGTGGAAAATATTTTTCGTCCCTCCAACTTAAATGACATTGTCCTCAATAGCATGAACAATAGAGAATAATGAATAGTGTAGTCATGAGATTTGTGAAGGAACGGGACAACCTGACGGAGGTGAACATCGACAGGCATCCTTGTTGGAATGAGAGGCAGCACTTAGCTTTAAAAATTGGAGCAACAGAGGAAGCAATCAGCTCTCCCCCCAACTTATCCTTTATTCAAACCTGCAAAATAAAAACACAAACCACAATAAAAACTTGGGTTGCCTCTCAAGAAGCCATTTATTATCACATAGAAATCACGAAAATTTTGGGTTGCCTCCCAAAAAGCGCTACATTTAACGTCGCCAACCAGACGAATTGCAGTTCACTAACCAACGTGTGGCATTCAGAATGAACCACCAAGTGACATTATCCACCATTAGATTCCAGCCCTTATGCCATTGGAGGAAAAGATTATATGCGTGTGCATGTGGGCTAGAATCATGCCAAGGTGGGTCTAGGAATTTGGATGGACCCCCTCGGTCAGATAATACCAGAGGAATTATCATATCTTCAATCACAAAATATTCCTCTGTATTTGTAAGGTCTTTATAAGTATTAAACACATCAATGCGGATATTTATAAGATTATCCCTCAGCTTTTCTCCCTCATCCTCACTCTTAAAATTTTCAAGCATAATGTTGAGGTGAGGAAGAGTAAGAGTGGGAGGAGTTCCGAAGGATTCCACGAAAGGGATAGTGTTGAGAAGGCAAGGGGTAGGGAAAGAGAGGTGCTCCTCAACACACGGATGATCATGAAGCTCAAGTGGAATCGACCGATCGGCTAGTTGCAGGATGTAGGAGATTTGTATAGAAGTGCTGAGGTCAGGAACAAGTAAAAGATCGAGATCCTCTCCAAAATCAAGAGACACCCAATCAAAGTAAATTTCAAGTGGAGCACTCGGTTCCTCAATTACCAAAGAAGAATGGCTTATGGCCACACTCAATTCTCTCTCCACACTCACATTTTCTTCGTCATTCACTTGGAAGGAGGACTCATCAAATTCAGGAAGGGGAAGTAATGGAATTTGATCATTGACTGACAAATCCTCTTCTTCACCCCCAAACTCAAGATCAACAGACTCATCATATTCCTCTTCACAAATGGAATGGGTTTTAGGCTTCTCAGGCTGCTCTTCCTTTAAGTCCTCATCATAAAACTCCCCCATTATCCTCTCAAGATCAAAAGGGATATGAGTGTTAGACTGGGGAATCATGGATTGATCATATAGACTTTTATTGTCATCAAATACAGGAAGTTGGTCCTTAAAACTTGTAGTGGAGCTACTAGGCATTAGATCCACTTCCGTTTCTACGATGTTTTTAGCAATCTGGCTCACATGAGCCTCAAAGTTTTGCAGTTGTTCCTGGAAGGCTTGTTATTGAGTTTGGAAGAGCCGTGTCAATTGATCAAACAAATAGGGTTGATCGTAAGAATCATTTGGGTATAGAGCCCAATTTGGAAAATCTTGTTCTTGGGGACTTTGGGATTGATCTTGATAAGACTCCCAAGAAAAATCATATTGATCTCTCCAACCAGAATTAAAGTTGTGTGGACATGGGTCAGAATAAGGTGTGGAGAGCTATGGAGACATTTGGGTTTGTCTTGCTTGGTCCATCCAAGAGATTTTTGAATGATCTTCCCAGCTAGCGTTATAAGTATCTGAAGGTGATTCATAATCGGACTGAAAAAATTATTGATCATATTGAGCTTGCTCTGGGATGAAAGGTAAATCATGGCCCCCATAGAAAAAATGAGTGGTTGGAGCCTGGTTTTGGGTAAATGATGGAAACTCAGATATCATAGGTGACAGGATCTCATTTTGGGCCGACCATGAGTGTCACGCCCCAAGCGCGAAAGGAACCCGGGAAAGACGTGACGAGTTTATATCGATCATGTCAATCAGAGCGTTAGTGTATTCAACACAAAGACAGAGTGCGCAAAAGTAAAAGTAACCTAATCCTTTATTCAATCACAACCTCAAAGTACATTTTTTACAATCCACTTAATGAAAGTGCTAAGACTCAATAAAAGGAAAAGTACAATGGTTGATTCAAGAAATTTGAAAGATAAGACTAGTAGACTCTTGGATAGACGGAGAGCTCTAATCTCTTCACTCTTGACCTTCCCCATCCGATTGAGTCTCGTCATCGGACTTACCTGAAAAATAAGGGAAAACACTAGTTGAGCGAACGCTCAGTAGGAATTATATCTCAAGAGTTAACTTGCCTTAAGTAAATTACATGTTACATGAATGTAATAAAGCTTTGCATGTTTGCGTAAAACGACAAGAGAGAGAGTATAATAAGAGATAATTGAGTGAAATAGCATGTCTTTCAAGAACTTATATCAACGAATGTCAAGATATTCAAGCAAGTGTATTCATCATGTCATGTCGGGAAGTGACCATCATGTTTCAAGCAAGTATATAAATACCCGTTCCGGGTCACGCAAGTCATGTCATGTCAAGTCGAGTACGAGATTGTGGAATGTCTAATCAAGCTAGTCATGCACTTCGGTACAATGCCATACCGTGATCATTACAACTCCCATGGGCACTAGTACTTTTGGGTGCTCCTCCCAGGACCAGATCGGGCCCTATATGCGCAGGCATTGATCGTGTATTTTTCGACATCCACTATAGTTATAGCCAATATGGAATTTCAAGGAATAAGCTTGTACGAACTTTTAAGGTAGATTTTGTGAATAGCATTTCAAGGATTTGAACATGTGGTATAAGGACGATAATAACGGTATAATCACGATTAACGATAAAATTAGGTGGAATCGGCTCCCTAACTCGGGTGCCATGACAATAGGAATAAGCGCCCATATGAACATGGTCGCTCATTCTTGTACATGATAAGGTATATAGAATTAGTGTACACAAGTACGACACACTATTCTTAAAGGATATGAATGGTATGGATTACCCATCCCATTATTTCAAGAATATTCTCACGACATACAAACAGCATGTCGTGAGAGCCGGTATACCATGTTTCTTTAGAGTGACATGGCGAAAGTAGTGTCATGGGTTTTAAGGGTACAACCAGCTCGGCTGCTTTGAGGGAATCCAAAGCTAGCGGAGTCTTACGGAGGTCTCTATGATAAAGTCACTAGTCCAAAGGAATGGAATGTCCCATGGAGAGTTCATCTATCACCGAGAAATAAGGGGTAATCGATAAATCATCGTGAAGCGTGGGCTTATATTCACGGAATGGAACATAGTGCCTATGTATATATATATAACCCACTGTTATGGGTTATAGAAAACCACGAAAAACATCACTGTCAGAAAATTGACGTCTGGTACTGTGTTCTCATTTTTCTGAATTGACGGCCTTGTAAGGGTTGTCAGCTTAATAAATATTATATTTCGGTGGTTTATCAAAATGACGCATTGCATAAAGGCTTCAATTCTGTAAATGGCGCCTCAGTCAGGGACGTCATATATTAAATTAATGGGCTGGGGATGAGTCATCATTTCAAGAATAATATATATCTATTTTCAGAAATTCTGATTTAACACTAAATTGACGCCCATGTATAGGGTCGTCCATTCAATTTGACGACCTGATCTGGGTCGCTAATTCTTTGTCTTATGATTTGCACCGGACAGGTACAATCACAGACACAAGGTTAATGAAGTAGCTCTGATCAAGAAACAAATGACATGTACAGGTAGAGAAAAATATCAGGAATTTATGGACATGATCATGCATTAGTTTACATATAAAGGTTCACAGTTATTAAATTTTGAACATGGTGTATTTATTAAATAACTTTCAATTGACGACTGTTACACGGTCGTTGGTTTAAAATGACGCCCTGATGTGGGTCGTCAATTCCATTTATGCAGTAAACGAACAAACTTCATTCTGGAAATGAAATCTGTAACTACTGAACTCATCTGCAGACCTATATGCATGCATTAACTTGTTAACTATTGAATTTTGCTAAATCTTGAGAAAACCTACCTTGTGGATTGGTTTGGTTTGAAGAAAATACGGTACTCTATTTCTAATAGAGTAACTAGAAGCCAATATAACAAGAGCAGTTGTTCGTCGGGAGAAACTGTGGGATGATAATAAGAGCAGCAGCTCTTGATTTCTAACGAAGAGGCAACAACTGCAGTAGCCGAAGAGTTCTCCCACGTTCTTCTAGTATCACGACAGGAGCAGCCTTCGGAGGATGAAGCAATCAGCAGTACTACTTCGTTGCAGACAACCTGGAGAAGAAAGATGAAGAACCATTAATGTTCTTCACATTCTATACCATCAGGTTGAATAGAAAGAAGATGGAATCCTACTATTGGATGGAGAGGAAGAAGAACTTCCTTAGGTTCTTCAAGTTCGGAACAGCAGCAATAGAGTTTTAATGAAGAAAAGAGCCTTCAGGTTGGCTCGATGTGAGGGGGTATTTATAGCGTTCTGGAGACTCTATAGGGTTGGAGTTCAATTGGGACTTAACTCTCTAGTACCTATCCTAATAGTATTAGAATTTCCTTTATTAACAGTTCGAAACACGTAATAACTTAAGTATTAGAATCTTCTGTGATTTTTATATTTTTTTCTGGATGTGATCTAGATGGGAAATTTTAAGGATATTAATTTTCCATTTTCTCTATTTTTCCATATAATTATTTTTCCAAAATTCTTTAGTCGAAAAAATGGCACTATTCATTATTTTTGAAATGACGACTTGCTCAAAGTCACTTCTTATGGAATTGACGCCCATTAATGTTGGCATCAATTGAGTTTTTGCTTTTTTTGTTAGCCTCCAAAAGTTTGATATCGTATATATACCCATATTCTTTTATAATATCCTTAACTATATACTTTATTTGACCTTTACTAATTTAGAAATAACGACTTATATTATGTCGTTTTTCACGTTATATACGCCTATACTAAGAGGTGTCATTTAAGTTTTGGTCATTTCTCATTGCCCTTGAAAAGACCGAAATTGTATATATGTCCATTCTTTTATCCTTTTTATATCTTTAATGTATTTAAATCTTATATATATCCTTCTCCCTTCTAATAAAGTTATAATATAGTAAATGTGGAATATTAAATTTTATAAATTAGTAATAAAATATAAATTGACATTTTCTTCAATATTTAATGATTCTTAATTCAATTAAAATTATTTTGTGCATCTAATGGCTACATAAAATAACATGTTATTCTTAAATGTATTATAATATAATGGTAAGGTCTATGAGTCCATTTTGTAAGACTTTTCAGAATGTAAGGGGGTTATGTACAAGGTCTAAGCCTTGTTTAATTATTATATATTTATATATTTTAATTTTATTTAGACTTTCTAGTCCTTTAATTTACTAGGGTTGCTACACCCTCCCCCACTTAAAAGAATTTGGTCCCCAAATTCAATCACATATAAACGTGGAGAGTGTAGAGTACATACATGTTAGAATAAGTCTGGAAATCGTTTCCCCATAGACTCCTCAGTCTCCCATGTGGCTTCGTGTTCTGAACATTTACTCCATTGCACCTTAACCATGGGAATAACTTTATTCCTTAATGTTCGCACCTCATGATCGAGGATCTTCATGGGCTTTTGCTCATAAGTGAGGTCCCTTTGAATCACCAGGTCTCCATGATCAATGATATGTGATGGATCGTGCACATATTTCTTTAACATTGATATGTAGAATACATTATGAACTTCTGACATTTGAGGACGTAACGCGACGCGGTAAGCAACCTCACCAACTCTTTCTAGTATCTCAAAAGGTCCGATAAACCTTGGTGTAAGCTTGCCCTTAACACCAAATCTCCTTATTCCACGTCCAGGTGATATCTTGAGAAATACGTGATCTCCCACTTGGAATTCGAGATTTCTTCTTCATGTATCAGCATAAGCCTTCTGTCTAGACTGAGCAACTTGAAGTCTTTCTCTAATCAACTGAATCTTTTCAATGGTATCCCTTACCATGTCTGGACCTAATAATTGTTTTTCGACAACTTCGTCCCAGCACAAAGGCGATTGGCAACTCCTTCCGTATAACGCTTTGAAAGGTGTCATTTGTATACTTGCCTGGTAGCTGTTGTTGTATGCAAATTCAACCAAAGGCAAGTGATCATGCCAGTTTCCACCAAAATCAATGATGCAAGCTCTGAGCATATCTTCAACTACCTGATTGGTTCTCTCGGTCTGACCATCCGTTTGAGGATGAAAAGCTGTACTAAAGTTAAGTCTCGTCCCTAGCGAATGTTGTAGACCCTTCCAAAAGTGAGAAGTAAAACGGGGGTCTCTGTCAGACACGATTGAGACAGGTACTCCATGTAACCTGACTATCTCCTTAAGGTACAATGCAGCAAGAACATCAACTGACCATCGGCTCTTGATTGGCAAGAAATGTGCCGACTTGGTTAATCGGTCTATGATAACCCATATTCCATCATGTCCTCCTTTTGATTTAGACAGGCCCATAATGAAGTCCATACTGATATCCTCCCACTTCCATTTGGGAATATCAAGAGGATGTAGCTTTCCTGCAGGCTTTTGGTGTTCTGCCTTGACTTGTTGACACGTAAGACAACGAGACACAAAGTCTGCTACTTCTCTTTTCATATTGGACCACCAGAAGGTCCTTTTCAAATTTTGGTACATTTTGGTAGACCCTGGATGAATCGTGTACCTCGATCTGAGAGCTTCATCTAAGATTTTCTTTTTAGCTCTAGACAATTCGGTATACATGTTCTATTCCTGAACATCAATCTTCCATCCGAGGCTATCTTGAAATCAGTTTATTCTTCTATTTTGTCTTTGATTTCCACTAGTACTGGGTCACTATCTTGAAGTCCTTGTATTTCGGATAGCAAGTCTGACTGTATGCTCATATGGGATAATGTGACACACCTACTATCCTTGTCCATGCTTATATTAAGCTTAGAGAATTGTTCTAGCAACTTCCACTCCTGAATCATACAATTGGCTAATAGTGCTCTCGGCTTTCGACTGAGGGCATCGGCTACAGAATTACCCTTTCCAGGATGATATTGTATAGTGAAGTCGAAGTCCTTGAGATATTCTAGCCAACGTCTTTGCCTCATATTTAATTCCTTCTGAGAGAAGAGATACTTAAGACTTTTATGGTCAGAGTATACAATAAACAGCACTCCGTATAGATAATGTCTCCATATCTTTAGTGCAAACACTACCGCAGCCAATTCTAAGTCATGGACTGGGTAGTTCTCCTCGTGCTTCTTCAATTGGCGAGAAGAGTAGGCTATAACTTTCCCTTGTTGCATTAAAACACATCCGAGGCCAATGCCAGATGCATCGGTGTATACTTCAAATTTTTCTCCATCAACCGGTAGAGCTAAGACTGGGGCAGTAGTTAGGTGATCTTTGAGAGCTTGGAAGCTTCTTTCACATTCCTCACTCCATTCGTAACGGATCTCCTTGCGAGTTAGCCTAGTGAGTGGTACGGCAATCTTGGAGAAATCCTTGATGAATCGCCGATAGTACCCCGCAAGACCTAAGAAACTTCGGATCTCGCTAGCATTGGTTGGTCTTTCCCAATTCCTGACGGCTTCAACCTTTGATGGATCTACGGATAAACCGTCTTTTGATATAACATGCCCCAAGAAAGATACTTCTTCTAACCAGAATTCACATTTGCTGAGCTTGGCATATAACTGATTCATCCTCAATATCTGTAATGCAATCCTCAAATGCTCCTCGTGCTCTTCCTTGGTCTTTGAATAGATCAGTATATCATCAATGAAAACCACTATGAACTGATCTAGATGAGGTCTGAATATACCATTCATCAACTGTATAAAGGCATCAGGGGCATTTTTTAGTCCAAAAGGCATAGCAACAAATTCATAGTGCCCATACCTGCTTCTGAACGCGGTCTTATAAATGTCATCATCCTTGATCCTTAGTTGGTGATATCCCGACCTGAGATCAATCTTCGAAAAATACTTGGATCTAGATATTTGATCAAATAACTCATCGATTCTCGGCAGTGGATACTTGTTCTTGATAGTGAGATGATTCAACTGTCGATAGTCGATGCATAACCTCATGGATCCATCTTTCTTCTTTACAAATAGCACAGGTGCTCCCCACGGGGAAGTGCTTGGTCTAATAAATCCATTCTTGAGAAGTTCCATCAATTGTTCCTTTAACTCCTTGAGTTCGGTGGGAGACTTCCTATATGGTGCCTTAGAAACCGGACCAGCACCATGGATCAAGTCGATGGTGAAGGCCACTTCTCTTTGTGGGGGTAATCCAGGCAAATCTTCCGGAAACACGTCCGAAAATTCTTGCACAACTGGGATGTCTTCTAGCTTAGTCTCCTTAGTCTTCTTAATGGTGACAAACGCAAGGAAAGATACACATCCTTTCCTTATTAGCTTGCTAGCTCGGAGAGCCGAAATGAGAGGTGACTTGTTCTGACTCTTTGGACCAGTATATGCTAGTTACGGGAATTCCTTGAAAGTAACCTTGCTATTACGGCAATCCACCGTTGCCTGATACATAGATAACCAATCTGCTCCTAATATGACATCATATTCGTTTAAATCTAGGCATATTAGGTCGATAGGAAAATTTCTACCCTTTACCAAGACTTCACAATTTTGATAATGATGAGTAATATCGGTTTCGTTTCTGAGAGGAGTAGATAAAACTATTTTTATCCATTCTGGTTCCATAGGTAATGGATCAGCAAACCTCTTGGAAATAAAAGAATGTGATGCACCCGTATCAAATAAGACATGTGCAGACTTGGAACAAACTTTCAGTGTACCTTCTACCAGTCCGCCTTCGTCTTGATCCGCCTCCTTAATAGCCTGGAGACGTGCATTCTTGGTCACCGGGCGCTTCCCATCACCGGCTTGATCATTTAGTAGGGGACAGTTGGGAATCTGATGATCACGGCTCCCACAACGGAGACACGCTCCAAGTTTCCTCCAACATTCTTCGGCTTTATGTCTGGCCTTGTCACAATGTCTATATACCACCTTAGAAGGTGTAGTGGTGATGGAGAAAGGTTTGGTCTTCTTGAACTTTTACTCTTGGGAGGGAGTACCTCCATTACTCGGCCTCTTCTTGAAATTGGGTTTGAATGTGTCGGAGCTAGTAACATTCTCTCTCTTGTCTCTCCCACGGATCCTATCAGATAGTTCCGTGGCATCTTCTAGTAACTGAGCTCGGTGTACCATCT
The DNA here is from genome assembly GCA_022559845.1 of Amorphophallus konjac. Classification (NCBI taxonomy): domain Eukaryota; kingdom Viridiplantae; phylum Streptophyta; class Magnoliopsida; order Alismatales; family Araceae; genus Amorphophallus; species Amorphophallus konjac. The sequence goes on along the minus strand of CM040126.1, from coordinate 283,564,236 downwards.
CCGAATAGACATGTATGTCCATCGGCGCCAGCTGTGTGATATATTGGGGGCTGAGCCCATTTAGAAACCATCTAGCTTTCATTTTCTCGGTACCGACTAAATGCTTAGCGTACCGGGATAACCTCGAGAATTGTGCCTCATACTCGGCCACCGATAATGAGCGTTGTTTAAGTGCGGTGAACTCAGAGGCCTTCTTCTCTTGGACTCGGTCCGAAAAATATTTATTGTTGAAATGTTCAACAAACTCCTCCCAAGTAACTTATCCTTGATCTAACGTGGCTTCTACCGACTCCCACCAACAGCGGGCGTCCCTTTCCAATTGAAATGTTGCTAACATGACCTTCTCTTGGTCCGTGCATTGTATAACCCGAAAGATACGTTCGGTCTCCCGGATCCAGTGCTTGGCGTCATCCGGATCAGTGGATCCCATGAACTTAGGAGGGTTCATGTTCTTGAAGCTTTGGTGGAGATTTCCTACTCCACGATGTGCACCTCCTTGTGCCACTTGTTGAAGTGCCTAGGTCATGCCTTGGAGAGTGCGTTGCATGTTGCGCCACTGGGCACGTTCGGCAGCCATTGTCCTACAATTACGATAACTATATTAATACGTGATTAGGTTCAAACTGGGCACGTTCGGCAGCCATTGTCCTACAATTACGATAACAATAATAATACGTGATTAGGTTAAAAAGGTCTTGATTCTAAGTTAACTTTACCCTTGGTTCGACCCAATCTCACCGGTTAAAGGTTTATACCTATCCTTGGACTTGGGTTTCCTAGGAATTGAATATCCTAGGCTCTGATACCATAAAAACGGTCATGCCCCGAGCGCGGAAGGAACCCGGGAAAGACGTGACGAGTTTATATCGATCATGTCAATCAGAGCGTTAGTGTATTCAACACAAAGACAGAGTGCGCAAAAGTAAAGGTAACCCAATCCTTTATTCAATCACAACCTCAAAGTACATTTTTTACAATCCACTTAATGAAAGTGCTAAGACTCAATAAAAGGAAAAGTACAATGGTTGATTCAAGAAATTTGAAAGATAAGACTAGTAGACGCTTGGATAGACGGAGAGCTCTAATCTCTTCACTCTTGACCTTCCCCATCCGATTGAGTCTCGTCATCGGACTTACCTGAAAAATAAGGGAAAACACTAGATGAGCGAACGCTCAGTAGGAATTATATCTCAAGAGTTAACTTGCTTTAAGTAAATTACATGTTACATGAATGTAATAAAGCTTTGCATGTTTGCGTAAAACGACAAGAGAGAGAGTATAACAAGAGATAATTGAGTGAAATAGCATGTCTTTCAAGAACTTATATCAACGAATGTCAAGATATTCAAGCAAGTGTATTCATCATGTCATGTCGGGAAGTGGCCATCATGTTTCAAGCAAGTATATAAATACCCGTTCCGGGTCACGCAAGTCATGTCATGTCAAGTCGAGTACGAGATTGTGGAATGTCTAATCAAGCTAGTCATGCACTTCGGTACAATGCCATACCGTGATCATTACAACTCCCATGGGCACTAGTACTTTTGGGTGCTCCTCCCAGGACCAGATCGGGCCCTATATGCGCAGGCATTGATCGTGTATTTTTTGACATCCACTATAGTTATAGCCAATATGGAATTTCAAGGAATAAGCTTGTACGAACTTTTAAGGTAGATTTTGTGAAATAGCATTTCAAGGATTTGAACATGTGGTATAAGGACGATAATAACGGTATAATCACGATTAACGATAAAACTAGGTGGAATCGGCTCCCTAACTCGGGTGCCATGACAATAGGAATAAGCGCCCATATGAACATGGTCGCTCGTTCTTGTACATGATAAGGTATATAGAATTAGTGTACACAAGTACGGCACACTATTCTTAAAGGATATGAATGGTATGGATTACCCATCCCATTATTTCAAGAATATTATCATGACATACAAATAGCATGTCGTGAGGGCCGGTATACCATGTTTCTTTAGAGTGACATGGCGAAAGTAGTGTCATGGGTTTTAAGGGTACAACCAGCTCGGCTGCTTTGAGGGAATCCAAAGCTAGCGGAGTCTTACGGAGGTCTCTATGATAAAGTCACTAGTCCAAAGGAACGGAATGTCCCATGGAGAGTTCATCTATCACCGAGAAATAAGGGGTAATCGATAAATCATCGTGAAACGTGGGACTATATTCACGGAATGGAACATAGTGCCTATGTATATATATATAACCCACTGTTATGGGTTATAGAAAACCACGAAAAACATGACTGTCAGAAAATTGACGTCTGGTACTGTGTTCTCATTTTTCTGAATTGACGCCCTTGTCAGGGTCGTCAGTTTAATAAATATTATATTTCGGTGGTTTATCAAAATGACGCCTTGCATAAAGGCTTCAATTCTGTAAATGGCGCCTCAGTCAGGGGCGTCATATATTAAATTAATGGGCTGGGGATGAGTCGTCATTTCAAGAACAATATATATCTATTTTCAAAAATTCTGGATTTAACACTAAATTGACGCCCATGTATAGGGTCGTCCATTCAATTTGACGACCTGATCTGGGTCGCTAATTCTTTGTCTTATGATTTGCACCGGACAGGTACAATCACAGACACAAGGTTAATGAAGTAGCTCTGATCAAGAAACAAATGACATGTACAGGTAGAGAAAAATATCAGGAATTTATGGACATGATCATGCATTAGTTTACATATAAAGGTTCACAGTTATTAAATTTTGAACATGGTGTATTTATTAAATAACTTTCAATTGACGACTGTTACACGGTCGTTGGTTTAAAATGACGCCCTGATGTGGGTCGTCAATTCCATTTATGCAGTAAACGAACAAACTTCATTCTGGAAATGAAATCTGTAACTACTGAACTCATCTGCAGACCTATATGCATGCATTAACTTGTTAACTATTGAATTTTGCTAAATCTTGAGAAAACCTACCTTGTGGATTGGTTTGGTTTGAAGAAAATACGGTACTCTGTTTCTAACAGAGTAACTAGAAGCCAATATAACAAGAGCAGTTGTTCGTCGGGAGAAACTGTGGGATGATAATAAGAGCAGCAGCTCTTGATTTCTAACGAAGAGGCAACAACTGCAGCAGCCGAAGAGTTCTCCCACGTTCTTCTTGTATCACGACAGGAGCAGCCTTCGGAGGATGAAGCAATCAGCAGTACTACTTCGTTGCAGACAACCTGGAGAAGAAAGATGAAGAACCATTAATGTTCTTCACATTCTATACCATCAGGTTGAATAGAAAGAAGATGGAATCCTACTATTGGATGGAGAGGAAGAAGAACTTCCTTAGGTTCTTCACGTTCGGAACAGTAGCAATAGAGTTTTGATGAAGAAAAGAGCCTTCAGGTTGGCTCGATGTGCGGGGGTATTTATAGCGTTCTGGAGACTCTATAGGGTTGGAGTTCAATTGGGACTTAACTCTCTAGTACCTATCCTAATAGTATTAGAATTTCCTTTATTAACAGTTCGAAACACGTAATAACTTAAGTATTAGAATCTTCCGTGATTTTTATATTTTTTTCTGGATGTGATCTAGATGGGAAATTTTAAGGATATTAATTTTCCATTTTCTCTATTTTTCCATATAATTATTTTTCCAAAATTCTTTAGTCGAAAAAACGGCCCTATTCATTATTTTTGAAATGACGACTTGCTCAAAGTCACTTCTTATGGAATTGACGCCCATTAATGTTGGCGTCAATTGAGTTTTTGCTTTTTTTGTTAGCCTCCAAAAGTTTGATATCGTATATATACCCCTATTCTTTTATAATATCCTTAACTATATACTTTATTTGACCTTTACTAATTTAGAAATAACGACTTATATTAAGTCATTTTTCACGTTATATACGCCTATACTAAGAGGTGTCATTTAAGTTTTGGTCATTTCTCATTGCCCTTGAAAAGACCGAAATTGTATATATGTCTATTCTTTTATCCTTTATATATCTTTAATGTATTTAAATCTTATATATATATCCTTCTCCCTTCTAATAAAGTTATAATATAGTAAATGTGGAATATTAAATTTTCTAAATTAGTAATAAAATATAAATTGACATTTTCTTCAATATTTAATGATTCTTAATTCAATTAAAATTATTTTGTGCATCTAATGGCTACTTAAAATAACATGTTATTCTTAAATGTATTATAATATAATGGTAAAATCTATGAGTCCATTTTGTAAGACTTTTCAGAATGTAAGGGGGTTATGTACAAGGTCTAAGCCTCGTTTAATTAATATATATTTATATATTTTAATTTTATTTGGACTTTCTAGTCCTTTAATTTACTAGGGTTGCTACACCCTCCCCCACTTAAAAGAATTTGGTCCCCAAATTCAATCACATATAAACGTGGAGAGTGTAGAGTACATACCTGTTAGAATAAGTCTGGGAATCGTTTTCTCATAGACTCCTCAGTCTCCCATGTGGCTTCGTGTTCTGAACATTTACTCCATTGCACCTTAACCATGGGAATAACTTTATTCCTTAATGTTCGCACCTCGCGATCGAGGATCTTCATGGGCTTTTGCTCATAAGTGAGATCTCTTTGAATCACCAGGTCTCCACGATCAATGATATGTGACGGATCGTGCACATATTTCTTCAACATTGATATGTGGAATACATTATGAACTTCGAACATTTGACGAGGTAACGTGACGCGGTAAGCAACCTCGCCAACTCTTTCTAGTATCTCAAAAGCTCCGATAAATCTTGGTGTAAGCTTGCCCTTAACACCAAATCTCCTTATTCCACGTCCAGGTGATATCTTGAGAAATACGTGATCTCCCACTTGGAATTCGAGATTTCTTCTTCGTGTATCAGCATAAGCCTTCTGTCTAGACTGAGCAACTTGAAGTCTTTCTCTAATCAACTGAATCTTTTCAGTGGTATCCCTTACCATGTCTAGACCTAATAATTATTTTTCGCCAACTTCATCCCAGCACAAAGGCGATCGGCAACTCCTTCCGTATAACGCTTCGAAAGGTGCCATTTGTATACTTGCCTGGTAGCTGTTGTTGTATGCAAATTCAACCAAAGGCAAGTGATCATGCCAGTTTCCACCAAAATCAATGATGCAAGCTCTGAGCATATCTTCAACTACCTGATTGGTTCTCTCGGTCTGACCATCCGTTGAGGATGAAAAGCTGTACTAAAGTTAAGTCTCGTCCCTAGCAAATGTTGTAGACCCTTCCAAAAGTGAGAAGTAAAACGGGGGTCTCTGTCAGACACGATTGAGACAGGTACTCCATGTAACCTGACTATCTCCTTAAGGTACAATGCAGCAAGAACATCAACTGACCATCGGCTCTTGATTGGCAAGAAATGTGCCGACTTGGTTAATCGGTCTATGATAATCCATGTTCCATCATGTCCTCCTTTTGATTTAGACAGACCCATAATGAAGTCCATACCGATATCCTCCCACTTCCATTTGGGAATATTTAGAGGATGTAGCTTACCGACAGGTTTTTGGTGTTCGGCCTTGACTTGTTGACACGTGAGACAGCGAGACACAAAGTCTGCTACTTCTCTTTTCATATTGGACCACCAGAAGGTCCTTTTCAAATCTTGGTACATTTTGGTAGACCCTGGATGAATCGTGTACCTCGATCTGTGAGCTTCATCTAAGATTTTCTTCTTTAGCTCTGGACAATTCGGTATACATGTTCTATTCCTGAACATCAATCTTCCATCCAAGGCTATCTTGAAATCAGTTTGTTCTTCTATTTTGTCTTTGATTTCCACTAGTACTGGGTCACTATCTTGAAGTCCTTGTATTTCGGATAGCAAGTCTGATTGTATGCTCATATGGGATACTGTGACACACCTACTGTCCTTGTCCATGCTTATATTAAGCTTAGAGAATTGTTCTAGCAACTTCTACTCCTAAATCATACAATTGTCTAATAGTGCTCTCGGCTTTCGACTGAGGGCATCGGCTACAGGATTACCCTTTCCAGGATGATATTGTATAGTGAAGTCGAAGTCCTTGTGATATTCTAGCCAACGTCTTTGCCTCATATTTAATTCCTTCTGAGAGAAGAGATACTTAAGACTTTTATGGTCAGAGTATACAATAAACTGCACTCCGTATAGATAATGTCTCCATATCTTCAGTGCAAACACTACCGCAGCCAATTCTAAGTCATGGACTGGGTAGTTCTCCTCGTGCTTCTTCAATTGGCGAGAAGAGTAGGCTATAACTTTCCCTTATTGCATTAAAACACATCCGAGGCCAATGCCAGATGCATCGGTGTATACTTCAAATTTTTCTCCATCAATCGGTAGAGCTAAGACCGGGGCAGTAGTTAGGTGATCTTTGAGAGCTTGGAAGCTTCTTTCACATTCCTCACTCCATTCATAACGGATCTCCTTGCGAGTTAGCCTAGTAGGTGGTACGGCTATCTTGGAGAAATCCTTAATAAATCACCGATAATAACCTGCAAGACCTAAGAAACTTCGGATCTCGCTAGCATTGGTCGGTCTTTCCCAATTCCTGATAGCTTCAACCTTTGATGGATCTACGGATAAACCGTCCTTTGATATAACATGCCCCAAGAAAGATACTTCTTCTAACCAGAATTCACATTTACTGAGCTTTGCATATAACTGATTCATCCTCAATATCCGTAATGCAATCCTCAAATGCTCCTCGTGTTCTTCATTGGTCTTTGAATAGATCAGTATATCATCAATGAAAACCACTATGAATTGATCTAGATGAGGCCTGAATATACTATTCATCAACTGCATAAAGGCAGCAGGGGCATTTGTTAGTCCAAAAGGCATAACAACAAATTCATAGTGCCCATACCTGCTTCTGAATGCGGTCTTATAAATGTCCTCATCCTTGATCCTTAGTTGGTGATATCCCGACCTGAGATCAATCTTCAAAAAATACTTGGATCTAGATATTTGATCAAATAACTCATCGATTCTCGGTAGTGGATACTTGTTCTTGATAGTGTGATGATTCAACTGTCGATAGTCGATGCATAACCTCATGGATCCATCTTTCTTCTTTACAAATAGCACAGGTGCTCCCCACGGGGAAGTGCTTGGTCTGATAAATCCTTTCTTGAGAAGTTCCATCAATTGCTCCTTCAGTTCCTTGAGTTCGACAGGGGACATCCTATATGGTGCCTTAGAAACTGAACCAGCACCAGGGACCAAATCGATGGTGAAGGCCACTTCTCTTTGTGGGGGTAATCCAGGCAAATCTTCCGAAAACACGTCCGAAAATTCTTGCACAACTGGGATGTCTTCTAGCTTAGTCTCCTTAATGGTGACAAACGTAAGGAAAGATACACATCCTTTCCTTATTAGCTTGCTAGCTCAGAGAGCCGAAATGAGAGGTGACTTGTTCTGACTCTTTGGACTAGTATATGCTAGTGCCGGGAATTTCTTGAAAGTAACCTTGCTATTACGGCAATCGATCGTTGCCTGATACATGGATAACCACACTGCTCCTAATATGACATCATATTCCTTTAAATATAGGCATATTAGGTTGATAGGAAAATTTCTACCCTTTACCAAGACTTCACAATTCTGATAATGATGAGTAATATCGGTTTCGTTTCCGAGAGGAGTAGATAAAACCATTTTTATCCATTCCGATTCCATAGGTAATGGATCAGCAAACCTCTTGGAAATAAAAGAATGTGATGCACCCGTATCAAATAAGACATGTGTAGACTTGGAACAAACTTTCAGTGTACCTTCTACTAGTCCGCCTTCGTCTTGATCCACCTCCTTAATAGCCTGGAGACGTGCATTCTTGGTCACCGGGCGCTTCCCATCACCGGCTTGATCATTAAGTAGGGGACAGTCGGGAATCCGATGATCACGGCTCCCACAACGGAGACACGCTCCAAGTTTCCTCCAACATTCTTCGGCTTTATGTCCGGCCTTGTCACAGTGTCTACATACCACCTTAGAAGGTGTAGTGGTGATGGAGAAAGGTTTAGTCTTCTTGAACTTTTGCTCTTGGGAGGGAGTACCTCCATTACTCGGCCTCTTCTTGAAATTGGGTTTGAAGGTGCCGGAGCTAGTAACATTCTCCTTCTTGTCTCTCCCACGGATCCTATCAGATAGTTCCGTGGCATCCTCCAGTAACTGAGCTCGGCGTACCATCTCCGAATAGACCTGTATGTCCATCGGGGCCAGTTGTGTGATAAACTGGGGCCTGAGCCCATTTAGAAACCTTCTAGCTTTCATCTTCTCGGTACTAATTAGATGTTTTGCATATCGGGATAACCTTGAGAATTGTGCCTCATACTCGGCCACCGATAATGATCGTTGCTTCAGTGCGGCGAACTCGGCGGCCTTCTTCTCTTGGACTCAGTCTGAAAAATATTTATTGTTGAAATGTTCAACAAACTCCTCCCAAGTAACTTGTCCTTGATCTAACGTGGCTTCTACCGACTCCCACCAACAGTGGGTGTCCCTTTCCAATTGAAATGTTGCTAACAGGACCTTCTCTTGGTCCGTGCATTGCATAACCCGAAAGATACGTTCGGTCTCCCGGATCCAGTGCTCGGCGTCATCCGGATCAGTGGATCCCATAAACTTAGGAGGGTTCATGTTCTTGAAGCTTTGGTGGAGATTTCCTGCCCCACGATGTGCACCTCCTTGTGCCACTTGTTGAAGGGCCTGGGTCATGCCTTGCAGAGTGCGTTGCATGTTGCGCCACTGGGCACGTTCGGCAGCCATTGTCCTACAATTACGATAACTATATTAATACGTGATTAGGTTAAAAAGGTCTTGATTCTAAGTTAACTTTACCCTTGGTTCGACCCAATCTCACCGGTTAAAGGTTTATACCTATCCTTGGACTTGGGTTTCCTAGGAATTGAATATCCTAGGCTCTGATACCACAAAAACTGTCATGCCCCGAGCGCGGAAGGAACCCGGGAAAGACGTGACGAGTTTATATCGATCATGTCAATCAGAGCGTTAGTGTATTCAACACAAAGACAGAGTGCGCAAAAGTAAAGGTAACCCAATCCTTTATTCAATCACAACCTCAAAGTACATTTTTTACAATCCACTTAATGAAAGTGCTAAGACTCAATAAAAGGAAAAGTACAATGGTTGATTCAAGAAATTTGAAAGATAAGACTAGTAGACGCTTGGATAGACGAAGAGCTCTAATCTCTTCACTCTTGACCTTCTCCATCCGATTGAGTCTCGTCATCGGACTTACCTGAAAAATAAGGGAAAACACTAGATGAGCGAACGCTCAGTAGGAATTATATCTCAAGAGTTAACTTGCTTTAAGTAAATTACATGTTACATGAATGTAATAAAGCTTTGCATGTTTGCGTAAAATGACAAGAGAGAGAGTATAACAAGAGATAATTGAGTGAAATAGCATGTCTTTCAAGAACTTATATCAACGAATGTCAAGATATTCAAGCAAGTGTATTCATCATGTCATGTCGTGAAGTGGCTATCATGTTTCAAGCAAGTATATAAATACCCGTTCCGGGTCACGCAAGTCATGTCATGTCAAGTCGAGTACGAGATTGTGGAATGTCTAATCAAGCTAGTCATGCACTTCGGTACAATGACATACCGTGATCATTACAACTCCCATGGGCACTAGTATTTTTGGGTGCTCCTCCCAGGACCAGATCGGGCCCTATATGCGCAGGCATTGATCGTGTATTTTTTGACATCCACTATAGTTATAGCCAATATGGAATTTCAAGGAATAAGCTTGTACGAACTTTTAAGGTAGATTTTGTGAAATAGCATTTCAAGGATTTGCACATGTGGTATAAGGATGATAATAACGGTATAATCACGATTAACGATAAAACTAGGTGGAATCGGCTCCCTAACTCGGGTGCCATGACAATAGGAATAAGCGCCCATATGAACATGGTCGCTCGTTCTTGTACATGATAAGGTATATAGAATTAGTGTACACAAGTACGGCACACTATTCTTAAAGGATATAAATGGTATGGATTACCCATCCCATTATTTCAAGAATATTCTCATGACATACAAACAGCATGTCGTGAGGGCCGGTATACCATGTTTCTTTAGAATGACATGGCGAAAGTAGTGTCATGGGTTTTAAGGGTACAACCAGCTCGGCTGCTTTGAGGGAATCCAAAGCTAGCGGAGTCTTACGGAGGTCTCTATGATAAAGTCACTAGTCCAAAGGAACGGAATGTCCCATGGAGAGTTCATCTATCACCGAGAAATAAGGGGTAATCGATAAATCATCGTGAAACGTGGGACTATATTCACGGAATGGAACATAGTGCCTATGTATATATATATAATCCACTGTTATGGGTTATAGAAAACCACGAAAAACATGACTGTCAGAAAATTGACGTCTGGTACTGTGTTCTCATTTTTCTGAATTGACGCCCTTGTGAGGGTCGTCAGTTTAATAAATATTATATTTCGGTGGTTTATCAAAATGACGCCTTGCATAAAGGCTTCAATTTTGTAAATGGCACCTCAGTCAGGGGCGTCATATATTAAATTAATGGGCTGGGGATGAGTCGTCATTTCAAGAACAGTATATATCTATTTTCAAAAATTCTGGATTTAACACTAAATTGACGCCCATGTATAGGGTCGTCCATTCAATTTGACGACCTGATCTGGGTCGCTAATTCTTTGTCTTATGATTTGCACCGGACAGGTACAATCACAGACACAAGGTTAATGAAGTAGCTCTGATCAAGAAACAAATGACATGTACAGGTAGAGAAAAATATCAGGAATTTATGGACATGATCATGCATTAGTTTACATATAAAGGTTCACAATTATTAAATTTTGAACATGGTGTATTTATTAAATAACTTTCAATTGACGACTGTTACACGATTGTTGGTTTAAAATGACGCCCTGATGTGGGTCGTCAATTCCATTTATGCAGTAAACGAACAAACTTCATTCTGGAAACGAAATCTGTAACTACTGAACTCATCTGCAGACCTATATGCATGCATTAACTTGTTAACTATTGGATTTTGCTAAATTTTGAGAAAACCTACCTTGTGGATTGGTTTGGTTTGAAGAAAATACGGTACTCTATTTCTAACAGTGTAACTAGAAGCCAATATAACAAGAGCAGTTGTTCGTCGGGAGAAACTGCAGGATGATAATAAGAGCAGTAGCTCTTGATTTCCAACGAAGAGGCAGCAACTGCAGCAGCCGAAGAGTTCTCCCACGTTCTACTTGTATCACGACAGGAGCAGCCTTCGGAGGATGAAGCAATCAGCAGTACTACTTCGTTGCAGATAACCTGGAGAAGAAAGATGAAGAACCATTAATGTTCTTCACGTTCTATACCATCAGCTTGAATAGAAAGAAGATGGAATCCTACTATTGGATGGAGAGGAAGAAGAACTTCCTTAGGTTCTTCACGTTCGGAACAGCAGCAATAGAGTTTTGATGAAGAAAAGAGCCTTCAGGTTGGCTCGATGGGAGGGGATATTTATAGGGTTCTAGAGACTCTATAGGGTTGGAGTTCAATTGGGACTTAACTCTCTAGTACCTATCCTAATAGTATTAGAATTTCCTTTATTAACAGTTCGAAACACGTAATAACTTAAGTATTAGAATCTTCCGGGATTTTTATATTTTTTCTGGATGTGATCTAGATGGGAAATTTTAAGGATATTAATTTTCCATTTTTCTCTATTTTTTCTTATAATTATTTTTCTAAAATTCTTTAGTCGAAAAAATGGCACTATTCATTATTTTTGAAATGACGACTTGCTCAAAGTCACTTCTTATGGAATTGACGCCCATTAACGTTGGCATCAATTGAGTTTTTGCTTTTTTTGTTAGCCTCCAAAAGACCGATATCGTATATATACCCCTATTCTTTTATAATATCCTTAACTATATACTTTATTTGGCCTTTACTAATTTAGAAATAACGACTTATATTAAGTCGTTTTTCACGTTATATACGCCTATACTAAGAGGTGTCATTTAAGTTTTGGTCATTTCTCATTGCCCTTGAAAAGACCGAAATTATATATATGTCCATTCTTTTATCCTTTATTATCTTTAATGTATTTAAATCTTATATATATATGCTTCTCCCTTCTAATAAAGTTATAATAGAGTAAACGTGGAATATTAAAATTTTTAAATTAGTAATAAAATATAAATTGATATTTTCTTCAAGATTTAATGATTTTTAATTCAATTAAATTTATTTTGTGCATCTAATGGCTACTTAAAATAACATGTTATTTTTAAATGTATTATAATATAATGGTAAGGTCTATGAGTCCATTTTGTAAGACTTTTCAGAATGTAAGGGGGTTATGTACAAGGTCTAAGCCTCGTTTAATTATTATATATTTATATATTTTAATTTTATTTGGACTTTCTAGTCCTTTAATTTACTAGGGTTGCTATAATGAGTATGGATTCTCATAAGAGTTCGGGCTCTTTTGGGTGACAAATAAGATTTGGTTTGGGCAACCACCTTCATAATGGGCCGGGTTAGCCCACATGTGATCATTATCATGGTGACTAGGTGATATGAAGGGGTCTTGATCCATGACGAGAAATTGATTAAATTTAAGAGCCAATTGGTCAAGCCTGTCTAATTGGTGTGCCCAATCCATAGATGAAAATTTATGCTCTGACCATTTTTCTATATTTTATTTTTTTTTTATTTTTTTTATTTTTTTATACAAACAAATTCTCAAACAAAGTCCAACTTAGATTCACCATCAAATTTATCCACCGGCTAGGAAACAAGTGGGGAAGTGGGAGGCTCCCCTTACTTTCACAAGGTCCTAATTAAGTAACCACTTTCCCGCTTATAGCGTTTACCGTTGACCTCTAACCTTAGACACCAGTTTCAAAGATGATAGTGAGCCCAAGTTATACCCTTTTTATGTTTTTATTTTTCTATTTTTTTTTAGTTAGTGAACTTAGCTAGTCCACCACATTTATTTCTCTTTTTTATTTTTTTTATTTGTTTAAGACCATTCCAAAGCATGAAAATGATTTACATATTGAAAGTAAAAATAAAGAAACAAAATCTATGGAAAGAGGGTAAGAGTACTAACCTTAATCGCATTCACTCGTTCTTTATTTTGTAAATAAAAAATAACGAGAGTAGAAGACAAAGAACACTTACCTGGGGAGACACAACATTTGTTTTTTGCATTTTCAAAAATTTTCTTTATTTTTGTGCTTTTGCGGATCCTTTTATTTTTCTGCAAAGAAAAGAGTGAGCACTAATATATATACAAAAGAAAATATAAAGCTATGAACTTCAAATTCAAACCTCCCCAGCAACGGCGCCAAAATTGATGGCGGGAAAACGCATGTCATTAATACGCCCCGCTACCAAATTAAAATATCCGACCCACAAATTAAATAAATAGAATAGTTAAGTGATGAGACTGAGTCGAATCCACAGGGAGAAGTAGATTTAAAAGTTAAAAACATTGAGTTTTTAAGATTTAAAAATCATGAAAATTGAATTGAAACCACCTTAGGGAGATTTGGATGCAATTTAGAAGGGGTGGAATGATAGAAGAACACATGAAAAATTATAATGAAAATAGGGTAAGTTAGGAAGAGAAATAACTCTCAAACCAGACACAATTAGAAGAAGTGATAGAAGACAAAGTTGAAGATCAGAGGGTTAAAAAAAAGTTTTATGAAGAATGCAAAGACAGAAAATGAGAGAAAGATAGTGAAAAATATGAAACACTGACATCTATCGGCGCGAATGAACAGTAAACTCGTAAAAGACAGAACCGTGAGAAAATAAAAATAACTAAAAAATGAAGAAGAATTAGAGGGAATGGTAGAAGAAGAAAATTTAGATCTACAAGAGAGGAACAACGTTTATGAAGAACGCAGAAATAAAAGAAGATTGGAGGGCAAGAAAATGGAGGACCAAAATAAGGTATCAACTCGGATGAACAGTAATGTGCCCAGATAGTAAGTGGAAAAACGTGCAATAACTTAAAAACGGAGATGAATTAAAGGAAATAGTAGAAAGAAAAAATGTAGAGAACTTAAATATGAATAACTTTGAAGAAGACAGTAAATTTAAATGAAGATCATAAAAGCATGTAAATGGCTAAACAAGACTAAAATACTCAAAAACATACAGTAATAGTGAATGAAATTGAAACTTGAAGGGGCCTCCTGCCCCTCTCTCTCTCCTTGCTTCTTCGATAACACCAAAAACTCACAAACTCTCTCACAAAAATTAATAACAGTAAAATAACTAAAAATATATTACAAAGGTTCTCCCTCCTACAACCACACCCCAACCCTCCTTTTATAGGCTTTAAACAAGTCCTGTTTCTCTCTGTTTTCTTCTCTGTTCTCTGCTTGTCGTCTGAAACCGTGGATGGCCGACCATGTGAAGCCGCGTTGAACGTCCTGCTACTTTGGCAGAAGGAGGCCTTACGTCGGCCACGTGAAAACCCCACCGAAGCCCAAAGCCGCTCAGCCACGATGCAAATGGCGCTTTGACCCTCGCGTTGAAAAGCCGCTGCCAACATGAAGGCTTGCCACCGCCTTTGCGTTGCCATGCATTGCATGGCTTTCTCTTTGTTAGCCATTCCTCATGCCGCGTGGACCCCATGCATGTGAAGCCTTGGGCATTTTTTGCATGTTAATGCCACCCGTTGCTATATATATAAACAACGTGAAGACATTGAAGAAGCTTCACGTGGAGCTCCATTTGCATGCATTGAAGACAATATATATATGTGTTGTATATATAATATATATATGTGTGATATCTATAATATATGTATATATGTTATATGTGTATATTCATATATATATATATATCATATATTATATATATATCATATATTATATATATATCAAATCTATATATATATATATCTATAAATCTATATATATCAAATATATATATACAGCATATATATATATATATCTAATATATATATATCTCTATATATATCATATATATCTATATCATATATAAAGAATTATTTTGCTTTTCTCTCTTTTTTTCCTTTTCTTTATTTGAAGTATAGATATATATATAGTAGTATGATATATATATATATATAAATAGATAGATAGAGATATATCTATATATATATAAATAGATAGATATATATATATTATTTAAACATAGAATATATACATGAGTATATATCTATTTATAGTTTTCTTTTTCTTTTGAATTAAGATTGGGCTTGGTCGGCCATGGACTTTTGGATCATTTTTGCGCAGACTTGTGAAGTTCTTGTCGAGTGCCTGCAAAATAGTATATTTATTGATGAAATTATAATAATTTCATCAAAGTAAGCATTTTGATCAAAAATCGATATTAATTGTTATAAGTGTATAATTACTAACATTAAAGCTCGTAAAAAGTGTGAATATCATAAATTAACTCATACAAATGCACACTTATCACTCATCCGTAGAGGACTCCTCGATAATTTCCTCGCCAAGGCCGCGGAGAATCAACAACGAACACCCCCGCCCCTCGACAACCGACCCAACAGGAAGGAGATCATGATGATCTCTGGGGGGCCAGCCGAGGACGGAGACAGTGCAAGTAGGCGACGATGGTATGCGTCGGCCATCAACACCGTGGAACGAGGCGACGGCACCCGACAGGAAACCGCCGCTCCGGGACACCCGAAGGATCCCATTGTCTTCTCGGATGATGACCTAGACGGCGTAACAACTCCCCATTCTGATGTGTTGGTGGTCTCAGCCACCATCAACCAGTGTGTAGTGCGCGCCATCTTAGTAGATAATGGAAGTGGTCCTGATGTTATTGCGTACGACTGCCTTGTGCTTATGGGTGTAGACTTGTCTAAAATCACACCGTTGCACACACCACTATATGGTTTTGGAGAGGGGAAATCTAACTTCCCGTACAGAGAGGCCAAACAAGGTCTATCCTGACCCAACGAGGCCCAGCTCCTTGAAGTGGTAGCCCCAGGGCCCACTTAAAATAAGCGCAATAACTCACTTGGATTAAGCGCTTCCTAGGCGACCTTCGGGTTGGGAAGTCCGAGCATCAGTTAGATCGGGAAAGCTCCTTTGGAGCCCAGTATTCCCTGCCCAAACCATGCACTCATCACTCGGGAGTCATCTCCTGGGCCAGTGCCTCACGCTCGGGCCAACTGATGGAAGCTTACCAGCACGGCCGTTACGAGCCCTTTAAAAGCTGGGAGCTCAAGAGGATAAGCGAGATCAAGAGTCCGCGTGCTATAAAGAGCCCGCACGAAGGGCGTAACCCCCCCTAAAACTCCTCAGCTTACAGGGATCATGCACTCAATGAGCCATTATTTAAACTGGAAGAGCCCTACCATGAGTAGGTAAGCCAAGAAACCCTGAGCATGAACTACTTCACCTTTTGGTGGAGAGGGATCTCGCGCTCCCATCTCCCTCTTAACTTCTCCCCTCGCATCAGTGCTCTACTACTCTTGTTGACTTAAGCATCAGAGGGTTTTCCCCGGGGATCCATCCCTGGGCACCTCTGACTTGTTTCCCTCCTTGCAGTTTATACTTCAAGTATACGTGGTCATCCTCTTCCCCGCTCAGGAGTAGTGCGAGATCGCCCCTCTTCATCTGGAGCCGTCTGTGGGAAACGTACAAAGACCCATCATGGTGTGAAGAAGTTCTGGTAGGAGAACTGCCGGCGACAAGGGAAAGGCCCTGGCAACGGAAGAAGGTGCACCTTCCCTTCCCACGGAGAATGCCCCGTCGAGCAACCACGCCAATGAAATACCTCCGTCGGTGGCAGGGGAACTGCTTCCCGGCGGGAGTACCGACGCTCTTCAAACCCTCAACGTAAAACTGAATGTCCTTGTGGATCTGATGAGGGCCCTGGCGGCCAGGGAGGAGAAGTCGCCTCCCCCCCAGAAAAGCCCCCCCCCCCCCCGCGGAGATGCCTCCCAGCAAACCGCTGGAGGCCGTTTTACCCTCCAGGGGTGGCGGTACATCCGGAACCAGTCAGGAGGACCATCACATGCCCCTCTTCCGGAGCAGGAAGCCTCCTCCACCCGAGGAGGGAGAAGTCCGAAGCACGCCGACCGTTCCCAGAAACTGAGGCCCCCGAGGAGCGCCGGGATAGCATGCAAGTGCGTCCTCCCAGCCCCTCGAGTCAACAACTGCCAGAGCTGTCTCTTCGGCTGCGAGACTTTGAGAGGCGTTCCACGGAGCAAGAGCGTGCCCTCCGCGCCTTGCAGAAGACCTCTCCCATAGAGGACGAGGAGCGATCCCCGTTCTCCGATTATATCTTGAAGGCCAAGATTTCCCCCAGGATCTCACTTCCGACCTTCAAGTTGTATGACGGCCAGGGAGACCCGGCCGATCACTACGACAGCTTTGACGCTCTAATTACCTTGCATGGGGCATCCGACGTGATTAAGTGCTGAGCGTTCGTGACCACTCTGGTTCAAGGCGCTCAGGTATGGTTCAGGGCCCTCGCCCCCGGTAGCGTCCACAACTTCAAGCAGTTCGGGCGAGTGTTCAAGGAAAGCTTCGTCGGCAGCGGTCCTCCCCGATCAGTGGTGGGATTACTAGCCCTCAAGCAGGAACATGGGGAGAAGCTGCAGGCTTATATCAATCGATTCAAATCGGAAGCCCTACGCATCCCCCGCCTGGATGTTGCCTTGGCCATCACCGCATTAACTGAGGCTACCCGTGATGAGAATCTACGACGAGAGCTAGTGCTTCATCCTCCTACCTCCCTCGCCGAGCTAGTGACCCTGGCCCTGCGCCATGCAAAGTGCGAGGAAGTCCTTAAGGCCTGCCGAGGCACGACAGGCTCGGGTTGGGAGGGGGACAAGAAGCGACCGTCCGAGCAAGGGACGGGCCAAGGAAAAAGGCGGAACTAGGATGAAGACCAGAAGGAGCCGTCCGGAAATTATGAGTGGCATACCCCCCTTACCGCTCCCGTCTACGAAATCTACGAAGACATCAAAGGCTCGGGTCTCCTCCACTAGCCCGAGCCTATGAAGGCCAAGCACCGCAATCGCCGCAAGCATTGCCTGTTCCACAGCGATCACGGGCATCACACTAGTGATTGCCATCAACTCCAAGATGAGATTAAGTGCCTCATCTGCCAGGGACACCTATCCCGATACGTGTCCGGGCAGAAGGAAGACTGAGGTGCCCCCGAAGAAATCGACAATGCCTACCATGGAGTCTACATCAACGTCATTGCTGGCGGCACGGCATTAGGAGGAGATAGTAGCCGAGGAAGAAAGTGTCACGCCGAGCGGTCGAGCCGAGCCTCTGCTGAGCTCCCTAAGGCCCCGCAGGTAAGTGAACCACAGGCCCTGGTATTCTCCGACCAAGACTTGGAAGGGCTAACCACCCCCCATGACGACGCTCTTATTGTATCAGCTACAATAAACCATTGTAACATAGATAGGATCTTAGTTGACAATGGTAGTGCCCCTGATGTATTATCCTACGAATGTTTCCTCAGGATGGGAGAGAATTCATCTAAACTCCGCCCGATTCGAACCCCCCTCTATGGGTTCAACGACCAGGTAACTTATCCCGAGGGAGGCCGGAGCCTGCGAGTTACTATCGGCACCCAGCCCAAAACCGTTACGGTTATGGTGGACTTCGTCATGATTAAGGGAATGACTGCCTATAACGCCATCTTCGGACAAGGATTCCTTAGCCGAACAAAAGCGGTGCCCTCCACCTTTCACCAAAAAATGAAGTTCCCCACCAAGCATGGCATGGGGGAAGTCTGGGGTAACCATGCATTGGCTAGATAGTGCTATATAATCTCGGTCGAAGCCACGAGGCCGGAAGGGAAAAATAAAGGAGTAAAGGGAACCGAGGAGGGACTAGCAACATCTGAGCCTGGTGGCGAGTTGCTAACGGTCTTCCTCAACGGTGACCTGACTCTAGGAGCCAAAATCGGAGCCGATCTACCTCCTAAGGAATAAGAAAAATATAATGATTTCCTTGCCCAGTACATCCAAGTCTTTGCATGGTCTGACGAGCACCTCCCCGGGATTCCGGGAGACGTGGTGATGCACAAGCTCAACCTCGACCCCATGGTGAAACCTATCCAACAACGCAAGAGAAAGCACACCCCGGAGAAGCAAGTGGTCATTAAAGAGCAAGTCATCAATGGTCATAATACTAACCTCTTTCGTCCAGTCCTGTACCCTACATGGCTCGCCAACATCGTCCTGGTACCGAAGGCTTCGGGGAAATGGTGAATGTGAGTAGACTTCACCGACATCAACAAGGCTACCCCGAAGGATTGCTACCCACTGCCAAGCATCGATCAATTGGTCGACTGAACATCTGGCAACGAGTTGCTCAGCTTCCTAGATGCCTACTCTGGTTACCATCAGATCAGGATGGACCCGGAGGACATCGAGAAGACCGCCTTCCTCACTGACTTCGGCGTACACTGCTACACCCGAATGCTGTTCAGGTTGAAGAACGTTGGAGCGACATATCAGAGACTGATCAACCACATCTTCGAGGGACAACTCGGTCGGAACGTCGAGGCCTACTTTGATGATATGCTCGTCAAAACTCCAAAGGCCGAAGACCATCTTGCCGACTTAGCCGAGACCTTCGACACCCTTCTGAGGTGCAATATGAAGCTCAATCCCGCTAAATGTGCCTTCGGAGTCAGGTCTGGGAAGTTCCTAGACATCCTGGTAACTCAGCGTGGGATCGAGGCCAATCCCGACAAGGTTCAGGCCATCCTGAACATGCGGCCGCCCACCTGCATCAAGGACGTCCAACGCCTTACGGGGCGCATCGCTGCGCTCAACCGCTTCTTATCCCGAGCGGTCGAATGATGCCTACCCTTCTTGAAATTATTGAGGGGACCCAAAATGGCATCTGCTACGTTTTCCTGGGACGAGGAATGTCAGAAGGCATTCTCCGAACTCAAGGAATTCTTGGCCCCACCCCCGATGTTCTGCAAGCCGGTCCCAGGCGAAGATCTACACCTTTACCTCTCGGCGACCCCTTCCAAGGGAGCTCGATCCTAGTCAGGAACGATGAGGGGGTCGAGAGACCGGTTTACTATACCAACAAGGTGCTTAGTGAGGCTGAAAAAAGGTACCCCGCAATCGAGAAACTCGTGCTAGCGTTGGTTACCTTAGCCAAGCACCTCGACCCTATTTTTAAGGGCACTCCATCGTCGTATTGACCGACGAACCCCTGAAGAAGATTCTCTTTTACCCTGAAGTCTCGGGATGCCTCGTCAAGTGTGGCCATCATGCTCAGGGCCTATGACATTTCGTATCACCCCTGCTCGGCCATTGAGGGACATGCCCTCGTGGATTTCATCGCCGAAGGCACAGTCCCAATTGAAGAGGTACTTCCACCTGCGCCCGGGCCCACTTGGGACCTGTTCGTCGACGAGTCCTCCAACTCGGTCAGAAGCGGCGTCGGTGTCCTTCTCAAGTCCCCCGAAGGAAAAGAGTTGTGGTATGCCTTGAAATTCAACTTCCAGGCATACAACAATGCCTCCGAGTACAAAGCCATTATCTCGAGGGCCAGGATGGCTCGACGACTGGGGGCCGAGCGAGTCAGGATCCACACCGACTCCCAATTAGTCGCTAGCCAGGTTAACAGTGATTAGGAAGCTTGGGAAGGATAAATGATCAAGTACCTCCAGGTGGTCAAGAGGATGGCCCAGCTCTTCGAGAGCTTTGAGGTAGTTCAGATAGCCCGGAAGGAAAACTTTCGAGTGGACGCCCTCTCTCGCCTGGCCTCCTCCCTCGACCCCGAAGGTACTCGGTCGGTCTTCCTCGAAGAGCTCGAGCGACCAAGCATCGAAGCTGAGCTCATGACCGTTGACCCAGCACCCTCGAGCGACTGGCGGACCCCCTACATATCCTGGCTCCAGGATTCTCAAGAGCCCCCCAACCCTCGGGAGGCTCAAAAACTTAAGTACCAAGCTCAGCGTTTTGTCATGCTAGATGATGCCTTGTACCGCAGATCTTTCTCTGATCCCCTCCTCAAGTGCATCGGCGCCGACGAAGCCAGCCAAGCGGTTCAGGAAGTACACAAAGGCATCTACGGTGCGCACCAAGGAGGAAGATCCCTCGCCCGGATCTTAATTCGGCAAGGTTACTGGTGGCCCACTCTCCAACGCGACTGCACGACCTATGTACAGAAGTGCGACCGATGCCAGCGATTCGACCATCTGATCCACCAACCCACCGCGAAGCTCATCACCCTTGCCGAGCCATACCCCTTTGATCGGTGGAGGATCGATATTTTGGGGGTATTCCCCATGGCTCAGACTCAGAAGAAGTACGTCATCGCCGCCATCGACTATTTCACCAAATGGATCGAGGCCGAGGCCACCACCAGGATCACTGAATCAGTCGTATGGAGTTTCATTTGGAAGTCGATCATTTGTCGTTATGGTGTCCCCCGAGTGATCGTGAGCGATAACGGTCGACAATTTGATTCTTTTTACTTCAGAGACAGATGTGCCGACCTAAACATTCGCAATCACTTTACTTCGGTAGCCCTCCCTCAGACTAGTGAACTGATCAAGAATGCCAACAAACCTATCTTAAAAGGCATCAAAACCAGGCTCGGCAAGGCCAAGGGAAGCTGGCTCGAGGAATTACCGAGCATACTATGGTCGCATCGAACTACTCTGAGAACGGCCACCGGTGAAACACCTTTTCAGTTGGTATACGGCATGGAAGCTGTGATTCCATTGGAGGTCGGCAATCCTTCTCTCCGAATCGTCCACTTCAAACCCAAGGTGAACGAGTAGAAATTGCTAGAAAACCTCGACCTAGCGGACGAGATCTGAGAGATTGCAAATGTCCGAGCAATGGAATACCAACGGCGCGTCACTCGATACTACAACTCCAGAGTCCGAGACAGACATTTCCATCTAGGGGACTTCATCTTGAGAAAGGCCGAAGCCTCTCGACCACTGGAAGCGGCGGGGAAGCTAGCCCCTAATTGGGAAGGCCCCTACCGAGTGGTCGAGATGCTCGGGAAAGGGGCATATCGATTTTCCACCATGGAAGGAGCACCCATCCCTCGGACATGGAACGTGACAACACTTCGCAAGTTCTACTTTTGATAATCTGGCAAGCACGCACATGTAAGCAATGTGGAATAAATGCCATTCCTCTCTTTTCATTTAACTCTGGTGTACATCAAGTAGGCCGCAGCCAATACAATATACATATCAGCAAACAAAAAATTATATCCACTGGTACTATGACATGAGCAGAGCGTTCGGCTGACTTGGTAGGCACTCCTACGTCTAGCCACTGACTCTGCCTAGCGCAGAAATTGGCTCGGATAAGGGATAGCAGACCCCATTGGTTTGAGAAGCTAGGAAGAAAGGTGCCAGAGGGATTGGAAGAAAAAGAAGAAAAATAAGAGAAGTCCTCCCCTGCCAACTCTCTGGAAGGAGGACGGAAGCTGAACAGAAAGCAAGCACCCTCAAGTGGTGCGAGCATGGAGAAAGAAAGAAAGAGGAAAAGAGAGGAATTGAAACAACAAAAAAAAGGGAAGAAGTCGACCCAAGACAAATGAAGAGGAAGCTTGAAGAGCTCCCCCTCTAAGGAATGGGATCGACGGCGGAAAAAAAGGAGGGGCTGGGTGAGCAGTGAAAGAAGGAAGCTTGAAGAGCTCCCCCTCCCCTCAGAATAGCGTCGGCGGGTCGGGGGGGTTGGGTCCCACAGAGTGCAATCGGATCTAGAAGGGGGGGTTGAATAGATCCTATTAATAACGATGGTCTATTTAAAACTTGACCCTTAACCACAAAAATCACTTCTTTAAACCAATAAAACACTTAGACACACAGAGCAGCGGAATAGATAGGAGAGGAGCAAGTAATGATGTTAAAGCTCGATGTCTAGTTCAGACAGGTCGACACACAGGGCAGTGAGGTCAACACTTTTACCTTGGGTCACAGCATAGGTTGACACTCCTGCCTGTACGGTCAACACTTCTTCAGTAGGATCCAGCTATGTAGTGAGCTGGGGTCTACACTTCAGGGCAATGAGGTCAACACCTCTGGCAAGGCACAGTACACATGTCGACACTTGTTCATGAGCAATTAGTAACCAAATGAGATGTAATACAGGGAACCACAGAGATCTTAGATCAGAGTAGCTAAGTGTTAGATGACTTGCTTAGTGTGTGAGAGCTGTGGTGATCACTAAAGTGCATGAGTGCCAAACGAGGTGAATTCCCTTGGCAAAGCTTTCACCTTGGTTCCTGTGTGCAAGGGTGCAGCAGGCAACCCAAGGAGCTGATGCGG
The DNA here is from genome assembly GCA_022559845.1 of Amorphophallus konjac. Classification (NCBI taxonomy): domain Eukaryota; kingdom Viridiplantae; phylum Streptophyta; class Magnoliopsida; order Alismatales; family Araceae; genus Amorphophallus; species Amorphophallus konjac. Next base: position 283,540,922 of record CM040126.1, on the reverse strand, counting down.
TTAAAGACACAGGAGAGAAAGTTGCTCACACAAATTATGATATTCCCTTTGCTTAGAAAAAAGCTCCAAAGTGCCTATAAGCAAGAGTGCTATAGGCTCTTGAGGAGATACATGATAGCAACGAAAGTGAGGGGATCAAGATGAGACAATTTGTGCAAGCAGAACGCTTGAGTGTACAGAGAAATTAAATATCAAAGTAGCACACGAACCTGTGAAATGGGGATAGAGGTTATGGAACAAGCTCACAATGAATACAACCCACAGCACAAAGATTTTAAGGTGGTTTGGTTGTTAGCCCACAACCTACGTCCACCCCACACCAACCTCGGTGTGGCTTTCCGACTGACACATAGCTTGATCTACTGAGCAACACAGCTTGCTTACACAGCTGAGCAACACAGCTTGCTTTCTGCTGACTAATAGCTGGAATCACCCAGAGGATCTGATCCTCTCTTCCTCTAAAACCACAGAGGGAACCCGATCCTTAAACAGGGGATCAAAGAAGCTAGATGTATTGGTGATAGACGAACTGTAATAAATAGAAACCGAATACTGCAAGTGCAGTGGAGTAGGAATAGAGACAATGTAGACACCAGTTAAAAGAATGGATCAAAACAATGGAGCTGATGATTGCAGTTCTAAGATTGGATCCAAGGATCCTTTTCTTCAAGCACCGGTAGACTGCATGGCTTGTCTTCTCTCTCAAGGCTACTCTCTCTTCTTCTTCAACTTTCACAGCACTGGACTATGTCAACCAAGTGCTGGGGCTACTCTCACACTTTTTTAGGAGTGTTTTTGGTGGATGGTCTAGAGCGTGGCACTGTGTGGACGGCAGCAGCAGCTTCTTCAGTTGAGGAAGCTTGGTATAAATAGGTAAAAACTAGTTGCAATGCCAGGGAAAAAATGGCGCCAAGAATTCTCTGATGGACCATTGCACCGGTTGTATTTTCCCTCCATAATTTCCCTTGAAGCATGCGCCAGGGTGAAGTGAGAGCTTGGAATCTTCCAGGCAAGTTCCATGATCGACGGTGGCAGCACCTGGAAGAAGTGACCGAGTCTTCTCATTTAGATGCTTGGAGATCCTCTCATTAAATGCTCCTATAGGCCTGCTGTCTTCCATTGGCTGAGCCCAGCTGCTAGTACAAGGATAGGTACGATGGCAAACAATGTTAAAGAGCAGATCAGATTTTCCTTTAGATAGCATCAGATATTAACATTTAATCTCACTCAGATAATCAGTCTTCTCATTCTGCACAGGTGTACTCTTCTGCGTACAATGGCTGGTTGGACAGCCCATTAGTCGACAGCAAGATAGTGGCAGACTGCGGAGTGTTCTATTCCCAGCAGCAGATAGTCTGGACAGGCAGATAGATAAGACTAACAACGTAGCAGACTGAAGAGGCTCTTCCAGCTGGATTTCAGACAGAAATCATCTCCAAAAGGTAGAAAAATGAGTGATAAGATGGTAGAGCAAGGGTCAGACCTTGGGACGTGGTCCAGACCCCAAAATCCTTAATTTTAATGATTTGCGGTTCCTTTTTCTCTCTATGGATGGCCAACTGATCTGACAGTTTATTTGCTTGGGGATTCTTGGAAGAACAAGGGTGTCAACCTCCTGCATGAAAAGAGTCGACACATCTTAGTAGTATATTCAAAAGAGCACTTCCTGGAAGTATAAGAGTGTCGACCTCCTTCGAGGTAAGTGTCGAGACATCCTTTGAATATTTTGAAGGCCCATGACCAATGTGTCTAGACTTCTCAAGACAGTGTCGGGACATGTATGCTTGGTTCCAAGATGTCATCAAGACTGTGTTGAGACAACATCTAGCAATGTCGAGACATATGAGCCATGTGCAGGAATTATCACACGAGTATGTCGACACTTTTCTGTTAGTGTATCGAGACATCCCTTGAAAGGTTTTGAGAACAGCTTCTGCTGGTTTCATACACATTCTGGTTGAACCTAGATATGTCAACACATTTTTGTTAGTGTGTTGAGACATCCCTTGAACGGTCTTGAGGATGGCTTCTGCTTCAGCTGATTTCTTCTTGAGGTGTCGAGATATTTGTCAGATGTGTCGACACATGCTTTATGTGCAGATTTGTCATCCGAAGGTGTCGAGATATTTTATTTCTAATTCAGCCCTTGATTGGAGTATGCTCAAACCTTGAGCAACGTGCACGGACCTGATATGTGTTGGCCAGGGGATGCACGGGCCTTGATCTACTTATGTGCTCGGACCTTAGTTCATTTTCTTTGGCCTTCTTGCATTGACCTTGGTCCTTTATTCTTATGCAACCTAATGCCTCATCTGTGTGCCTTACTTGATTTCTTTCTATCCTTGCAGACACACTTTGTTACCGGTGAGGGTTTAACCTGTAATGCATGAGTGTTTGTCGCTATCAACTGTAGGTCAACCTATAGTAATGACTCATAGTTAGACATCATCGAAACAAAGGAATACTATACATTAGCCCAACATACATAGTCAGCCACCATCAAAATACTTGAGTTACACATGTTATACACTTGTCCAACAGGGGCATGAAGGCGACATGCTCCAGCATGTCGAACCCTCTCCCAAACCGACCACCGATTGTCGAACCCTCTTCCAAACTGGAGTAGCAGGAGCTTCCCTCCTACTATTGTCCACATCATCATCTTCTGGAGCACCTTCCATGCTCTACTGAGATCGACAGCACAACACTTTCGCAGAAAGGGAAGAAGAAACCGCCAGGGATGGCCTTAAGTGATGGAAGGAAGAGGAGACGCCCCTCGGACCTTTTATAGGCCGAAGGGGGAGCTAATTGCCTTAAATGACTCTCCCCTTAAAAACACACTGAAGAAGCCTTCTCTGAGACGGTTACCTCATTTCCCAACATCCCCCCCAGTGGGACGCGCGAAGCGGCAAGTCATTTAGGGTGGCATGGAAAAGCAAAAAGGCACCGACGCCATGTCAGTTATCTGACAAATCGACACGCGTGATATCTGTAGAAAAAATCGACGCCTTCCCCAACAACTATGGTAGTCAAATCACGCCAAAGGCGGTAAGAAATAGTCAATTCAGCACTAAATATTGCCGATACTATACTTTCCAAAAAAAGGTTTTCTCGCAACTACATAAGGGAAAAGAAAAAAAGAAAGAGCTTGTACATCAGGCCTCGGGCCCATCTCGAGGCTCGGTAGACGAGGGCCCCTCAGCACCAGATGATCTGCCCCCGGTACTCTCGATGATAGCCGACCCAGTCATTGACCCCACCTATATGGAAACTGTCTCGTCCGCATGCCCTCCCGAGGCTGCTGGAGTTGGCGATTGCTCGGACGAGGTCGAGGCTGCCCGACTCTCCTCTTCGCTTGACGTATAGTGGGAGGAGTCGATAGAACCCCAGTCCGAGTCATAGGATTGCCCGGTAGGGAAGACGAGCCCAGACGCTTGGGCCTCCGCCTCTATGATAGCCCGATGGAAGCCATGGGAGAAGCCCTTCCGAAGGCCCCGACGGTAGCCCGACTCATAGTAGGGGATGGCAGTCATATGAAGAGCTACGTGGCAAGCCTCTGAGCATTTATATTGCTTGAGCGTTTCCACCCCAGCTAGCTCTACCTTCCTCTCAAGCTCGTGTATTTCTCGAGCTCCTCCCGCTCGGCCTTCCATTGCTCGTCACGCTCAACCTGAACTCTGCGCTCCGCCTCCAGGAGCTCATTCTTTAGATTGACCATACGACGGGCCTGGGCCAGCTGCTCAACCAACGACCGAGCCTCCACCTGGCTCGACTGCACCTGTGCTCGAAGTGGGGCAACCTCCCGACGAAGGTCCCCAAGTTTGAGGGTCAAACGTTTGACCTTCTGATCAAGCGCACCACGGGCCCATGAAAGAGTCTCCCGCTACGACTCCGCCCGATCGTACGCGTCCACTGCCTCAGCCACTAGCTGGGCCAAGACCATGCCACCCTCTATAATCCGCTCAAGGAGCGTAGTGGGGGGACTTTTCCTGAGCTCTCCTCACACGGCTCCCGAAGCTATGGAGTGGCACCTCCGGTATAAAGGAGCCCAGACGCTGAAGGTACTAGTCGTGGGAAGGGAGACCCTCTCCAGGGCTACCGAGACTGGGACACCTGATGAAAGCATCACTCACGATTCTCTCTGGCTTGGCACCTCTCTCCCTCCCGGAGGCAGCTAGGGAGCAGCCCTTCTTCTGGATTGGACCTTAGTGCTTATCATGGGGTCATCTTGTTGTTTTTCCCTTTTTTTACTTGAGTCATGATCATGTAATTTGCCTTTTATTTGAGTATTGTGCCTACGTTATCCAGTCATTTCCCTAAGTTCGAGTCTCATTAGGCTATGGTGCTTGCTATTGGGCCTATTTCTTTGGGCTAGGCCCATGGGCGCACCCCCCCTTCCTTGGTTATCTGTTAGTATGTTAAAAGTCAGGGTCTTATATGTAAAAGTGGGTTTCCTATAAATAGGACCCCAATCCCTCTTTTGAAGGTTAATGAAGCATTGATTATTATTATCCACCAGCCTTGTTCTCTCTCTCTAGCTCTTTCACTCTCCCTCTACTTCTCTCTCTCACTTAAGGGGGCGAACCCCTCTCTCTCTCTTCCCCCTTCTCTCTCTATCCCTTGGGCGAACCTGCCCCTTCTCCTTCCCCCCCCCCTTGCCACATCATCAGCCACATCACCCTTCCACCCTTTCACCTCCCCAAGGCCCATAACTCCCATCAATACTTCCACAACCCCAAGCAACCCTTCCCATTCCCTATACACCCTCTCAACTTCCAAGGCTCCCTTCCCTCTCCCCCAAGCAACTCTTCCACTCCCCCACACCCCCATTCATATCCCTAGGGAGCTAAACCCCATAACCCCCCCCACAAGTTGCGCACCCCCCTCCCATCTCACCCCCTCCTTGCCTTGGCCGACCACCCCATCTCCCCTCTCCTAGCTGCGGCCCCCTCACCCCTCCACCACCTCAGACCTCCTCATTCCCTGCTCCACCCCTCTCACCATTCCTAAGCATCCCTCCCCCATCCACCATCACCATCCCCTTCCCACCATTGCTAACCTCCACCTCCATTAACCTAGTTCCACCTCCACCCCTTTCATTTGGCCCAAGTCTGCAGGTGGCAGAGAAAGGGGCGACTTGCAGAAGCACCCACAGAATCATACGGCGTCGTCTGAAGGTGTACTATACCAATCTGGAAAGGCCGGCCAGTTAGCTTTGCAGGCGAGGTGATCTCAACCCGTTTCGAGTTCGGGGCTGTCCAGGAGAGCCGTTCTCCTCCGACTGCGCCGGGCTCCCCCCTGCAGAGTACCAGAACTCGGTTCGACGCTGCACCACGCCAAACAGCAGAAGATTCAGACCACGAGTCCTTCAAAAAACTTCTTCCCCCCCCAGTCCTCTATCAGGATCAAGAAGCAGGACTGCATTCGGCCTCCGGAGGGCAAAGTTCCTATTTTTCTCCCTCAACTGGTCGGGTCTGCCTCCCACAGTCTGCAGTGACCTTTCCTCACTCTTCTGAGTGTCCCTGTCCTCTCCGGTGTCAGACGGCCGCCCCGTCAGTTTTTCCGCGTAGAGGGTTCGTCCACAGTTCCAGGAACTCTGACGGTTCATGATTCGGAGTTCGGGAGCGGTCGGGCCAACCTCTGCAAGTTGCTGTCAAAAACAGTAAGCTGCTGCGCCCAGTTTCAGTCACTCTGTTCGAAGCTTGACCCGGACTAGCAGCTGCAGCAGAAGAAATCGAGAAAATTCTGGGTCGTCCGCGTGCCAGATACGAAGATTTCCACGCTGGTCTTGCCTCCGGAAGAATTTGGGAAAGCGAACCACAGCCCCGGGACCGACCAACAGTCAGTCATCACAGCCTGCAAGTGGAACAGCCCCGGCTTCCCTCTTCCGTTCTTCGGCGATTCTCCCTTCCCCGCCTGGCCGGCTTACCGCCCCTCCCTGCGCGGAGGTAGTGTTTGCTTGTAAAACTTACTTCCCCACCCCTAGTCCAACCCTCCTGTGTGAGGAGTAGTGAATGTAATTTGAAAAAAGGGTTCAAGCTACACCGGCGCAGTGTGCGGGGAACCCACACTTCCCCGCTCGCCCTCGTCTCCGACCGGGGTTGGTTTCCTCAAACCAACCAGGTGAGTCTCTACCCTTTCTCATTACTCCTGTTCATTTCATATCTGCAAAACTTATCTGCTGGTCGGTGAGAGAGTGCCCGACCCCGGAGCCACCAACCCTTGTGTGGTCACCGTGGATGATAGTGAGCGAGTGACCTAGTGCCCCCAAGGCACCCGGCCGCCCTTGTTTGTGGGCTTCATATCCTCGGGAGGGACAACCTTAGCGGTGCTGGTCCTCTAGCCAGCTAGGGGCTTTCTCCACAATCTCGACTTGGCATCACCGAGTCACCCCGGGGAACGTGTGCGCGCGGTGTAACGGCGACTCTCAAGTTGCTCAAAATCTTGTGGTTGTGATTGCGAATTAAGTCCAAGGGTTCATTTTTGCATGCTGCATATTTGTATCACATCAAGTGGTATCAGAGCAAGTTTTAGACTTGTCTCTACAAGCCTAGGTCCTAGGGCAATTGCATTACCATCTCGTGTCGGTCACCTTGTCTTTGTGCATGTCCACCCGTAGGGGTACCATATACCGGACCGATCCTTCTACTTCCGATCCACCCATGGATCCCAATTTCCAAGGCAACCAAAACATCCCTAGGGAAGCTCCCCAAGCTCCTACGGATCGACTTGAGGCTGCCATTCAAGCCCTCACGGAGCAAATGAATGGTTTTTCCACCCGATTAGAGAGATTAGAAGAAGCTAGGGCCCCACCTAGGAATCATGTCCACAGGGCTCCCCCTCTGCGGGTTGAACATCAGAGGGAAGACCTAGAGAATGAGTGGTATCGTGAGCAAGAGAGAGCCCCACAACCTCGGTACCAAGAGAGGCGACCACGAGAGGATCCGGATGACTTCCTCTTAAGAATGATCAAGGTAGATGCTCCGAATTTTGATGGGTCCCATAATCCAAGTGCCTATGAAGAATGGGAGGATGGCATGGACCAATACTTTGATTGGTACCCAATGTCCGAGGAGAGAAAGGTTAGGTTGGCCTAGATGCACCTTCTCAAACTAGCCAAGACATATTGGTTAAAGGTAGAGAGTCAAAGGAGGATTAGGCGGGAGGAACCCATTGACACTTGGCTTGACATGAAAACCCAACTCAGAAGCAAATACCTTCCCAATTCCTATAGCCAACTCCTCCTTGACGAGTGGCAAAGCCTTACCCAAGAGGGAAAGACCGTGGAAGAGTGTATAGAAAAATTTGACTCATACCTCTTAAGGTGTGGTGTCGTCGAAGAGCCAGCCGTCACTTTATCCCGATTTAGGAATGGTCTCCTTCCCCACATCAAACGGGAACTTTTCATGAGCGAAGCTCATAGCCTTGAAGTTGCCTATCAAATAGCCCGTGATGTAGAGAGGTTTTCTAGGAACCCAAGGTTTGCCCCCCCAAGGGCCCGGGACCCCGTCCCAACCTGCCTCCTCTGTTGAGAACACCTCCTCCCAGTGGGGGAACCCCCACTCGGCCCTACCCCCAGCCAACCAATCCTACCCCCACAAAGGCCACTCCACCCAACCCTCCTCCCCGAAGGGAGGAAGCCTCCAAAGGGAAGACCCCAGGGAGTAGTACGATTAAATGTTTTCAGTGCCATGGTTATGGCCACATAGCCTCCCAATGCCCTTCCAAGGGGTTGTCAAGCCTTGTTATTGAGGGCGGACCTACCACATCCCAGGAAACCCATGAGAATACTATTGAGGAACACGAGGCTGCTTTAGGGTGGGAAGAGGAATACGAGGAGCAATTCTTTGAGGAAGGTGTAGAAGATGACCCCCACTCCACCCACCTAGGGGTGATAAGGTGCACCCTTACCCAACCTCAAGAGGACGACTGGCGGAGGACTTCCATTTTTCACACCTTCATCAAAATCAGAAACCATGTTAGGAAGGTCATCCTAGACAACGGAAGTTGTGTCAACGCCGTGTCCCCGGACACCATCAAGCTCCTAGGGCTTACCCCAACACCCCACCCCAAACCATATCGGGTATCATGGATAAACAACCATTCGCTACCCGTCAACACATGTTGTCTTATCCCCATCACCTTTTCATCCTACCAAGGACAAATATGGTGTGACATCATACCTATGGCTGTAGGAAGCATCCTACTAGGGAGACCTTGGATATATGATGTTAATGCTACCATCTATGGGAAAACTAACACATGCACCTTTGAACACGAGGGGAAGACCATTCGCCTCAACCCTTCCCCACCCCGAAAGGAACCACCCTCCAAGGGAATTCTCCCTACACCACCTCAAAGCCCAGGGGTCTCATCACCCCCAACCCAACCAACAAGTCAACCGTCCACCCATGAGAACCCCACAAAGGGCCTACACCTCATCACTAGACAAGAACTCGAGGAAGAGGTAGCTCTCGGAACACCCGTATACGCTGTAGTCATATGCCTCGGGGAACCCACCCCCTCCAACCCTCATCCCGTGGAAATCCACCCCCTCTTAGAAGAATTCAAGGATGTGTTCCCCGAAGAGCTCCCCGATCAACTGCCACCCATGAGGGATGTCCAACATGCTATTGACCTTGTCCCAGGGGCCACCCTCCCAAACCTTCCCCACTATCGCCTCAACCCCACTGAGCATGCTGAATTGAGGAGGCAAGTGGAGGAACTCATTAGAAAAGGCTTCCTCCGTCTTAGCAAAAGTCCTTGTGCTGTCCCAGCCCTCCTCACACCAAAGAAAGACGGGACATGGCGAATGTGTGTCGACAGCAGGGCCATCAACAAGATCACAGTCAAATATAGGTTTCCCATACCTAGACTTGACGATATGCTTGACATGCTAGCTGGGGCCACCATTTTTTCCAAAATAGATCTCAAAAGTGGCTACCATCAGGTTAGGATAAGGCCAGGGGATGAATGGAAAACTGCCTTTAAAACCAAAGATGGGCTCTATGAGTGGCTAGTGATGCCTTTCGGGCTTTCAAATGCCCCGAGTACCTTCATGCGTCTCATGACAGAGGTCCTTAGACCTTACATAGGAGTCTTCCTAGTGGTCTATTTCGATGACATCCTTATCTACAGTCAGACTAGGGAGGCCCACCTCAACCACCTTAGGCAAGTCTGCACTGTCCTTATGAAAGAGAGTCTCTATGCCAACCCAGGAAAGTGCCACTTCCTGACTGAGTCCATCACTTTCCTTGGGTATGTGGTTTCCACTAAGGGAGTATCCATGGACCCCGAGAAGGTCCGAGCTATCATTGACTGGCCGGAGCTCCGCACCCTCCATGAGGTCAGGAGTTTCCATGGATTGGCCACCTTTTACCGGAGATTCATCCGTGGGTTCAGCACAGTCACAGCCCCTATCACCGACTACCTTAAAAAGGGGACCTTTGTATGGACCAAGTCGGCTTCTAGGGCCTTCCAGGAGCTCAAAGAGAGGATGACCCAAGCCCCAGTATTATGCCTCCCTGACTTCTCCAAAGTCTTTGAGGTGACTTGTGATGCCTTCGGGGTAGGAATTGGCGGGATCCTCAGCCAAGAGGGACACCCTGTAGCATACTTTAGTGAAAAGTTGTGTGATGCCAGGATGAAATACTCCACCTACGACAAGGAATTTTATGCTGTGGTGCAATCCCTCCGGCATTGGAGGCACTACCTCTTGCCCAAAGAATTTGTCATATTCTCCGACCATGAGGCCCTAAAATACCTCAACTCCCAGCAGAAACTGAATGCCCGGCACGCCCGATGGGTCGAGTACATCCAGGCCTACACATTTGTGATCAAACATAAGGCTGGAAGTGAAAATCGTGCTGCTGATGCACTGAGCAGGAGTATCTCCCTGCTCGCAACCATTCGGGTAGAAGTAATAGGGTTCGATCGGGTTAAGGAAGAATACCCAAACTGTCCCGACTTTGGACATGTCCATTCCGACCTAATCACCCCTTCACCCTAAGAGCACCAAGGTTTTATCCTAGAGGACGGATTCATCTTCAAAGGACATAGACTTTGCATCCCTAGAACTTCACTGCGGGATTTATTAGTCTGGGAATTACATGCAGGAGGCCTGGCTGGGCACTTTGGGGTTCACAAAACCATTGCCTTGGTTGAAGGACAGTTCTATTGGCCCAGTCTCAAAAGGGATGTGGCCAAAATTGTGGGACAATGTCGCACATGTGCGACTGCTAAGCAAGTCAGACAGAACACGGGCCTATACACCCCTCTACCCGTCCCGGATCGGCCATGGCAGGACCTGAGCATGGATTTCGTGTTAGGGCTACCTTGGACCCAGAGGAAACATGACTCCATCTTTGTTGTAGTGGACAGATTCTCAAAAATGGCCCACTTCATCCCCTGTTCTAAAACCTCTGATGCCTCCCATGTGGCCCGTCTGTTCTTTGATGAGGTGGTCCGCCTCCATGGCTTGCCCAAGACCATCATCTCAGATAGGGACGTCAAATTCACCAGCTACTTTTGGAAGACCCTCTGGCATCTAATGGGGACCCTGCTTAAATTTTCCATGGCCTATCACCCTCAAACCGATGGCCAGACCGAAGTCGTTAATCAGAGCCTAGGAAATCTCCTGTGGTGCCTTGTTGAGGACCGCCCTGGAAATTGGGATCTCATTCTACCTCAAGCCGAGTTTGCATACAATAATTCCACCAATAGGTCCATAGACATGAGTCCTTTCGAAGCTGTGCATGGTTACAAACCCAGGAAGCCAACAGATCTCATTCCCCTACCCCCTCATGCTAGGGTATCCATCACTGCTGAGTCTTTTGCACAACACCTTAGAGAGTTGCATGAAGATATTCGCAAAAACATCCACAAGAGCAATGAGATTTACAAGAAGTCAGCTGATTCCCACCGCCGCCACCAAGAATTCCAAGTTGGTGATTTTGTGATGGTGAGAACTGAGAGGCTATTCCCTGGGAATACCTCTAAGTTGAGGTCTCGTGGAGCCGGCCCCTTCCAGGTGCTGAGACGACTTGGCACCAATGCTTATGTGTTGGACCTCCCTGAAGAATACGGAATAAGTCCCACATTCAATGTGGCTGACCTGGTACCCTACAAGGGCCCCACGGTGACACCTAGTGAGGAGATCCAGCCTATTCCACCCCTTGAGAGCGCCCCCACACCTCAGAGAGCTCCACCCAACTTGAGAAACCAGCGTGATAAAGTGGAGCGGATATTAGATGAACAGGTCACCAACACAAGGAGCAAGACGTATGAGCGATACCTGGTCAGGTGGAAGGGACGACCACCCTCGGACGATGCCTGGGTGAGCCGGGAGGACCTCCAGCAGCTGGACCCCGATCTTCTAGAGCAGTACCGTAGCAGGGAGGGCCTTTACTCGACAGAGTCGAGCTCTTCGTAGCCCGGGAGAATTGATGAGGGCATCACTCACGATTCTCTCTGGCTTGGCACCTCTCTCCCTCCCGGAGGCAGCTAGGGAGCAGCCCTTCTTCTGGATTGGACCTTAGTGCTTACCATGGGGTCATCTTGTTGTTTTTCCCTTTTTTTACTTGAGTCATGATCATGTAATTTGCCTTTTATTTGAGTCTTGTGCCTAGGTTATCCAGTCATTTCCCTAAGTTCGAGTCTCATTAGGCTATGGTGCTTGCTATTGAGCCTATTTCTTTGGGCTAGGCCCATGGGCGCACCCCCCCTTCCTTGGTTATCTGTTAGTATGTTAAAAGTCAGGGTCTTATATGTAAAAGTGGGTTTCCTATAAATAGGACCCCAATCCCTCTTTTGAAGGTTAATGAAGCATTGAGTATTATTATCCACCAGCCTTGTTCTCTCTCTCTAGCTCTTTCACTCTCCCTCTACTTCTCTCTCTCACTTAAGGGGGCGAACCCCTCTCTCTCTCTTCCCCCTTCTCTCTCTATCCCTTGGGCGAACCTGCCCCTTCTCCTTCCCCCCCCCCTTGCCACATCATCAGCCACATCACCCTTCCACCCTTTCACCTCCCCAAGGCCCATAACTCCCATCAATACTTCCACAACCCCAAGCAACCCTTCCCATTCCCCATACACCTTCTCAACTTCCAAGGCTCCCTTCCCTCTCCCCCAAGCAACTCTTCCACTCCCCCACACCCCCATTCATATCCCTAGGGAGCTAAACCCCATAACCCCCCCCACAAGTTGCGCACCCCCCCTCCCATCTCACCCCCTCCTTGCCTTGGCCGACCACCCCATCTCCCCTCTCCTAGCTGCGGCCCCCTCACCCCTCCACCACCTCAGACCTCCTCATTCCCTACTCCACCCCTCTCACCATTCCTAAGCATCCCTCCCCCATCCACCATCACCATCCCCTTCCCACCATTGCTAACCTCCACCTCCATTAACCTAGTTCCACCTCCACCCCTTTCATTTGGCCCAAGTCTGCAGGTGGCAGAGAAAGGGGCGACTTGCAGACGCACCCACAGATTCATACGGCGTCGTCTGAAGGCGTACCATACCAATCTGGAAAGGTCGTACAGTTAGCTTTGCAGGCGAGGTGATCTCATCCCGTTTCGAGTTAGGGCTGTCCAGGAGAGCCGTTCTCCTCCGACTGCGCCGGGCTCCCCCCTGCAGAGTACCAGAACTCGGTTCGACGCTGCACCACGCCAAACAGCAGAAGATTCAGACCATGAGTCCTTCAACAAACTTCTTCCTCCCCCAGTCCTCTATCAGGAGCAAGAAGCAGGACTGCATTCGGTGTCCAGAGGCCAAAGTTCCTATTTTTCTCCCTCGACTGGTCGGGTCTGCCTCCCACAGTCTGCAGTGACCTATCCTCACTCTTCTGAGTCTCCCCATCCTCTCCGGTGTCAGAAAGATGCCCCGTCAGTTTTTATGCGCAGAGGGTTCGTCCACGGTTCCAGGAACTCCGACGGTTTGTGATTTGGAGTCCGGGAGCGGTCGGGGCAACCTCTGAAAGTTGCTGTCAGAAACAGTAAGCTGCTGCGCCCAGTTTCAGTCACTCTGTTCGAAGCTCGACCCGGACTAGCAGCTGCAGCAGAAGAAATCGAGAAAATTCTGGGTCGTCCGCGTGCCAGATACGAAGATTTCCACGCTGGTCTTGCCTCCGGAAGAATTCGGGAAAGCGAACCACAGCCCCGGGACTGACCGGCAGTCAGTCATCACAGCCTGCAAGTGGAACAGCCCCGGCTTCCCTCTTCCGTTCTCCGGCGATTCTCCCTTCCCCGCCTGGCCGGCTTACCGCCCCTCCCTGCGCGGAGGTAGTGTTTGCTTGTAAAACTTACTTCCCCACCCCTAGTCCAACCCTCCTGTGTGAGGAGTAGTGAATGTAATTTTGAAAAAAGGGTTCAAGCTACACCGGCACAGTGTGCGGGGAACCCACACTTCCCCGCTCGCCCTCGTCTCCGACCGGGGTTGGTTTCCTCAAACCAACCAGGTGAGTCTCTACCCTTGCTCATTACTCCTGTTCATTTCATATCTGCAAAACTTATCTGCTGGTCGGTGAGAGAGTGCCCGACCCCGGAGCCACCAACCCTTGTGTGGTCACCGTGGATGATAGTGAGCGAGTGACCTAGTGCCCCCAAGGCACCCGGCCGCCCTTGTTTGTGGGCTTCATATCCTCGGGAGGGACAACCTTAGCGGTGCTGGTCCTCTAGCCAGCCAGGGGCTTTCTCCACAATCTCGACTCGGCATCACCGAGTCACCCCGGGGAACGTGTGTGCGCGGTGTAACGGCGACTCTCAAGTTGCTCCCAATCTTGTGGTTGTGATTGCGAATTAAGTCCAAGGGTTCATTTTTGCCTGCTACATATTTGTATCACATCAACACCTCCCCTGAGCGACCCTGCCTCGGGGGCCCCACTGGTTGGCTCGGGCTGGGCCGCCTCGCCACATACCTCCCCGGCCTCGGTCGGCTGTGACTGAGTCGCTTCATCCTGTGACCCTCCAGCCTCGACCGGTTTGGACCGGACCCCCCCGTCTTGCGCCCCCTCGATCTCGCTCGGTGCCCCGATGTCGGCCACGGCCCCTTCGTCATTTTCTCCCTCTTGCTCCATAGAGAGAGAAGGCAATAGAGGAGCATCCTGGACAAGGCGGGCGACCTCTGCCTTTCTTGCCCGTTTCTTCTCGGTAGACAGGGCCTGCATCGAAGACCTCAGCAACTTTGCCACGGGATCCTTACGCTTGACCCCCTGGCGTTAGGAAGCGTCATCCCGGACGACCTGCTTGCCCTTATCCCAAGTGCGGGATGAGCCCTCCAAAGTTTGAAGATCACTTGGAGTCGGCGTATCATCCATGTTGATGACCTCCAGCTCGGCTGGCTGTGCCTCCTCCTTAGCCGCTCGCCTCAGGTCTGAACGAAGGAGAGCAAATTTAGAGAAGGAAGGCACTTACCTAATAAGAAAGAGAACAAGCCCCTGAGACCTTCACCTGTCGACAACAGTGCTCGAGAAACATACTCCTCTATGTTGGATGGGATGACCAACTCAGCCGTCGTTCGACGATTCTGCATAAAGATAGCAGCATCCCTCTCCACCTCCGGGGAGATCTTTGTTTGCTTCGGAGGAACGTTCGGGTGAAAGTTGGGCATCGTCGGGAAATCCCAGGCCACACCAACCGCAGACGCGCCCACCCAGAAATATTGGATCTTCCACCCCTTGTGAGAGGAGTCCTTCATGGAAAGGGACATGCAACTCCTTTTTCGCTTCGCCTGGATGAAGAAGAAGCCCTTCCCCGCATAAAGGTTCTCCTTCAACTCAAAATAATGATGGAAGAGGTCCAATGAGGTGTTCACCCCACTCTAGCCACAGAGGAAAGTTTAGGAGAAGATAAGGGTATAAGAGTTGGAGACCAGCTGAACAGAAGCAAGCCGGTAGAATCGAAGCAAATCAACAACAAAAGAATGGAGAGGAAGGCGAAAGCCGCATTTTCGCGCCAGAAGAAAATAGCAAAAGAGTTCGGAATGAGTGGCCAAGCTAGACTCGTGAGGTTCAGGCGCAAAGAACTGAAATCGCCAAGGCAGTCCGTACTGGTTCTCTAGTCGCTTCACATCAGCCTCACCCAGTTCACTGCGGAGAGGCTCCGATGGCACCAAAAAAGACCTTGGGGCCTGTTCTTCCTCCCACCCCTCGGCCTCAAGATTCTGGTCCGCCATGGAACAGACAGAAGAACTGGAAGAAGAAAGGGAAAGCTCTGGACTAGAGGACTCCGAAGGAGAAGGAAGCTGACTAATCGCCACCGCAGAGAACTCTTCTAGCTCCGCGAAAGTCACTGCGATTCTCTGCTCCTCCGAACTGTTCTCGCGGCGTATGAGCCCCCCTCAAATATAAATGTAATAGAAGGCAAAACCCTAAACCCTGGAGATAAAGGGACGCAAATAACGCGCAATGCTTATAACCCCTGGCCGGAAGCGGCGCGGCGTCCCGATCTCCCAAAGAGGGGCCTTCTTACAAAAAGTCGCCATAATTATCATCAAGATGGACATATTTTCAGGATAAGCCGCATCATGTGGCCCCTACCAAAGAGAGATCTCCACCCAACTAGAGCCACAAAATGTCCAGCCCAAATGCTACTCGTCCGAGCCTAATTTTGGCTCGGGAGTAGGAGGGGGACAAGTGGAGAGGGGAAATCTAACCACTAGAATGGGGAGGCCAAACGAGGTCCAACCTGACCCAATGAGGCCCAGCTCCTTGAAGTGGTAGCCCCAAGGCCCACTTAAAATAAGCCTAATAACTCACTCGGATCAAGCGCTTCCTAGGCAACCTTCGGGTTGGGAAGTCCGAGCATCAGTTAGATCGGGAAAGCTCCTTCGGAGCCCAGTATTCCCTACCCAAACCATGCACTCATCGCTCGGGAGTCATCTTCTGGGCCAGTGCCTCTCGCTCGGGCCAATTGATGGAAGCTTACCTGCACGGATGTTACGAGCCCTTTAAAAGTTGGGAGCCCAAGAGGATAAGGGAGATCAGGAGTCCGCGTGCTATAAAGAGCCTGCACGAAGGGCGTAACGCCCCCTGAAACTCCTCAGCTTATAGGGATCATGCACTCAACGAGCCATTATTTAAACTGGAAGAGCCCTACCATGAGGAGGTAAGCCAAGAAACCCTGAGCATGAACCACTTCACCTTTTGGTGGAGAGGGATCTCGCGCTCCCATCTCCCTCCTAACTCCTCCCCTCGAACTAGTGCTCTACTACTCTTGCTGACTTAAGCATCAGAGGATTTCCCCGGGGATCCATCCCTGGCAACCTTTGACTTGTTTCCCACCTTGCAATTTATACTTCAAGTGTACGTGGTCATCCTCTTCCCCGGTCAGGAGTAGCGCGAGATCGCCCCTCTTCAGGTTTCTTCGGTTCGATGGTCTGCCCAGAGGGACGCATATCACTCCCGATCACAGTTGGGACCGCGCCGAAAGATGTAACCTTCTCACAGACTTCACGATCATCCGCGCAATGATCGAGAATAACGCCATCATCGGGTGAGGGGTCCTAGGCACTCTTCGCAGCGTCCCCTCCTCTTATCACCGGAACCTCATGTTTCCTACTCCTCGAGGAGTGGGAGAGGTCCGAGGGGATCAGCGGGAGTCCAGAAGGTGCTACCTCATCTCAACACGCGACCGGCAACCCGAGGAGACACCGCCCGAGAAGAAGGCAAGAACTGAGGATCCAAGTCGGAGTGCAAGCATTCCAGCAGAGGACTTATACCTCATCCAAGTGGGAGAAGACCCAAACAGAATGCTAAAGATCGGGGCTACTCTATCTGAGCATGATAAAGAAGCCTACATAAGCTTCCTCACGGCCAACCAGGATGTGTTGGCTTGGTCCGAGGATGAACTCCCCGGAATCCCACCAGAGGTCATTACACACCAACTGAGGTTGAATCCAACCTGTCGCCCGGTTCAGCAACACCGAAGGCATTGTAACCCTAAGCGACAAACCATCATCTGGGACAGGTAAGCGAGAAGCTACGCTCAGGGCTACTCAGGCCCACCCGGTACCCAGATTGGGTGGAAAACGTGGTCCTGGTTCCCAAGAGCAATGGGAAGTGGCGAATGTGCGTAGACTACACCGACCTCAACAAAGCTACACCTAAAGATAGCTTCCACATGCCACAGATCGACCAACTGGTCGATGCTATGGGCGGGCACGAGATACTGAGTTTCCTAGATGCCTACTCTGGGTACCACCAAATCAGCATGCATGAGCCCGACCATGATAAGACAACATTTGTCACCGACCACGGCTTGTATTACTACACCCGCATGCCGTTCGGATTGAAGAACACGGGGGCAACTTATCAGCGCCTCGTCAACCACATATTCAACTCACAGATCAGCTGCAACATGGAAGTCTATATTGACGACATGCTCGTGAAGAGCCTCCAAGCTGCCGAGCACATGGGAGACTTGGCGGAGACCTTCACAACACTCATAAGGTACAATATGAAACTCAACCCAAATAAATGTGCATTCTAGGTAAAATCAGGAAAATTCCTCGGCTTCCTCGTCACCCACAGAGGGATAGAGGCTAATCCCGATCAAATCCGAGTGGTACTAGAAATGAAACATTCAAGACGAGTGAGAGACGTGTAGTGCCTCACCGGACGCATTGTCGCCTTGACTCGGTTCTTGTCCCGAGCGGCTGAGAGATGCCTTCCTTTATTCCGACTAATCAAGCAAGCCAACAAGGCGCCGAAGAAGAAAGGGCAGATCGACTGGGATCGGGAATGTGAGCAAGCATTTGAAGAGCTAAAGTAATATCTGGCATCTCCTCCCGTCCTCTCAAAGCCACAGAAAGGTGAACAACTGCTCGTGTGCCTGTCCGTGACGCCGAGCACGATGAGCGTTGTAAGACCCCAAATTCTTTAGAAATTTATTTAGTAAGTTATTTGTAATTATTCAGAATTTATTTGAAGTTATTCGAATTAATGAGAATTATCCAAATTAATTAGATTAATTAATTAATTAATAGAATAAGTCATTTTTCACTTATTTTCTAAAAATCCCCAAAAATCACATCTTGTAGAATTAATTTTGTTTAGCAACTTTGTCTTCTACATTTAAGCCTAAGAAAATCATTTATTATGCCGAATTAGTGAACTTAGTCTTCCGAACTTAACATTTAACTATTTACGAAATAGTATAAGTAATAATCCGACTACCTTAGAAAAATCTGTAAAAATAGTAAATAGATTTAGGTCGATGTAGATAACAACTTTTCCTTCTGGCATTAGGCCATTGTAAATCCGTGGTAAGATCTATTTAGAGTTTAAACCCAAAAGTGCACACTTTTGACCCATACCTAACCCTTAGATTAAAACACGAAATTCGACCTCAATTCTCAACCAAATGATCTGAAATCAGTGGCAAATGGAAGGCCACAATGTAAGGAACATTTACCCTCAATCAATTTGAGGTAAACTTAGCCCCAAAACGTGCTGCCGACATAGTTTGGTCAAGTCAAAGATTTCGGCGCCGTTTCTAAACACGTAGCTTGCAGCAGCGAATACTCCCAACTCAGAAGGCTCCAAAAGCTCTATGAGCTATCAAAATGAAGCCCTACGAGTCTTCTTTCATTTGGCTACTGTGGGGTTCGCTGAAGTTTCAGATCTGGAGAGATCTAGTTCGAATTGTGGAGGTGGGTCAGCAGGCCGTTGGCTTCCCTTCATCCTTCTTTGATCCATCGATTGAGGTAGGATTTCTCAACCAAATTTTGATCATGAGTATAGCAAGTTGTTCCTCTCATCGAGCTCTATCCATTGGTGGCAAAAGCCCCAATTTTCATTAGATATCCGTGGAGAAATTGAGCTTTTTGTGAGGTGCTGTCCAAGTGTTCTTCATCCTAGGGTTTGAGTTTTCTCTCTCCGATTTGAGGTAGGATCTAACAACCAAACTCTAATTAACTTACATGAAGTAATTAGCATGTTATTATCTTTCATTTAACGTAGAAAGCCCCAAATTCCATTGAGCATGCATCGTGAATTTCAATTTTTGTAAAAACATGTCTAGAACATGATTCATATAGTGTTGCTTAAGTCAGAGCTTGATTACGGGCTTATTTTGAATCATGTAACTTGATCTTCATGTAGCATATCATATATGTTTGGATTCATGATCGTGTTAGCTTTCTTTTGACACCAAAATCCCTAAATTTGGTTTTGTATATCGAGAGAATTCGACGATTTAGTGGAAGTATGTCCTGAACTAGGTCTCCTTGTGTTCTTCATAGAATAGGTTGTGATTCTTGTGAATTCTGATGAAATTCGTGTTTCCAAATTGTAGTTTTATGACCCTAATATGTCTAGCAAGATTCCTATGGCATGTGGTTTTGATTTCAACTCATTTGGACCCCATTTGGGCGAGTTCATGCGTTTTCCGGAAGCCCCGGCCGGTTCTGGGCTTGCAGGGGTCGACCCCAGGGGTCGACCCATCACCTGGCAGCCCAGGCCAGCCCGAGGGTCGACCCCAGGGGTCGACCCATGCGGCCCAGCCCAAGGGTCGACCCCAGGGGTCGACCCATTCAGCTTCCAGACCCCCGTTTTGCAGGGGTCGACCCCAAGGGTCGACCCGTACACCAGAAACCCGATTTTCTTCGTTTTTCGAACCGAAGATGGATCCGAATCAGTGGGGAATCAACCCATTTAACTTAGACCCATTGAAATTATATTTTTGAAGAACTTTTGACCTATTCATGTACCCCCTTGATTTCAATTTGCATTGGTCCTTTCTCGCAAACATAGTACAAAACACGATGTTTACTATCTCTATTACAACACTTACATTGGTTAAATAGAAACTCACTTAATTAATGATTAATGGTGTAATTAAAGCCCCTGATAATGCATTCTATTTCACCGCTGTGAGAGCTTGTTCTTTACCTTGACAACTTGTTCTAGCTTGTTGGCTCTTTGGCTAATACAAATGATAATGGTTAATCATGATATCTTAACTTGGTGATTAGGATTAATATGTTGATTAGCTTGTTTGATTGCTGCTGTTTTACAGCAGCGCAGCACGATTTACTCTTGTTGTGACTTGGTTTCGATCTCCTTGATGATTATACTTACCTTGAAATTCTGGAAATGAATCTCTTTCCTACTTGAAGTTGTTATTGCTACTTAGTTTAAACCTTGGAATTCTGGTCATAAACTGTGGAAGTCTAGATTCGTGGGATCTTTGATCCAAAGAAATCAATGCCTGACAAACAATTAAGGACTCGGTCTAGTCCTGGGAAGAGCGCCCGAACACTACGTGTACCCCCGGGGAGGTGAATGACTAGGTGTGGCATTTGGCACCAGTACTTGACATGTGTTAAATCTAGGACTGTCCACTACTCTCTACACTACTCTCTACATTACCTTCTACTACTTTCACTTTCCACTCTTCACTGTTCTATACTCTACTTGTTGTTACTTTACTTGCTTATTACTTGGACGTGGAAATGAAATTACATACGTGCTTGACATGACTTGAATTGTCTTGATATGGCCAACTACTTTTTATCGTTATCTCCTGTAGTAAATTCTTGTCTTACCATTCTATCCATTATATTTCTTGACCTTGCAAGATCTTTGAATTTCATTTCGTGATATCATCGTTATCTTTTTATTGTTTTATCATTTGTAGCATGACATTTTAAAATGGAATTAAACTGTTAATCACTTATACCTGTCTGTTATTTCCTACTGGGCGTCAGCTCATAGTGGTGTTTTACCCCTTTTCCAGGCTGTTTAGGTGACGCACTTACCGATGGGGAAGGGCAGGAGTGATGTCTTGAGTGTAACAGTTCTAGTGTGTTAGTAGTGTGATATCTTTCTTTAGTTGTGTTTTGGAGATCTTTTAGTCTCAGTCATGTTATTGAGTTTTAGTGGTTGTTATTCCAGTTGTAGTAAGTTGAACATGAGGTTATTGTATCAGTGGTGGTTTGTTAATGATCATTTAGTATTTCCATCTTGTAGCACTTGTGTATTATTTAGTTTTTCCTCTCTCTCTTGCCAGCGTGTCCCTAACTGTACGTCCCGATATTTCCGCCTTGTTCGGGGCGTGACAGTTTAGTTGGTATCAGAGCCTAGGTTTCACATTCCTAGGTTTCCTAAGTTTTAGGTTTTCTTGCATTGCATCCCAATAACCGGTATATCAAAAGGTGTTGTCCGAACGTTAGGCTACGCCTATCGGAAAGGTCGCACACTTGCGCGAGTGGTCTTCGGACCGATTACCTCCGCCAGGTACCGAGTTTTTGGTCGTGTCTAGGTGCATTAGATCCCTAACCTTGTAAAAGTCTAGGACCTGACCTGGTGAGAATGGGTAGAAACTTGGGTTAAGATCGTTTCTTAATCGTGTAATTATTTATCTTGATTAAACCTAAGTAATCTATTTCTCGTGTAGATGGCAGCTGATCGTGCTGAATGGAGGAACCTACAGCGTACGGTGCAAGGCCTTACTCAGGCCCTTCAGCAAGTAGCTCAGGCAGGAGCGGCACCGCATGGCACCGGTGATCTATACCGGAACTTCCGCGGAATGAACCCGCCTAGATTCGCTGGTTCGACTGACCCTGACCAAGCCGAGCACTGGCTAGATGAGATGGGGAGGATCTTTGAAGTTATGCAATGCACCAACCAGGAGCGTGTCCTTTTGTCCACATTTCAACTGGAACATGATGCACGTACTTGGTGGGATTCTATCAAGGCAACTCTCGGTGATCGGCAAGTTATGTGGGAAGAATTCGAAGAATTCTTCAACAGCAAGTATTTTTCTGATAGAGTGCAAGAGAAGAAAGCGGCAGAGCTCGCGGCCTTGAAACAGCGAGGTTTGTCCGTGGCAGAGTATGAGGCTCAATTTGCACGGCTTTCTCGATATGCTACACATCTCATTTCCACCGAGAAGATGAAGGCGAAGCGCTTTCTCAATGGATTGAAGCTTCATTATATCAACCAATTGGCACCGATGGAGATTTTCACGTATTCTGAGGTGGTAAGGAAAGCGCAAGTTCTAGAGGATACTCTTGAGATGACGGAGAGAATCCGTGGTAAAGGCACCAAGAAAGAATTACCTACGGGTTCCGGGAGTGTCAAACCCAGGTATACCAAGAAGAGGCCTGTTAGTGGACCTGGTTCGTGGAGCGGGTCCGGATCGTGGAAGGGCAAGATGCCGAGGCACGAAGACAAGAAGCCTGGCCCTATTGTTCCATTCAAGGGCGTGTGCAACTATTGTGATCGTCCGGGTCACAAGATAGAGGAGTGTTGGCGCAAGCTAGGCGCCTGTTTGCGATGTGGAAGCAAGGAGCACCGTATCCCCAATTGTCCTCTCATATCGGAGCAAGCTACACCGGCAAAACCTCTAGTCTTCAAGAAACCACAAGGCAAGCTTCAAGCTTTACATGCAGATGAAACTGGGATTTCTGATGATGGCGGACTCGTCGAAGGTACCCTTACTATAATCGATAAGCCCGCATTTGCTCTCTTTGATACTGGTGCAACACATTCATTTATTTCTCGGAGATTTGCTTAGTCATTAGTTATGGAACCTGTTTTGATGAATACTCCATTAGAGACTTCAACCCCTATTGGCACTAGATCAACAATCCAGTATTTCTATCCTTCTAGTAAGGTTATGATTGGTGAACAGAACTTTCCCGCAGATTTGGTCTGCATGGATATGAAGGATTATGATGTAATCCTAGGAGCAGATTGGTTGGCCAAGTATGAGGCCAATGTTCACTGTAGTTCTAGCTCAGTGACTTTTACTGGACATTCTAGTTTATCTTTTACGGGAGTCAAGCACCATAACTCCGTACCGCTCATTTCGGTTCTCCGAGCTGATAAGCTTTTGAGGCATGGGTGTGAGGCTTTTCTAGCCTTTGTCTGTACAACTCCTGAGCAGCAGATGGAGATTAAGGACATTCCTGTTGTCCGAGATTTTCCTGATGTCTTTCCAGAGGAACTACCAGGACTTCCGCCTGAGCGGGAAGTTATCTTTTCTATTGATCTTATTCCTGGCACATCTCCTATTTCCAAGGCTCCTTATCGTATGTCTCCTGTGGAACTGCGGGAATTGAAGCAGCAACTGATGGAATTGCTCGAGAAGGGTTTTATACATCCTAGTACTTCTCCGTAGGGAGCCCCTGTACTATTTGTCAGGAAGAAAGATGGTTCGATGAGGCTGTGCATTGATTATCGGCAAATAAACCAGCAGACTGTCAAGAATAAATATCCCTTGCCGAGGATTGACGAACCATTTGACCAGATAGTAGGAGCTCAATATTTTTCTAAGATCGATCTTCGATCTGGATATCACTAGTTGCGGATTAAGGAAGAGGATATTTATAAAACGGCTTTCCGCAGCAGGTATGGTCATTTTGAGTTTGTCGTTATACCATTTGGTCTAACGAATGCACCAGCGGCTTTCATGCAATTGATGAACGATGTATTTCGGCCCTATCTTGATCAGTGGGTCGTGGTATTTATTGATGACATCTTGATCTATTCCAAGAGTGAATTGGAGCATGCTGAACACCTGAGGATGGCATTGCAATTGTTGAGAGATCATCAACTTTATGCTAAGTTCAGTAAGTGTGAATTCTGGCTGCAAGAAGTGTCCTTTCTCGAACATATTATCACCAAGGAAGGTATTTCAGTTGATCCTTCGAAGATTGAGGCAGTGAAGAATTGGGAGCAGCCTACTAGTGCAACTGAAATTAGAAGTTTTCTAGGCCTGGCAGGTTATTATCGAAGATTTATTCAAGATTTCTCCAAGATTGCAGTACCTATGACAAGATTAACCCGCAAGGAGAATAAGTTTGATTGGTCAGATGATTGTCAGCGAAGCTTTCAGACTCTGAAGGAGTGTTTGACTACTGCACCTGTTTTGGCTTTACCTTCTGGTGAAGGAGGATTTGTTGTTTATACTGATGCTTCAGGTATTGGCTTAGGCTGTGTACTCATGCAGCATGGGAAGGTGATTGCCTATTCCTCTAGGCAGTTGAGGAAGCACGAAGATAATTATCCTGTTCATGATTTGGAACTTGCTGCAGTCGTGTTTGCTTTGAAGATATGGAGGCATTACTTGTATGGAGAAACCTTTACAGTGTTCTCGGATCATAAGAGTTTGAAGTATTTATTTTCTCAGAAGGAACTCAACATGAGGCAGCGGAGATGGTTGGAGTACTTGAAAGACTTCGACTTCTCGATTGAGTATCATCCTGGCAAAGGTAATGTTGTGGCAGATGCTTTAAGCCGGAAGCCGGTAGCTAGATTGTCAAGTCTCATGTTACAAGAATAGAGGTTGTTGGAAAAATTATCTAGTATGGATCTTAATATCGACAATGATCGGGTCATGATTGCTCAGATCCAACTTAAGCCCGAATTGTTGATAGAGATCAAGTCCTTGCAAGATAATGATCCCGAGTTGGTAGAGATCAAGGGAAACTTGAGCAGCAGACCTGATTTCATGTTGGCCGATGATGGTAGATTATTATTTAAAGGCAGAACTTGTGTTCCGGATGATGCTACAATAAAGAACAAAATTCTTGAGGAAGCTCATAGATCCAGATATACCATTCATCCTAGAGGCACTAAGATGTACCGAGATTTAAAAAGGTCCTTTTGGTGGCCGAATATGAAAAGAGAAGTTGCAGATTTTGTGAGCAGATGTTTGGTATGTCAGCAAGTTAAGGCCGAACATTTCAGACCAGCAGGGAAATTGAAACCACTCGACATACCCCAATGGAAGTGGGAAAGTATTGGCATGGATTTCATTATGGGTCAACCTAGGACTCGTGGTGGATTTGATGCGATATGGGTGATTGTCGATCGATTAACAAAGTCAGCTCATTTCTTACAAATTAAGTCCAAGTGGACGATTGATGTATTGGCTGCTTTGTATATAAAGGAAGTGGTGAGATTGCATGGTATTCCAGTGAATATAGTATCTGATCGAGACCCCAGATTTACTTCACATTTCTAGAAGGGACTACAAGAGTCTTTGGGTACTCGTCTGAATTTCAGTACTGCTTTTCATCCACAGACAGATGGACAGACTGAAAGAACCAATCAGATAGTGGAAGATATGTTGCGAGCTTGCATGATTGATTTCGGTGGTAATTGGAGTGAGCATTTGGCATTAATTGAATTCGCTTACAATAACAGCTATCAGTCTAGCATTCAGATGGCTCCTTTTGAAGCACTATATGGTAGAAGTTGTCGTTCCCTGTTGTGTTGGGACGAGGTAGGTGAGAAACAGTGGCTTGGACCAGATCTTGTTACGGAATCATCACAGAACATCTGTGTTATCCGAGACCGGTTACAAGTAGCCCAGTCAAGACAGAAGAGTTATGCCGACAACAGAAGGAGAGCATTGGAATTTCAGGTTGGCGAGCATGTGTTCTTAAAGGTCTCTCCGACGAGAGGGATCCGAAGATTTGGCATTCATGGCAAGCTGAGTCCGAGGTACATTGGTCCATTCGAGATTCTAGATAGAGTGGGAGAGGTGGCATACAGACTGGCTTTACCACCGCATTTGTCTGGCGTACATAATATTTTCCATGTGTCTATGTTGCGGAAATATGTGTACGATCCCACTCATATCATTCAGCAGGTGGATTTTGAACTGAAGGAAGATTTGACCTATGAGGAAAGACCTGTCAAGATTCTAGACCGGAAGCAACAGCAACTCCGTAATCGTTCGATACCGATGGTCAAGATTCAGTGGAGTCGGCGTGGGACCGAAGAAGCTACATGGGAGTCTGAAGAGACTATGCGAAAGCGGTATCCCGATCTATTCTAGGTGAGCGATCTTTTTCTACTCTCAGTTTTAGTGCAGTGAATTTGGAGGACCAAATTCTTTTAAGTAGGGGAGGGTGTAAGACCCCAAATTCTTTAGAAATTTATTTAGTAAGTTATTTGTAATTATTCAGAATTTATTTGAAGTTATTCGAATTAATGAGAATTATCCAAATTAATTAGATTAATTAATTAATTAATAGAATAAGTCATTTTCACTTATTTTCTAAAAATCCCCAAAAATCACATCTTGTAGAATTAATTTTGTTTAGTAACTTTGTCTTCTACATTTAAGTCTAAGAAAATCATTTATTATGACGAATTAGTGAACTTAGTCTTCCGAACTTAACATTTAACTATTTACGGAATAGTATAAGTAATAATCCGACTACCTTAGAAAAATCTGTAAAAATAGTAAATAGATTTAGGTCGATGTAGATAACAACTTTTCCTTCTGGCATTAGGCCATTGTAAATCCGTGGTAAGATCTATTTAGAGTTTAAACTCAAAAGTGCACACTTTTGACCCATACCTAACCCTTAGATTAAAACACGAAATTCGACCTCAATTCTCAACCAAATGATCTGAAATCAGTGGCAAATGGAAGGCCACAATGTAAGGAACATTTACCCTCAATCAATTTGAGGTAAACTTAGCCCCTAAACGTGCTGTCGACATAGTTTGGTCAAGTCAAAGATTTCGGCGCCGTTTCTAAACACGTAGCTTGCAGCAGCGAATACTCCCAACTCAGAAGGCTCCAGAAGCTCTATGAGCTATCAAAATGAAGCCCTACGAGTCTTCTTTCATTTGGCTGCTGTGGGGTTCGCTGAAGTTTCAGATCTGGAGAGATCTAGTTCGAATTGTGGAGGTGGGTCAGCAGGCCCTTGGCTTCCCTTCATCCTTCTTTGATCCATCGATTGAGGTAGGATTTCTCAACCAAATTTTGATCATGAGTATAGAAAGTTGTTCCTCTCATCGAGATCTATCCATTGGTGGCAAAAGCCCCAATTTTCATTAGGTATCCGTGGAGAAATCGAGCTTTTTGTGAGGTGCTGTCTAAGTGTTCTTCATCCTAGGGTTTGAGTTTTCTCTCTCCGATTTGAGGTAGGATCTAACAACCAAACTCTAATTAACTTACATGAAGTAATTAGCATGTTATTATCTTTCATTTAACGTAGAAAGCCCCAAATTCCATTGAGCATGCATCGTGAATTTCGATTTTTGTAAAAACATGTCTAGAACATGATTCATATAGTGTTCTTTAAGTCAGAGCTTGATTACGGGCTTATTTTGAGTCATGTAACTTGATCTTCATGTAGCATATCATATATGTTTGGATTCATGATCGTGTTAGCTTTCTTTTGACACTAAAATCCCCAAATTTGGTTTTGTATATCGAGAGAATTCGACGATTTAGTGGAAGTATGTCCTGAATTAGGTCTCCTTGTGTTCTTCATAGAATAGGTTGTGATTCTTGTGAATTCTGATGAAATTCGTGTTTCCAAATTGTAGTTTTATGACCCTAATATGTCTAGCAAGATTCCTATGGCATGTGGTTTTGATTTCAACTCATTTGGACCCCATTTGGGCGAGTTCATGCGTTTTCCAGAAGCCCCGGCCGGTTCTGGGCTTGCAGGGGTCGACCCCAGGGGTCGACCCATCACCTGGCAGCCCAGGCCAGCCCGAGGGTCGACCCCAGGGGTCGACCCATGCGGCCCAGCCCGAGGGTCGACCCCAGGGGTCGACCCATTCAGCTTCCAGACCCCCGTTTTGCAGGGGTCGACCCCAAGGGTCGACCCGTACACCAGAAACCCGATTTTCTTCATTTTTCGAACCGAAGATGGATCCGAATCAGTGGGGAATCAACCCATTTAACTTAGACCCATTGAAATTATATTTTTGAAGAACTTTTGACCTATTCATGTACCCCCCTTGATTTCAATTTGCATTGGTCCTTTCTCGCAAACATAGTACAAAACACGATGTTTACTATCTCCATTGCAACACTTACATTGGTTAAATAGAAACTCACTTAATTAATGATTAATGGTGTAATTAAAGCCCTTGATAATGCATTCTATTTCACCGCTGTGAGAGCTTGTTCTTTACCTTGACAACTTGTTCTAGCTTGTTGGCTCTTTGGCTAATACAAATGATAATGGTTAATCATGATATCTTAACTTGGTGATTAGGATTAATATGTTGATTAGCTTGTTTGATTGCTGCTGTTTTACAGCAGCGCAGCACGATTTACTCTTGTTGTGACTTGGTTTCGATCTCCTTGATGATTATACTTACCTTGAAATTCTGGAAATGAATCTCTTTCCTACTTGAAGTTGTTATTGCTACTTAGTTTAAACCTTGGAATTCTGGCCATAAACTGTGGAAGTCTAGATTCGTGAGATCTTTGATCCAAAGAAATCAATGCCTGGCAAACAATTAAGGACTCGGTCTAGTCCTGGGAAGAGCGCCCGAACACTACATGTACCCCCGGGGAGGTGAATGACTAGGTGTGGCATTTGGCACCAATACTTGACATGTGTTAAATCTAGGACTGTCCACTACTCTCTACACTACTCTCGACATTACCTTCTACTACTTTCACTTTCCACTCTTCACTGTTCTATACTCTACTTGTTGTTACTTTACTTGCTTATTACTTGGACGTGGAAATGAAATTACATACGTGCTTGACATGACTTGAATTGTCTTGATATGGCCAACTACTTTTTATCGTTATCTCCTGTAGTAAATTCTTGTCTTACAATTCTATCCATTATATTTCTTGACCTTGCAAGATCTTTGAATTTCGTTTCGTGATATCATCGTTATCTTTTTATTGTTTTATCATTTGTAGCATGACATTTTAAAATGTAATTAAACTGTTAATCACTTATACCTGTCTGTTATTTCCTACTGGGCGTCAGCTCATAGTGGTGTTTTACCCCTTTTCCAGGCTGTTCAGGTGACGCACTTACCGATGGGGAAGGGCAGGAGTGATGTCTTGAGTGTAACAGTTCTAGTGTGTTAGTAGTGTGATATCTTTCTTTAGTTGTGTTTTGGAGAGCTTTTAGTCTCAGTCATGTTATTGAGTTTTAGTGGTTGTTATTCCAGTTGTAGTAAGTTGAACATGAGGTTATTGTATCAGTGGTGGTTTGTTAATGATCATTTAGTATTTCCATCTTGTAGCACTTGTGTATTATTTAGTTTTTCCTCTCTCTCTTGCCAGCGTGTCCCTAACTGTACGTCCCGATATTTCCGCCTTGTTCGGGGCGTGACAAGCGTAGTGCTCGCCCGGGAGGAGAGTAGTATCATGAAGCCCATCTACTACGTAAGCCGGGCATTACAAGGGCCAAAATTTCGATACTCATGAACTGAAAAGTTCACCTTATCCTTAATCATGGCCGCCCGCAAGCTGCGACCGTGCTTCTTGGCTCACCCAATCGTCATCCTCACCGACCAACCACTATGATAGATCCTTCAGAACCCAGACGTATCAGGGAGGTTGATCAAATGGGCTATCGAGTTGGGTGAGTTCGACATCAAATTCTGCCGAAGGACTACAATCAAGGACCAGGCTCTCTCCGACATCGTCATCGAATGCACGATACCTGCCGAAGATTTGCTCGAGCAGTCCTTAGGGCTCACATGGGAGCTGCACGTCGATGGATCATCCTGCGCAATTGGTAGCGGAGCGGGGTTAGGCCTACTATCACTAGAGGGGTTAAAACTTCAGTATGCCTTGCGTTTCAACTTCCCGCCCACAGATAACGTGGCAGAGTATGAGGCGCTTCTGTAGTGCCCCAAAATTTATATAAATAATTTCTAGATTATTTTAAGAATTTTCTAGAATTTATTAGGAATTTATAAAGCTTAAACTGATTATAAGGCCCAATTATGTTAAAATATTGGTCCAACTTTGATAAATAAAACCCAAAAGGTTTAAAGACCAAGCCCATTAAGTTTGGCCCATATTCTAGAAGGATATTTAGCTTATTCACGAATTTTAAAGATAAATACCATTTTATTAGATAATTATGTGGATAAAACAATTAAAGAGTTTGAATTAAGTTAATTCTGCGAACGGTGGATGTAGCGGTCTATCGTGCGACCGCCACAGTCATGTAACGCGCTAATACACGACCGTTACACTCTATCAGTTCTGTGAATGGAAGAACAAGCAAAAAGATTAGATTTTTACTAGTTTATCACTTTGGGATAGAGATGGGAAGACTAGTAAATGTGTTAAGGACTCTCATAAGTTGATCTAAACCTTAACAAGGACTCTAGAATCGATCTAATCCACAAAACACAAGCAAAACCCTATAAATAGACCATAGTTTTAACCTGCGCGACCCTTACATTGGCTCGCATGGAACTAAGGTAAGGAGATATTATTTCGGGTAAGTTCTTTAGAACTTTTTATTCCTTATACATAGGACTAATCTTCCTCAAAATTTCGTGCTAGGAGATCAACTACACAAGAAGTTTGAAGCTTCCAAAGTTGCTGGTTTGACCATAGCAACCCAGGAATATGAGCGAATGTCTGCTGAAGATCAGGAGATTAGAGCACCAAAACGAGGTAATTAGCCTAAGTGTCTTTAGAACTTTCTGTTCCCCTTAGTTTCACCTTCTTACCCTCAAAATTTCACGTCCTTAGGTCAAGAGATTGAGAAGTTAGAGCGACGTGAAGTTGCTGAAAACTCACTGGAAGGAAAGAACTAGGGCGCGTCTTGCAGTCCCAAATTGGAAGTTGAATGCCCAGTAAAGAGGTAGGTCATCTCATGAATGGCAAGAATATCATGTTAGGGATAAAAGCCCTCTGGTTTTGATTGATTCCATGCATCATAGACTTTGAATTTCATGTTTTAGTAAGTCTATACATACATGCATGTCTTTAGCCTTAAATGAAGATAAAAGATATTCTCTTGTTCAATCACTGTAACCTATGCATCTAGATAGACTATACTTCGTTTTATCATGACTAGATTAGTTAAGTCTTTTCAAAGCATGACATGTTTCAAGGCATAGTCTTTTATCTTCTTACTTTCCTGTCAATAGGACTCTAACGGCATTTAGTTAGACCGTCAGAGGCATGTAACGGTCTTACGATAAGCCGTCACACTCCCTATTATACTTAAGCTACTCAGTTATCTCTGACGGACCATAACCAGAGCGTTACAACACTCTAACGGTTCCACGATAAACCGTCACAGTCTTGTGACGCACCCATGTTCGACCGTCAGAATAACTGTGTTCTGTCAACCCGAGACAGAGTTAAAAATAGTCAACTTTACTTATGAATAAGTCTAGTTATCTAAGTTTGACCTATTTTTCTTAACTTTGAGTTAGAAATTGATTCATGTATGTTTAAAGCACTTTAGTTATTTAAAAGTACATGTTAATTTCATTGATAAAAACTCTATAGTTTTGTATTAAAACATGATTTTTACTGATGTATTGACGGAGTTTTATCATGGATTCACATTGTTACACATTCTTTCTGTCTATAGAGTCAATTCTCTAAGTACATGACATATATTCTGGTATATGACCATTAGTTCACACTCTTGCACTATAGGAACATATTCTTAAACTTGAGGACCTCTCTATTGGATATTCCTTCCAATAGACTAGGAAATCTGGTTTCAAGGCCTTCGTAATTCTCCGCGAGCCTAGGATTCCCACTAGGACGCCGAGTTGGTTGTACCTTTAAAGCCCAATTGATTAGAAAGTACTATCGATGTTTTCTGGTTTTACTATGTAACGGCCTAATACTAGACCGTCAGGCTCATCTAACGGTCCAGTATACAACCGTCACATTCACTTAGTCCAATTATTCTTTCTGGATTCAATCTATTGTAACGGCCTAATTATAGACCGTCACGTTGATGTAACGGCCCATTAATTGGCCTTCACAGTTCTTTAGTACTTTAACCCAAGGGTTGATATTCTAAAGTTCCTAGATATATTATTGATGGTCTAGGACTTGTCATATTGTTCAAGATACTTAATCTTAAATTATGAAAGTTAAGAAATGAACCGTTATGCTACCGATTTATTTTCATGGCATAACCTAGTTTTAATATGTTCATTAAAATTCATTAATTCAAATAGAAGCATTCTTGTGATGGATTACTTTATCTAGAACCTATCGTTGAAATTGTACATGCTTGGTCATATTATTTACATGCGTGGAAGTAGCTTGATTTATACTTGAAGATGCGATCGTGCACTGATTGTGTTCAAGGGCTCTATGCTAGTCCCCTCGACTGATTGTCGGAAATGTACTATTATAAACCATGGGGTATGATGCTACTGGCGTCCCATTGAGCTGGGAGTACTTTCTCGATAAGTAAGTGAAGATCCACGGCTCGTGAAGTGAAAATCCATGACACGTACATGACTTTCTAGCTTGTTACATGTTATTCCACAAAAATTCACGAAGTACTTGCTACTAAGTGAAGAGTACATTCTTGATTGATACATGACTTTCTAGTACATTCTTGTTCATGAAAGGCCATATCATATTCTTGTTACATTTATGCTTGCTCATTCTATCTTACATGATCATCTTGTTACATTGGTTTAATCGCATGATTGATCACAATCGCATGATTTTACCTTATTTCTTTAGAGCTAAAATGCTAATTACTTAAATATTGCTAATCATGTTGATGCGAAGATACCTACTGGGCAAGTGTGCTCATTATCTATTTTCCAATCTTTTTCGGAGATGGAAGTGATACGAATTCGGATTCGAGTTATACAAGTAGCGGGTCCGAGAGTGAGTAAAAGTCATATCAAACTGAGAGTGAAGACTTAGGAAAGTCAATAATGTTTATATCGAGTCTTTGTCATTTCCTTTTTCCTTGAATTATTGAAGGTTGAAAGCTATTGTATTTAGATATTTTGATTATTAATGAAATAAAGTTGGAGTTTGATTAAACTATTGTGCAATTGCATCTTATGTGTGATTGTCTTGCGCTCTGATCGTTCTTTCTTGTAAGAGACTTACCATGCCAGCTATTCGCGTTCCTTGAGCTAGTCTTCCGCTCTAATAAAAGGCTCGGGACGTGACAATTAAGTTGGTATTAGAGACTAAGTCTTAGGACTTAAGAAAAAGAGTCATGTCCTAGGATAAGTCCAAGGTTTAAGGACCCCTACCTATGAACTAAGGAAGAAATTTCCTCACCCATGCGAGAATTGGGTAGAGCCCGGGAAAGGATAGTTAATTAGTTTTATGATTAATCTCTTTCTAATTCCATGAGAATTAACAAATTATTATTTCTCTCAGGTACCTCATTATTGCAATGGCACATCGCGTAGATTGGGGTGGCATGCAACAAACCATTGCCAGCCTTACTCAGGCATTACAAACTATGGCCCAGGCAGGCGCAGGGGCAAGGGCTGGTGACTTGCATCGCAATTTTTGGAGCTTAAACCCTTCGCAGTTCTACGGTTCTTCTAATCCGGATGAGGCAGAAAATTGGATAGAAGAGATGAATCGTATCTTCGATGTTATCCAATGCACGGACCAAGAAAAAGTGCGTCTTGCAACTTTTGAACTCAATAAAGATGCACGCACATGGTGTAAATCAGTACCTGCACCTCCGACTGATGCACCTTATACATGGGACGATTTTCTCACTCTATTCCGTGCTAAGTACTTTTCGAACATGTCAAAGAAAGAAAGGCTACTGAGTTCGCCTCTCTTCGTCAAGGAATGATGACAATCGCGGAGTATGAAATTCAATTCTCCATGCTAGCAGCTTATGTACAGCATTTAATTAGTACCGATTTATTGAAGGCCAATCGGTTTATGGACGGGTTATGGCCCAGTTTCATTCAGCAGCTCGGGACCCAAAACATCCGTACCTATGCAGAGATGGTTCAGCGGGCATATTTATGAGAAAGGACCTTAGAGAAGGTCGTGAAATTAAAAGGAAATGGAGAAGAGTCTAGCCGACGATCTGATCGGCGCTATAAGAAGGAGAAATTCAGGATCATGGAACCCTACAAAAGCCTTGATAGTAAGAAAAGATCGAGGAGCAGGAACGGTGGAAGTTCCCAGAAGCACAAGAAAGTGAAAGAGGAGAAGGAGCTAGTCATGGCGGCTTGCACATTTTGTGAAAAATTGGGTCATTCGGCTGAAGAATGTTGGAAGCACCTTGGTGCGTGTCTACGTTGTGGAAGCAGGGAGCATCATATTCCAGATTGCCCCCTTATGAAAGATCAACCGTCTGGTGGAGGACGTAAGAGGCAAGCTCGCCTCAATGCTGTTCTAGAAGAAGAAGAAGCACCCAAGGATGGTGGACTTATGGAAGGTACCCTTCAAATTTGTTCCCGTCTTGCATTTGTGCTATTTGATACCGGTGCCTCTCATTCTTTTATCTCCACTACTTTTACGAAAACATTACCAATTGCATCAGTTCCCTTACCTTCAGATCATGCTATTACTACACCTTTAGGTTCTGGAACAAAGCTTACCGAGTATTATCTTGATAGTAAGGTAATAGTGGAAAATCACAATCTCCCCGCAAATTTAGTATGCCTTGACATGAAAGGTTATGATGCCATTTTAGGGGTAGATTGGCTTATAGAGCATGATGCTGATATTAATTACCGAAATAGGATTATATCCTTTCGAAAACCTGGTCTTCCAAGATTTTCTTTCTTTGGCATCAAGTATAGGAAACATCCCACTATCAT
This sequence comes from Amorphophallus konjac, assembly GCA_022559845.1. NCBI lineage: Eukaryota > Viridiplantae > Streptophyta > Magnoliopsida > Alismatales > Araceae > Amorphophallus > Amorphophallus konjac. The sequence goes on along the minus strand of CM040126.1, from coordinate 283,506,428 downwards.
ATCTTCTCTTCACGCTTGCAAACTTATCTCGTAAGGATGTGAAGCTTTTCTTGGTTCTGTCATTGTTACCGAGTCCAAGGAAATCATCATAGTAGACATCCGTATTGTAAATGAGTTCCCAGATGTGTTTCCATCCGAATTATCTAGAGGGAAGTAAACTTCACCATTGAACTCATTCCAGGAGCAGCACCTGTTTCTATAGCCCCTTACAGGATGTCCCCCACGGAACTTAAGGAACTAAAAAGGTAGTTGCAGGAACTACTAGACAAAGGTTTCATCAGACCTAGCACATCCCCCTGGGGTGCGCTAGTTCTTTTTGTCAAGAAGAAGGATGGCTTTCTCAGGGTATGCATCGACTACCGGCGACTTAATCAACTCACAATCAAAAATAAGTATCCGTTGCCGCGTATTGATGAGCTCTTTGATCAGCTTTCGGGAGCAGAGTATTTCTCCAAGATAGACCTCAGGTCAGGTTATCATCAGCTTAGAATTAAAGAAGAAGACATTTATAAATCAGCTTTTCGAAGTCGTTATAGCCACTATGAATTCGTGGTAATGCCGTTCGGATTAACAAATGCCCCAGCAGCATTTATGCAACTTATGAACAATGTTTTCCAGCCATATCTGGACCAGTTCATCGTTGTCTTCATTGATGACATCTTGGTATATTCCAAGACAAAAGAGGAGCATGAAGAACATCTGAGGATAACTTTGCAAACACTTAGAGAATATAAACTTTATGCCAAGCTTAACAAGTGTGAATTCTGGCTCAAGGAAGTTTCATTCCTAGGCCACATTATTTCAAAAGAAGGTATCGCTGTGGATCCTTCTAAAGTAGAAGCTGCCAGAAACTGGAGCCGGCCAACGACTGTATCAAAAGTAAGGAACTTTCTGGGTGTAGCTGGTTATTATAGAAGATTCATTAAGGACTTCTCAAAAATTACGATTTCTTTAACTAGACTCACAAGAAAAGAAAATCCTCTTGTCTGGTCAAAGGAATGTGAAAAGAGTTTTCAAACTTTTAAGAACCATCTTACTGCACTACTGGTGGAAGGTGGTGGGTTCGAAGTTTATACGGATGCGTCTGGCATTGGCATAGGGTGCGTCCTCATGCAGAAAGGAAAGGTAATCTATTATTCTTCAAGACAATTGAAACGTCACGAGGAAAATTATCCCGTGCATGATTTAGAACTAGCAGCTGTCATTTTCACCTTAAAAATTTGGCGTCATTATCTCTATGGAGAGAAATTCACGGTCTACTCGGACCATAAAAGCTTGAAATACTTATTCTCTCAAAAAGAGTTAAATATGAGACAGAGGAGATGGTTAGAATATCTCAAAGGCTTTGATTTTGCTATTTAATATCATCCTCGCAAGGCTAATGCTGTAGCAGATGCACTCAGCAGAAAACCAATGGGAAAGTTATCAAGTCTCATGATTAGTATGACTAATCTTATTCCTCAATTCGCTCAGTTGAACTTAGATATTGACGTGAAGGAAGAAGATTGTTTCATCGCTAATATTCAAGCTCAACCAACACTAATAGAAGATCTGGTCAAGCTGCAAAATGATGATCCCATATTACTGGAGATTAAAGCCAACATAGAACAAAGGCCAGATTTTTCTATTTCCAATGACGGAAGATTGCTATTTAAGGGCCGAATATGTGTACCACATCATGAGGATACGAAGAAACTAATCTTAGATGAAGCACATAAATCCAAGTACACCATTCATCTAGGTGGTACAAAAATGTATCAAGATCTCAAAAGAAATTTTTGGTGGCCCAATATGAAGAGGGAAATAGCTAATTTCGTGTCTCGCTGTCTCACTTGTCAACAAGTAAAGGCAGAGCATTTTAGACCCGCAGGTAAATTACATCCCTTAGATATTCCAGCATGGAAATGAGAAAGTATAGGAATGAATTTCATTATGGGTTTATCAAAGACAAGGGGTGGACACGACAGCATATGGGTAATCATAGATCGATTGACAAAATCGACACACTTTCTACCGATCAAAAGTCGATGGTCTGTGGACATTCTAGCAGCCTTAGACATAAAAGAAATTGTCAAGCTGCATGGTGTCCCTGTCACTATCATATCTGATAGAGATCCTAGATTCACATCGCAATTCTGGAAGGGTCTACAACATTCACTAGGGACCAGACAGAACTTTAGCACGGCATTCCATCCACAAACTGATGGTCAGACTGAAAGAACAAATCAAGTGGTGGAAGATATGCTCAGGGCTTGTGCTATTGACTTCGGAGGAAGTTGGCATGATCACTTGCCTCTGGTGGAATTTGCATATAACAATAGTTATTAGGCCAGCATACAGATGGCACCTTTTGAAGCTTTATATGGAAAAAGCTGTAGATCACCGATATGTTGGAATGAAATAGGGGAAAGGTAAATTCTAGGCCTCGATATTATCAGGGATTCTTCAGAGAAAATTAAGCTCATTCGTGAAAGATTGCAGATTGCTCAAGATAGGCAGAAATCTCATGCTGAAAATCGAAGGCGCGACTTGGAGTTTCAAGTAGGAGATCATGTGTATCTGAAGGTTTCTCCGGGTCGTGGTATTCGAAGATTTGGCATCAAAGGCAAGCTAACTCCAAGATTCATTGGCCCATTTGAAATTCTTGAAGGGGTCGGTGAAGTGGCTTATAGATTAGCTTTACCCCCACAAGTAGTAGGAGTTCATGACGTGTTTCACGTCTCTATGCTGAAAAAGTATGTATATGATCCTTACCATGTTACCACTTACGATAATTTGGAGATTCAGAAGGATATGACGTACGAACAACCACCAACAAAGATTCTGGAACGGGAAGTGCGTCAACTAAAGAATAAAGCTATTCCTATGGTCAAAATTTAATGGAAGAAATCATGGCCATCCGAAGCAACTTGGGAAACAGAAGAAGCTATGCAGAAAAGATTTTCAGAATTATTCAACTGTAAGTACACTCTCCATATAATCCATGTATTGAATTTGGGGACCAAATTCTTCTAAGTGGGGGAGGGTGTAATGCCCCAAAATTTATATAAATAATTTCTAGATTATTTTAAGAATTTTCTAGAATTTATTAAGAATTTATAAAGCTTAAACTGATTATAAGGCCCAATTATGTTAAAATATTAATCCAGTTTTGATAAATAAAACCCAAAAGGTTTAAAGACCAAGCCCATTAAGTTTGGCCCATATTCTACAAGGATATTTAGCTTATTCACAAATTTTTAGGATAAATACCATTTTGTGAGATAATTATGTGGATAAAATAATTAAAGAGTTTGAATTAAGTTGAATTCTACGAACGGTGGATGCAGCGGTCTATCGTGCGACCGCCACAGTCATGTAACGCGCTAATACACGACCGTTACACTCTGTCAGTTCTGTGAATGGAAGAACAAGCAAAAAGATTATATTTTTACTAGTTTATCACTTTGGGATCGAGATGGGAGGACTAGTAAATGTGTTAAGGACTCTCAGAAGTCGATCTAAGCCATAACAAGGACTCTAGAATCGATCTAATCCACAAAACCCTATAAATAGACCCTAGTTTTAACCTGCACGACCCCTACATTGGTTCACGTAGAACTAAGGTAAGGAGATAGTATTTTGGGTAAGTTCTTTAAAACTTTTTATTCCTTATACATATGACTAATCTTCCTCAAAATTTCGTGCTAGGAGATCAACTACACAAGAAGTTTGAAGCTTCTAAAGTTGCTGGTTCGACCATAGCAACCCAAGAATCTAAGCGAAAGTCTACTGAAGATAAGGAGATTAGAGCACCAAAATGAGGTAATTAGCCTAAGTGTCTTTAGAACTTTATGTTCCCCTTAGTTTCACCTTCTTACCCTCAAAATTTCACATCCTTAGGTCAAGAGATTGAGAAGTTAGAGCGACGTGAAGTTGCTGAAAACTCACTGGAAGGAAAGAACTAGGGCGTGTCTTGCAGTCCCAAATTGGAAGTTGAAAGCCCAGTAAAGAGGTAGGCCATCTCATGAAGGCTAAGAATATCATGTTAGGGATAAAAGCCCTCTGGTTTTGATTGATTCCATGCATCATGGACTTTGAATTTCATGTTTTAGTAAGTCTATACATACATGCATGTCTTTAGCCTTAAATGAAGATAAAAGATATTTACTTGTTCAATCACTGCAACCTATGCATCTAGATGGACTATACTTCGTTTTATCATGACTACATTAGTCAAGTCTTTTCAAAGCATGACATCTTTCAAGGCATAGTCTTTTATCTTCTTACTTTCTTGTCAACAGGACTCTAACGACCTTTAGTTAGACCGTCAGAGGGATGTAACGGCCTTACGATAAGCCGTCACACTCCCTGTTATACTTAAGCTACTCAGTTATCTCTGACGGACCATAACCGGAGCGTTACAACACTCTAACGGTTCCACGATAAACCGTCACAGTCCTGTGACATGCCCATGTTCGACTGTCAGAATAAATGTGTTCTGTCAACCCGAGACAGAGTTAAAAATTGTAAAATTTACTTATGAATAAGCCTAGTTATCTAAGTTTGACCTATTTTTCATAACTTTGAGTTATAAATTGATTCATGTATGTTTAAAGCACTTTAGTTATTTAAAAGTACATGTTAATTTCATTGCTAAAAACTCTATAGTTTTGTATTAAAGCATGATTTTTACTGATGTATTGCCGGAGTTTTATCATGGATTCACATTGTTACACATTCTTTCTGTCTATAGAGTCAATTCTTTAAGTACATGACATATATTCCGGTATATGACCATTAGTTCACACTTTTGCACTATAGGAACATATTCTTGAACTTGAGGACCTCTCTATTAGATATTCCTGCCAATGGACTAAGAAATCTGGTTTCAAGGTCTCCGTAATTCTCCGCGAGCCAGGGATTCCCACTAGGACGCTGAGTTAGTTGTACCTTCAAAGCCCAATTGATTAGAAAGCAATATCAATGTTTTCGGGTGTTTGCTATGTAACGGCCTAATACTAGATCGTTAGGCTCATCTAACGATCCAGTATACAACCGTCACATTCACTGAGTCCAATTATTCTTTCTGTATTCAATCTATTGTAACGGTCCAATTATAGACCGTCATATTGATGTAACGGCCCATTAATTGACCGTCACAGTTCTTGAGTACTTTAACCCGAGGTTTGACCCAAGGGTTGATATTCCAAAGTTCCTAGATATATTATTGATGTTTTAGGACTTGTCTATTGTTCAAGATACTTAATTTTAAATTATGAAAGTTAAGAAATGAACCGTTATGCTACCGATTTATTTTCATGGCATAACCTAGTTTTAATATGTTCATTGAAATTCGTTAATTCAAATAGAAGCATTCTTATGATGGATTACTTTATCTTGAACCTATCGTTGAAATTGTACATGCTTGGCCATATTGTTTACATGCGTGGAAGTAGCTTGATTTATACTTGAAGATGCGATCGAGCACTGATTGTGTTCAAGGGCTCTATGCTAGTCCCCTCGATTGATTGTCGGAAACGTACTATTATAAACCATGGGGTATGATGCTACTGGCGTCGCATTGCGCTGTGAGTACTTTCTCGATAAGTAAGTGAAGATCCACGGCTCGTGAAGTGAAAATCCACGACACGTACATGACTTTCTAGCTTGTTACATGTTATTCCACAAAAAATCACGAAGTACTTGCTACTAAGTGAAGAGTACATTCTTGATTGATACATGACTTTCTAGTACATTCTTGTTCATGAAAGGCCATATCATATTCTTGTTATATTTATGCTTGCTCATTCTATCTTACATGATTATCGTGTTACTTTGGTTTAATCACATGATTGATCGCATTCGCATGATTTTACCTTATTTTTTTAGAGCTAAAATACTAATTACTTAAATATTGCTAATCATGTTGATGCGAAGATACCTACTGGGCAAGTGTACTCATTATCTATTTTCCAATCTTTTCCAGAGATGGAAGTGATACGAATTCGTATTTGAGTTATTCAAGTAGCGGGTCCGAGAGCGTGTAAAAGTCATATCAAACCGAGAGTGAAGACATAGGAAAGTCAATAATGTTTAGATCGAGTCTTTGTAATTTCCTTTTTCCTTAAATTATTGAAGGTTGAAAGCTATTGTATTTGGATATTTTGATTATTAATGAAATAAACTTGGAGTTCGATTAAACTATTGTGCAATTACATCTTATGTGTGATTATCTTGCGCTCTGATCGTTCTTGCTTGCAAGAGGCTTACCATGTCGGCTGTCCGCGTTCCTCGAGCTAGTCTTCCGCTGTAATAAAAGGCTCGGGACGTGACAATTAAGTTGGTATCAGAGACTAAGTCTCAGGACTTAGGAAAAAGAGTCATGTCCTAGGATAAGTCCAAGGTTTAAGGACCTCTACCTATGAATTAAGGAAGAAATTTCTTCATCCATGCGAGAATTGGGTAGAGCCCGGGAAAGGATAGTTAATTAGTTTTAAGATTAATCTCTTTCTAATTCCATGAGAATTAACAAATTGTTATTTCTCTCAGGTACATCATTATTGCAATGGCACATCGCGTAGATTGGGGTGGCATGCAACAAACCGTTGCCAGCCTTACTCAAGCATTACAAACTATGGCCCAGGCAGGCGCAAGGACAAGGGCTGGTGACTTGCATCGTAATTTTTGGAGCTTAAACCCTCCGCGGTTCTACGGTTCTTCTAATCTGGATGAGGCAGAAAACTGGATAGAGGAGATGAATCATATCTTTGATGTTATCCAATGCACGGACCAAGAAAAAGTGCATCTTGCAACTTTTAACTCAATAAAGATGCACGCACATGGTGGAAATCAGTTGCTACACCTCCGGCTGATGCACCTTATACATGGGACGGTTTTCTCACTCTATTCCGTGCTAAGTACTTTTCCAAACATGTCAAAGAAAGAAAGGCTACGGAGTTCGCCTCTCTTCGTCAAGGAATGATGACAATCGTGGAGTATGAACTTCAATTCTCCAAGCTAGCACCATATGCACCGCATTTAATCAGTACCGATTTATTGAAGGCCAATCAGTTTATGGACGGGTTACGGCCCGATTTCATTCAGCAGCTCGGGACCCAAAACATCCGTACCTATGCGGAGATGGTTCAGCGGGCGTATTTATGCGAAAGAACCTTAGAGAAGGTCGAGAAATTGAAAGGAAAAGGAGAAGAGTCTAGCCGACGATCTGATCGGCGTTATACGAAGGAGAAATTAACCATCACGGAACCCTACAAAAGCCGTGATAGTAAGAAAAGATCTAGGAGCGAGAACAGTAGAAGTTCCCAGAAGCACAAGAAAGCCAAAGAGGAGAAGGAGCAAGTCATGGCGGCTTGCACATTTTGTGAAAAGTTCGGTCATTCGGCTGAAGAATGTTGGAAGCGCCTTGGTGCGTGTCTACGTTGTGGAAGCAGGGAGCATCGTATGCCAGATTGCCCCCTTGTGAAGGATCAACCGTCTGGTGGAGGGCGTAAGAGTCAAGCTCGCCTCAATGCTGTTCTAGAAGAAGAAGAAGCACCCAAGGATGGTGGACTTATGGAAGGTACCCTTCAAATTTATTCCCGTCCTGCATTTGTGCTATTTGATACCGGTGCCTCTCATTCTTTTATCTCCACTACTTTTGCGAAAACATTACCAATTGCATCAGTTCCCTTACCTTCAGATCTTGCTATTACTACACCTTTAGGTTCTGGAACAAAGCTTACCGAGTATTATCCTGATAGTGAGGTAATAGTGGAAAATCACAATCTCCCCGCAAATTTAGTATGCCTTGACATGAAAGGTTATGATGCCATTTTAGGGGTAGATTGGCTTATAGAGCATGATGCTGATATTAATTTCCGAAATAGGATTATATCCTTTCAAAAACCCGATCTTCCAAGATTTTCTTTCCTTGGCATCAAGTATAGGAAACATCCCACTATCATATCTTCTCTTCATGCTTGCAAACTTATCTCGCAAGGATGTGAAGCTTTTCTTACTTCTGTCATTGTCACCGAGTCCAAGGAAATCATCATAGCAGACATCCCTATTGTAAATGAGTTCTCAGATATGTTTCCATCTGAATTACCTAGTTTACCACCCGAGAGGGAAGTAAACTTCACCATTGAACTCATTCCAGGAGCAGCACCTGTTTCTATAGCCCCTTATAGGATGTCCCCCACGGAACTTAAGGAACTAAAAAGGTAGTTACAAGAACTACTAGACAAAAGTTTCATTAGACCTAGCACATCCCCCTGGGCTGCGCCAGTTCTTTTTGTCAAGAAGAAGGATGGCTCTCTCAGGCTATGCATCGACTACCGGCGACTGAATCAACTCGCAATCAAAAATAAGTATATGTTACCGCGTATTGATGAGCTCTTTGATCAGCTTTCAGGAGCAGAGTATTTCTCCAAGATAGACCTCAGGTCAAGTTATCATCAGCTTAGAATTAAAGAAGAAGACATTTATAAATCAGCTTTTCGAAGTCGTTATGGCCACTATAAATTCATGGTAATGCCGTTCGGATTAACAAATGCCCCAGCAGCATTTATGCAACTTATGAACAATATTTTCCAGTCATATCTGGACCAGTTCATCATTGTCTTCATTGATGACATCCTAGTATATTCCAAGATAAAAGAGGAGCATGAAGAACATCTGAGGATAGCTTTGCAAACACTTAGAGAACATAAACTTTATGCCAAGCTTAACAAGTGTGAATTCTGGCTCAAGGAAGTTTCATTCCTAGGCCACATTATTTCAAAAGAAGGTATCGCTGTGGATCCTTCGAAAGTAGAAGCTGTCAGAAACTAGAGCCGGCCAACGACTGTATCAGAAGTAAGGAGCTTTCTAGGTCTAGCTGGTTATTATAGAAGATTCATTAAGGACTTCTCAAAAATTACGGTTCCTTTAACTAGACTCACAAGAAAAGAAAATCCTGTTGTCTGGTCAAAGGAATGTGAAAAGAGTTTTCAAACTCTTAAGAACCATCTTATTGCACTACCGGTGGAAGGTGGTGGGTTCGAAGTATATATAGATGCGTCTGACATTGGCTTAGGGTGCGTCCTCATGCAGAAAGGAAAGGTAATCTGTTATTCTTCAAGACAATTGAAACGTCACGAGGAAAATTATCCCATGCATGATTTAGAACTAGCAGCTATCATTTTCACATTAAAAATTTGGCGTCATTATCTCTGTGGAGAGAATTTCACGGTCTACTCGGACCATAAAAGCTTGAAATACTTATTCTCTCAAAAGGAGTTAAATATGAGACAGAGGAGATGGTTAGAATATCTCAAAGACTTTGATTTTGCTATTTAATATCATCTTGGCAAGGCTAATGCTGTAGCAGATGCACTCATCAGAAAACCAATGGGAAAGTTATCAAGTCTCATGATTAGTATGACTAATCTTATTCCTCAATTCACTCAGTTGAACTTAGATATTGACGTGAAGGAAGAAGATTATTTCATCGCTAATATTCAAGCTCAACCAACACTAATAGAAGATCTGGTCAAGCTGCAAAATGATGATCCCGTATTACTAGAGATTAAAGCCAACATAGAACAAAGGCCAGATTTTTCTATTTCCAATGACGAAAGATTGCTATTTAAGGGCCGAATATGTGTACCAGATCATGAGGATACGAAGAAACTAATCCTAGATGAAGCACATAAATCCAAGTACACCATTCATCCAGGTGGTACAAAAATGTATCAAGATCTCAAAAGAAATTTCTGGTGGCCCAATATGAAGAGGGAAATAGCTGATTTCGTGTCTCGCTGTCTCACTTGTCAACAAGTAAAGGCAGAGCATTTTAGACCCGCAGGTAAATTACATCCCTTAGATATTCCAACATGGAAATAGGAAAGTATAGGAATGAATTTTATTATGGGTTTATCAAAGACAAGGGGTGGACACGACGGCATATGGGTAATCATAGATCGATTGACAAAATCTGACACACTTTCTACCGATCAAAAGTCGATGGTCTGTGGACATTCTAGCAGCCTTAGACATAAAAGAAATTGTCAAGCTGCATGGTGTCCCTATCACTATCATATCTGATAGAGATCCTAGATTCACATCGCAATTCTGGAAGGGTCTACAACATTCACTAGGGACCAGACTGAACTTTAGCACGGCATTCTATCCACAAACTGATGGTCAGACTGAAAGAACAAATCAAGTGGTGGAAGATATGCTCAGGGCTTGTGCTATTGACTTCGGAGGAAGTTGGCATGATCACTTGCCTCTGGTGGAATTTGCATATAACAACAGTTATCAGACCAGCATACAGATGGCATCTTTTGAAGCTTTATATGGAAAAAGCTGTAGATCACCGATATGTTGGAATGAAATAGGGGAAAGGCAAATTCCAGGCCCCGATATTATCAGGGGTTCTTCAGATAAAATTAAGCTCATTCGAGAAAGATTGCAGATTGCTCAAGATAAGCAGAAATCTTATGCTGATAATCGAAGGCGCGACTTAGAGTTTCAAGTAGGAGATCATGTGTATTTGAAGGTTTCTCCGGGTCATGGTATTCGAAGATTTGGCATCAAAGGCAAACTAATTCCTAGATTCATTGGCCCATTTGAAATTCTTGAAGGGGTCGGTGAAGTGGCTTATAGATTAGCTTTACCCCCACAAGTAGCAGGAGTTCATGACGTGTTTCACGTCTCTATGCTGAAAAAGTATGTATATGATCCTTACCATGTTATCACTTACGATAATTTGGAGATTCAGAAGGATATGACGTATGAACAAACACCAACAAAGATTCTGGAATGGGAAGTGCGTCAACTAAGGAATAAAGCTATTCCTATGGTCAAAATTCAATGGAAGAAATCATGGCCATCCGAAGCAACTTGGGAAACAGACGATGCTATGCGGAAAAGATTCCCAGAATTATTCAACTGTAAGTACACTCTCCATATAATCCATGTATTGAATTTGAGGACCAAAATTTTCTAAGTGGGGGAGGGTGTAGTGCCCCAAAATTTATATAAATAATTTCTAGATTTATTTAAGAATTTTCTAGAATTTATTAGGAATTTATAAAGCTTAAACTGATTATAAGGCCCAATTATGTTAAAATATTGGTCCAACTTTGATAAATAAAATCCAAAAGGTTTAAAGACCAAGCCCATTAAGTTTGGCCCATATTCTAGAAGGATATTTAGCTTATTCACAAATTTTAAAGATAAATACCATTTTATTAGATAATTATGTGGATAAAACAATTAAAGAGTTTGAATTAAGTTGAATTATGCGAACGGTGGATGTAGCGGTCTATCGTGCGACCGCCACAGTCATGTAACGCGCTAATACACGACCGTTACACTCTATCAGTTCTGTGAATGGAAGAACAAGCAAAAAGATTAGATTTTTACTAGTTTATCACTTTGAGATCGAGATGGGAAGACTAGTAAATGTGTTAAGGACTCTCATAAGTTGATCTAAACCTTAACAAGGACTCTAGAATCGATCTAATCCACAAAACCTAAGCAAAACCCTATAAATAGACCATAGTTTTAACCTGCGCGACCCTTACATTGGCTCGCATGGAACTAAGGTAAGGAGATATTACTTCGAGTAAGTTCTTTAGAACTTTTTATTCCTTATACATAGAACTAATCTTCCTCAAAATTTCATGCTAGGAGATCAACTACACAAGAAGTTTGAAGCTTCCAAAGTTGCTGGTTCGACCATAGCAACCCAGGAATCTGAGCGAAAGTCTGCTGAAGATTAGGAGATTAGAGCACCAAAACGAGGTAATTAGCCTAAGTGTCTTTAGAACTTTCTGTTCCCCTTAGTTTCACCTTCTTACCCTCAAAATTTCACGTCCTTAGGTCAAGAGATTGATAAGTTAGAGCGACGTGAAGTTGCTGAAAACTCACTGGAAGGAAAGAACTAGGGCGTGTCTTGCAGTCCCAAATTGGAAGTTGAAAGCCCAGTAAAGAGGTAGGTCATCTCATGAATGGCAAGAATATCATGTTAGGGATAAAAGCCCTCTGGTTTTGATTGATTCCATGCATCATAGACTTTGAATTTCATGTTTTAGTAAGTCTATACATACATGCATGTCTTTAGCCTTAAATGAAGATAAAAGATATTCTCTTGTTCAATCACTGCAACCTATGCATGTAGATGGACTGTACTTCGTTTTATCATGACTAGATTAGTTAAGTCTTTTCAAAGCATGACATGTTTCAAGGCATAGTCTTTTATCTTCTTACTTTCCTGTCAACAGGACTCTAACGGCCTTTAGTTAAACCGTCAGAGGGATGTAATGGCCTTACGATAAGCCGTCACACTTCCTGTTATACTTAAGCTACTCAGTTATCTCTGACGGACCATAACTGGAGCATTATAACACTCCAACGGTTCCACGATAAACCGTCACAGCCCTGTGACGCACCCATGTTCGGTCGTCAGAATAATTGTGTTCTGTCAACCCGAGATAGAGTTAAAAATAGTCAAATTTACTTATGAATAAGCCTAGTTATCTAAGTTTGACCTATTTTTCATAACTTTGAGTTATAATATGATTTATGTATGTTTAAAGCACTTTAGTTATTTAAAAGTACATGTTAATTTCATTGCTAAAAACTCTATAGTTTTGTATTAAAACATGATTTTTACTGATGTATTGACGGAGTTTTATCATGGATTCACATTGTTACACATTCTTTCTGTCTATAGAGTCAATTCTCTAAGTACATGACATATATTCCGGTATATGACCATTAGTTCACACTTTTGCACTATAGGAACATATTCTTGAACTTGAGGACCTCTCTATTGCATATTCCTTCCAATGGACTAGGAAATCTAGTTTCAAGGCCTCCGTAATCCTCCACGAGCCTGGGATTCTCACTAGGACGCTGAGTTGGCTGTACCTTTAAAGCCCAATTGATTAGAAAGCACTATCGATGTTTCTGGTTTTTACTATGTAACAGCCTAATACTAGACCGTCAGGCTCATCTAACGGTCCAGTATACAACTGTCACATTCATTGAGTCCACTTATTCTTTCTGGATTCAATCTATTGTAACGGCCCAATTATAGACTGTCACGTTGATGTAACGGCCCATTAATTGATTGTCAGAGTTCTTGAGTACTTTAACCCGAGGTTTGACCCAAGGGTTGATATTCCAATGTTCCTAGATATATTATTGATGGTCTAGGACTTGTCATATTGTTCAAGATACTTAATCTTAAATTATGAAAGTTAAGAAATGAACCGTTATGCTGCCGATTTATTTTCATGGCATAACCTAGTTTTAATATGTTCATTGAAATTCTTTAATTCAAATAGAAGCATTCTTATGATGGATTACTTTATCTTGAACCTATCGTTGAAATTGTACATGCTTGGCCATATTGTTTACATGCGTGGAAGTATCTTGATTTATACTTGAAGATGCGATCGTGCATTGATTGTGTTCAAGGGCTCTATGCTAGTCCCCTCGACTAATTGTCGAAAATATACTATTATAAACCATGGGGTATGATGCTACTGGCGTCGCATTACGCTGGGAGTACTTTCTCGATAAGTAAGTGAAGATCCACGGCTCGTGATGTGAAAATCCAGGACACGTACATGACTTTCTAGCTTGTTACATGTTATTCCACAAAAATTCACGAAGTACTTGCTACTAAGTGAAGAGTACATTCTTGATTGATACATGACTTTCTAGTACATTCTTGTTCATGAAAGGCCATATCATATTATTGTTACATTTATGCTTGCTCATTCTATCTTACATGATCATTGTGTTACATTAGTTTAATCACATGATTGATCACATTCGCATGATTTTACCTTATTTCTTTAGAGCTAAAATGCTAATTACTTAAATATTGCTAATCATGTTGATGCAAAGATACCTACTAGGCAAGTGTGCTCATTATCTATTTTCCAATCTTTTCAGGAGATGGAAGTGATACGAATTCGGATTCGAGTTATACAAGTAGCGTGTCCGAGAGCGAGTAAAAGTCATATCAAACTGAGAGTGAAGACTTAGGAAAGTCAATAATGTTTAGATCGTGTCTTTGTAATTTCCTTTTTTATTGAATTATTGAAGGTTGAAAGCTATTGTATTTGGATATTTTGATTATTAATGAAATAAAGTTGGAGTTGTTGCATCCCTACGGTTTTGATGATGTCTCACACTATAAATCAACTTGTTTTTATACGGTGCATTTCTTTGTTTCTAAGCATGAAGGAGGTATGTGCTTATAGCATGATTCAGGTCCGTGCATTACATGTTATTCGTCCTTTTGCTTAATGCATATTAACTCAGTGCAAGTTCTGCATCTCTCACATAAAGTGCTTGCCTCGGTGCAAGTCCCTGTGCATGCACAGGGTTCGTTGTTCATACTCTGTCTCTGTGCATTTCTCTAGGTCAGTGCAATTTTTTTTGGGTCTGTGCAATTCTTGACCAGAATGCATTAATTAGTCTGGTCATTCCTCATCTCAGTGCAAATCCAACTCGGTGCAAGCTTTGTCTTGTACTTCTATCTGCCATCTCGGTGCAGCTCCTATTTGGACTACATATCCCGACTCGGTGCATTCTTTCACCTTATGAATAACATGAAGTCGATGCATCTTCTATTGCATTACCATTCTCGGTGCAAGGTTTGATCTGCACCTTGTCGGTGCAACCTTTGGTTATACGAAGGTATTGGAACTCAACTCGGTGCATACTTTGCTTAAGACAACAATCATGTTCGGTGCATAGCCAAGCCTTTACAAATCCCTGTAGCAATGAGGTCGGTGCTGCTCCTGTTCCAGGATTTTTAGACTCGGTGCAAGTCCTGTAGACAGCTAACGTAGTTTGGTGCATCTTCTGCTTCATTTCACATCGGTGTTTCTCTTGCCCGCCTTAGTCAATGCTTGTTCCTTTAACTCGGTTCAAACTTCTCTCTCTGGCAAAATAAACTCAGTACAACCTTGTGTTTTGTTGTTTCTTGTCCGAGCATATCTGTTGCACGATGCCACGATCAGAGTCTATGGTCTGTGCTAATGACGTCATACGTTTTCTCAAGTCAGTGCACCTCTCGCACCTGCTCACTTCAACTCGGTGCAACCACTTGTTCACCTTGTTGCAAGTCAGTGGAACGGTTGATTTGGGAACTCCTACTCAATGCAGTTTCTGGCTTCTTACTCCTTACACTGATATGAATTGTGCTAAGTGTGTGACAAATTATTTATTTCTTCTCTAACAGTTTGTCTGTGCGTTCACCAGGAGAATGGCATGTGATCCGAGGAAGATAGAGGTCCAGAACATTCTGAAATGTGTCCCAACCTTTCAGGCGGGAAACATGGTATCCACACACCTAAGGTTCTGGATCAGACATATATATATATATATATGCTGAGGAAAAGGGTTCGAGAAGCGGATGGAACAGTTGAAAAGAAGAGCAGCGTGAGAGCAGTGGATCAAGAGAGAAAACCAGAGACTACCCACTCCATCCAAAGCTGAGAGAAAAGTTTCTGAGAGAGAGAAGTGATTGTGAATGTGAAGATCTGCTCCTACGGAAGCTATATTGCTTTTGCTTTTAGAGAAAATTGTCGTTCATCGATTGTGTTGTTTTCAAGTTTCCTTTATTTTCATTCCATTCTGTTTCCCTCAATTGTCCTTGGAGGAAGAGAGGTTTGATCCTCTGGTTGTATGAGTTACTTGGGAGTAACTGCATAGGGTTCCCTTTGCGACATGCAAAGGAAGGGAGATTGGTTCTCCAGTGTTTTTCTTCTGGTTGATCAGAAGACTGAGGAGGGTGTTCCTCAGGGCAAGCTATATGGCAGCGGTTGTTGCAGACTGAGTCTGCTGTGTGTGATTGAATATTGCAAGGAAACCTTACTCTCCTGAGTAAGGGGTGGACGTAGATTGCGGATATCAATCGAACCACCTAAAAAATTCCTTGTCTCTCTGTGGTTTTGCTTGTTCACATTTGTGCTGCTCTCCATCTACTTGACACCTTGCTTCTTTGTGGATTGCTTTCTCGATCTCATTCCTTGTTTTAGTCATCTCTGTTGCCTATCTTCGAAGTCTTCTTCACTGCAATTTGAGGGGTTGAGAAATCGTGTCTGAGTTTATCGAATTTTGGGAGTGAGCTATTCATCCCCCCCTTCTATCTCACTTTCCGCTATGTGTATCAATTGGTATCAGAGCTGGGTTTTCACAATGTGGTCCAATGGCCAGGGTAACCCCGGATTAAATGCTCCCCAGAGCTACATGGCTGAGGGACAATCTATCAGCCGCCCTCCGTTCTTTGATGGTAACAATTACCTTTTCTGGAAAAACAGGATGGAGGTATTCATCAGGGCGCAGAGCCACAAGCTGTGGAGGGTGATCACTACAGGGCCATATGATCTGCGACCGAACGAGGACGCGTGGACAGATGATCAAGTCAAGCTCTCGTCACTCAACTGGACGGCCCTGAACATCAACCAATGTGCAGTACATCCAGACGAATACGCCCGCATCTCAGCTTGCAAGACGGCCAAGAAAATGTGGGATGCGTTGGAGTTAATCTTTGAAGGTACACCTCAAGTGAAAGCAACGAAGGTAAATCTCCTCACCTCTGAATATGAGATGTTTAAGATGAAACCAGAGGAGACCATAACTGAGATGTATGCCAGATTGTCATTGATTACGAATAGTCTTATGGAGTTTGGGAAAGAGATATCTGAGGGAGATATAGTCAGGAAGATACTTAGATCTCTAACCCCAACATGGCACACTAAGGCCATTGTGATAGAAGTGTCTAGGGATCTGTCGACCATGACATCCACCGAACTTATAGGATCCCTTATGACGCCTGAGATAAATTTCAAAAGGAATGGTGAAGGAAGCGATAGGAAGGGAAAGAATATTGCCCTCAAGGTGTCCCACAGCAAGGGAAGTAGCAGCAGTGCGAGTAGTAGTTGCGAGTCTGACGGACTGTCAGACCTCGGCCAGGAGGAGCAAGCAATGCTCACTCGACAATTCAGGAAATTCTTAAGGACTAAGGGAAAGACTTTTAGAAGGAAGAAGTCATACCCCTCTGGTAAGAACCTTGATTCCAGCAATGATAAGAATATGAGTATCAAGAAAATTACATGTTTTCATTGCAGGAAACCTGGACATATGAAAGGGGACTGCCTTGATCTTCAGAAAAAGGGTCCTGACTTTAAGAAGAAGAAACCACAAGCAATGGTCTGCACGTGGAGCGATGAGGAAGAAGAAGGAATTTTCCTGATGGCAAATAGCGAAGAGGAGGTAACAAATATCTTCGAAAATTTTTCTATTGATGATTGGGAAGATGCCTATGCTAAACTGTTAGATAAGTTCAATTCACTGAGTAAAGAGCATAGGGTTCTGAAGAGAAAATTTAATGCTAATATTGAAGAAGAAACTCAAATCAGTGAGGAAAATCAAAAATTAAAAAAATAATTGGAAGAAATTAATTCTCTGAGAAAGGAAAATGAAAAGCACAAATCTGAGAACCAGGAAGTTCACACACAGCTCAACGAACTCAAGATAAAATTTGAAGAAAGTCTGAATGGAAACAGTGTGATCGCAGAAAAGTTTGAAGCCGTTAAGAAAGTGAACACTAAACTTCTAAAAAATTGTGAGTCTATGCAAAGAGAGCTGGAAGACAAGCACAAGGTTTAGAAAATTTGTTCAAGGGAAAACGAATCTGGATTCTATACTAGGAACAAGGGTTAATTTCAACAAGGAGGGTTTAGGCTATGACCCAACTAACAAGAGACCCTTTCAGTTCAAGACCACTACCTTCTGCCTAGAGAAGGGAAAAGAAAAGCTGGACACACCATCCAGCTCAAACAGTAATCAAAACATTCAACGTCCAAAGGAAAATTCAACAAACAATGCTGGACGACCATCTAAAATAGGAATGAACTTTGTGAAGAACTTCTCTAAGACCATTCACCAGAACAGAAGTGGTAGCTGGACTGGGCAAATGTATCAGAATAAAAGTTGAAACTACTATAAAAGAATGGGTCCTAATAGTAGTTACTAGAGAAATAACACTCACCCTCAAAAAATTGTTAATCAACAAGCGCACAGAAGATACCCCAGGGATGAGAAGCCTAATAACTGGAATAGATTTCACTTCTCCATACCAGTTGGACATAATTCTGGTCACAATTTCAATAAACCTGAAATTAAGATGCAAGAGAAAAACAAGTTGAAACAATTTTGGATTCCTAAACACCTGCTTAAAGATTTGAATGATGTCTTTGGACCCAACTTATCTTGGGTTCCAAACTACTTTGCTTGATTTCGTTTGTGTAGGTTTGCCTGGCAGCTGAGAATAACAAATGGTACCTTGACAGTGGCTGCTCCAGGAACATGACAGGAGACCGATCCAAGTTCAGCAAGTTAGAAATGAAGGTAGGGGGTCTGGTCAAATTCGGAGGAAAGAACAGAGGTAAGATCATTGGGGTTGGCACAGTTGGTAAGTCCTCCACTAACTCAATTGAGAAAGTCTTACTTGTGGAAGGTCTTCAACACAATCTGATTATCATTTGTCAATTATGTGACAAGGGTCACAGGGTTGTGTTTGACAATAACTCATGCAAAATCTTTGAAATAAATTCTGATCGTGTTAAATTTGTAGCAAACATGACCAATAATGTCTACATGGTAGACTTAGATGTTGAGTCTGAATCTAATCTCTGCTTGTCTGCTAATTCTGAAAGTGATGCTTTTGATTGGCATAGACGGTTAGGCCATGCTAGTTTTTCTACTTTGAATAAATTGATCAAGCATGATATAGTAAGAGGCATGCTTAAAATCAAGTTTAGTTCAATCTCAAAAATCTGTGATGCCTTTGCTCTAGGCAAACAGACCAGGAAGTCCTTCAAACTAAGATCTGAGCCATTATCTTCTAGACCAATGGAACTTCTTCATATGGACCTCTTCGGTCCTACTAGAACTCAGAGTCTTAATGGAAGTAGGTTTGGTTATGTGATCATTGATGACCACTCTAGATTTTCATGGATCTTTTTCTTAGCCAACAAAAATGATGCTTTTCAAAAATTTAAACAATTTTTCAATAAGGTCAAACAAGAAGGAAACATAAGATTTGTTCAATTCAATCTGACCATGGAGGTGAATTTGAAAACTCCATATTTTCTGACCTTTGTGAAAGTGAAGGACTAACACACAAGTTCTCTTCTCCCAGGACACCGGAGCAGAATGGAATTATGGAGAGAAGAAATCGAACCATTGTGGAGATGGCCCGAACCATGCTGATTGAGAGTCAACTACCAAGAAAGTTCTGGGCAGAGGCGGCCAATACAGTAACTTATACAATCAACAGGGCCATGGTAAGACCAATTCACAAGAAAACCCCCTATGAGCTATTGAAAGGTAAGAAACCAAACTTGGCTCATTTCAAGATTTTTGATGCTAAATGCTTTATCCATAATAATGACAAGAAAGACTTAGATAAGTTTGATGCTAAAAGCTGTCCTGGAATATTTTTAGGATACTCTGAAGTATCAAGAGCATATAGGGTCTTTAACATAACTGATCAGAAAGTTGAAGAGTCTCCACATATCATTTTTGGTGAAGCAAAAGATGCTACTAACATTGAAGATGCTGACAGGGATTCCAAGCACGATGGAGAATTCCTAAAAGATAAAGAAGAAGAGAGGTTCAGCCGAATGAAACATCAGATGATCCCAACCAGGTAGGGCCAGCTGAAACAGGTGAGTCTTCAATAAATGTTAGATACCTTAAGGATCACCCAATAGATAACATCCTAGGCAACCTTGAAGATCCTCTTAGAACTAGGTCTCACTTTAGGAATGTTCATAATCAATACCTAATTGCTTTGGTCTCACAAATTGAACCCAAATCAGTAGAAGAGGACTTAAGTGATCAATCATGGATTAATGCTATGTGTGAGGAGTTAGGTCAGTTTGAAAAAAATAATGTCTGGGAGCTAGTTCCAAGACCAAAAAATTCTAATGTCATAGGAACTAAGTGGGTATTTAAGAATAAAATGAATGAAGATGTAATCATTTCTAGAAATAAAGCCAGACTAGTAGCCAAGGGCTACTGTCAGGAATTTGGAGTTGACTTCGATGAGTCCTATGCACCTGTTGCTAGGATGGAAGCTATAAGAATATTGTTAGCATTTGCATGCTCCAAGAATATAAAACTCCAACAAATGGATGTAAAGAGTGCATTTTTAAATGGAGTTATCAAAGAAGAAGTTTTTGTTGAACAACCTCCTGGATTTCAGTTCTCTCCACAACCTAACCAAGTTTTCAGGTTCAACAAAGCCTTGTACGGTCTAAAGCAGGCTCCTCGAGCATGGTATGAAAGACTGACAGAATTTCTGATCAGCAAAGGCTACCAAAGAGGTAAGGTGGATCAAACTTTCTTTTCCAAGAGTTCAAATAAAGACCTCATCATAGTTCAGGTATATGTAGATGATATTATCTTTGGGTCTACTAGCTCTGAACTATGTAATGAATTTTCTAAATTGATGTCTGCTGAATTTGAAATGAGTTTGGTAGGTGAATTAAAGTATTTTCTTGGCTTGCAGGTACAACAGTTAGAGGATGGATGCTTCATCAACCAGACCAAGTACACATTGGAGATTCTCAAGAGGTTTGGCTTGAACAATTTGAAACACATCATGACACCAATGGGTACTAATACCTCACTGGATGCAGATGAGACAGGTAAAGAAGTGGATGCCAAGCTCTATCGAGGTATGATTGGATCTCTACTTTATTTGACAGCTTCAAGACCTGATATACAGTTCAGTGTAGGATGTGTGCAAGATATCAATCTAGACCCACTGAATTACATTTAGCTGCAGTGAAAAGAATTTTTAGATATCTGTCTGCCACACACACCCTTTGTTTATGGTTTCCTGCATCACACACATTTGATTTAGTTGCATACATAGATGCAGATTATGCCGGGTGTAAACTAGATAGAAAAAGTACTAGTGGTCACTGTGAATTTCTAGGTGGGTGTTTAGTATCTTGGGGTTCTAAGAAACCACATTCTGTGACCCTCTCCACTACAGAGGCTGAGTACGTGGCTGTAGGGAGTTGTGGTACACAAGTCATTTGGATTAAACACCAGCTTCAGGACTATCAAGTAGACCTGGGGTGTACACCCATTTATTGTGATAATACCAGTGCCATCAATCGAGCCAAGAACCCTGTCTTGCATTCCCGCACCAAACACATAGAAATAAGGCATCATTTCATAAGAGATGAGGTTTCTAAGAACACCTTTGAGCTGATTCATGTTGGCACTGCTAATCAAATTGTTGATATCTTCACCAAGACACTGGACAATGACAAATTCACCACATTAAGGTGAGAATTAGGCTTATTTAAATTATCTTAATTACTAATCTCCCGATATTGAACTGTTTTATCTTGGCAAGAGATTGTGTGAGAAGCCTATCCTAACAGTGAGGGGGAGTCCCGAGAGTCTGCTGATTAGATTCCTTTAGTGCATCGATTGAGGGGGAGCTGGGCAGTTAGTGAATTTTTTTGACTGATTCAAAAGATTGACCATATGTGTGTCATTGCTGGTTCTCATGATTGAATGAGTGCGGTTATCTCTAAGAAAATAGAATCTCACTCATCTCTTAAGTCTATAAGTCTGTGTTACTAAAGTCTTGACTAGAATCTTTCCTCTCGTAGTCCATCAGAGATATGGATTAAGTGTTCGAAGTATATCTTCCTACATTGTCAATGATTCCGGTTCAGGCTAAAACTTGTATGTCTTGACATCTGTCTAGAACAACTTGAAATCTAGACTTCAAGATTCATTTCAAAGAAACAGTCCTTCTGGTATTGTCTTCAATCACTTCATAAGGGATCAACCAAAAAAAAGGTCTAAGGTTTGATCACTGAGAAACTGGGAGCTTCATCAATGAAGTGAAGTAATTCCCATGTCATGAGGTGTCAAATTAAAAAAAAGTGAAGAGCAATCTCTGCAAAATAAATTTGTGCTTCTGATCATCAGAGAGCAATGGTGACAAGGTGGTGAGTAATTGGGGACTCTGGCCTCTGATCAAAGTGTTTCCTCATGTAAAAAGCCATAGTTGCTAACTTTGTTCTCTAAAAAGGAGAAGTAATGAGGTACTCACATTGAGTAACTGGGGATTCAGGCCTCTAATCAAGGTGTCTCCCTAATGTCAAAAGTGTGATTTACCAACTTACTCATTGGTCTAATTGAAAAACTCTATAATATCCCTTGTCTCTGTGCAAATTACTAGAATGCTTGTCTTCAATACCATGAGAACACCTTCTGCCTTTGTCTCTTATCGTCTACTGAGTATTGTTGTTTGTTCAACAATATCTTGCCATACTTGTTCATCCCTGCTCTACATCATATACCCTGTATGTGGATACACTTCCCCCTCATTCTACTTCTCTATTGATTACCAGAGTTCAAGAATCTTATCTTATGTTTAGCACCTCACTTATTCTCTTAAGATATGCTCTTGAGTCCTTCTACACTAAGAAGCCACTGTACTTCTCCCTCATGTCTCCAGCAATTTCATATATCCTTCATTTCCTTTTGATGATGTCAAAGGGGGAGAGAGGTCCCTCTGTCAAGTGGAAAGAGGTCATCTGAGAGGTTCAGGACATTGGTTCAGGGCATCTATTACATCTGAGAGTGAAGCATTTTTGGAGAGAGAAGAGATTCAGAAGTTGGTGTTTCAGGGAGAAGTCTCATGGTTTATCAGTATGCTCTTTTTGGTTTGCTCTTGATTGTTTTTGATCTCCTTCTTAATGCTCTGACATTACTTGATTCATAGTGTTGCCATCATCAAAAAGGGGGAGATTGTTACATCCCTACGGTTTTGATGATGTCTCACACTATAAATCAATTTGTTTTAACTATAAATCAACTTGTTTTTATACGGTGCATTTCTTTGTTTCTAAGCATGAAGGAGGTCTGTGCTTATAGCATGATTCAGGTCCGTGCATTACATGTTAATCATCCTTTTGCTTAATGCATATTAAGTCAGTGCAAGTTCTGCATCTCTCACATAAAGTGCTTGTCTCGGAGCAAGTCCCTGTTCATGCACAGGGTTCGTTGTTCATACTCTATCTCTGTGCATTTCTCTAGGTCGGTGCAATTTTTTTTGGGTCTGTGCAATTCTTGACTAGAATGCATTAATTAGTCTGGTCATTCCTCATCTCAGTGCAAATCCTGTTAGCGCAGCAAGAGTGATATAGAAGGGGGGGATGAATAGATCACTCCCAATTTGTAAAAACTTCGGCTAAAAATTAATTCTACTGTTTACACTCCTCTTGAACCCGCACAATGAGAATGCTAACGCACTCAACAATCAAGACAGTATAAGTAGATGAGATTGAAGAGCTGATCACAAGGAAGCAAAGAGACAAGCATATGGAGAGTGCAGATAATAACAGCAAACCACAGAATAGGCAATCGGATTTTTAGGTGGTTCGATTGCAGTCCGCAATCTACATCCACCCCTCACTCCAACTAGAGTGAGGATTCCACTAGACACTGCTAGAACACGGCAGACTCAGTCTGCGAACAACTTGCTGGCACACAGCTTCAATACCCAAGGGAAACAAATCCCTCAACCAAACTCTGCTCCCCACAGAGCTTGAAACCTGTTCCAGCTACCAGCTAGAACAGAACCGGAGACAAGTCTCCCTTCCTCCAACCCGGAAGGAAACTACTAATGACAACCCGTCACTAGCAACACCAGAGATCAACGATCTCTCTTCCTCTGCAACCCAGAGGGAAACCAGAGTTACACTCCCTTCCTCCACACATTGGAGGGGAACAAATTCGAATCAGAAGAATGAACAAATAAAAAGAACACAAAATAGAAACAAGGACCAACGAAGAAGCAGTCGATTCTGAAACCAATACAAATGTAGCTTCAAAGGAAGCAATTCATCAAACCGCAGACACTGCTCTCTCTCTCTCTCGAACATATTCCTCTCGGATCTGGACAATGTGGGACTCTCTGCTCTCTCTCTTTTCTGGATCGTGCAGCCTCACTCGAATATCTTCTATTCTTTCTTTTCACGATCTCTCTTTCACTGAAGGACGATGCTCCATATATATAGAAGATGATGGGCGTGTGGCTTTCAGGTACCCGCCCAGAGAGCACCTCGGATCACGTGCCAGGGATCATCCTCAGATCACGTGCCCGATCATTAACCTGTGTTTATCTTCTGACAGAGACAGAAGACAAGATTCGAATTAGGTAGTTCAGACTGTTAATCAGAAAATGTACATACTTTAAAGCAGCAAATGATCAAGTGTGTACAACGTGAGAGTGAGTGTATAGACTTAATGTATGAACGCATGTAAAAGACGGTGTACAGACTTGTGATGAAAGTATTTTCATAGCAAGATAGAATATGAAGACTTCTGTGAAATGCATGAGGGAATCGAGTGTATAAACTTGACACAACAGTTAACCAAGTGGGTATCATGTGAGAGTGTATACACTTGGAGGTCTTCAGCGTCTTCAGTGAATAGACTCAACCAATGTATATAGTTGAAGGTCTAACAATCGAGTGTATAGACTTAGGCCTAACAATTGAATGTATAGGGTTGAAGACCTAACAATCGAGTGTGTAGAATTGAAGCTTGGAAGGATGTATACACTTAGCCTTTGAGGAACGATGTATAGACTCTGACGTGAAGGCAGGCTGTATAGACTTGAATCGCTTGAAGCGATGTACAGACTTGGTGAGGCTCAAACAGTGTACAGACTTGTGAAGGCTTCAGCGTTGTACAGACTTGGAAGTTCCACTGTGGATGTATGGACTTGATGATCCAATGTAGATGTATAGACTTGACGAGTGAAGCCGATGTACAGACTTGCCGATTCGAAGCCACTTTACAGACTTTGAAGAACAGTTCAATGTATAGACTTGAAGCCCCTGAGCTAATGTATAGACTTCACGCTGTACAGACTTTAGGCTTTGATCATTTGAGCAGTATGCAATGTAAAGACTTAGCGATGTATAGACTTGGCCAGGAAAGCGTAGGGAAAGGTATGAGTGTATAGACTTGGCCAAGCGTAGGAAAAGATGTGGAGTGTACAGACTTGGTGAAACAAAGTCCAGTGTATAGACTTGGAGAAGCGAAACCGATGTACAGACTTAGAAGGATTTGAACGGGAGAGTGTATGGACTTGGTTCCTGTAGCAGTGTATAGAGTTGAAGGTCTGAAGGCGATGTATAGACTTGGTGAACACTGCAACAGTAATCGAATGTATAGAGTTGAAGTTAGACAAACCAGTGTATAGACTTCAGTTAAGTGCATTGGCTGTACAGACTTCAATTAGAAGATGCCCGGTGTACAGACTTGAAGAAGAGATGCCAATGTACAGACT
Organism: Amorphophallus konjac; assembly: GCA_022559845.1. NCBI lineage: Eukaryota > Viridiplantae > Streptophyta > Magnoliopsida > Alismatales > Araceae > Amorphophallus > Amorphophallus konjac. The sequence continues at coordinate 283,481,029 of CM040126.1, read as the reverse complement.
TAATGATATGAACACGAAGGCATGCTGTACAGACTTACTCGATCAAGCTGATGTACAGACTTTGATACCCAGATAGTCAGTGTTCTGATGGGTCGACGCATCAGCAAGGGTGGGTCGACCCACTACTGTTCATACTAACTAAGCAGAGTGTAGATAGATGAAATAATGAAACATCATATGAACTTTACTCACTTACATGATGAACCAGCATAAATCTAGAGATAGAGGATTGATTTATAGTGTGAGACATCATCAAAACCGTAGGGATGCAACAATCTCTCCCTTTTTGATGATGGCAACACTATGAATCAAGCAATATCAAAGTTTAACAAGTTATTCAAATCAGCTTCAACAAACAGAGTAAATTCAAAGCATGCTCATGCATATGAATTAAACATTCCCTACAACATACTCTCATCTCCCCCAAAGCTCAAAACAGATCATGACTCACTGATATTGCAGAACCTCTAACTCACTGATATTGCAGATCCTCTCTCCCCCTTTGACATCAGCAAAAGGAAATGCAGAATATATGACAGTGCTGGAAACATGAAGAAGAAGTGAGGTAACTTCTTAGTGCAGAAAGTCACGAGTAGGTCTTATGAGAATAAGTGAGGTTCTAATTTCAAGAGAAGATTCTTTAAACTTCAGTACACAATAGAGAAATAGAATGATAGAAAAGTTTATCAGCATACATAGTGTATGATTTAGAGCAGGAGTTAACAAGTATGGCCAGATATGGCTGATCATTCAACTATCCCACAAGACAGCAAGAGACGAAATCAGAGAGGTGTTCTCAAGGTATTGAGGACAAGCAATCCATTAGTTGCATAACAACATGGAATTTTTTCTTTTTGAGATGATTTTCAAGAAGATCAATGAGTAAGTTGGTAGTTCACTCCTTTGACATTAGGGAGACACCTTGATTAGAGGCCTGAATCCCCAGTTACTCAGAGTGAGTACCTCATTACTTCATTCCTTTTTTTTATATTAAGGAACAGAGTTAGTAACTGTGGCTTTTGGCATGAGGAAACACCTTGATTAGAGGCCAGAGTCTCCAGTTACTCACCAGCAAGCCACCATTGCTCTGTCATGTCTTTTCATTCATTTTAAGCATTTGACACCTCATGACATGGAAGAAATATTCATTTCATTGATGAAGCTCCCAATTTCTCAGTGATCAAAATAGGACATGTTTGTTCAGTTAAGCCCTTGAGTTAAAGAGATAGAATGATTGAAAATAATACCAAAAGGACTATTTCTTGAATTGAGTCTTGAAGTCTAGATTTCAAGCTGATTGGGTCAGATGTCAAGACATACAGGTTTTGGCCTGAACCAGAATCAATGACAATGTAGGAAGATATACTTTATGCAATTAGTCCAGATCTCTGAAGGAGTACCAAAGGAAAGATTCTAACTGAATTTTAGAGTCACTGACTTATAGACTTAAGAAATAAGTGACACTCTACTGTCTGAGAGAACCACACTAGATCAGTCATGCAAAACCAGCAAAGTTACACATCTGGAAAGTCCTTTTTAATCTGTCAAAGAACTTCTCCTCTCACACTACAACTCAGCTCCCCCTAAGACATAGCATTCCTCAATGAAACAATCTTGCAAATTTTCAAAGCTTCCCCTCACTCAAAGCATTCCTGAAAGCTAACCAGCAGACATTCAGAACTCCCCCTTAAACAAGCAAGACATAAGGCTAAACATCAGACAAACACAACTCCCCCTCACAACAAGAACATGCTTCATAAATAAGACAATTTGTATAAGCCTAATTCTCTTCTCAATGTGGTGAATTTTTCATTATCCAGAGGTTTTGTGAATATGTCAGCAATCTGATTATCTGTGCCTACATGAGTCAGTTCAAAATTATTCTTAGACACCTCATCTCTTATAAAATGATGTCTTATCTCTATGTGTTTGGTTCGTGAATGCAAAACAGGATTTTTAGCAATATTGATGGCACTAGTATTATCACAGTAGATTGGAGTGCACCCCAGGTCTACTTGGTAGTCCTGAAGCTGGTGTTTAATCCATATGACTTGTGTTCCACAACTCCCTGCAGCCACATATTCAGCTTCTGCAGTGGAGAGGACCACATAATGTTGTTTTTTGGAACCCCAAGACACTAAACACCCACCCAAAAATTCACAATGACCACTAGTGCTTTTCCTGTCTAGTTTACAGCCTGCATAATCAGCATCTGTGTATGCAACTAAGTTAAATGTGTGTGATGCAGGAAACCATAAATCAAGAGAATGAGTAGCTGATAAATATCTAAAAATTCTTTTCACTGCAGCTAAGTGTAATTCAGTAGGTCTAGACTGATACCTTACACACATTCCTACACTGAATTGTATATCAGGTCTAGAGGCTGTCAAGTAAAGAAGTGATCCAATCATATCTCGATAAAGTTTGGCATTTACTTCTTTACCTGTCTCATCTGCATCCAGTGAGGTATTGGTGCCGATGGGTGTTGTAATATGCTTTAAGTTTTCCATACCAAACCTCTTGAATAGTTCCATTGTGTATTTGGTTTGGTTGATGAAGCACCCGTCCTCTAGCTACTGTACCTGCAATCCAAGAAAATATTTTAGTTCACCAACCAAGCTCATTTCAAATTCAGCAGACATCATGATAGAAAATTCATCACATAGTTCATGCTTAGTTGATACAAATACAATGTCATCTACATATACCTGAACTATGATGATATCTCTATTTATGCCCTTGGTAAATAAAGTTTGATCAACTTTACCTCTTTTGTAGCCCTTGCTGATCAGAAATTCAGTCAATCTTTCATACCATGCTCTTGGAGCCTGCTTTAGACCATACAAGGCTTTGTTTAACCTGAAAACTTGATTAGGTTGAGGAGAGAATTGAAATCCAGGAGGTTGTTCAACAAAAACTTCTTCTTTAATGACTCCATTTAAAAAGGCACTTTTAACATCCATTTGTTGGAGTTTTATATTCTTTGAACACGCAAAGGCAAGCAACAATCTTATAGCTTCCATCCTAGCAACAGGTGCATAGGATTCATCAAAGTCTACACCGAATTCCTGACAGTAGCCTTTGGCTACTAATCTGGCCTTATTCCTCGAGATGATTCCATCTTCATTCATCTTATTTTTGAACACCCACTTGGTTCCTATGACATTGACACCATCTGGTATTGGGACAAGCTCCCAGACATTATTTCTTTCGAACTGACCTAATTCCTCACACATTGCATTGACCCAAGCTTGATCAGCCAAGGCCTTTTCTACTGTTTTGGGTTCAATTTGTGAGACTAAAGGAATTAAGTCATCATTATTCACATTTCTAAAATGAGACCTAGTCCGAAGAGGATCTTCAGGATTGCCTATGACATTTTCTAATGGATGGTCTTTAAGAAATCTAACATTTGTTGAAGACTCACCTGTTTCTCTTGGCCCTTCCTGATTGGGGGAATTTGTTTCTCCACTCGGCTGAGTCTTCTCTTCTTCTTATTGGTCTTCTAGGAAATCCCCATCATGATTGGAATCCCTGTCAAGATTTTCAACATTATAAACATCTTTCTTTTCACTACAAAGGATGTGTGGAGACTCTTCCACTTTCTGATCTAATATGTTAAATACCCTATATGCCCTTGACATTTCAGAGTAACCCAAGAATATTCCTGGGGAGCTTTTAGCTTCAAACTTGTCTAAATCTTTCTTATCATTGTTTTGAATAAAACATTTTGCTCCAAAAATTCTGAAATGAAACAAGTTTGGTTTCTTACCTTTTAGAAGCTCATAGGGTGTTTTCTTGTGAATGGGTCTTACCATGGCCCTGTTGATTATCACTACAAGAAAAAGTGGCTATAGCGACCGACTTAGAGACCGATTAAATCGGTCGCTAGTCGGTCCCAAATAGAGACCAATTCGGCGACCGAAATAATCGGTCGCATATGTGAGACCGTTTTGGCGACCGAATTTAGTTCGGTCTCCAATCGGTCGCTGTTCTTGCGACCGAATTTACTTCGGTCTCCAATCAGTCGCTGATCCCGTTATACTCCCCACTGCGGCCCCCGCCCGCCCGAGCCCCTCTCCGCCCGAGCCCCCCCTCCCGCCCGAGCCCCCGCCCGAGCCCCCTCCCCCTGCGGCCCCCTCTCCGCCCTAGCCCCCCCACGCCCCTCCCGCCCGAGCCCCCCTCCGCCGGAGCCCCCCCTCCCCCTGCGGCCTCCCGCCAGAGCCCCCCTCCCCCTGCGGCCTCCCGCCCGAGCCCCCTTCCGCCGGAGCCCCCCCTCCCCCTGCGGCCTCCGCCCCCCTCCGCCGGAGCCCCCCTCCCCCTGCGGCCTCCCGCCCGAGCCCCCCTCCCCCTGCGGCCTCCGCCCCCCTCCGCCGGAGCCCCCCCTCCCCCTGCGGCCTCCCGCCCGAGCCCCCCTCCCCCTGCGGCCTCCCGCCCGAGCCCCCCTCCGCCGGAGCCCCCCCTCCCCCTGCGGCCTCCCGCCCGAGCCAACCTCCGCCCGAGCCCCCCTCCCCCTGCGGCCTCCCGCCCGAGCCCCCCTCCGCCGGAGCCCCCCCTCCCCCTGCGGTCAAAGCACAGTTCACCTTGGAGGTCGACTCCTCGGACACGATCGACAACGTGAAGGCTAAGATCCAGGGCAAGGAGGGCATTTCCCCGAACCAGCAGCATCTCATCTTCGCCGGGAAGCATCTGGAGGACGGCCGCACCCTCGCCGACTACAACATTAAAGGTTCCACCTGGCACCCTCTCTCTCTCTGATCCCTCTCTCTCTGTGTCACCCCCTCCGGCACCCGAACCAGCAGAATCGACTTCAAAGATTTATGCATAGTCATGCATGGTTATGTACTTAGGTGTGGAATTTTTCTGTGAAAGCTAGCACAATCCACGTGCAGAGGTGATTACATGTCTCCCGACAGTTTACGTGCCAAATTCATAAAACAATAAATCTTTGTTCAAACAACTCAACTCTCTGCAAACTATCAGTGGACTGTAGAAGTTACATATTGATTTTAGCTGAAGAATTCAAAACTTTGACTTAAGGTTTAATTTGCTTTATAGACATTGTCATTTCCACATGCATGCATGGAGACTGCCTATAGCATTCTGAAACTGAAGGGTTTCACTATCTTCTTTTTTTTTTATGTGAAAGCCCTGCCTAGTGGAAAGGTTGAGAGAAGAACTCTACCACCTAACCACCAGTGGGTATTTTATTGAGTAAAAGCAATTGTAAAGATAAATTACATCAAGCGGACACTGGGCATACCCAGTTTATCAAGCCTAACAGCACCTCTAATGAGAGTAGGAAGCTCAGAGGAGGAATAGGATGCATTACATTTCAACTTACAAGCTAAAGAAGCTAAGGAATCAGCCACAGTGTTCCCTTCTCTAAAGATGTGATTAATGGTATCTGCAGGATTAAGGAGGCTCCATATCTCCCTGACATAGGACAATATCGACCAAGGGCAGGTGGCTTTCCTTTTGATAATATTGACAATAGTTTGAGAGTCACATTCAATTATTGCTGCTGTGGAACCAGTGATTTTGATATACTTCATTCCATCTAATAGGGCAGGGGCCTCAGCAATGATGCTATTTGAGAATCCATAGTAGTGGCTGAAAGCTAGGATGACATTTCCAAGGTGATCTCTTATGACCCCACCTCCACCAGATTCACCATTGGCTTTAGATGCTCCATCAGTATTTAGTTTTAAAGAAGGCCAAGGAGGGCAAAACCATTTAATGGCTATAGCTCTAAGCTGCTTTGGTTTAGCAAATTGAATTCCTAGAGCATCCAGAATTCTGATATGTTCCTGATTGGCTTCGGGTAGTGAGGAAATCTGACATATTTCTTTGACTTTGTATCTGATTTTGTGGAGGAGACCCTGGCAGGAAGTTTTGGAGTCATCATATTTGTCTGAATTTCTAGCACACCAAATCTCCCACATACTAACTCCGACAGCAGCTAGACCAAATAGGCCAAACATTGATTTTTTCTGAGTGGAGCATAAATTGTTGAGTATCATTGAGGTAGCTGAATTTTCTTCAATTTGCAACCCCTTAGATCTGAAATATGTCCATATGTAAGAAGCCCAATCACCGAAAATAAATAAGTGGTTATAATTTTCAGTCTGTGGGGTCTTGCAGCAGCAGCATTTTGAACAAATTGGAATCCCTATCTTCTGAATGTTGCAATCCAGAGGAAGACACTTGTTGATAATTTTCCACAGATGAATGGAGATCTTGGAAGGCAGCCATGGTGACCAAATGCTAGTCCACTGATTGAAAGTCTGAGTCTCTTGGTTCCTGCTAATAGCCTTTTGGGTGGATGAGACTGAACAGTTCCCCGAAGAAGAAAGGCTCCAAGCAGGTAGGTCATGTTCCTGATTGAGTTTAACATGCTTCAAAGCAGTGCTAATTTCTTCAGTAAAAAACCTGTTAGGCCAATTTGTGTCTTCTGAATTCATCTGTACAATAAAGTCCCGAACAGAGAGCATAGGGTTGATGGTGTTATCAGCCAATGCAAAATCAGCAAGGGTGTGTTGGCCTATCCATCTGTCATACCAGAAGCTTGTCCTGCTGCCATCTCCAATAATGACCCTCTTATGCTGAATAATTAAATTTTTTGCAGTGATCCACCTTCTCCTTTCAAAACCCTTCATATTTGTAAACTGAACCTGGATGAGAGGACAGTTCCTAATATATTTGGCTCTGAAATACTCGGCCCATAATGAATTTGAATGAAGAGCTTGCCACAACATTTTAACACTTAAGGGAGTTTCCATATTCCTTAGTGATATAATACCCAGTCCACCTTAAGAGATAGGAGTGCAGATTTTGTTCCATTTTCTCCAGTGCTTCCTGTGACCATGATCAGATGAACCCCAGAAGAAATTGGCAAGTGATTTTTCAATAGCTTGGTGAGTTCCAATATGCAGTGAAGAAGATGTAAGAAAGTATATGGGCAATGAGATCAGGACATGCTTGATAAGGACTAGTTTTGCTCCCTAGGAGAGCATCCCACATTTCCAACCTGAAATCCTCCTCTGAATATTGTGTAGAATACCAGTGTAGTGAATTTTCTTGCATCTTCCTTTGATCAGGGGAAAACCAAGATACTTATGAGGGAAGGAGTGTTTAACAAAACCAGTGACATCCTGAATTTTCCTGGCAGTAGAGTTATTATTCCTGGAGTGTATGAAAAAACCACTTTTACCTGTGTTTATTGACTGCCCTGAAGCTCTTTCATAATCTTGTAGTATCTTAAGGAGATTCCTTATTGAAATAAGATTGCCATTGCAAAAAATGATGGTATCATCCGCAAACAAAAGATGTGAAATATTCGGGCAATGTCTAGGACTAGCATACCATTCTATGAGGCCACATTGGAAGGCTTTTGTCAGAGATCTACTGAGTACCTCTTCTGCAATGATAAATAGTGAGGGAGCAATTGGATCACCTTGACGCACCCCTCTTGAAGATTTGAAGAATCCAGCAGGGGTACCATTTATAAGAATAGAAAACCAGTTATTGTGCACCATTTTTCTAATAAGCCTGATGAACTGGTCATTAAATCCAAACCTGTTAAGAACATTGAAGAGAAAATCCCATTCAAGCCTATCATAAGCCTTAGCCATATCAATCTTTATCATCACATTAGAGCCCCTTATTTTCATGCCAATTTCATTGGTAAGTTCCTGGGCCAAAGCAATATTCTCAATAATATTTCTGCCTTTGACAAATGCAGATTGTTCAGGAGATATGATCTTAGGAAGAATGCTGGCAAGCCTAGTATTAATGATAGAGGCAATAATTTTGTAAAAGAAGTTGCACAGGCTAATAGGTCTAAACTCAGAAATTCTGGTAGCATTTGTTTGTTTTGGAATGAGAGCAACCAGGGTAGCAGTGACAGATCTGGGTAAGTCTTCATGGGAAGTAAAGAATTCCTGCACAGCTCTTATCACAGTGGAGGCAATTATCCCCCAAGCAAATTGGTAAAATGCACCTGTGAATCCGTCAGGGCCCGGTGCACTATCTTGGGATAGCCTGAAGACATAAGTCTTGGATTTCTGCGGCAGTAGGGATTGAGCAGAGGGTGTCAGTGTCTAACTGATCAACCAGAGAGGGAATACAGTCAAGAACAGTACTATCTGCTAAATGATGTTGGGAAGAGAAGGCTTCCTGAAAATGTGTCACAGCAATTGAAGTCATTTCCCCAGGGTCCGAAGTGAGAAGGCCTGCAGAGTTTTGAAGTTGAGATATGCACATTTTTTTCCTCTTAGCTAAAGTGGTAGAGTGAAAGAATCTGGTATTTCTATCCCCTTCAGTGAGCCATCGGACTCTAGATTTCTGTCTCCAAAAGCATTCCTCCTGAAGCAACATTTTGGACAGAACAAGTTTAGCCTCATCCAGGGCAGTCTGATTTGTAGTGGAAGGCTGGGTGTCATAAGCGTGTTCTGCCTTAATAACATCATCCTCCGCTTTTGCCACATTATTATGAATATTACCAAAGACTTGATAATTCCAAACTTTAAGCATTTGCCTGAGACTCTTGAGCTTAAGATAAAGGGTTAAGGTAGGTGAAGAAGCTAAAGGACTAGTATCCCAACACTTTTTAACATCAGCAAGAAGATGGTCATGATAAGTCCACATTTTTTGGAAACAGAATCTGGTTTTCCTTTTAATCTGGGGAGTCTGCAACACAAGTAGAGGGGCATGATCTGAGACTTCCCTGGAAAGATGTTCAACGGAGAAGGCATAATGAGCCATCCAATCAGAATTGGTTAGAATTCTATCCAGTCTGGCCCAAATACCCCTGCTTCCTGATTGATTGTTATGCCAAGTGTAGGAAGATCCTTTGAAACCAGTATCCAAAAGTGCACAATTTGATATACAGTCCTTAAAATCAGTCATTGCAATCGAATTAGGATCATTACCACCAATTTTTTCCTTTGTATCAGTAATGTAGTTGAAGTCTCCTGCCACCATCCAAGGACCAGAAATGTTAGAGTGGACGTTAATTAAAGAAGTCCAAAGACCCTTTCTCTCAATCACATTGCATTTTGCATATACTGCAGTTAAGTGAAAAGGGACTTGACCATTAAGACCCATGAGAAGAGTAATTTGCTGATCATCTCTAGTAACCAGAGAAACATGCAGATGGTCTTTCCATAATACCCAGATGTGGGCCATTTCATCAGAATTTGCAATAATTTTAGACATACCCCTACGAGATAATATCTTCTAGGCACAATAGTTGAGGACTGTCGAGACGTTGCAAATCATGTAAACCCGCGCCTTTTTAAAATGGGGAATCTGTCAATGGAAGCTACTAGTCATCTTGTAGATTTTCAAAAAAAAAAAAAGATTAGCAGTCGTGGTTGACAACCTCATAAATTATTGATATGTTTAAATTTACATGACATGAGTATTAGAGAAACATTGACATTTTAGAATTGTAGCTCAGTTTCTTAATTTTAGAATATCTAAAACATGTCATTAGCTAAGAGTACTGTTTGGATAGTGTTGGATGAAAAGTAAAGTGTGTTTTATTATTGTCTTATTCAGTGACGATACTATCAATTTCTTTACTTGATTTCTGCATAGCTAGTGACAGTGTTGTCTTTAAGCTAAAAAGTATCATGCTATATTTTATTTCTGCTAAATAGCTAGTGAAAGTGTTGTCTTTATGTTGGATGTTAAAATAAAATTCATGTTTTCATTGTGTACATGTATTGCCAATTTCACATGTTACTGCTATGTTTTTAGATTGTGTTATTATCTTGTCAATATTTAATTAGTTGGGTGTTGTATGTGAGCTGAGATGCGTGGGTGCAACCTAACATTGCACGCATCTTAGGAGAGCGTGTTAAGCCCGTGCCAATCAACCTACCCGTTCAAGACTTTGGGATTGATATGCACGTTCTCATTTTGAATGATGAGAATGTGTATATCTAACTCAAAGTCTTGAATTGTCCCGTTTGGACAGTCTGTGAATGTTTGATCGCACTTAGGTGGTTAATTACTATATGTGTTTGTGTTGTTTGTTAAAAATTTTGGCTGCGTCTTCTCACTCCTCTCTGATATACCTTTATTGATTTTGATTATTTTCTTAACCACTTATTAGTAAGTGTTTAAGAAAATTTCTTAATCAATAAATATTTTGTGGTATATCGGAGAGGTGTGGGGAGATGCTGCCGAAATTTTTAGCAAACAACACAACACATATAGTAATTAATCGTGCGATCAAACCTTCACAGATGGGTTAAAAAGTGAAGATCTAAATGATATTTCCGTCCTATTTAAAATGGCAGACATGGACGATGTGAGGTAAGGGTTGTACTTTTTATTTTGTTAAACATGTTAAAGTTTTGTGTGTTTACATTTCATTCGCATAGGGAAAATGTCTGAAGATCGTTCATGGATGTACCGTAGAGTAGTTGATCAGGTGGTGTCTATAGAATTTAAAAATGGAGTTGAGAGATTCATTCAGTTTGCTTTGAGAAATTCTATTGAAGCTGTAGATTGTGAGGGTCGTATCCGATGTCCTTGTGTAGTCTGTAAGAATTTGAAGTGGCTGACAACATGGGATGTACAACGTCATTTATACAGAAAGGGGTTTGTTAAAGATTATACAAACTGGATATGTCATGGTGAAACATTGTGGTCGACCTACGAGCCTGCCAATGTTGGAAGTGGAAGTTCATATGTTGATATGGTCATAGATGCTGCTGGTCCAGGATTCAATGTTCACGAGGAGCATGTACATAATGAAGAACCGCCAAACAAGACAGCTGAAAGATTTTATCAGCTACTCAAAGATGCTGATGAGCCATTGTGGACTGGATGTCAAAATCACTCTCGACTGTCTGCGGTGTCACAATTATTGAACTTGAAATCTGAATTTCACATCAGTGAGATTTGTTTTGATCGTTTGTTACTGATTATCAAAAGTATGTTGCCACAAGATGAGAAATTACCTGAAAATTTTTATCGTGCAAAGAAGATGGTCACTGACTTAGGGCTTGGATATGAGAAAATAGATGCATGTCCTAATCATTGCATGCTATATTATAATGAGGCTAAAAGTAAGGTATCATGTTCCATATGTGGTCATGATAGATTCAAGCCTAAGAAAGGGGACAATTCAAAGCAAAAAGATATACCATATATGTCATTGCGGTATTTTCCTATTGCACCGAGATTGCAGAGAATGTATATGGCACCAAAGATAGCTCAACATATGAGATGGCATGCGGAAAGAGTACGTCGACAACATAATGTAATCAGTCATCCTGCAGATGCCGAAGCTTGGAGTCACTTTAACCGTGCTCACCCTACTTTCTCAAAAGAGTCGCGTAATGTAAGGCTGGGTTTATGTACTGATGGATTCAATCCATTTGGAGGTTCAGTGACTTCCTACTCTTGCTGGCCAGTTTTCGTGACACCATATAATATTCCGCCAAATATGTGCATGAAACGAGAGCATTTATTTCTATCATTATTGATCCCTGGTCCAAAAAGTCCTGGGAAAAAATTAGACATATATCTCAGGCCGTTGATTGATGAGTTGAAGTTGTTATGGACTGATGGGGTTACTACCTATGATGCATGCAGAAAACAAAATTTCACTATGAAGGCTGCATTGATGTGGACAATAAGCGACTTTCCTGCATATGGAATGTTATCTAGCTGGAGCACTCATGGAAAACTAGCATGTCCTTACTGTATGGACAGTTCCAAATCATTTGTACTTAAGCATGGTGGCAAGTCATGCTGGTTTGATTGTCATCGACGATTTCTACCAAGGGACCATCCGTTTAGAAGGCAAAAAGATGCATTCTTAAAGAACAGAATTGAATTGGAAGAAGCTGATTTTGAACGGTTGTCTGGTCCACATTTAGCAGCACGTGTACAGAACTTACCAGATATAGCACAATTGTCGAGCAGCACAAGACAACTCCCTGGATTTGGGAAGGATCACAATTGGGTCAAAAAAAGTATCTTCTGGGAATTGCCTTATTGGTCAACTCTTCTTATACGACATAACATCGACGTCATGCATGTTGAGAAGAATGTCTTTGATAATGTGTTCAACACTGTTATGGACATAACAGGCAAAACAAAGGATAATGTGAATGCCCGTTTAGACTTGAAAATACATTGTAAACGTCCAGAACTGTACCTTATTGATAGAAATGGTAAAACAGTTAAACCGAAAGCAAGTTACGCCCTTGGAGCTGCACAGATTAAAGAAGTATGCTCTTGGCTAAAACAGTTGAGATTTCCAGATGGTTATGTGTCTAACATTGCTCGTTGCGTGAATACAAATGAGGGGAAAATATATGGAATGAAAAGTCATGACTGTCATGTGTTCATGCAGAGGTTGTTACCTATTGTATTTCGTGATATGATGCCGAAGGCGATATGGGGAGCAGTGACTGAGTTAAGTCAGTTTTTCAAAATTTTATGTGCATCAGAGCTCAGGTATGAAGATGTGGAAACTATTGAACAGAATGTGATCACGACAGTTTGTAGATTGGAAAAGATATTTCCACCATCATTCTTTGATTCAATGGAGCACCTGCTTATACACTTACCATATGAGGCTAAAGTAGGAGGGCCAGTACAATTTAGATGGATGTATCCATTTGAGAGGTAATATATATATATTTTCTCCTCATAATTCAATTACATGGTGATGTGTTTTTCATTATCTTATGAACATTCTGGTAGGTGTATGCATGAATTGAAAATGAAAGTTCGCAACAAGGCAAAAGTAGAGGGTTCCATTGCCGAGGCGTACATTATGGAAGAAATATCAAATTTCTGTTCAATGTACTTTGAACCTGAGGTACAAACTCGTCGAACTCGGCCACCACGTAATGATGATGGGGGAGACTCCGTTCACTCTGAGCGACTGTCGATATTTAAGTATCCTGGACGTGCGTATGGACGTTCCTCGAGTCGGATGCTAAATGATAGAGAATTGCACTGTGCAGAAATTTACATCCTTTTAAATTGTATGGAGGTTGAACCTTATGTTGCGTAAGTTCTCTGCTCAAATTACATTGTGTCTATAACTTATTATTTTTCATTCCATCTATAATGCTCCAATGGTCGTAATACAGACAATTTGACTCAGAATTAATCCAAAGATGTCCATATCTCACTGACATGGAGGTTGAAAAAGAACGAGAAAAATCATTCGCTTCTTGGCTGAAATATCGTGTAAGTATTATTACTACTCTTTCTCCTTGTTGGGTCAATGACAAATTCTGACTAGTGTGCTGTCCATATGTAGGTTGAAAATGATTTTATTACTGATCAAAGAATTCGAGTGATCAGTTATGGCCCATCGAAAGTTGCACGTACATATCCAGCATTTATTGTGAATGGGTATAGATTTCACACTAGACAATATGGGCAGAATAAGTCAACAATGAACAGCGGGGTATGTGTGAAAGGAAGTACATATAATGAAAACGAATGTGATTATTATGGTATTATTGAGGAGATCTTAGAATTGCAATATCTCGGAGATGACAACCATATATTTCTGTTAAAGTGTCATTGGTTTGATCCTAATTCTGTTCGAAATGACACAACATATGGGATTGTCGATATCAGACATAAGTCTAAATTGAATACTTATGATCCATTCATTTTGGCCGCACAAGCCCAGCAGGTCTATTATACAAAGTATCCATCGTCTAGAAATAAAGAAAGAAATGATTGGTGGGCAGTTTGCAAGGTTAAGACAAGGCTTTTCCCGGATTATGAGTTGGATTTGACTGAAACAGAGCAGTTGGATGTGAATGCCGAATTCTTTCAATCAGACTTGGGTGATGATGTAGACTTGCCTGCTTCTAGTGATGAATCTGTGGAGGCACCGTCTTTATCTAAAGAGAATGAAGTGGAGGAAGTCGATCCAGAACAACCAGAAATACAGTTGGGGGACTCCGAAGAGGAGGAATATATTAGTGATCAAAATGAATCTGATAATGAAGATGTGAATGCTGAATTTGTTATATCTCCAACATCTGAAGAAGAAATGGAGAATGTTTGATTAATGGTATACAATTTTATCTGGGAATTTTAATACTCTGTAACTTTCTTTCTTTCACTATTTGATGAATATGCATGTATTTTATTACCAGTTGAAGATATGGTTCGAGGACGGCGTGGGACTCCCAGAGGTGGGAGGGGAGAGGGTAGCGGGAGGAGATTTACTTCCGTTTCACCACCGGTAGTAGGTATGTATACTTTCCCTTCATAATGCATTGTAGTATTTGTTGAAAATAATTCATTATGTATTTGTGTTATCTGATTATTATTTTCACAGGACCCACGACCTCTACACCGTTACGACCGACCTCTGCACCGCTACCACCGGTAGTAGGTATGTATACTTTCATGTATAATGCATTGTAGTATTTGTTGAAAATAATTCTTTATGTTTTTGTGTTATCTGATTCTTATTTTCACAGGACCCACGACCTCTGCACCGTTACCACCGAGGGATGCACCGCTACCACCGGTAGTAGGTATGTATACTTTCATGTATAATTCATTTGAGTATTTGTTTAAAATAATTCTTTATGTTTTTGTGTTATCTGATTCTTATTTTCACAGGACCCACGACCTCTGCACCGTTACCACCGAGGGATGCACCGCTACCACCGGTAGTAGGTATGTATACTTTCATGTATAATTCATTTGAGTATTTGTTTAAAATAATTCTTTATGTTTTTGTGTTATCTGATTCTTATCCTTACAGGACCCACGGCCTCTGCACCGTTACCACTGACAACGGGTACATTGACGGCCTATGCACCGCCATCACACATGGCGAGTGGATCTACACCTCCCCCAGCTGAGTCAGGTATGTTCATTTGCATATTTATGTTTTTTTGATAGTTTGTTTTATTTATACTATTTAATTCGTATAGTACGTGCTGATGACGAGGCGAGTCATCATGAGGGGGAGGGCTGTTGTAATGAGACGATGCGGGCAGTGTGGATAAATGAAGGGTACGTAATGCATTATTTTTGTTATTTATTCGTCATTGTGGTATTAATATTTTTAATTTCAGGAATAAAATAGAGCCAGCCCAAGCATCACAATTTATTACAAAGACAATTCAAGCACATTTTCCAGGCCCCATCCATCGCTTTGCTGATTTTCCGATGGGTGTTCAGGATTTATTGTTCTCTATGTTCTTGGTATTTATCTTATTTTATCATATTAAGTCATTTTCAATTATTATTTTAACCCACTTTGTTATGTAACATATAAATTTTTGTTGTTGTTAATATATAGAGGAATCATCGATTCACAGAACATTCAGATGAGTTACGTGCTAGATTTGCATGGACAGCTACTGCAAGAGATAATTTCAAACATCTTATGTACAATGCCCGAAGATATGCAAAAAAAGCATGTGCAAGTACTGATAAGAACATATGGAAGGAGCATGGGCCTGTGTGGATGAGAAAGGAGTATTGGACAGAGCTGTGCAACATTTGGGAAGCGGAGAAATGGAATGCCAATTCAAACAAAGCAAAGCAAAACAGAGCAGCGCATCCTGAAGCGAATTTACACACGGGTGGCTCTGTCTCCTTTGCAACACATAAAGCGAGATTAGTAAGTACACTTCTACATATATAAATTTTTTGTTTCTATTATGAAACTGTGATTTATTTGAATAACAGGAAGCACAGTTAAAGCGGCCAGCTCAATTTCATGAACTTTTTGATCGAACTCATAAGAAGAAAGGGACAAATGCTTACATTAGTGAGAAAGCTCGGGAGGTAGCGGTAAGTGTATACATTAATAGTTTTCATTTAAGATTAAATTGTAGAATAATTTGGTTTTGTTTTTTTTTGGTTTTTGCAGGACTCATATAGTAGACGAATGGATGAGAGGTACGGGGATGACAGTCAGCGTCCAGAGTTGGATCCTGCCATTTGGGTTGCAGCATCTGGGGCACCCAAGAAAGGACATGTTTATGGTTTTGGACATAGCTTGGGCACGACTAGGGTGTTATCATCATGCTCGAGTTCGGTCTCACATGCGACCTCTCCATTTACCACACCAGCAGCCCCAGATGGTTCTTCCAGTGCCGCCCCGACCATGACTCCAGATATGTTTAGGCAGATCGTCAACGAGACCGTCTCTCAGAATATCTCTCAGAATATCTCAACCATCGTCGCTCAGACCGTCTCCCAGATGCTCACATCCTTGGGAATTGATAGTAGTAGAGCACCTCCTGCACCTCCTGCACAGCAGCCTCCGGTAAGTATTTTATTTGATTGATTTTCTATTTGTTAACTCTAAATATCATCTTACAAAATATAAGAATTTAGATTGAGGAGGGGAAAATATCATTTTCTTAACTCTAAATATCATCTTACACCTATCCTCTGGATATTAGAATCAACAGGCAGACTGTTCTGCAGGATTTTCCATAGGTGTATAGAGATTTTGGTTAGAACTGAAAGTGAAAAGATATGTATAAATTCTATTCACTTGAGTGGGGGAGGATACAGATCTATAAATATTCATAAAGCTAGAATAATATAAGGAAAGTAACATGTAGACATGAATAAAATATGCCAATTTAGGTGAAAAGATCTCCCCAAAGTCTGGTAACTGTCATGGCAGGAAGCCAGGAACAGCACCTCTAAGCAAAGGAAGGGCAGTTCATACAAAGGAGCATAGGTCATAAGTTACAAGAAGTTCATTTTCAGTGGGGAGATGAAAGTGACTTGTCAGAACTGACGGAATCCAAATCGGATGCCCGGTTTGAGCTCGGCGCTCAAACTTCATTTTTAAAATACACTTAGTTCAAATGAACTGTTAGGATGGGGCATTTGGTTCTAAAATCTGAAATACCGGTCGGATGGCCGTGCCGATCATTCCAATACGACCGGGGAGATGAAAGTGACTTGTCAGAACTGACGGAATCCAAATCGGATGCCCGGTTTGAGCTCGGCGCTCAAACTTCATTTTTAAAATACACTTAGTTCAAATGAACTGTTAGGACGGGTCCGGGGGTCTAAAATTCGAAATACCGGTCGGATGGCCGTGCCGATCATTCCAATACGACCGGGGAGATGAAAGTGACTTGTCAGAACTGACGGAATCCAAATCGGATGCCCGGTTTGAGCTCGGCGCTCAAACTTCATTTTTAAAATACACTTATTTCAAATGAACTGTTAGGACGGGTCCGGGGGTCTAAAATCTGAAATACCGGTCGGATGGCCGTGCCGGTCATTCCAATACGACCGGGGAGATGAAAGTGACTTGTCAGAACTGACGGAATCCAAATCGGATGCCCGGTTTGAGCTCGGCGCTCAAACTTCATTTTTAAAATACACTTAGTTCAAATGAACTGTTAGGACGGGGCATTTGGTTCTAAAATCTGAAATACCGGTCGGATGGTCGTGCCGATCATTCCAATACGACCGGGGAGATGAAAGTGACTTGTCAGAACTGACGGAATCCAAATCGGATGCCCGGTTTGAGCTCGGCGCTCAAACTTCATTTTTAAAATACACTTAGTTCAAATGAACTGTTAGGACGGGTCCGGGGGTCTAAAATTCGAAATACCGGTCGGATGGCCGTGCCGATCATTCCAATACGACCGGGGAGATGAAAGTGACTTGTCAGAACTGACGGAATCCAAATCGGATGCCCGGTTTGAGCTCGGCGCTCAAACTTCATTTTTAAAATACACTTATTTCAAATGAACTGTTAGGACGGGTCCGGGGGTCTAAAATCTGAAATACCGGTCGGATGGCCGTGCCGGTCATTCCAATACGACCGGGGAGATGAAAGTGACTTGTCAGAACTGACGGAATCCAAATCGGATGCCCGGTTTGAGCTCGGCGCTCAAACTTCATTTTTAAAATACACTTAGTTCAAATGAACTGTTAGGACGGGGCATTTGGTTCTAAAATCTGAAATACCGGTCGGATGGCCGTGCCGATCATTCCAATACGACCGGGGAGATGAAAGTGACTTGTCAGAACTGACGGAATCCAAATCGGATGCCCGGTTTGAGCTCGGCGCTCAAACTTCATTTTTAAAATACACTTAGTTCAAATGAACTGTTAGGACGGGTCCGGGGGTCTAAAATTCGAAATACCGGTCGGATGGCCGTGCCGATCATTCCAATACGACCGGGGAGATGAAAGTGACTTGTCAGAACTGACGGAATCCAAATCGGATGCCCGGTTTGAGCTCGGCGCTCAAACTTCATTTTTAAAATACACTTAGTTCAAATGAACTGTTAGGACGGGGCATTTGGTTCTAAAATCTGAAATACCGGTCGGATGGCCGTGCCGATCATTCCAATACGACCGGGGAGATGAAAGTGACTTGTCAGAACTGACGGAATCCAAATCGGATGCCCGGTTTGAGCTCGGCGCTCAAACTTCATTTTTAAAATACACTTAGTTCAAATGAACTGTTAGGACGGGTCCGGGGGTCTAAAATTCGAAATACCGGTCGGATGGCCGTGCCGATCATTCCAATACGACCGGGGAGATGAAAGTGACTTGTCAGAACTGACGGAATCCAAATCGGATGCCCGGTTTGAGCTCGGCGCTCAAACTTCATTTTTAAAATACAAGATGAAATTTGAACTTATATTGTGTGTGTGTATTTATATATATGAAAATGAGCTGGCTTAAACTATTGGCATACTCTTGTTAATGCTTGATTTCTTTATTAAGTCTTGTTAATGCTTGATTTCTTTATTAAGGATTTGATTATAATTTTTTTAAATGATATACAGGATCATCCGTCGCGAGATGTTGGACGAGACGACGACCAGGATGATGTTGGACGAGACGACGACCAGGATGAGACATATGTGGAGGATTTGTGATTTTATTTTAGTTGTGTATGTTGTCATTTTATTATTATGGATGTATGATTAATTTGTGATTTTATTTTAATTGTGTGTAATTTGAGGTTCGTGGAGATTGTGATCCGTGTAGTTGATTTATTATTGTTTTATGAAATTGTTATTTATCAGGTGCTTGTATGTGATGAATTTGAGATTTGTCGATATTGTTGTCTGTGTAGTTGATTTTATATTTATGTTATGAATTTGTTATTTATCAGGTAATTTATTTATCAGTTTAAATAAATTTTTAAAAAAAAAATAATGCAAAATTAGCGACCGCATGGAGACTGAATTGCGACCGAATAGCGACTATACGTTATATTTCTTTTATTAAATAATTATACTTGGCGACCGACTAGCGACCGAATTGAGACCGAATAAATCCAATAGGTTAATTTTATTTTTAAAAATACAACATAATTAGAGACCGAATAGCGACCGAATTGAGACCGACTTAATTAGCGACCGATCAGGCGACCGATTATAATCGGTCTCTGGTAACGACTGATACTGCGACCGAATTATGTCGGTCGCTATATAGCGACTAGTATATAGCGACCGACATGTTCGGTCGCTAGATAGTCTCTGTTCGGTCGCAATGGAGATTTGCGACCGATCTACGACTGAATAGCGACCGCTAGGTCGGTCGCTATCCGCGATTTTTCTTGTAGTGTATGTAAGTTGCTATATTGGCCGCTTCTGCCCAAAACCTTCTAGGTAATTTACTTTCAATCAACATGGTTCGGGTCATCTCCACCACAGTTCTATTTCTTCTCTCCACAATCCCATTCTGTTCAGGTGTCCTGGGAGAAGAAAACCTGTGAGTTAGTCCCTCTTTTTCACAAAGATCAGTAAACATGGAGTTTTCAAACTCACCTCCATGGTCAGATTGAATATAACAGACCTTGTATTTCCCTTCTTGTTTGACCTTATTGAAAAATAGATTAAACTTTTGAAATGCATCACTTTTATTTGCTAAGAAAAATATCCATGAATATCTAGAGAAGTCATCTATGATGACATAGCCAAACCTGTGCCCATTAAGACTCTGAGATCTAGTGGGACCGAAAAGGTCCATATGGAGAAGTTCCATTGGTCTAGAGGACAATGGCTCAGATCTTAATTTGAAAGAATTCCTGGTTTGTTTGCCTAGAGCACAGGCATCACATGATTTTGAAATGGAATTGAATTTAATTCTAGGCATGCCTTTAACTAAATCATGCTTGACCAATTTATTTAAAGTAGTAAAGCTAGTATGACCTAGACATCTATGCCATTCAAAAGTATCATTTTCAGAGTTGGCAGATAAGCAAATAGTAGATTCAGATTCCTCATCTAAGTCTACAATGTAGACATTATTAATCCTGTTGGCTACAAATTTAACCACATCAGAATTTATTTCAAGGATTTTGCATGAACTATCATCAAATACAACCCTGTGACCCCTGTCACATAACTGACTAATGCTAATCAGGTTGTGTTGAAGCCCTTCCACAAGTAAGACTTTTTCAATAGAGTTTGAGGAAGACTTACCTACTGTACCAACTCTAATTATTTTACCTTTGTTCTTTCCTCCAAACTTGACTAGACCCCCTGGCTTCATCTCTATCTTGCTAAACTTGGATCGATCTCCTGTCATATGCCTGGAGCAGCCACTGTCGAGGTACCACTTGTTGTCTTCAGCTGCCAGGCCGACCTACACAAATACATCAAGCAGAGTGATTTGGAACCCAAGATGAGTTGGGTCCAAAGGCATTGTTTAACTCTCTGATCAAGTGTTTAGGTATCCAGATTTGCTTCAGCATGGTTTTATCTGGCACCTTCCTTTCTGGTTTATTAAAGTTGAATCAGCTGGTCTGGAGAAGTGAGTTCTATTACATTCATTAGTCTTCCTATCCCTAGGAAATTTCTTGTAAGCTTGTTGATTAACATGTTTTTGACTATGAACATTATTTCTCCAGTAGTTCCTGTTTGGACTCATCTGATTGTTGTAATTCAAGCTCTTAATCTGATTCACTTTCTTGGTCCATCTACCATTAGTGTTCTGGTGAGTGAGCTTAGTGACATTCTTCATACAATTCATTCCCATCTTAAATGGTTGATCAGCACTGGTTTTTGTGTTTTCTTTAGGACTTTGAATTCCCTTAGTGCTGTTTGAGCTAGATGGTGTGTCCAGCTTCTCTTTTCCCTTCTCTGGGCAAAAGGTGATGGTCTTGAATTGCAAGGGTCCCTTGTTGGTTGGGTCATAGCCTAGACCCTCCTTATTGAAATTGACCCTAGTCCCTAGTATAGCATCTAAACTAGTTTTTCCTTGGATAAACTTTTCTAGGACTTTCTGTTTGTCTTCTAGCTCCTTTTGAAGGGACTCAGAATTTTTTAGAAGTTCAATATTTACTTTCTTCACAGCTTCATATTTCTCTGAGTTCACTCTAATTTCATTCCTACTTTCTTCAATTTTAATGTTGAGTTCATTGAGCTGATTTTGACTTTCTTGAACTTCTCCCTTGAGCTTATCATTTTCTTTTCTTAGTGAGGTCATTTCTCCTAATTGCTCTTTTAGCTTCTGATTTTCCTTACAGACCAGAGTTTGTTCTTCAACATTTGTGTTAAATTTTCTTTTCAGAACTCTGTGCTCTTTAATAAGAGAATTAAATTTATCTAACAATTCACCATAAGCATCCTCTCAGTCATCAATTGAGTAATTTTCAAAAATATTTATTACCTCCTCTTCACTGTTTGCCATAAGGCAAATTCCATCTTCATATTCTTCTGAGGAAGTGTCTTCGGGATCTTCTTCTTCCTCGCTCCATGTGCAGACCATCGCCTGTGGCTTCTTCTTCTTCTGCACCTTTGTGTTCTTCTTTTGAAGATAGGGACCCTTCTTCTGGAGGTCTGGCCATTTGCCTTTCATGTGTCCCTGTTTGTTACAATTAAAACAAGTCAGTCTCTTAGGATTTCTATCCCTGTAACTGGTAAATTCAGCATTCTTGTTAAAAGAGTGTGGCTTCTTCTTCCTAAAGGTCTTTCCCTTTTTCTTCAAAAATTTTCTGAACTGTCTAGTGAGCATTGCCTGCTCCTCCTGGTCGAGATTTGAAAAACCTTCAAGCTCGGACAAGGACTCGGGGCTACTGCTGCTATTCCTGCTGTTGCTACCCTTGTTGCGGGATGCCCTTAGAGCCACATTCTTAGCCTTCCTATCACTTCCTTCTCCACCTCCTTTGAAATTCATCTCATAGGTCATAAGGGATCCTATGAGTTCATTCACAGTGAAGATAGTCAGATCTTTTGACTCCTCAATCACAATGGCCTTAGTTTGCCATGCCGGGGATAAAGATCTAAGAATTTTCCTGACTATATCTGCCTCAGCAAGATCCTTCCCTAGCCCTTTAAGTGTGTTTGTGATCAAGGATAACCTGGCATACATTTCAGTTACATTCTCCTCTGCATTCATCCTAAACATTTCATACTTAGAAGTGTAGAGGTTTACCTTCGAGGCTTTCACTTGAGCTGTACCTTCATAGATCAATTGCAGCTCATCCCACATTCGCTTGGCAGTCTTGTAGGCAGATATACGGGCATATTCCTCTGGATGAACAGCACATTGGATGATGTTCAGTGTCGTCCAGTTGAGTGAAGATAGCTTGACATGGTCATCTGTCCAAGCGTCCTCGTTTGGTGGCAGATCATATGGCCCAACAGTAATTACTCTCCATAGTTTATGGCTCTGAGCCCTAATAAACACTTCCATCCTGTTCTTCCAAAATAGATAGTTACTACCATCAAAAAACAGAGGGCGACTAATGGATTGACCTTCGACCATGAAGGTTCTAGGACCATTGGCATTTCCTTGACCATTCGTCCACATGGCGTAAACCTGCTCTGATACCAAATGTTAGCGCAGCAAGAGTGATATAGAAGGGGGGGATGAATAGATCACTCCCAATTTGTAAAAACTTCGGCTAAAAATTAATTCTACTGTTTACACTCCTCCTGAACCCGCACAATGAGAATGCTAACGCAGTCAACAATCAAGACAGTATAAGTAGATGAGATTGAAGAGCTGATCACAAAGAAGCAAAGAGACAAGCATATGGAGAGCGCAGATAATAACAGCAAACCACATAATAGGCAATCGGATTTTTAGGTGGTTCGATTGCAGTCCGCAATCTACATCCACCCCACTCCAACTAGAGTGAGGATTCCACTAGTCACTGCTAGAACACGACAGACTCAGTCTGCGAACAACTTGCTGCCACACAGCTTGAATACCCAAGGGAAATAAATCCCTCAACCAAACTCTGCTACCCATAGAGCTTGAAACATGTTCCAGCTACCAGCTAGAACAGAACCGGAGACAAGTCTCCCTTCCTCCAACCCGGAGAGAAACTACTAATGACAACCCGTCACTAGCAACACCAGAGATCACCGATCTCTCTTCCTCTGCAACCCAGAGGGAAACCGGAGTTACACTCCCTTCCTCCACACATTGGAGGGGAACAAATTCGAATCAGAAGAATGAACAAATAAAAAGAACACAAAATAGAAACAAGGACCAATGAAGAAGCAGTCGGTTCTGAAACCAATACAAATGTAGCTTCAAAGGAAGTAATTCATCAAACCGCAGACACTGCTCTCTCTCTCTCGAACATATTCCTCTCGGATCTGGACAATGTGGGACTCTCTGCTCTCTCTCTTTTCTGGATCGTGCAGCCTCACTCGAATATCTTCTATTCATTCTTTTCACGATCTCTCTTTCACTGAAGGACGATGCTCCATATATATAGCAGATGATGGGCATGTGGCTTTCAGGTTCCCGCCCAGAGAGCACCTCGGATCACGTGCCAGGGATCATCCTCAGATCACGTGCCTGATCATTAACCTGTGTTTATCTTTTGACAGAGACAGAAGACAAGATTCGAATTAGGTAGTTCAGACTGTTAATTAGCAAATGTACATACTTTAAAGCAGCAAATGATCAAGTGTGTACAACGTGAGAGTGAGTGTATAGACTTAATGTATGAACGCATGTAAAAGACGGTGTACAGACTTGTGATGAAAGTATTTTCATAGCACGATAAAATATGAAGACTTCTGTGAAATGCATGAGGGAATCGAGTGTATAAACTTGACACAACAGTTAACCAAGTGGGTATCATGTGAGAGTGTATACACTTGGAGGTCTTCAGCGTCTTCAGTGAATAGACTCAACCAATGTATATAGTTGAAGGTCTAACAATCGAGTGTATAGACTTAGGCCTAACAATTGAATGTATAGGGTTGAAGACCTAACAATCGAGTGTATAGACTTAGGCCTAACAATTGAATGTATAGGGTTAAAGATCTAACAATAGAGTGTGTAGACTTGAAGCTTGGAAGGATGTATACACTTAGCCTTTGAGGAACGATGTATAGACTCTGATCGTGAAGGCAGGCTGTATAGACTTGAATCGCTTGAAGCGATGTACAAACTTGGTGAGGCTCAAGCAGTGTACAGACTTGTGAAGGCGTCAGCGTTGTACAGACTTGGAAGTTCCACTGTGGATGTATGGACTTGATGATCCACTGTGGATGTATAGACTTGACAAGTGAAGCCGATGTACAGACTTGCCGATTCGAAGCCACTTTACAGACTTTGAAGAATAGTTCAATGTATAGACTTGAAGCCCCTGAGCTAATGTATAGACTTCACGCTGTACAGACTTTAGACTTTGATCATTTGAGCAGTATGCAATGTACAGACTTAGCGATGTATAGACTTGGCCAGGAAAGCGTAGGGAAAGGTATGAGTGTATAGACTTGGCCAAGCGTAGGAAAAGATATGGAGTGTACAGACTTGGTGAAACAAAGTCCAGTGTATAGACTTGGAGAAGCGAAACCGATGTACAGAGTTAGATGGATTTGAACGGGAGAGTGTATGGACTTGGTTCCTGTAGCAGTGTATAGAGTTGAAGGTCTGAAGGTGATGTATAGACTTGGTGAACACTGCAACAGTAATCGGATGTATAGAGTTGAAGTTAGACAAACCAGTGTATAGACTTCAGTTAAGTGCATTGGTTGTACAGACTTCAATTAGAAGATGCCCGGTGTACAGACTTGAAGAAGAGATGCCAATGTACAGACTTAATGAAATGAACATGAAGGCATGCTATACAGACTTACTCGATCAAGCTGATGTACAGACTTTGATACCCAGACAGTCAGTGTTCTGATGGGTCGACGCATTAGCAAGGGTGGGTCGACCCACTACTGTTCATACTAACTAAGCAGAGTGTAGATAGATGAAATAATGAAACAGCATATGAACTGTACTCACTTACATGATGAACCAGCATAAATCTAGAGATAGAGGATTGATTTATAGTGTGAGACATCATCAAAACCATAGGGATGCAACAAATCCAACTCGGTGCAAGCTCTGTCTTGTACTTCTATCTGCCATCTCGGTGCAGCTCCTGTTTGGACTGCATATCCCGACTCGGTGCATTCTTTCACTTTATGAATAACATGAAGTCGGTGCATCTTCTATTGTATTACCATTCTCGGTGCAAGGTTTGATCTGCACCTTGTCGGTGCAACCTTTGGTTATACGAAGGTATTGGAACTCAACTCGGTGCATACTTCGCTTAAGACAAAAATCATGTTCGGTGCATAGCCAAGCCTTTAAAAATCCCTATAGCAACAAGGTCGGTGCTGCTCCTGTTCCAGGATTTTTAGACTTGGTGCAAGTCCTGTAGACAGCTGACGTAGTTTGGTGCATCTTCTGCTTCATTTCACATCGGTGTTTCTCTTGCCCGCCTTAGTCAATGCTTATTCCTTTAACTCGGTGCAAACTTCTCTCTCTGGCAAAATAAACTCAGTACAACCTTGTGTTTTGTTATTTCTTGTCCGAGCATATCTGTTGCACGATCCCACGATCAGAGTCTATGATCTGTGCTAATGACGTCATACATTTTCCCAAGTCAGTGCACCTCTCGCACCTGCTCACTTCAACTCGGTGCAACCACTTGTTCACCTTGTTGCAAGTCAGTGGAACGGTTGATTTGGGAACTCCTACTCAGTGCAGTTTCTGGCTGCTTACTCCTTACACTGATACGAATTGTGCTAAGTGTGTGACAAATTGTTTATTTCTTCTCTAACAGTTTGTCTGTGCGTTCACCAGGAGAATGGCACGTGATCCGAGGAAGATAGAGGTCCAGAACATTCTGACACGTGTCCCAACCTTTCAGGCGGGAAACGTGGTATCCACACGCCTAAGGTTCTGGATCAGACATATATATATGCTGAGGAAAAGGGTTCGAGAAGCGGATGGAACTGTTGAAAAGAAGAGCAGTGTGAGAGCAGTGGATCAAGAGAGAAAACCAGAGACTACCCACTCCATCCAAAGCTGAGAGAAAATTTTCTAAGAGAGAGAAGTGATTGTGAATGTGAAGATCTACTTCTACGGAAGCTATATTGCTTTTGCTTTTAGAGAAAATTATCGTTCATCGATCGTGTTGTTTTCGAGTTTCCTTTATTTTCATTCCATTCTGTTTCCCTCCATTGTCCTTGGAGGAAGAGAGGTTTGATCCTCTGGTTGTGTGAGTTACTTGGGAGTAACTGCACAGGGTTCCCTTTGCGACGTGCAAAGGAAGGGAGATTGGTTCTCCAGTGTTTTTCTTCTGGTTGATCAGAAAACTGAGGAGGGTGTTCCTCAGGGCAAGCTGTATGGCAACGGTTGTTGCAGACTGAGTCTGCTGTGTGCGATTGAATATTGCAAGGAAACTTTACTCTCCTGAGTAAGGGGTGGACGTAGATTGCGGATAGCAATCGAACCACCTAAAAAATTCCCTGTCTCTATGTGGTTTTGCTTGTTCACATTTGTGCTGCTCTCCATCTACTTGACACATTGCTTCTTTGTGGGTTGCTTTCTCGATCTCATTCCTTATTTTAGTCATCTCTGTTGACTATCTTCGAAGTCTTCTTCACTGCAATTTGAGGGGTTGAGAAATCGTGTCTGAGTTTATCGAATTTTGGGAGTGAGCTATTCATCCCCCCCTTCTATCTCACTTTCCGCTGTGCGTATCAGGCGTTTGATTAAACTATTGTGCAATTGCATCTTATGTGTGATTGTCTTGTGCTCTGATCGTTCTTACTTGCAAGAGGCTTACCATGCCGGCTGTTCGCGTTCCTCGAGCTAGTCTTCTGCTGTAATAAAAGGCTCGGGGCGTGACAGCTTCTCTCAGGGCTGGGTATGACAAAACACCTGGGGGTGACTAGTGTGCGAGCATACATCGATTCCATGCTCATCGCCAACCAAGTCAAAGTAGAATTCAAGGCGCGAGAGTCCTCCATGATCAAGCACCTAGAGAAGGCCATGACCATAGCGAAGGAGTTCTCCCACTTCGAGATGGTCCACATCCTCATGGAGGAGAACGTCCGAGCAGACGATCTGTCTCGCCTGGCATCGACGACCACGGTCTCCAACTCTAGACCAATCTTGACCGAGGAGCTATCAGCACCGAGCATTGAAGAACCAGTACCCCAGGTAAACGCCATTGACTATGAGCCTTCATGGATGAACCCCCTCCTGGACTTCTTATTGCTACAACAACTCCCGAGAGACCACGTTGAGGCTCGTCGCACGCGAGCATGAACGGCACACTTCACAGTAGTCGACGGTCGGCTATATCGTCGATCCCTCTCAGCCCCATTATTGAAGTGCCTATTCCCTACGGAAGCTAAGCAGGCTGTTCGACAAATCCACGAAGGGCTTCGCGGAAGCTACGTAGGCGGACGTGCACTCGCACGAACCCTGATCCAACAAGGGTATTGGTGGCCTACTCTACAGCAAGATTACCTTGATTATGCTCGGAGGTGCCCATAGTGCCAGAAGTTCTCTAACCTACACCACCAGCTGGCTACACAACTGCATGCTCTAATGGAGCCCCGCCCATTTGCTCGGTGGGGGGTAGACATATTGGGCCCCTTCCCCGAAGCTCAAGGGTGGAAGAAATTCCTCATATTCACCATCGAATATTTCACCAAATGGGTCGAGGAAGAACCATTAGGGAAGATTACAAGCTAAGCAACCTAGAAATTTATGCTATGAAGCATCATCTGCCAGTTTGGGATCCCGAGAGTTCTCACGACCGACAACGGCAGACAATTCACAAGCACTATCTTCCAGGAGAAGTGCTCGGAACTATACTTCAGTGCGACATCCTCAAGCTAATGGGTTGGTGGAAAACGCCAACAGAACACTCCTACACGGCATCAAAACATGGCTGGATCAAGTAGGCGACTCGTGGATAGATTCAATCCCGAGTATTCTATGGGCCCACCGGACAACCACTAGAGCCGCCACGGGTGAAACACCCTTCCACCTTGCTTACGGGGTAGAGGCAATGGTTCCAGTGGAGAAATCCAACCCCTCACTGAGAGTGGGACGATTCGATGACGCCAGAAACAACCAGGCAATATGTGAAAACTTGGATCAACTCGAGGAAAGTTGAGCATGCGCTCAAGTGAAGCTTGTAGCATATCAACAAAAGCTGGCCCAATACTACAACGCTAGAGTCAAGGAATGACACTTCTTCCCTGGAGATTTGGTATTACGGCGAGCAAGCGTAGCAGACCCCCGGGGAGCCGGTTGAAAACTCACGCCAAATTGGGAAGGCCCATATAGGGTAACTGAAGCACTCGGTAAAGGAGCATACATGCTGGCAACGCTGGGGGGGAAAGAGGTACCTAGGACATGGAATTCGGTAAACATCAGAAAATTTTTGTAATAAGAGGTACCCAGGACATGGACTTCGGTAAACCTCAGAAAAATTTTCCAATAAAGCGTCACCAGCCGTATTCAACTAAGGTAACCTACGGTTTCCCTAGAGGCAAGCACCGCTCCCCTTGAAAATGTGAAGATAACCTACGGGTTCCCTACAGGCGAGCATCGGTCCCCTTGGAAATGATAAGGTAACCTACAGGTTCCCTAGAGGCAAGCACTGCTCCCCTTGGAAACGATAAGGTAGCCTACGGGTTCCCTATAGGCGAGCACTGCTCCCCTCGAAAACGATAAGGTAACCTATGGGTTCCCTAGAGGCGAGCCACGCTCCCCTTGGAAACGATAAGGTAACCTACGGGTTCCCTAGGTGCGAGCACTGCTCCGCTTGAAAATGAAGGTAACCTACGGGTTCCTAGAGGTGAGCACTACTCCCCTCAGAAACAATAAGGTAACCTACGGGTTCCCCACAAGCGAGCCTCGCTCCCCTTGGAAACGATAAGGTAACCTACGGGTTCCCTAGAGGCGAGCACCGCTCCCCTTGAAAATGATTAGGTAACCTATGGGTTCCCTAGAGGCGAGCCCCGCTCCCCTTGGAAATGATAAGGTAACCTACGGGTTCGCTAGAGGCGAGAACTGCTCCCCTTGAAAATAATAAAGTAACATACAGGTTCCCTAGAGGCGAGCACCGCTCCCCTTCAAAATGAAGGTAACCTACGGGTTCCCTAGAGGAGAGCACATGTAATACCATGGATTCTTATTGAATCTTTCGGATCCTTATCGGAGTGCTTTCGAATCACTTTTGTGGGTCCTAAGTTGAGTTTTACGATCCGCGTGGGTTTTTCTCTCATACAAGTTACGGAACCTAGTGGGGAGTTTATTTCTCAATTCATCGACTCGGGGACGCTACCGCTGCGATGTACTCTTTGAGAGGATCGTTTCGGCTATTTTTTCATATTTTTCTTAATTAGTAGATTTTTGGTGTAAAAAAATCAGAATTTTAGAAATTAAGAAAATTCCTAATTTCTTTTCTATTTAAACCTTTTCACCCTCTTCCCCCCTCATTTCTCACCCTTACTTTCTCTCTCCCATTCTCTCTCCTCTCTGGTCCTCTCGACGCGGGGCGCGCGACCGTGGCGAGCTGGCTGAGGTGGGAACGTGATGGAGTGAACCTGGAGCGTGATGGAGTGGCGGATTGAGCGTGGCGCGGCGCGATCCCTCGGTGGATTCAAAGTCGGCGCGGTTCGTTGGTTTGGCGATTTTTGGCACGGTTTAGTTGCTTCGGCGCGCAGAATCGTCGGTGGAGGTAGGGAGATGGAAGCTCTACTACTCTACTACGTTCCCTCATAGTTTCACGCCGAACGGTGTGAGAACGAGTGGGTTTCATTCAAGTTTAGGAAAATGAGGCCTTTGGGGTGTTCGTCGGGTTCACCGGAAAATGGTGACGATTTTTAGATCTGTTGGTGTCATTCGAACCCCTGGAATGTCAGCATTCCATTCTCACTGATTTCGTTGTGATTGGTGGTCAATTGGGACCGGTAGGAGCCCGGGAACCCATGTGATTCCATTTGGGTCAATTTGGTAGAATTGCCCGTTTCTAGTCGTTTGCGCGTCGATTTGACCCCTTCCGGAGTGTGGAAGGTTGATCTCATCATTGTGGTTGCATCCCCTTCGTTTCGGAGTGAACGGGGCGTTGAAAGGCCGAGATCCGGCCGATGCCATGGTTTTACCGCCGTAATGCCTTAACGGTCGTTACAGTGACCGTTTAGGTTATTACGCGGTCAAATGTGTGACCATTTTATGTATGTCAGTTTGGGTCTTCACGGTCGTGCGATAGACCGTCTTCTGTGTTTCGCTATCCATTATAGGACCGTTTATATCCTTCGCATGGCCCTTGGGTGGCCGTGTTGTTTCTTTAGTCACGCGGGTCAGTTGAGCGGTCTTACGATAGACCGTTCAGCTTGCTAAAGCGGTCCCTTGCTAGACCGCTAAGCATGGTTGACTCTAGTCAACGATTTTATGGCAGTTAGTGAAGCGGTCCTTCACTAGACCTTTCCTTGTCTTTGGCGGTCCCTTGCTAGACCGCTATTGACCGTTTGGCCGAGTTATTGTTTTAAGTCGATTTGATCTAGTGACCTTCTCTTAGACCGTCTAGACCCTTTAGCGGCCCATTAGTAGACCACGACTTGGGGTTTGACCGTAGTCGTCCGCATCTTCATTGTAGCACCCTTTTCTTTGGCCGGTATGGTCCGTTTGGCTTAGGTCAATAGGTTAAGGCGGTTAGTGTCGCGGTTTACTCTTAGGCCGCCTAGTCCGTGTAGCGCGTCTATGTTTGACCGCTTGAGTGGTTTGACCGAATAGGTCGGTTCAGGGTTAACTGTGTTTAGCGGCCTAATCCTTGACCGCTACAGTCCCCTAGCAGCCCATTCTATGATCGCCAGCGTATGTTCCTCCGCTTAATTCTTGAGGGTCGTTTCCCGATGTGTTGGTTCCCAAGTGCCTCGGCTTGACCTCGTGGTTTGCCCATTGTTCCGTGGACGTCATTTGATGTCTTGTGAGGGTTATAACCATGTTATAAGGTAGCCAAGCGTACTTTGCTATTGGATAGGTTTCCGTACTACTTCAGAGTCATTGCTAGGTTTTGGTCAACCCGGTGAGACCCAGTGGTTGACAAGTAATCTTGTGCGTGTCTCGACTATTCTGGATAGATCGAGACATGGTTCTAGATGCCTAAGAGGGACTGTCTTATCTCGATCTACGTGTCCAGATGCGTTGAGGGTCTTGGTGAACCCTCAGGTCTCCGTGTGTTGTTTTATACGGGTTTGTGAATCTGATGATCCATTGTCGTTTCCTGTGGCTTACGTTTACGCTGATTGGCGTTTTGTCACTGCCGTTGTGCGACGATCTTGACCCCGAGTCATGAGACTCAAGGATCATTGTATCAACAGGTCTAGTTGCCCTATCCTGAGTTTGTTGGTAGTTTGGTGTACTGCCTTTGTGCTTCGCAGTATGTATGGCAGTGCTTTCTTAGCCTGTCCGTACTTCAGCACTCGTGTTTCAAAATCTCTGTGTCTTGTAAGCCTCCACTAGTCGTAGCCTGACGACCTTGAGTGTCGGCCCACCTGGGAGTGGTG
Organism: Amorphophallus konjac; assembly: GCA_022559845.1. NCBI lineage: Eukaryota > Viridiplantae > Streptophyta > Magnoliopsida > Alismatales > Araceae > Amorphophallus > Amorphophallus konjac. The sequence goes on along the minus strand of CM040126.1, from coordinate 283,449,224 downwards.
GCGGGGCAGTTCCCGAGATATGGTTTGTAGGCTAGTTTTCGTGTGCTCCCTTGCCTTGAAATAGTATCCTGCAGGGGGAGAAAACATGTAGAGTCCTGGCTCAAGGCATTGAGCTTGTTTGTGCACATGTGGTCAGGGGCGTTTGGATGAATGTCGACGGGCGTGACCCTGACTAGTCACTCGTTACTGTAGTTCCTGGTTCAGTTTAGTGAGTATCTCAGTCTCCATCATTCTCGACGTCCGTAGAGAGATACTTGTGGCGCAGTGTAAGACATTAGTGGGCACATCTGGCTGTTCTTCTAGTTAGGAGGTGCTTCCGTCACTTGACGCGTGACTCTCGTGTTTCTCGGAGTATGTGTTCCTCTTCTGAGTTAGTCTGTTCTTGGCTTCGTCCAAGATCAACTCTCCCTTTTGAGTTAGTCTATTCTCGGCCTTGCCCGAGGATAGCTTTGTGTTACGTGCACGATGATCCAGTCGTGTATGCTTCAGTGTTCCGTATCTGTCTAGGTCTCTTCTAGGCCTTTTGCATGTTTTTGTGAGTCTTAGCTTAGGCCTAGTGTCTGTGTCGATGGATCGGTAACTCCTGACTTTATGAGATTAGGGTTCGCCTTTCTGTTGCCGTTGGAGTAGTTTAGAGAGTCGAGGTTTGTTCGGCAGCCATGTTTTGTTCGTTACGGCTTTTCCCTTTTCTTTTAGCTTTTCTACTCCTTCCGTTACAGATTTCTTTTACAACTTTCTAGTAGTAGTTTTTCCTGCTTTACTCCTACTGCTATTTTAGTTGTTGTTCCGTGTTACTGCGTTATTTTTCAGTGGGGATCCACGGGACCCCTACTGAGCCAGTGACACGAGGTTCATCCCTACTTTTCAGGTGTGGTCGTCTCTGCTTCCTTGCAGTTCCTAGCATGGCGTGTCTGTTCCTAGTTGCCAGCGGTACCTACGTCGGGCTTCCCCCGACCTCAGTGTACATTTTTCTTTCTGTTAGACTTTACTTGTCTTTCCTTTGGACTGGACTCTATTGTTAATTTAAACTGTTAAATAAAAAGTAATTTTATTTCTTCTACTTTAGTAAACCTGATTAATGAAATTTAACTACTTACTGTTATATATGCGACTTCAGTGTACTACACAACAATCCTTTTATCCCTTCGGAGCTTTACAGCTCTTGGGAGTCTTCACGGGTTCCAAGTGGTATCGGGTCTACTCGGTAATCCTATCGGGTATATCCGGTATCTGGAGTCTGGGTCGTCACAGGTGGTATCAGAGCATTGTTGTATGAAAGTACATGGGAATCCAAGATATTAGAGTACCCAGAGTCCTGAAAGTCCAGTACAGTCTTTCACTGGCTTAGGTTTCGCGATTCCTTGTCGCTTTGTTTTCCATAAGTGGTCTTGTGCGTGCTGTGTTGGCACTGTACGAGATGTTTTGCTCTCGTCAGGATGTGACAAGATGCTCCTTTTCATCGTGGTGTTTGTCTCGATTGTGTTGTACTTGGCAGAGTTCACCGGTAGGCTTGAATCTGTAGTACATTGTTCAAGATTTCTCCGTGGTTTGTTCAGGTGGCTGGTGACTTTTAGAGTTGTTGTGATGGCCATGCACATTCCTATATTGTTTTGGTCATCCCAGCTTGAGTCTGTTCAGCTCCTGAGGTGTTTCGGTTCTGTTGAAGTGGTTGCTTTATTGCCTCGATTGAGAAGATGCTCAAGCGAACCTCAGATTTTCCTTCCTGGTGAGCTACTGTTAGTGAGCTTGATGCTTCTCATCCATTTGGTGGAGTCTTTTCGAGGTAAGCCTTCGAATTGCTGTCTTGGCGAGACCTTTGTCCTGCGTCTACTTAAGAGTGGACAATATTTATTTTGAGCATGATCTGCTCTTTATTCTACGGTTGCTTGGCTTTGGACCTAATCTTTGTGTTGAGAGCCGTTGTGCACCGTGTTTGTCATGCCGTGTCTAGTGGCCGATATGTTATGAAGGCTCATTTATTCTTTCAGGCCGTAATGGTAAGCTGAGATTAGCATTTCTTTGTGCTTTGTGCTGAAGCTGGTACTCTCCTTGGTTTGCACCTAGGCGACTTGTGATCGGTTATTAGCAGGATCAGTACTCGTGGCGTGTTGTATTACAGTTTCTTGAATTACGATCGCATCGAGTGTGTGCTGAGATGCGGATACCGAGGTATTTCTGATGCCTGTGTGCGTTGCATGAGTGCGCAGTGGAGGCGTGTGGGTTGATAACCCACGGGTCGAGGATCGTTGGTTGTAAGATTTTGACCGGTCGAGAGAATTGTCTTCCTCGATGTGACTTTGTCTTGGCTTCCTGTGCCTTTATGTTGTATGTTGCCGAGTCGTTGCACTTGAAGGCATTCTGGTGTTAGCACTGGCATTTGTGAGTATTGGGGAATCTGTCGGCATTTCTGCTAGTTGAGTACCCTCTGCTCTATAATTCTTCTTGGGTGTTGTGTTCTTGGGACGAGATCATGGTTCTTGAGATGCGTTTTCCAAGATCATTGTCCTTTTTGTTGTCGTGAGTCTTTTCTTGGTAAGCTGCTCGATGCATCCCTAGTCCTTTATAGTCGTATGTTCAGCTGTAATTGTGCCTTGTTGTGACCCAGCTTGCAGTTGTGTTCCGTGGTTCTGTGTTCAGAACGGTCCCGTGGAAGTGTTTGCCGACTGTTTTACTGATAATTATTTTCATGGCATGGGTTGTGACGACCCAGAGCTCTGGATACCGATATACCGATAACATCGATACACCGATACCAGGAACTGGGGAAGCCACCCAAGAGGCTGATGAGGCCCCTGAAGGGTTAGTGAAGTTTGTCGAGGGGATGTATAATGAATCGCAATCACAAGCGTGCCTATTAGATTTAGGCAATAAGATTTAGCAGGAGAGCGGAAGCAATTTCAAAATAAACAGAGTGCTAAATATATAAACTAGTCCAGAGGCACAAGAGTGCTAGTCCAAAAGTACAGCTACTCGGGGCATACCTGGCAAAAGTACACCAGAAAGCCAAAAAGGCAACCCGTCTACTGCTGGCAGCTAAGAACGGTCTCCGAGCACACGGGAAACACCGGGAGATGACGGGCACGGCTCACCTGAAAGGAGAAGGGTGAGTCACAGCAAGACTTAGTAGGGGTCACGCGGATCCCTACCTCGTGCTAAACATGCAATCAAGCACAATTAAAGTAATTAGAGCATGCATTTAAATAAATGATCAGGCAATGACATGATTAAAACTGAAGGCTAAAAGCTGTAAACCTAACTGAACAGGTATAACAATTAATACATGCCAATAACATATAAGTCTAAATGATAAAAACTAAATCTACCAATAGAACGTGCCTCAACTAACCAAGCCACAGGGAACAGGACAACCACAGGGAGTAGAAACCAGATTCGTCCACTGACGACTTACACTACGGCTCAAGCACTCGTAGTCTGTAACACGACAAGCTGAGCGCGTAAACAGTACCAAACCAAGTGACCAGTCAGAGTGACACTCGTGAGTGTCAGTCCAAAGCCTCCGACCACGTGTGCACACACTGACTCTTGCCTGAGCCAGGCTCTCTAGCTAGTTTTCTCCCTTGGCAGGACGCTACTGCTAGCCGGGAGCCCACGGAACAAGCTTACAAACCGTGTGACGGGAACACCCCTCCACCATCCCCAGGCGGGTCGGCAACTCAAAGGCCTTAGGGCTACCACAGTGGCTCCATCGCAAGGAAAGAAAAGCTACTCTATTGGGGTCTAAAAACATGCCATTAGTTCATAAAATAACTTAAACATGGCGTATAATCATTGTGGAAAGTATTAAAGAATGAATAGGCGGCTTTTGGAAACTAACAAGGGTGTGACGGTCTGCTGCCACCGCGTCACAGAGTGTGACGGTCGGGGGTTGGTGCGTTACATCGACTGTGACGCATCCGCCCCTGGTCGTTAAAGCCACCCGACGCTAAACAAAACCCACAGTTTTTAACGCCCTAGCAGGATGTAACGCGCACCCGGAGGCGCGTTACGGCGCCCCGACGGCCGCCCGACAGGCCGTCAGGCCAACCGCCATTCCAGGCCAACTAAAGTCCAAAGACATGTAACGGTCGTGGGTCCGACCGTTACACACCCTGTGACGCACCAACATAGGTCCGTCACAGGACTGTAACGCGTCCCATGAGGACCGTTACGCGTGTGACGGTTCCTGGTAGGACCGTCACACCATTTGGGTTACGGACGGGTTACGTTTGAAACTGGCTTCCCTCCCAGGCGACCGAAATCACCGGGTAGATGACGAAAACTTGTTTTCCTGCCAAACCACACACCCACAACAACAATATACTACTAAAACATTCATTTATCATGCTCACAATGGATTAAACGTGAAGAACGAAACCTAAGCACGATAAACGAGAAATACACCACATGCACACTATAGGAGCTCAACGAGAAGAGCAAGCTATAGGGAAGGCTCCTAACGAGCTCAGGATTCCATCCCCCTACCTCGTTCAAGCCGGAACGGCCGATTAGGCCACATGCACGGGAAGGGAACCACCGAGCCTCCACGCTCTGTCTCGCTCCCACGAGCCGCAAACCACGTCAAGGTGGGCGTCAACGCGCTCCACTCGACGCGAGGATTCCAACGGCGAGCACCACACATCGAACCACCGCCGTTTCGCCTGGATCCCCAAGGAGAGAGGGAGAGGCGATCGGAGGGGGGAAAGAGAGGACGAGAGGGAGATCGACGAGGGGGAGAGAGAGGGGGAGTGGGGAAAATGGGAAAAAAAGAAAAAAAAAGGTTAATATATATATAATATATATATATAAACCTTATTTTCCCCTTTTAAAAACTCAAATAATTCCAATTAAATCCTAAATAAATACCAGAAAAATTCCTAAAAATCCAAGAAAATAGCCGAAAATTCCAGAATAGATTTTAGGTCCGAACCACCAAAGATCCGCTAAGACACGGGCCTCACAGTCCCTCCCTCCTAACAAAAATTTCACCCTCAAAATTTACAATGATGGATAAGGAGGAAACTGAGAAACAGAATTATACCTTACTGGAATAAGAAAGGAAAAAGCTGACGCATCTCATCTTCACGCTCCCAAGTAGACTCATTGCCAGAGTGGCGCTGCCAAGCGACTCTTACCAGAGGGATAACCTTATTTCTCAACCGTTGCTCACGACGGTCTTCAATTCTAATAGGAAACTCTGGCGTAGACAAATCAGCAGTCACTTCGGGCCAAACAGAGCCATCTAGGACATGGGATGCATCAGATACATATTTCCTCAGCTGAGAGACGTGGAACACATCATGAATAGCTTGCATAGCCACTGGCAATTGTAATCGATAAGCTACCTGACCCACAGCTTCAACAATAGGAAACGGGCCAACATAACGCGGACTAAGCTTTCCACGCTTCCCAAATCTAGAAACACCTTTCATCGGAGACACCTTGACAAAAACTATGTCTCCGGGCTCAAACTGCAGTGGACGTCTGCGCTGATCTGCATAGCTTTTCTGTCGACTCTGAGCTGTCAACAATCTCTGCCTGATCATACGAACCACATCAGAACATTGCTGCACCATGTCAGGTCCCGTTAAAAGTCTGTCCCCAACATCAAACCAGTTCAAGGGAGTATGACAAGGACGACCATATAGTGCTTCGTAAGGAGCCATACCAATACTGGAATGAAAACTGTTATTATAAGTAAATTCAACAAGTGGCAGGTGTTGACTCCACGAACCTTGCCAATCAAGGCAACACGACCTCAGCATATCTTCCAGAGTCTGAATAGTTCTTTCCGACTGTCCATCTGACTGCGGGTGATACATTGAACTGAAGGCTAACTCCGTGCCCAAAGCTTTCTGAAAACTGCACCAGAAGCCGGAGGTAAACGGTGGATCACGATCTGACACAAGTGATATAGGAATTCCATGTAGTGGCATAATCTTCTGAACATAAAGCTTGGCCAACCTCTGCACATTCCATGAGACTTTTATCGGTAACAATCTGACAGTCTTAGTTAATCTGTCAACAAGCAACTAGATACCATCAAATCCTTGTGAAGTCCGAGGCAAACCCACCACAAAATCTGTAGTGACATGATCCCATTTCCACATTGGAATCTCTAATGGCTGAAGTAATCCACCTGGATTTTGATGTTCGGCTTTAACCTGCTGACAAGTCAAGCACTTAGAAACAAACACAACCACATCTTTCTTCATACATGGCCACCAGAACTACTTTTTCAAATTCTGATACATCTTAGTGGTGCCTAGGTGAATAGCAAAGCGGGATCCATGGGCTTCACTCAGAACCGCATGTCTCAATGAATCATCCGCGGGAATATACATTCTGCCATGAAAACTGACAACCGACTCATCATCAAATTCAACATCGAACCTTGACATAACACGAGCCAAATCAGGATCAGCTTGTTGAGCTTCTTTAATCTGATGATATAAAGTTGAACCCAAAGCCAAACTAGTACAAACTGCTATTGTCGGATCGGCAGGGATATCCACACTAAACACCTCACACGGAAGTTGTTCCCACAATTTCCATTCATGAAGCAACAGATAACTGACTTGCACTTTCCTGCTCAGAGCATCAGCTACAACATTCATTTTACCCGGCTGATAGGAGAGTGTGAAGTCATAATCTTTCATGTACTCCATCCAGCGACGCTGCCTAAGATTCAGATCTTTCTGAGAGAATATATACTGTAAACTCTGATGATCAGTAAAATTTTGAAACTTCTCACCATACAAGTAATGTCTCCAGATCTTTAAGGCAAAAATAACTGCAGCTAACTCCAGATCATGCGTGGGGCAATTTTCTTCATGCTGTTTCAATTGCCGAGATGCATAAGCGGTGACATTCCCATGTTACATCAGCACTGCACCCAAACCTACTCGAGAAGCATCTGTGCAAACCACAAATCCACCCGAGCCGGACGGCAAAATCAACACTGGAGAAGAAGTCAAGAGCCTTTTCAATTCAACAAAGCTATCCTCACACTGATCCGACCAGACAAAAGGTACATCTTGACGAGTCAGTCTAGTCATTGGTGCTACAATCTTTGTAAAATCCTGGATGAACCTTCGATAATACCCAGCCAAACCTAAGAAGCTTCTGATCTCTGTCACAGTTCTTGGTCTCTGCCAATTTAGAACAGCTTCAATCTTTGCAGGGTCTACTGCTACTCCGTCACCAGAAATCACATGGCTAAGAAAATGAATCTCCCGAAGCCAAAATTCACATTTACTGAACTTCGCATAGAGCTCATGATCTCTTAGAGTCTGCAGAACGATCCTCAAGTGCTACACATGATCTTCCTTAGAAGTAGAGTAAATCAAAATATCGTCAACAAAGATCACCATGAACTGATCCAGATATGGATGGAAAATACGCTGCATTAGGTCCATGAAGGCTGCTGGAGCATTAGTCAAGCCAAACATCATAACCAAAAATTCGTAATGACCATAACGAGTGCTGAAAGCTGTCTTCTCCACATCAGATTCCCGGATCCGCAATTGAAAATAGCCAGACCGAAGGTCAATCCGAGAAAAGATAGTAGCAGACTGTAACTGGTCAAACAAATCATCAATCTGGGAAGCGGATATTTATTCTTGATAGTCGCCTGATTCAGCTGTCTGTAATCAATACAAAGTCTCAGGCTTCCATCTTTCTTTTTCACAAATAATACTGGAGCACTCCACGGAAAAAAACTGGGGCGAATATAGCCTTTATCCAGTAATTCAAGCAACTGTGCTCGAAGTTCTTTGAGTTCAGCTGGAGCCATTCGGTACGGTGCCTTTGCTAACGGGGCTGTACCTGGAATCAGATCAATCAACATTTCTATTTCTCGCTCTGGAGGCAAGCCTGGCAACTCGTCAGGAAACACATCAGGGAACTCACAAACAACAAGAATATCATTGACGTCCTGTCGTGGTTTCTCAACGGCAACCACAAAAGCTAAGAATCCCTGACAACCTGCACTAAGCAATCTACATGCTCGAATAGCAGAAATAATCAAGCGAGAAGAGCGGGATCAAATACCTTGGAAATAAAATGATGATTTCCCCTATGGCTGAAAATAGACCTTCTTCGATCTGCAGTCAACCACAGCTCCATAATGCTCTAACCAATCCATACCCAGAATGACGTCATAATCTGCCAACTGTAATGCATACAATCTCGCCGGCAACTGATGATTATTAATCATAATAGGAGATTCTTCCAGACACAGAGGCGTGATCATAAAATCTCCAGAAGGCATTTCAACATACAACTCACAGGTCATTTCAGATGTCGGCTACTCAATGCATGCAATGAAATCCTTAGAGATAAAAGAGTGAGAAGCACCAGAATCAAATAAGACACGAGCAGAATGACCGTAAAGCATAATCATACCTTCAACTAGATGGGATGCAATTGCCTCAGCTTGAGAAATGTGAGAAACCTTGCCTTTTTGCTTCTTGGATCCGGCTGAAGACTGTTGGGAAGACGCAGAAGCTTGAGAATAGAATTGCTGCTGAGGTTGAGGTACAGGAGGAGGTCTAAATTGTGACTGCTGAGGCTGAAGAAAATGAGGAGTCTGCAGCGGTTTCGACCTCAACGGGCAATCTCGAACAACGTGACCAGGCTGGTCACAACGAAAACGTACAATAGGAAGAGAACACTGCTGACCCTTATGGTTGCCACCACACCTCCTACAAGTCCACGGCTGACTGACAGCAGAACTTTGACGACCTTGGGAAGAACGCGCCGACTGCTGCTGAATAGTATCAGTACTAGATGATGGCTGCTGAAAGAACTTCTTCTCCTTCTTGAACCTTTTGAACTTGGGCTTGGAAGAGGAAGAAACACTGCTAACATCTTGCGGAACAGAGGGAACTCCTGACACTGGCGGTCGGTAAGTCTGCGGAAACTGAACCGTCGTCTGAACCGACCCAGCTTGAGAATATCCTCCTGGTCTCGCCATCTCTAGCTCGAGTGCCACAGCTGCCTGGCACGCACCGTCAAGATCAGCCACTCGACTAGCAATCAACGGCAACTTAAGTTCAGGCCTGAGTCCTCGCAAAAACTGCTGAGTCTTCAATGCCTCATTAGCAAGCACATGGGGCACATACTGACCCAATTCCATAAATTTGTTCCGATATTGAAGCACGGTCATATCGCCCTGAATCAATTCCATGAACTGGTACATCTTCGCCATTTGCAAACAGGCAGGGGTATAGGCACGCTCGAAGGCTGCCACAAACTCTGCCCAAGTGATCTGCCGAAGGGGCCTGGAATGAAAAGCAATCTGCCACTCGGCTTTCCACCATGTAATAGCTGTACCTTGGAGTTGAAACGCTGCTAACATAACATTTTCATCTTCCACGCACTCCATAGATAGGAACACGCGCTCGATCGCATCCAGCCACTGCCTTGCTACCTCTGGGTCTGCTTGACCGTCAAAAGCGGGCGGATTAAACAAGAGAAATTCTTTCAAAGCCTTGCCTCGACTACCAGGCGCTTCGACTTGAGAAGCAATAACTGGCGCTGGAGCAGGAACTGCAGGAGGCTGAGCAGAACCACTCTCTTCTCTAGGCGCATGTCTAGGGACTCGAGGATGTCTTCCTCGACGAGGCGACATTTTACAACTGTCGAAAACATAAAACAACAGCAAATCCATCAATCATACGGAAAACATCCTAAGCCAGCAATAGACGACACAATAGGACTAACTCTGGACAAGTGTAAATTCCAATTCCTTATACAAATCCTCAATTCCGCTCTGATACCAACTGTGACGACCCAGAGCTCTGGATATCCATATATCGATAACATCGATACACCGATATCAGGAACTAGGGAAGCCACCCAAGAGGTTGATGAGGCCCCTGAAGGGTTAGTGAAGTTTGTCGAGGGGATGTATAATGAATCGCAATCACAAGCGCGCCTATTAGATTTAGGCAATAAGATTTAGCAGGAGAGCGGAAGTAATTTCAAAATAAACAGAGTGCTAAATATATAAACTAGTCCAGAGGCACAAGAGTGCTAGTCCAAAAGTACAACTACTCGGGGCATACCCCGGCAAAAGTACACTAGAAAGCCAAAAAGGCAACCCGTCTACTGCTGGCAGCTAAGAACGGTCTCCGAGCACACGGGAAACACCGGGAGATGACGGGCGTGGCTCACCTGAAAGGAGAAGGGTGAGTCACAGCCATACTCAGTAGGGGTCAAGCGGATCCCTACCTCGTGCTAAACATGCAATCAAGCATAATTAAAGCAATTAGAGCATGCATTTAAATAAATGAACAGGCAATGGCATGATTAAAACTGAAGGCTAAAAGCTGTAAACCTAACTAAACAGGGATAACAGTTAATACATGCCAATAACATAAAAGTCTAAATGATAAAAACTAAATCTACCAATAGAACATGCCTCAACTAACCAAGCCACAGGGAACAGGACAACCACAGGGAGTAGAAACCAGATGCGTCCACTAACGACTTACACTGCGTCTCAAGCACTCGTAGTCTGTAACACGACAAGCTGAGCGCGTAAACAGTACCAAACCAAGTGACCAGTCAGAGTGACACTCGTTAGTGTCAGTCTAAAGCCTCCGACCACGTGTGCACACACTGACTCTCGCCTGAGCCAGGCCCTCTAGCTAGTTTTCTCCCTCGGTAGGAGGCTACCGCTGGCCGGGAGCCCACGGAACAAGCTTACAAACCGTGTGACGGGAACACCCCTCCACCATCCCCAGGCGGGTCGGCAACTCAAAGGCCTTAGGGCTACCATAGTGGCTCCATCGCAATGAAAGAAAAGCTACTATATTGGGGTCTAAAAACATGCCATTAGTTCATAAAATAACTTAAACATGGCGTATAATCATTGTGGAAAACATTAAAGAATGAATAGGCGGCTTTTGGAAACTAACAAGGGTGTGACGGTCTGCTGCCACCGCGTCACAGAGTGTGACGGTCGGGGGTTTGTGCATTACATCGACTGTGACGCATCCGCCCCTGGCCGTTAGAGCCACCCGACGCTAAACAAAACCCACAGTTTTTAACGCCCTAGTAGGATGTAACGCGCACCCGAAGGCGCGTTACGGCGCCCTGACAGCTGCCCGACAGGCCGTCAGGCCAACCGCCATTCCAGGCCAACTAAAGTCCAAAGACATGTAACGGTCGTGGGTCCGACCATTACACACCCTGTGACGCACCAACTTAGGTCCGTCACAGGACTGTAACGTGTCCCATGAGGACCGTTACGCGTGTGATGGTTCCTGGTAGGACCGTCACACCGTCTGGGTTACGGATGGGTTACGTTTGAAACCGGCTTCCCTCCCGGGCGACCGAAATCGCCGGGTAGAGGACGAAAACCTATTTTCCTGCCAAACCACACGCCCACAACAACAATATACTACTAAAACATTCATTTATCATGCTCACAATGGATTAAACGTGAAGAACAAAACCTAAGCATGATAAACGAGAAATACACCACATGCACACTATAGGAGCTCAACGAGAAGAACAAGCTATAGGGAAGGCTCCTAAGGAGCTCAGGATTCCATCCCCCTACCTCGTTCAAGCCGGAACGGCCGATTAGGCCACATGCACGGGAAGGGAACAACCGAGCCTACACGCTCCGTCTCGCTCCCATGAGGCACAAACCACATCAAGGTGGGCATCAACGCGCTCCACTCGACGCGAGGATTCCAACGGCGAGCTCCACGCCTCGAACCACCGCCGTTTCGCCTGGATCCCCAAGGAGAGAGGGAGAGGCGATCGGAGGGGGAAAAGAGAGGACGAGAGGGAGATCGACGAGGGGGAGAGAGAGGGAGTGGGGAAAAAAAGAAAAAAAAAGGGTTAATATATATATATATATACCTTATTTTCCCCTTTTAAAAACTCAAATAATTCCAATTAAATCCTGAAAAAATACCTGAAAAATTCCTAAAAATCCAGGAAAATAGCCAAAAATTCCAGAATAGATTCTAGGTCCGAACCACCAAAGATCCGCTAAGGCACAGGCCTCACATGGGTCGTGTCTCTTTCCCTGCGGGACGGAAGCGACGTTGCCTTGTTTCGGAGATGTCAGACTTGTGTTCACTTGTGTGCCATGCTCTTTCTATGATCGATTTACCTTGAGATCCAGAGCATGTGCTTGTGATGATGGTCTGGCGGTGTCCCTCTGAATTGTGTTTTTCAAGATTTGCGCTGTTCCGAGTCCAGATGTTTAGGTTTGTTCTTCCCTGCTTCTCCTTGGTAGTTCCTTAAATTTCGAGGATGAAATTTCTTGAAGGAGGGGGGGCTGTAATACCCTGGATTCTTATTGAATCTTTTAGATCCTTATCAGAGTGCTTTCGGATCACTTTTGTGGGTCCATAGTTGAGTTTTACGATCCGCGTGAGTTTTTCTCTCGTACAAGTTACGGAATCTTGTGGAGAGTTTATTTCTCAGTTCATCGACTCGAGGACGCTACAACTGCGATGTACTCTTTGAGAGGATCGTTTCGGCTATTTTTTCATATTTTTCTGAATTAGTCAATTTTTGGTGTAAAAAAATCAGAATTTTAGAAATTAGGAAAATTCCTAATTTCTTTTCTATTTAAACCTTTTCACCCTCTCTCCCCCCTCATTTCTCACCCCCACTTTCTCTCTCATATTCTCTCTCCTCTCTAGTCCTCTCGACGTGGGGCGCGCGACCGTGGAGAGCTGACTGAGGTGGGAACGCGATGGAGTGAACCTAGAGCGTGATGGAGTGGCGGATTGAGCGTGGCGTGGCGCGATCCCTCGGGGGATTCAAAGCCAATGCGGTTCGTTGGTTTGGCAGTTTTCGGCGCAGTTTAGTCGCTTCGGCGCGCGGAATCGTCAGTGGAGGTAGGGAGATGGAAGCTGTACTTCTCTGCTACATTCCCTCGCAGTTTCATGCCGAACGGTACGAGAACGTGTGGGTTTCATTCAAGTTTGGGAAAATCATGCCTTTGAGGTGTTCGTCGGGTTCGTCGGAAAACGACGACGGTTTTCAGATCAGTTGGTGTCATTCAAACCCCTAGAATGTCAGCATTCCATTCCAACTAATTTCGTTGTGATTGGTGGCCAATTGGGACCGGTAGGAGCCCGGGAACCCATGTGATTCCATTTGGGTCAATTCGGTAGAATTGCCCGTTTCTAGCCGTTTGCGTGTCGATTTGACTCCTTCCGGAGTGTGGAAGGTCGATATCGTCATTGTGGTTGTATCCCCTTCGTTTCGGAGCGAACGGAGCGTGACAAGGCCGAGATCCGGCTGATCCTATGGTTTTCCCATCGTAACGCCTTTACGGTCATTATAATGACTGTTTAGGTTATTATGCGGTCCAACGTGTGACCGTTTTATGTATGTCGGTTTGGGTCTTCGCGGTCGCGCGATAGACCATCTTCTGTGTTTCGCGGTCCATTATAAGACCGTTTATATCCTTCGCATGGCCCTTGGGTGGCCGTGTGGTTTCCTTAGTCGCGTGGATCAGTTGAGCGGTCTTACGATAGACCGTTCAGCTTGCTTAAGCAGTCCCTTGCTAGACCGCTAAGCATGGTTGACTCTAGTCAACGGTTTTATGGTGGTTAGTGAAGCGGTCCTTCACTAGACCATTCCTTGTCTTTGGCAGTCCCTCGCTAGACCGCTATTGACCGTTTGACCGAGTTACTATTTTAAGTCAGTTTGATCTAGCGGCCTTCTCTTAGACCGTCTAGATCCTTTAGCGGCCCATTGGTAGACCACGACTTGGGGTTTGACCGTAGTCGTCTGCCTCTTCATTGTAGCACCCTTTTCTTAGGCCGCTACGATCCGTTTGGCAGAGGTCAATAGGTTAAGGCGGTTAGTGTGGCGGTTTACTCTTAGGCCGCCTAGTCCGTGTAGCGCATCTATGTTTGACCGCTTGAGTGTTTTGACCAAATAGGTCGGTTTAGGGTTGACTGTGTTTAGCGGCCTAATCCTTGACCGCTACAGTCCCCTAGCGGCCCATTCTATGACTGCCAGCGTATGTTCCTCCGCTTAATTCCTGAGTGTTGTTTCCCGATGTGTTGGTTCCCAAGTGCCTCGGCTTGACCTCGTGGTTTGGCCGTTGTTCTGTGGACGTCGTTTGAATGTCTTATGAGGGCTATAACCATGTTATAAGGTAGCCAAGCGTACTTTGCTATTGGATAGGTTTTTGTACTGCTTCAGAGTCATTGTTAGGTTCTGGTCAAACCGGTGAGACCCAGTGGTTGACAAGTAACCTTGTGCGTGTCTTGACTATTCTGGATAGATCAAGACATGGTTCTGGATGCCTAAGAGGTACTATCTTACCTCGGTCTACGTGTCCAGATGCGTTGAGGGTCTTGGTGAACCCTCAGGTCTCCGCGTGTCGTTTTATATGGGTTTGTGGATCCGATGATCCATTGTTGTATCTTGTGGCTTAGGATTAGGCTGATTGGAGGCTTGTCACTGCCGTTGTGCGATGATCTTGACCCCGAGTCATGAGACTCAAGGATCGTTGTATCAGTCAGTCTAGTTGCCCTGTCTTGAGTCTGTTGGCAGTTTGGTGTACTGCCTTAGTGCTTCGCAGTACGTGTGGCAGTGCTTGCTTAGCCTGTCCGTACTTCAGCACTCGTGTTTCAGAATCTCTTTGTCTAGTGAGCCTCCACTAGTCGCAGCCTGATGACCTCGAGTGTCGGCCCACCTAGGAGTGGTGGCAGGGCAGTTCCCGAGATACGGTTTGTAGGCTAGTTTCCGTGGGCTCCCTTGCATTTTAGTAGCATCCTGCTGGGGGAGAAAACTAGCTAGAGGCTTGGCTCAAGCCATTGAACTTGTGTGTGCACACGTGGTCAGGGGCGTTTGGACGAACACCGACGGGCGTATCCCTGACTAGTCACTCGTTACTGTAGTTCTGGTTCAGTTCAGTTAGTATCTCAGTCTCCGTTATTCTCGGCATCTGTTGGGAGATAGTTGTGGCACAATGTAAGACGTCAATGGATGCATCTGGTTGTTCTTCTAGTGAGGAGGTGCTTCCGTCACTTGACGCGTGACTCTCGTGTTTCTCAGATTCTGTGTTCCTCTTTCGAGTTAGTCTGTCCTTGGCTTTGTCCAAGATCAACTCTCCCTTCTGAGTTAGTCTATTCTCGGCCTTGCCCGAGGATAGCTTTGTGTTGCGTGCATGACGATCCAGTCATGTATGCTTCAGTGTTCCGTATCTGTCTAGGTCTTTTCCTATTTTTGTGAGTCTTAGCTTAGGCCTGGTGTCTGTGTCGACGGATCGGTAACTCCTGACATTATGAGATCAGTGTTCGCCTTTCTGTTGCCATTGGAGTAGTTTAGAGAGCCAAGGTTTGTTCGGTAGCCGTGTTTTGTTGGGTACGGCTTTTCCCTTTTCTTTTAGCTGTTCTACTCCTTCTGTTATGGCTTTGTTTTACAGCTTTCTAGTAGTAGTTTTTCCTGCTTTACTCCTACTACTGTTTTAGTTGTTGTTCCGTGTTACTACATTATTTTTCAGTGGGGATCCATGTGACCCCTACTGAGCCAGTGACACGAGGCTCACCCCTGCTTTTCAGGTGTGGTCGTCTCTGCTTCCTTGCAGTTCCTGGCATGGAGTGTATGTTCGTAGTTGCCAGCGGTACCTGCGTCGGGCTTCCCCCGACCTCAGTGTACGTTTTTCTTTCTGTTTGACTGTACTTGTCTTTCCTTTGGACTGGACTCTGTTGTTAATTTAAACTGTTAAATAAAAAGTAATTTTATTTTTGCTACTTTAGCAAACCTGATTAATGAAATTTAATTACTTTCTGTTATATTTGCGACTTCAATGTACTACACAACAATCCTTTTATCCCTTCGGAGCTTTACAGCTCTTGGGAGGCTTCACGGGCTCCAAGTGGTATTGGATCTACTCGGTAATCCTATCGGGTATATCCGGTATCTGGAGTCCGGGTCGTCACAGCACCGCTCCCCTCCAAAACGATAAAGTAACCTACGGGCTCCCTAAAGGCGAGCACCGCTGATGGGGACATGAAAGCAAGACCACTAACTTTTTTTATTTTTATTTACATTTATATCCATGAGTCAATTGTATGGCAATTATAAGCCAATGTGTTAGTCCTTAGGAATTAGAGGGTTTCTTTGCAAAAAGGCCATGTTGGCCCGGCGGGACCCCCACCCTCTCTCCCATTGGCCCACCTAGACTCTCTAGGGCCCATAGGGGTGGTCCATGGTCCAAGGTGGACCAAGCCACCCTTGTTGACTTCCAAGAGGGGGGCGCCCCCCTCTCTTGTCCCATGTGGGATTATTATATCCCCCATTTCCCCCTTTTTAGTTTTTTATGTTTGTATTAATTTGACCACATGGGAGAAAATTCTCCTATCCCTTATTTGCCCCTCTCTAACCCTAGATCTGAGGGTAATTAGGTCTTTTGGTTAGAGTTATAAAACCCATGTATTTCCTTATTTTGAAGAATTAATGAGAAGAAAAAAATGAATTTGTTCTTGAAGCCCAAGGGCGCCCCTCTCTCCTCTCTCCCCCTTGTAGCTAGACTCCTGTGATTTCTATGGTGTGATGCCATAATCTTGGTAGATTCCAAGATCTATCTCCTCCCCTAGGTGTGAAGCTCAGCCACTACCGCCGGCACCGCCGTTCGTGCCAACAAGCCGCCACAAGACATTCTCCATCTTGATGTCCTGAATCCTGAAATTTAGAACAGAAGCTCATAGATCAGGTTGGTTCTCCCAATCCAGCCGTCTGATCAACCTCAAATTTTGAGACTTGGTTCCTCCCGTAGTCCCCTTCTCTCTACTTAAAGTTTCAGGCCAATCAGCCCCCGTTTGCCCCCCTTCCTAGTCAAATCTTTCCACCCCTAGCAATCTGCCAGTTTGCAGATATGCGGGATAGTACCCTGTTCTTTTATTTTTCCAAACCCTAAACCACGTCAGAAAAATCCCAAAATATTTGTGTGTCATCCTCACATCCCCCACTTCCAACCATAAAATTCCCAGAGTCTAGATCGACCATTTTTTGTTTGGTCAAATTTCATTTTCAGGCAGATCTCATTCTATCCTGTGCGATCTAGATTCCGAGCTAGAAAAGTTTGTGGAGCACAGAGTTTTGTATTTTAAATCAGACCATTGGATGGATGTAAAAATCATGTATGTTGTAGATCTTTGCGTCTACTTTCCAACGGTGCCAATCTCGCCTCTATCCGACACTAGATCTAAGCGTGGAGATCTTTTTTGTGGAAGCGTGCAAATCTATTCCGTGAACAGGCCAGCAGAGCAGTCCGCCGATTAATTCTCCCATAAACCTCAGCTCTGAACCAGTGACCGTCGCTCCCAGGGATTGACAAGCAACCCCCCAACAGCATCCCAGCCAGCCGCCATAGCTAGGAGACGCCCGGACGCCGCCGTCACAGCAGCCGGATTCGCCTGCTTACCCAATCAAAAAGAACTGAACCGGACCAGCAGCCGTCTCCGGCCCGAAAGCCCTTCCGGCTTGTTGCCCGTCAACCCGAGTTCGCTACTCCCGGGTCCCACTATAGCCCTTTACCTCCCTGCGTGGAGTGGGCATAAAATTCACTGCTATAACTATTGTTTAATTACTGTACCGGGAGTACGAGTCTTGGCCTGGGTCATCTTCCCCTCGCCCAGAGCGTGGAGGTACATTCACCTCCCTTTTTGTCTCATTTACTTAGTTCGTATGTGTTCTTTTTATGCCACTGCTTGAGTGTTAGAATAATTAACCCGTTCATATTAATTTAATCACCGCTACGAGAGTGAGTGCGTGACCCATCCAGTGACTCGATCGAAGCACAAAAGAGCCAATTACACTTGACCCATTGCCAGTTTCTCAACCACGCATATCCGCACGTTTCCCCCGCTAGGGACGAGCCGCGAGTTTGCCTAGAGTCTCAGGATCGCATTCAATCGGTCTCAAGTTACATCCCATCCTGCATCAAGTGCTCACCTCGGAAACGATGGCAACAAGCAAACTGACCCAAGGGAAGACGCAAGCATTGCGGAGCAAGGGCATGCATACGGAAAAGCTACCAGAAGCACGTCACGCAAGAGTCTCCCATCAAGAGGTACACATTGATATGAACCCGCACTGAAGGAATTTTTATTATTTAGTCAAAATACAAGCTGCCAAAGTACAAAAGCCACTCTCATACAGCCGACGTGCAAGTAAACAAAAGAATGAGACTATGAAAACGTGATCTAGTCCCCAATGCCTCATCCACCTGGTATCACCTCGGTCGGGGCACCCACCAGCAGCCATGAAGGTAACTCCCGTAGGCGACAACCCCTCAGCCCATCTGCTATGTGGAAGTGGACCAACTGAAGAAGTCACCCGCGAAGAGACTTGCACTAGGAAGGAGGGTTAAATCCTCCTTGCTCAAAGCCACGAGGAGACTCGGTGACGGGGGGCAGTGGAGCAACAAGGCCCACACATTATGGATGCCGACATAGCGCACCGGCCATTCTTGCAAACTGGCAATCGAAACCGACTGCCCCACCCACCGTCACCTGTGGGCATAGAAACGCTTCCCCTAAGTAGGAGAGGTGCCTCGTCGCACACCTACAAACCAAGAGACGCAAGGAGAAAAAAATCGCACGCCATGAAGTCGGGGGGAAGATGGAGAAGGAAAGAAGTCTCATTCAAAAGCAGAGGGAAATAATACAAGAAAATCTCTCGTCCCTTTAGGGACGGAACCTGTCCGGTTCAAGGAGCAGAACCCCCCTACCAGCATACAAGCAGATAACCTTATCCAAGGCCTCCTGCCAGCCGTCCAAGTATCTGACCATGTACTGCTCGGAGAAGGGACCATTCTCTCCCGGCTCCGTCCATGGCCGCCACGGTGCAGGCAAAGGCTTCCTCCGAAGAATCAAGGGCTGATAGTGAACCTGCAAAGACTCGTCGTCCGATGAAGTACCAGACTCCTCCGATGACATCTCACAGGGATGGCTCCTTCAAAACCTCTACACCATATGGCTAGACGGAAGTCACCATTTATAGGAGGGGTAAATTTCCCAGGAGGCCAGAGGACTCTCGCCGCTCGCATTCAAATCTATAGAAATTGAGGCGACAGATCCCAAAAGTCGCACTGTTCCAGGGTAACTCTCGAAGTCGCTGTTCCGTATCCCTAGAAGATTTCATAGCAATCGGAGGGAAAGGAGATGCACAGCAAAGATCTTGGAACTTGCGAGAAATAGGAAGGTCTTCTATTCCAAGGCCAAAAAAAGCATACAAAGACGAGGGCATCCGCCCTAACAGAACAAAGAATGTACGAAAAGAAGGAAAAAGAGGGCACCCCTTCAAGGGTCCACCCCGGAAGGAACATCACGTGACCCAGCCTCCTCGGGCTCACATACAGCAGTAGCTCCTGGGGGAGGCAAGTCTTCAGTCAGATCAACCACGCGCTCCTCTATTGTTGGGGCGTCAGCATGTGCTCACCCGCTATTGCTCGGCTCCGACGTCTGCTCTCCGGTCTCTGCCTCCTTGGCGCCAGGCTCCTCCTCACCATCACTGGCCTCAGGGCCATAAGGTGTCGAAGGAGGAGGAAAAGAAGGTGCTAAGGCACCAAGCTTCTCGGCCGTGGCCATGATAGCAGCCGCCCAGCCTTCTCGAAAGCCATGATCGCGTACCGACCCGAAGAACTCCAAGGCCACCACGGTCAACACGGCCCAATAGGCCAAGGACCAAGGGAAGCCCTCCACCGCTTCCTCGTCAACGGTGGACATCAATAAGCGTAGTTCAGCGAGCTCCGCTTCCACCTCCTTAGCCCGAGCCTCGGTGACTTGGACCTGTGCTCTCAGCCTGGTCGCATGGGTTTCAACTGTCTCGGCCCAGACCCGGAGGAAGTCACGATCCCGCTCCATCCCGGTGACCACCCGCTCCACCTGGCTTAGTTGTTCCTGAAGCCCGGCAATCTCAGCCTTGGCTGCCTTCTGGTGCTCTTCGAGCACCTTGCAGTTGGCTGCCAGATCGATTTGCACGGCCTAACTGGCCTCCAGCTCCCGAGCAAGGCCACCGAAGTGGTGCCTCCACAAACCAAGGGCCCTGGTGACCGCGCACACACTCTTCACGGCCAGATCCATAAGCTCTTTCTCGGCCCCGGGACCAAATGCCCCGGTGCGCTCGTGCCATTTGACGCTCTTGTTCATGAGATCCACTACCGTCGCGAATCCCGCACGCCCAATCGTAGCCTCCTCAGGCGGTAGATGTTGGACATGCGAGGGGATCTCATACAACGGAGGGTGATCGACTTCATCAGCAATGGGGGCTTTGCCCTTATCACTCCCCTCTCTCACGGGGGCAGGCACGGGGGGAGAAAGGATGGACTCCCTGACCAACGGTAGCTACGGGACTTTAGGAGGAGGAGGTGCATCAGACGACGGCGGCGGCGGAACCCAACTTCGGGCTGGAGCAGAAACTTTACTCCTCTTCTTTGGGTGACTCTGGCCATCCAGCGACGCCAACTCATCCATGGTCAGTGGGACACGATCACCACCTACCATTGTAGGCTCCCCTTCAGCGATGCTGGCGGCTCCATCAGATATATCCCTCCGATTACTCGACCCGCCACTGACTGCAGGAGCCACCGACGAGCTCACCAGGGGAACGCCTGAGGGGACTGGATACTGAAGACGCCCCAGAGCGAACGCAACGTCGGCCTAGGGGGAACTTACAGTCACTTGGCTGGCCGCCGGCTCGACGTGATCTATGGGGCGAGGACCGCTCTGCAGCAACTCGACAATCTCGTACCGCAACCCCGGCGACTCCTGAGCCCCTGCAAAAATAACACAAGGGATATTAGTTCGGTTCGCCACTGGTGAGACTAGAGAAAATCGAAGTCAGTACCCTGAGGCAGTGGGGGGCTCATCCCCAACTCCCGAAGCACCGCCGGAGTCAACTCAAAATTGGCGTTGTAAAGGGGGAAACGGAGAAGAGCCTTTATCTTACTAGTCTCCTCGGGCGTCACCGAGGGCCGCCTGTCAGCCCATATGGGGCAGAAACCCGCGAACCACCAGGGACCACGCACATCCGTCCTGGTGACATATACAAAATGCTCCGCCCAACGCTTGAGGTTGGATGCAACCTCGGAGACACTGACGAGGTGTCGGTTAGGCCTCACCTTGAAGTAAGCGAAAGCAGTATGGTGCGGACACACTCCGTAGTACACGCCGGTGGACGAGGACACGCCAGAGCCCCGTTAGCTCGAGGAGGACGTGGACGCATCGATCAAGCTTTCACCTTGATTCCACATTTTTTTAGCCTTGTGTGGGCCCTATTTACTCCATGTGGATAATTACTATTGTAAAGGGCCAAGAGTGGACAAGTGTGAAAGGGGCATAGTGTGAATAGGTGTGCTAGTGTGAATGGGTCACAAGTGTGAATGGGTAATCAAGTGTGAACAAGTGTGAATGGGTAATCCAGTGTGAACAAGTGTGAATGGGGATTAGGTGTGAAAGAATTATGGGCTTGGATGTGAATGCATGGGTGGCTTGGTAGGCTTTCCTTGGTCCAAGATTGGAATTCCACCTTCCATCCTTGACCATTCAAGGAGGAGGGAAGGTTCCTCCCTCCCACCATCGAAGCAACCCCTCCCCCCTTGTCTTGGCCGCAGCCCCCCCTCTCCCCCTCTCCCCCTCTCCCCATGTCATTCCAAGCTCCCCCTCTCCCCCTTGTATGTCTATATAAAGCCATGTATAGCGTTCTTAAGAAAGCTAATGAAATATTGAAGTTTTGAATGAAAATTGAGTGTTCTTAAGAGAGTGATTCTCGTGGTGTTCTCCCTTGAGTGTGATGCTCAAGAGATAGTCCTGCGATGGGATCTAGCCAGGGTCCGACTCCCCTTGCCGAGGTGCGACGCCGAGGCTCCGTTATCGCTATGTTCGAGTGCTCCTTTCTAGTCTGTCCGCCCAGATCTATTTACAAATCACCAACCTCTCATAATCATCTCCTCTTCATATATGAAGCTGGTGATTTTACCAAAGGAAGGTCTGCGAGTCAGGAACGATCTGGCGCTGATTTTGCATCAATCGGAGCTCGGGATCGCCGGTAACAATTCTAACGGTGAAGCTACGCATCACCGCCTGTTCCTGCGAGCCAGATCCATTTTCCTCTGATACAAAAATCCCCTAGATCTACCCTCAACCCCTTTGGATCTCAAATCTTGAGAGGTCGTACCACTCCGTGTCTTCTTCGCAACGCCACCAACCTCACATCGTTCGGAGATTTGTCCTGATCGTGGCGAATATTTTCGTGGGACTGCGCCGACCACCCTGCGTAGATTCGATCCAGAACCAGAAGTAACTTGCAGAAGCTTCCCCGTCTCCCTCCTATCAGATCTGTCCAAGTGCTTTGGTTTGGGTCTTCCTCTGGAAGTCTCCGACGATCTACAACACATGACGATCCATGCAGACACTGGGAACTGTTTTTCTCATAATTCTTTGTCTACCTGTCTAGTTCTGTGCGAGCAGACCCAGAGCCCTGGTGCAGGTGCTCTCACTCCCAGATCCGACTAGATCTGATCGCTCCACTTGGCCGAGGTGTTCTTCTTCCAATCACCGACGTACTCCAATAAACGGCACCCTGATCGGACGTTGGATATTGCCGTACCGACCTCCGCAACTTTGTTGCGCCGGATGACCAGAGCGGACAGAACCACTCGGCTTCCAATCGGCTCACCCGATCGTCCCCGACTCGCCTCCCTCGTCTCCTACTAGCGTGGCCCTTCAACTCGTGTTCTAGTAGCCCCAAAATTTACTATTGTATCCCTTTACCTCCCTGCGTAGAGTGGGCCATGTTTCTGAAATTGTAATAATTACTCGTTTGTGTGTATCGGGGTTGTTCAGATTCGACCTGGGTTTTCTTCCTCACGCGCTAGTCATGAGGTACGCGACGTTCCTTACACTCACATTTACTTTTCTAGTATGATATTATATATGCTGCGTTAGTGAGAATAGGGCCGTATCCAAGTTGTAAATCACAGCGTTTGTAAGAGTGAGAATCGTTCCTTAACTCCAATCGAGCACCGAGCTCGAACTGCATCCCCTAGGTGACAGTGGTTCCTTAGCCGCTGTGATCCTACATTTCCCTCGCAGGGACGATCGTCGGGCTAGAATGAGTTTCTTGTTGAGAGACGTCTCCACCCAGAGAACGCCACGGTGGTCAACCGCCCAGCTTACCATAGCGTGCTAGTGCTGGCCGCACTTCAAGTCAGTCGTAGGTCTTAGCCCGGTCGTCATCACTCGTCCCACATCAGTTTGGTATCAGAGCGTGGTTGAGTCTAGGGTAGTCATAAGAGCATGGTATGAGTCTAGGGTAGTCATCAGAGCCATAGGTTTGAGTCTAGGGTAGTCTTATCCTAGGTTTAATTTCATTCCTATATCTGGTATATCAAAAGGTGTTATTGGAATGATAGGTTACACCTATCAGGAAGGTAGCAGTCTTGCGTGAGTGGATCTTCGGATCAATAACTCCATCACGTACTAGATATGGGTTAAGTCTAGGTTCTTCATTTCGCCTGAGTCAGTGCACTCCAATCTCTGTGTCTGCATGTCCAGCTACCCACCAGCCCCACATGGTTCCCAAAAACCATGTGTCAAATTGGTCATCCCTGGTGGCCCAATTCGAGGCTCTTATGGCCCGACCCCCGGGTCTCGCCCCTACCATTCAACCGCCAGTTGACCCGATCCCTATGCCGACGACGGAGTCGTTCCAGCGCCTTATAGTGTCCACTGCCATTCTACATAATGTGTTGCATACGGAGATTGACTTCATCACTAGGGTGTCATCTAATTGTGTCTTACAGGACATTGTTGAGTCTCTCTCTAGGACCGGGGAGATTGTTTTCAACGGTGGCTTAGCATTCATAGAGTTCCAATGGAGGTTCGGCCTCATTCTGTATGACGATAGAGCATGGTGCAAGATCGGCACACTTGCTGGTCCCTACATCATTTTAGGGCAAACTTAATTGGAAGAGAGGAGAGCAACCATCTACCCGGACAAGAGAACCTACACCTTACGCCCACCTCACCTACCCGGCGAGTATGTTTTCCACGATGGCATGCAGCCGACCACCTCCGTGTCACCAACCACCTGCCCCTAGCGGTCCGCTCGCCTCTGTGCTCATGCCCACCTCCTCTGCCGGAGACTGCCCATGTGGCCCCCTGTAGTGGGATTAGCCAATTCCCCGACTAGTGTCTTTCGCATTTCCCTATCTTAGAGGACACACATTTGGAGCATGCCCCACCTAGGCTTATTCCAGTGAGTTATGAGGCTGACCAAGAGTTGGCTGATGAGTACCTTGCTAAGGCTGAAGGGTTAGAGAGCGATCCCAAAGAGTGCCTAGTGGGCCAGGGTGAGGCGCTAGCCAGCAACTCCATCATGTTAGTCACCCCTATATCACCAGTCGTCCCAGAGATGTCTTCCCCGCCTCACTTGTCCATGGTGCATGTGCCATCCGACGACCCCATGCAGTCAACCGACCCTCTTTTACCTGTCTCTCCTACGGTAGTGCAGCCGCTTGTGACTGTTGTACCGCTGTCAGCATCCTATGTTGACACGGTATGCTCTGATTTCAACCACGCATACAAGAGACAGTGTCCGGACTTCCCCTTTTTTGTGCTCTATACTAGGCTTTCGGATTACCATCCCGTCACCCGCCTCCTCATCCTCCCGCACTTCCATACCCGCGAGCGAGTCTTCTCTAACCGGAGACGGTTGACGAGAGTTGAGACTCATGACATCAAATTGTGGGTCAGCCTATCTTTAAACTTGGTGTATGCAGAGGGTGTCCTCACTCTTACCAACTCTTCCTTAGTACGTCCATTGTGTTCGTTGTCAGTCATAGGAAGTCGTTAGGTTGTGTCTCTCCGTCTGTCCACATTCCAGAGTCCATGAGTCTGATTTGCTTTAATTATATAGTTTGTGTGTCGAGTCTAAAAGGCCAGTAACACACGTTACAAGGAGTTAGCTGATGCACGCCGATGCGCCCGTGAGTTTCGAAAGGGAGAGTACGTAATAGTTAGGGTCATACCTGAACGGTTTCTCTCGGGGGCCATGAAGAAACTCCAGGCCCACTGTAACGCCCCGAGCCTTTATTTACAGCGAAAGACTAACTCGGGGAGCGTGAACAGCCGGCATGGTAAGCCTCTTGCAAGCAAGAACGATCAGAGCGCAAGACAATCACACATAAAGATGCAATTGCACAATATATATTCAAACTTCAACTTTATTTCATTGATAATCAAATACAACCACTAATTCAATTTCCATTATGCAATAGACTCAAGAAATAGGAAAATTACATAGACTCAATCTAAACAATTTAGACTTCCTAAGTCTTTACTCTCATCTTGACAATACTTTCATTCGCTCTCGGACCCGCTACTTATATAACCAGAATCCGAATTCGAATCACTTCCATCTCCTGAAAAGATTGGAAATAGGTAATGAGCACACTTGCCTAGTAGGTATCTTCGCATCAACATGAAGGTAATATTAAAGTAATTAACAATTTAGCTCAAAAGAATAAGGTAAAAATCATGCGAATGCGATCAATCATGCGATTAAACCAAAGTAACAAGATGATCAAGTAAGTTAGAATGAGAGCAAGTACGAACTAGCAAGAATGTAACAAGAACATGATATTGGCCTTTCATGAACAAGAATGTATCGAGAATGTACTAGCAAGTCACATAATCATCACTCCAGTATCTTTTGCTTATGAACAAGTACTTCATGAATTTCTATGGAATATCAAGCAAGAAAGTCATGTACAAGAATGTCATGTCGTGCCGTGGATTTTCACTTATTTATAGAGAAAGTACTCCCAGCGCAATGCGACGCCAGTAGCATCATACCCCATGGTTTATAAAATAGTATGTTTCCGACAATCAGCCGAGGGGACTAGCATAGAGCCCTTGAACACAATCAGTGCTCGATCGCATCTTCAATTATAAATCAAGTTACTTCCACGCATGTAACAATAAAGTATGGCCAAGAATGTAATAAGTTCAATAAGCTCATGATAACAATAATTCAATGAATGAATGCTTCAATAAGAATCATGAGAAATCAAGAATGACTTAAGCAAGGTTATGCTTATGGAAATAAATCGATAGCATAACGATACGTTCTTTATCTTCCACTCATTATATTAGGTTTCTTGATCAATATGATAAGTTCTAGATCATCAAGAGTCTATCTAGAACCTTGGAATATCAACCCTTGGTCAATCCTTGGGTTAAAATACTCAAGTAGTGTGACGGTCGTGTACTGGGCAGTTACATGATGTGACGCTCCAGTATTGGGCCGTTACATTAGTCTGAATCCAGAACCAAGAAATCAGACTCAGTGGAATGTGACGGTCGTATATTGGGCCGTTACTTGTGCCTGACGGTCCAACATAGAGCCGTTACATTACTGATAACCAAAATCATCGATAGTGTAATCTAATCAATGGGTTTTAATGGTACAACCATCTCGGCGTCCTAGTGGGAATCCCAGGCTCGCGGAGAATTACGGAGGTCTTGAAACAAGATTTCCTAGTCCATTGGAAGGAATATCCAATAGAGAGGTCCTTATGTCCAAGAATAGTGTTCCTATAGTGCAAAGTGAACTAATGGACAACATACCGGAATATGTGCCACATACTTAATGAAATGACTCTATAGATAGGAAAGAATGTGTAACATTATGAAACCAAGATAAAACTCCGTCAATACAACATTGAAAAATGATGATTTAGAATACAAAACTATAGAGTTTTAGCCAATGAAATTAGCATAACTCAAAATAACCTAAGACACATTAATCATGTAATTTGATTATGAATCAGAAACTAAACTCAAAGTCATGATAATAGGTCCAAACTTAGCTATCTAAGCTTATTTATAAGTAAACTTAACTGGTTATTATTCTGCCTTGGGCTGACAGAACACAGGTGTCTGACGGTCTAGGATAGGTGCGTTATAGTGTGTGACGGTTTATCGAGGGGCCGTTACAGTGGTGTAACGCTCCTGCTAGGGTGCGTCAGAGACAATAGAATAAATAAAAGTATAACAGGTCGTGACGGTCTATCGTAAGGCCGTTACATGCATGTGACGATCTCACGTTAGTGCGTCAGAGAACCTGCTGGCAGTAAACTAAGTAAAGGCTTATGAAAACATAACATGCCTAGAAAGCAACATACAACCACTGTCCTAGTCATGATAACGATGTATAAGCCAACTATATCCATAGGTTTAGTGAATAGACAAGATAATACCTTTTTATTTCCATTTAGGGCTAAGAGATGCATGAATGTATAAAACTATGAAATCATAAATTCTTAGTCTATGATGCATGAAATCAAGCACAATCAAAGGGCTTTTATTCCTAACAAGTTGTTTTTACCAATCATGAGATAACCTACCTCTTCTAGAACCTTAAAACTTCGAATTTGATGCTAGGTACTACCCTTAGTCCCTTGTACTTCTTGTGATAAATCAGTAACTTCAATTTGCTCTATTTCCTCAGCCTCTTGACCTAAGGATGTGAAATTTTTAGGGTAAAAAGATGAAACTATTCGGAACAAAAAGTTATAAAGGATCAAGTTCTAATTACCTCTTTTAGATGTCCTAATGTCCTGATCTTCAGGGGACTTGCGTTGAGATTCCTGGGTTGCTAAGGTTGAATCAGCAACTTTGGAAGCTTCTATCTCCTTGGTTGCTTGATCTCCTAGCACGAAATTTGGAGAACCATTAGTCTAAAGTATACTAAATAAAAGCTTCTAAAGAACTTACCCACATTTATGACTCCTTACCTTGATTCTTCACCAGCCAAAAGTAAGGGTCACTCAGTTCAGAACTAGGTCCTATTTATAGGGTTTTGACTAGAGTTTGAAGATTAGATCGATTCTAGAGTCCTTAATTTGCTAGAACCAAATCCCTAAGAGTCCTTAGTAATGTTATAAGCTTCCCTAAGTCGATCTCTTGCAGATAGGATTTTAAAGTTCCAATCTTTTTGCAATTTCCTCACCTTACAGAATCTACAAGATGTAACGGTCGTGTCTAGGTGCGTTACAGGGCTGTGGCGGTCGCCCGATAGACCGTTACATGTAACGTATATAGAGTTTCAATTTAATAAAACTCTTTTATTCGTTTATCCATATAATTATCTTATATAATTAGTATTTTTCCTTAAAATACGTGAATAAGCCAATTACCCTTCTAGAATATGGGCCAAACTTATTGGGCTTAGTCCATTAACCTTTTGGATAATAATTAGATAGGCTAGGTTAACTAATTAGCCTAATTGAGCCTTATAATGACTTATTAATCTAATAATCCTTCATTAATTTATTTAGGCCTTTATATTTTTAGAAAATTATTTTATAATTTAAAAATTATATATATAAATTCTGGGGTACTACACCCTCCCCCACTTAGAAGAATTTGGTCCCCAAATTCAATACATGGACTTCGGAGAGTGTACTTACAGTTAAATAATTCTGGAAATCTTTTCTGCATGGCTGCTTCAGTTTCCCAAGTTGCTTCATATGGCCATATTTTCTTCCATTGAATATTGACCATAGGAATAACTTTATTTTGTAGTTGACGCACTTCTCATTCTAGAATCTTTATTGGCGTTTGCTCGAACGTCATATCCTTTTGAATCTCCAGATTGTCATAAGTGATAATATGGTCGGGATCATATACATACTTCTTCAACATAGAGACGTGAAATACGTCATGAACTCCTGCTAATTGTGGAGGTAAAGCCAGTTTATAAGCCACTTCACCAATCCGTTCAAGAATTTCAAATGGGCCAATGAATCTTGGAGTTAGCTTTCCTTTAATGCCAAATCTTCGAATACCACGACCTGGAGAAACCTTTAAATATACATGATATCCTACCTGAAACTCCAAGTCACGTCTTCGATTGTCAGCATAAGACTTTTGCCTATCTTGTGCCATTTTCATAGTTTCTTGAATGAGCTTGATCTTCTCGGTAGAATCCCTTATAAGGTCAGGGCCTAGAAATTACTTTTCCCCTATTTCATTCCAGCATATTGGTGATCGACAACTTTTTCCATATAATGCTTCAAAAGGTGTCATTCGTATGCTAGCCTGATAGCTATTGTTATATGCAAACTCTACTAGAGGCAAGTGATCATGCCAACTACCTCCAAAGTCGATAGCACAAGCCCTGAGCATATCTTCTACTACCTGATTTGTTCTTTCCGTTTGACCATCTGTTTGTGGATGAAAAGTTGTGCTGAAATTCAATCTAGTCCCTAGTGAATATTGTAGACCCTTCTAGAATTGTGATGTGAATTGAGGATCTCTATCGGATATAATAGTGACGGGGACACCATGTAGTTTGACAATCTTCTTTATGTACAATGCTGCCAGGATATCCACAGACCATCGACTCTTTATTGGTATGAAGTGTGCGGATTTAGTCAATCGGTCTATGATTACCCATATTCCATCGTGTCCACCTCTGGTCTTTGGTAAACCCATAATAAAGTCTATCCTTATACTCTCCCATTTCCATTCGGGAATACTCAAGGGGTGTAATTTACCTGCGAGTCTAAAATGCTCTGCCTTTACTTGTTGGCAGGTGAGACAACGAGATACGAAATCCGCTATTTCTTTCTTCATATTGGGCCACCAGAAATTTCTTTTGAGATCTTGATACATCTTTGTTCCTCCTGGATGAATTGTGTATTTGGAATTATGCGCTTCATCTAGGATTAGTTTCTTCGTAGCCTCATGATATGGTACACATATTCGGCCCTTAAATAATAATCTTCCGTCATTGGAAATAGAAAAATCCAGTCTTTGTTCCATATTGGCTTTAATTTCCAGTAATATAGGATCATTATTTTGCAGCTTGACCAGATCTTCTATCAACGTAGGTTGAGCTCTTATATTAGCTATGAAACAATCTTCTTCCTTTATGTCAATATCTAAGTTCAACTGAGTAAATTGAGGAACAAGATTAGATACACTTATCATAAGACTTGATAGCATACCTATTGGTTTTCTGCTGAGTGCATCTGCTATAGCATTAGCCTTGCCAGGATGATATTGAATAGCAAAATTAAAGTCTTTGAGATATTCTAACCACCTCCTCTACCTCATGTTAAGCTCCTTTTGAGAGAATAAATATTTTAGGCTTTTGTGGTCCGAGTAGACCGTGAACTTTTCTCCATAAAGATAATGACGCCAAATTTTCAAGGCGAAAATAACCGCTGCTAACTCCAGATCATGTACGGGATAGTTTTCCTCGTGACATTTCAATTGTCTTGAAGAATAATAGATTACTTTTCCATTCTGCATGAGAACGCATCCTAAGCCAATGCCAGATGCATCCGTATACACTTCGAATCCACCACCCTCCATTGGTAGTGATAAAATAGGGGCTGTCATAAGATGATTCTTAAGAGTTTGGAAACTCTTCTCACATTCCTCTGACCAGACAAAAGGATTTTCTTTTCTTGTAAGTTTAGTTAAAGGAACCATAATTTTTGAGAAGTCCTTAATGAATCTTCTATAATAACCAGCTAGACTCAGAAAGCTTCTTACTTCAGATACAGTCGTTGGCCGACTCCAATTCTTGACAGCTTCTACCTTAGAAGGATCCACAGCAATACCTTCTTTTGAAATAATGTGGCCTAGGAATGAGACTTCCTCGAGCCAGAATTTACACTTATTGAGTTTGGCATAAAGCTTGTGCTCTCTAAGTCTTTGTAAAGCTATTTTCAAATGTTGTTCATGTTCCTCTTTTGTCTTGGAATATATTAAGATCTCATCAATGAAGACGACGATGAACTGGTTCAGATATGGCTGGAAGACGTTGTTCATAAGTTGCATGAATGCTGCTGGGGCATTAGTTAACCCAAACGGCATCACTACGAATTCATAGTGGCCATAACGACTTCAAAAAGCCATTTTATAAATGTCCTCTTGTTTAATTCTAAGCTGATGATAACCTGATCTGAGGTCAATCTTAGAGAAATATTCTGCTCCTGAAAGCTGATCGAAGAGCTCATCAATACGCGGCAACGGATACTTGTTTTTAATTGTGAGTTGATTCAGTCGTCGGTAATCGATGCATAGCTTGAGAGAACCATCCTTCTTCTTGACAAATAGAACCGGCGCACCCCAAGGGGATGTGCTAGGTCTGATGAAACCCTTTTCTATTAGTTCCTGCAACTGCCTTTTCAATTCCTTAAGCTCCGTGGGGGACATCTTGTAAGGGGCTATAGAAACAGGTGCTGCTCCTGGAATGAGTTTAATGGTGAAGTTCACTTCCCTCTCGGGCGATAAACTGGGTAGTTCTGATGGAAACACGTCTGGGAACTCATTTATAATAGGAATGTCTGTTAAGATAATCTCTTTAGATTCGGTGATAATTACAGAAGCAAGAAAAGTTTCACATCCTTGCGAGATAAGTTTGCAAGGGTGAAGTGAAGATATGATAGTAGGATGCTTCTTGTACTTGATGCCAAGAAAAGAGAATCTTGGAAGACCGGGCTTTCGAAAGGATATAATCCTATTTCGGTAATTGATATAAGCATCATGATCTACAAGCCAGTCCACCCCTAAAATGGCATCATAACCTTTCATGTCAAGGCATACTAGGTTTGCGGGGAGATTATGACTATCTACTATCACTTCGCTATCAGGATAATAGTCGGTAAGCTTTGTTCCAGAACCTAAGGGTGTGGAAATAGCAAGATCTGAAGGTAAGGGAATTAATGCGATTGGTAATGTTTTAGCAAAAGTAGTGGAGATAAAAGAATGAGAGGCACCCGTATCAAATAGCACAAATGCAGGACGAGAAAAAAATTAAAGAGTACCTTCCATAAGCCCATCATCCCTAGGCGCTTCCTCTTCTTCTAGAACAGCATTGAGGCGAGCCTGCCTCCTGCGTCCTCCACCAGATGACTGGTCCTTCATAAGGGGGCATTCCGGCATGCGATGCTCCCTGCTTTCACAACGTAAACAAGGGCCGAGATGCTTCCAACACTCCTCAGCCGAATGGCCGAATTTTTCACAAAATGTGCAAGCCGTGGCGACCTGCTCCTTCTCCTCCTTGACTTTCTTTTGCTTATGGGAACTTCCACCATTCCCATTCCTGGATCTCTTCTTACTATCACGGCTTTTGTAAGGCTCCGTGATGCTGAATTTCTCTTTCTTATAACGCCGATCTGAGCGTCGGCTTGATTATTCTCCTTTCCCTTTCAATTTTTCGACCTTCTCTAAGGTCCTTTCTGATGGGGACATCACCTCCCATGCCCACGTTCACAGCTCGCCTCCTCACCCCGGTTGCATCCGGCATGGTCTAGTTATCTAATTTTGAGTCCTATGTAATTTTTATTTGAGTCGTTTGATGTATTTTCCCTTTTATTTGAGTCATGTCCCTAGGTCTTTGCTAAGTTTGTGTGTCATTAGGATCATTAGATTATTTAGAATGGTTATTGGGCCCAATTCTTTGGGCTAGGCCTAGGGGCGCCCCTACCCCCTTGGTCTTTGGTCATTGTAGTAAGAGTCAGGGACTTTTGTAGAAATGTGAGTTGCCTATATATAGGACCCCATTTCCTCTATTTGAGTAAATGAATCAATAAATGAAAAACTTGCCATTTTGAGAGTTCAAACTTCTTATCTAGTGGAGAGATTCCATTATTTGGGTGAGAGACCCTAGGGGAGAGATTCCCCACCCATCCCTCTCTTAATCTCTCTTTCACTCCCCTTTCTCTCTCCTCCACACCCAATTTCAAAAATTTTCTCTCTCCTCCCTTTTCAACCACCACTCTCCCACCTACCCCCATTAAAGGCCACTTCCCTTCCCCACACATCCCATTACTCCACCCCCTAGTCCCAAGAGAGCATCCACCAATCCTAGCTCCACCTCCCAACCCCCAACTGCCCCACCCACTACCCCAAGCACCCCTTCCCTTCCCCAACACAAGCCCTCCCATCCCCAAGACCACCATTGAATACCCTCCATTAAGAAAAATTCAAACTCACCTTCCCTCCACCCACTTGTGCCCCCCTCACCTTCCCCTCTCCCTCCAAGCCCAAATTCGGAGCTCCTCTCTCACCCATAGTAAACACCCCCTTCCAGCCCCCATTCTCCCCTTCCCACACCTTGAAACCCCCCCCCTAGACCCGCTCACAGCTGGGGGTTACCCCTACACACAACCACCTCATTTCCCCTCCCATCTACCCCATTCCCCATTACCTATCTCCACCCTCTCAAGTTCTGGTTACAGGCAGCAGATTGGTGGCAGGTTGCAGAGGCCACCTCATCGTCCCCTGAGAGCTTCAGGTTGCATACTATACATCGACGGAAGCGTCTACCTGTCTTCTTTGTAACGGTGGTGGTCCCGTCCCATTCCGAGTTCGTGATCGATCAGGAGAGCCATTCTCCCACAACTGCGTAGATCCCCATTGGCAGGAGACCAAAGCCAGATTGGAAGCATGAGTGCGACGATCGTGTTGGGAATCGGATCAAGAGTTTTTTTTCAAACATCTTCTACTATGAGTCTTCTAACATCTCCAAGAAGCAGAACCCCATTTGGCGACCGGAACTGAAAGTTATCAATTTTCTCCCTCAGGTGCTCGGTTCTGCTTCCACTCAGTCTGCACCGACCCCTGCTCAGTGTTCAGAGCCTACCGGTCTACCCCGACATCATCTGGCATCCCCGTCAGTCTTGCTTCGAAGAGGACTTGTCAACGGTTCCAACGACTTTAGAGGCACCTAATTCTGAGCTCTGGAGCGACCGTGGCAACCTCTGCTTCCTGCTGTTGGGAACCTGAAGCTGTCAGATCCGAGGGTCTGTTACCCTGTTCAAGCCCCTACCCCGACCAGCAGCGGTGCTTGAAGAAATTTACAAAATTCAAGAATAATCCAGATCCAGCTACAAAGAATCTCCAAGTGGCTTCGTCTGTAACAAAATACGGGGCTGACCACAGCGTCCAAATACCTGACAGTCTATCCTGAGACACAGTCAGTGGGCAGATTCAGCTTCGACTTCCCTCTCTTCACTTCTAGCTCGAATTCCCCTCCCCGCTTGGCCGGCTGAAGGCCCCTCCCTGTGTGGAGGTAGTTTTGGATGTAATATCAATTGACCCCCACCCTTAGATCCCCCCCCTTGCATGGGGTGTAGTGTTGTAACAATTTGAGCAGGTCAAGGTACCCCGGCGTGGCGTGTGGGGAACCCACGCTTCCCCGCTAGCCCACGTCTCCGAGCGGGACCGGTTTCTTCAAACCGGTCGAGTAAGTGTTCCACTCCTAGCTCCATTTAGTGCTTTTTCTTTCTAATATTAGTTCATAAACTCCGCTGGCCGTGAGAGTGGGAGCCCGATCCTTGAGCTCATTGCTTCAAGAGATCACCGTGGGGTGAGGAGTGTAACCCGTGCCTTGGCACCTCGTCGGCTCCCTTGAATTGGGCTGCCATTACCCTTGGGAATTAACCTAGGCCTTGCTGGCCCTCTACCAGCAAGGGCCCAGCACTCACAACCTCTCCTTGGCATTTCCAAGCTACCCCGGGTCTTAGGTGAGCATCGGGTAAGCGGTCGCCATTATCGGTCCGTCTTGATTGCAATTGTGCTTGCTTGCTTGAGTCCTTGGTTGTGTCACATCACTTTCACATAGGTATGCCCGCTGAACCATCTCCGCATAAGTACAGATGTTTTGGGTCCCAAGCTGCTAGAATGAAATCGAGTCGTAACCCGTCCATAAACTGATTTGCCTTGAGTAGATCGGTGTTGATAAGATGCGGTGCGTAAGGTGCAAGCCTTGAGAATTACAGTTCATATTCGGCAACTGTCATCATTCCTTTCTGAAGAGCGGCGAACTCCATTTCCTTTCGTTCCTTTACGTGCTCAGAAAAGTACTTGGCACGGAACATGGTAAGAAAACAATCCTATGTATGAGGTGCATTGGCCAGAGGTGCCGGAACCGACTTCCACCATGTGCGAGCATCTTTGTTGAGTTGAAAGATTGTGAGACGCACCTTCTCCTGATCGGTGCATTGGATGACATCAAATATACGATTCATTTCGTCTATCCAGTTTTCTGCCTTGTCGGGATTAGACGAACCATAGAATCACAGAGGATTTAAACTCTGGAAATTGCGATGTAGGTCACCACCCCTTGCCCCTGCGCCACCTTATACTATGGTTTGCAATGCCTGAGTAAGGCCGGCTACTGTTTGTTGCATACCATCCTAATCTACACGATGAGCCATAAGGTACCTGAGAGAAATATAACAACTTGTTATTTCTCATGAAATTGGGAGAAATAATCTTAAAGCTAATTAATTATGTTATTCTGGGCTCTACCCAATTCTCACATGGGTAAGGAATTTCTTCCTTAGTTCATAGGTAGGGATCCTTAAACCTTAGACCTTTCCTATGACATGACTCTTCTTCCTAAGTCCTGAGACTTAGGCTCTGATACCAACTTAACTGTCACGCCCCGAGCCTTTATTTACAGCGGAAGATTAACTCGGGGAGCGCGAACAACCGGCATGGTAAGCCTCTTGCAAGCAAGAACGATCAGAGCGCAAGACAAGCACACATAAAGATGCAATTGCACAATATATATTCAAACTTCAACTTTATTTCATTGATAATCAAATACAACCACTAATTCAATTTTCATTATGCACTAGACTCAAGAAATAAGAAAATTACATAGACTCAATCTAAACAATTTAGACTTCCTAAGTCTTCACTCTCATCTTGACAATACTTTCATTCGCTCTCGGACCCGCTACTTGTATAACCCGAATCCGAATTCGAATCACTTCCATCTCCTGAAAAGATTGGAAATAGGTAATGAGCACACTTGCCCAGTAGGTATCTTCGCATCAACATGAAGGTATTATTAAAGTAATTAACAATTTAGCTCTAAAGAATAGGGCAAAAATAATGCGAATGCGATCAATCATGCGATTAAACCAAAGTAACAAGATGATCAAGTAAGTTAGAATGAGAGCAAGTACGAACTAGTAAGAATGTAACAAGAACATGATATTGGCCTTTCATGAACAAGAATGTATCGAGAATGTACTAGCAAGCCACCTAATCATCACTCCAGTATCTTTTACTTATGAGCAAGTACTTCGTGAATTTCTGTGGAATATCAAGCAAGAAAGTCATGTACAAGAATGTCATGTCGTGCCGTGGATTTTCACTTATTTATAGAGAAAGTACTCCCAGCGCAAGACAACGCCAGTAGCATCATACCCCATAGTTTATAAAATAGTATGTTTCCGACAATCAGCCGAGGGGACTAGCATAGAGCCCTTGAACACAATCAGTGCTCGATCGCATCTTCAAGTATAAATCAAGTTACTTCCACGCATGTAACAATAAATTATAGCCAAGAATTTAATAAGTTCCATAAGCTCATGATAACAATAATTCAATGAATGAATGCTTCAATAAGAATCATGAGAAATCAAGAATGACTTAAGTAAGGTTATGCTTATGGAAATAAATCGACAGCATAACGATACGTTCTTTATCTTCCATTCATTATATTAGGTTTCTTGATCAATATGATAAGTTCTAGATCATCAAGAGTCTATCTAGAACCTTGGAATATCAACCCTTGGTCAATCCTTGGGTTAAAATACTCAAGTAGTGTGACGGTCGTGTACTGGGCCGTTACATGATGTGACGCTCTAGTATTGGGCCGTTACATTAGTCTGAATCCAGAACAAATAAATCAGACTTAGTGGAATGTGATGGTCATATATTGGGCCGTTACTTGTGCCTGACGGTCCAACATAGAGCCGTTACATTACTGATAACCAAAATCATCGATAGTGTAATCTAATCAATGGATTTTAATGGTACAACCAACTCAGCGTCCTAGTGGGAATCCTAGGCTCGCGGAGAATTACGGAGGTCTTGAAACAAGATTTCCTAGTCCATTGGAAGGAATATCCAATAGAGAGGTCCTTATGTCATAGAATAGTCTTCCTATAGTGCAAAGTGAACTAATGGACAACATACCGGAATATGTGCCATATACTTAAAGAAATGACTCTATAGATAGGAAAGAATGTGTAACATTATGAAACCAAGATAAAACTCCGTCAATACAACATTGGAAAATCATGATTTAGAATACAAAACTATAGAGTGTTAGCCAATGAAATTAGCATAACTTCAAATAACCTAAGACACATTAATCATGCAATTTGATTATGAATCAGAAAGTAAACTCAAAGTCATGATAATAGGTCCAAACTTAGCTATCTAAGCTTATTTATAAGTAAACTTAACTGGTTATTATTTTGCCTTGGGCTGACAGAACACAGGTGTTTGACGGTCTAGGATAGGTGCGTTACAGTGTGTGATGGTTTATCGAGGGGCCGTTACAGTGGTGTAACGCTCCTGCTAGGGTGTGTGAGAGACAATAGAACAAATAAAAGCATAACAGGTCGTGACGGTCTATCATAAGGCCGTTACATGCATGTGACGGTCTCGCGTTAGTGCGTCAGAGAACCTGCTGACAGTAAACTAAGTAAAGGCTTATGAAAACATCACATGCCTGGAAATCAACATACTACCACTATCCTAGTCATGATAACGATGTATAAGCCAACTATATGCATAGGTTTAGTGAATAGACAAGATAATACCTTTTTATTTTCATTTAGGGCTAAGAGATGCATGAATGTATAAAACTATGAAATCATGAAATTCTTAGTCTATGATGCATGAAATGAAGCACAATCAGCGGGCTTTTATTCCTAACAAGTTGTATTTGCCAATCATGAGATAACCTACCTCTTCTAGAACCTTAAAACTTCAAATTTGATGCTAGGTGCTACCCTTAGTCCCTTGTACTTCTTGTTATAAATCAGTAACTTCAATCTGCTCTATTTCCTCAGCCTCTTGACCTAAGGATGTGAAATTTTGAGGGTAAAAAGATGAAACTATTGGGAACAAAACGTTCTAAAGGATCGAGTTCTAATTACCTCGTTTAGACGTCCTAATGTCTTGATCTTCAGGGACTTGCGTTCAGATTCCTGGGTTACTAAGGTTGAATCAGCAACTTTGGAAGCTTCTATCTCCTTGGTTGCTTAATCTCCTAGCACGAAATTTGGAGAACCATTAGTCTAAAGTATACTAAACAAAAGTTTCTAAAGAACTTACCCGAATTTATGACTCCTTACCTTGATTCTTCACGAGCCAAAAGTAAGGGTCGCTCAGTTCAGAACTAGGTCCTATTTATAGGGTTTTGACTAGGGTTTGAAGATTAGATCGATTCTAGAGTCCTTAATTTGCCACAACCTAACCCCTAAGAGTCCTTAGTAATGTTATAAGCTTCCCTAAGTCGATCTCTTGTAGATAGGATTTCAAAGTTCCAATCTTTTTGCAATTTCCTCACCTTACGAAATCTGCTGGATGTAACGGTCGTGTCTAGGTGCGTTACAGGGCTGTGGCGGTCGCCCGATAGACCGTTACATGTAACGTATATAGAGTTTCAATTTGATAAAACTCTTTTATTCATTTATCCATATAATTATATTATATAATTAGTATTTATCCTTAAAATACGTGATTAAGCCAATTACCCTTCTAGAATATGGGTCAAACTTAATGGGCTTAGTCCATTAACCTTTTGGATAATAATTAGATAGGCTAGGTTAACTAATTAACCTAATTGAGCCTTATAATGACTTATTAATCTAATAATCCTTCATTAATTTCTTTAGGCCTTTATAATTTCCAGAAAACTATTTTATAATTCAAAA
This sequence comes from Amorphophallus konjac, assembly GCA_022559845.1. NCBI lineage: Eukaryota > Viridiplantae > Streptophyta > Magnoliopsida > Alismatales > Araceae > Amorphophallus > Amorphophallus konjac. The sequence continues at coordinate 283,410,457 of CM040126.1, read as the reverse complement.
ATTATATATATAAATTCTGGTGTACTACACCCACAATGCCAACCCTTCCGAGTCGTGGAATGAGTGGGTTCAAATGCATACATTATTGAACTACCAGACGATTAGGGTAACAGTTCGACGCTCAATGTTTCAGATTTGGTAGCATATCGGAACCCCGTGATGATTCCTAGTGAGCTTTTGGGCTTTCTCCACCTGTTGTGAGTGACACACCACCCGACAGTCCACCTCTTCCAGCCCCATTACAACAACGTGAGTGTTGACACCCGTTTTATGACCAATGAGTTGGGTCATCTCCTTATCTATATTTTAAGATGTCTCGAGTTGTTCACCAATTATTAGGTCATTATTGGCCAATTTTTTAGCTTATTTTATGGGTTATTCTCCCTGGTTGGGCCTAACTCCTCTGATTTCTCGACATTTAAGCTTATTGGGCCTGAATAAGGGCTAATAAGGATTTAATTTTTGATTAACTTGGAGATTTATTAGTCCTTATCTCTTTTGCCACATCCTTTAGCCTAGCAGTCTATCGCACGACCGTTTAGTGGGCTTTGGCGGTCCTTGGCTAGACCGCTAGGAGGTAGAGAGTCCTGTTGGGTTGCTTTGATCTTATCTTTTCTGGACGACTGAGCTTACCGGTCTATCGTACGACCGTTTCTTCAGCCTTGCGGTCTATCGCAACATCGTTTTGGGAGATAGAGAGTCCTGCTCTGTCTGTTCTTCCTCTGCTTCGCCGTGGTCGAGCTAGAGTCCTTGGTTTATCGATTTCTCTCTAGATAGAGGCTCTCAGAACCTTCTGTTTATTTCTATGGATTCTTGGGAGTATTATCTTCAAGGTTTATCTAGGCTCAGGCCAATTTTCGTGTCATTATCTCCACAGGGGTTAAAACCCCCCCAGGTATTCACCCTTCCTCTTATGCACTTTAGTTTAGTTCCATCGTAGATGCTACACTAGTCCAAGGGCTTATTGGGTCATTTTTCTTTGTGTCTACATTCTTCTGCAGGTTTACAGGGTTCATTGCACGAGGCCCAGCTCTTCTGGCCGGCCAGGAGGGGTAGAGATTCAAAGTTCCACGTTGCTGTTCTGGGTGCCCTTGCGGTCATGTGGAGGGCCGTTTGTATATCTCATGCGGTCTATCGTAGGACCGTTTGTGCTCTATTAGCGGTCGTCTGGAAGATCGTTTCCTTCCGCAACACCTGGTTTTCTCTCTCTTGTGGGCGGGTGACTTCACTCGACTCTTTCCAAGGTACATAGTGTGATTTTACTGTGTTATTTACCTTGGTGGTGATCACATCATTCCTTATTTGGGCCTTGTTCATCATCTTGCTTATTTGCTCTTTTATTTTGGTTGCTCCACACCCCCAGTGTGTTTTCTTCTATTCCTTTGCTCCACGCCCACGACATGTGTTTTTGGTTTCTCCTTTTTCATTTCTGCGATATTTGAGATGGCATGCCCACATGCTCCAATTTCATGTTGATTTCTTGAGTTAGTGCACTACTTGCTCACACACGTTTCACATCACATCATTCACCACACATTCACACCATCACACTCTCACAACAAAAACTATCAACACCCCTAATTTTTTGGCGATCTCGATGGGACATCTAGTGCCAATCGTGCTGAGTTTCTGTCTGACCTGCTATTCTTAGTTGTTCTTAGTTGTCCTTGTGCTTTCCTCAGTTTTCTCGTTTATTCCCTATTGTTTTCTGCTCTTTGGTTCCCTGGCGGTCTCCTCCCTGGCCGTTTCTGGCTTAAAAGCAGTCTAGTGATAGACCGTCTTATCTGTTTAGCGGTCTCCCATTCGACCATTTCTCCAGTTATAGGTACACATCCCGAGGTTGCTATTATTTCTACAGTTTTTGGCTGTGATTATTATTCTTGGGTGCTATCTGGTCTCCTCCTCTGTTGTGGCATATATATATCATTGTTTGCATATTGTTTGTTAGTTCTTAGGCTAGAAATTGCATGCACTCCGGTGCACATAGGGTCATTCATCTCTCATATCGTAGTTGCATTCCCACCTTAGTGTGTGATCCTCTCGCCTCCATATTCTTTGGGGTCGACTAGGTAACCACATCAGGGACCTCCATAAGTCCCCGTGAGCCGTGGATTCCTACACGGACGCCGGGCCGGTTGTACCTTCAGCACCCGTGTCTAGGTTGCATAAGTAAGGGAGAATTTACACCTAGAGTTAACCAAGTTCCCAAATATCCTGTTGGTGGAGAGAACATTTTAATAGAAATAGTTAAGGTTCTAAAGGAATAAACAAGTAAAATTTGTGCATCATTTTTAACTTGGTTGTCCTTGGGTGCCTATTATCCCTCTCTTATTTGCATAAGTTTGGAGTCACCTTGTCTAGTTACTTATTTGTGGTTGCTTGTGTTATTTGCTTTGTTTAAGGTACCGCATTGCATGTGGAGTTGCTTTCGTTCCTTAGATTCATCACCTAGGGGAAATTCTTCTTTCACGTCTTATTCCAATCCCTTGTTCGAGTCCAACTTGTCTTCCTACGATCTTTCCCGTTCCCATGAGGAATCTCTTCCCCAGGGTCTTTTAGCGGACCCGTCCAGGGTCATTCAAATTTCATCGGGAGAAAGGTCCGTCCCTCCTCCATCCTCTATCTCCATGGAGGGTGCGCAACCCTCCCTCCCCTCCAATAATCCTACTAGTCACATCTTGCAGATGATGGCAAGTTGGATCCGGCCCAACTTCAGGCCCTTTATCAGACCTTGCAGGGGTCCGGTGCCCCATTCCCCACGATTGCACAAGGTCTGTCCACTACCTCCATCTCTCAGTCTAGGGTTGATGGGCCCGGAGTTCCACCCATTCCTATTGATCTCACCCCGATCCAGCCCAAGGTCCTTTGATTCTCCAGTCTGGAGGCGAGCCAGTCCTCTGGCTCGGCCAATCAAGTCCTTGATAAAGGAACGACCGTTCTTCCCTCATTTACCCAGACAGAGTCTTATAGGCCCATTCCATCAATGTCACAAGCCCTTGTCAGGGCGGTCCATGTCCAATCCAATTTGGGTCATCCTCCGGCCCAATACCCTTCTTATGGGCCTCCACCTCCTTCTGTCTACCCTTCGGCTCCTCGCCTTGAGTTTATTGATGCGGGACGGACATCGAACCTAGGTGATGGGAATCGACGTCGAGCACTGACGTTTATTTTTGCACTTGTGTCCTTTTAGTTACTTTTATATCCTTGGGAAAGTATATGTGCAATTGTAAGGCTTTGTAAGCTAATGTATCACTCCCTTGGATTCTTTGGGTTTTTGCGCAAAAGTGTAGTAGGTCCAGCAAGGGGGCCCCCATCCCTTCCCTATTGGTCCACCTAAGCCATGTGGGGCTGGTCAACCCTCCTAGGTGACATCAAGAAGGTTTGAATGTCAAATTGACACATGGGGGACAAGTGGACCAAAAAGTCCAATTTGGTGGTTCTTGGTCAAGGGGGCGCCCCCCTCCCTTTAATATAGATTAATGTGATTCCAAATCACATGGCACAATTAGTTTTGACCTTCCTAGTTTGCCCTCCCTAACCTTAGACCTGAGGTCATTTAGAGTCTTTTTTCATTTATTATAAATAGCTTGTATTTCACAATTTTAGTAGAATTAATGAAGTGAATTTTCAAAAAAATTGCTTGGAGCCTCTTGGAGGGTGCGCCCCTCTCCCCTCTTCCTCTGGTTCTTCTTCCTCCTCCAGCCCTCTAGGGTGTGAAGCCCCTTCTCTTTAGCCCCTCTGAGTTCCCTTTCTGCGGCTGCCGCCGCCATCGCACCGTCGCCGTGCCGCCGCCACCGTCATCGAAGTTCTGTCTCCATCAGGACATAACCTCTCCTCTGAAATTATATCTCTAGTTCTTGTTGTCTGATTGAGCCCTGATTTTTAGAGTTTGTTCTGTCCATCTCCCCTAACCTCCAGTTAAAATTTCGTGTCATTTGGAGTCCATTTGATAATTTTCCCATATTTTTGTTTGTCCTCTCAGTAATCTACCCTTTTACAGATCTACAGGAGAGAGTCTCCTTGTTGCAATTTCTTCACCCACTTAAAAAATTGTAGAAAATCCACAAAAATTCCCTAGTGTTCCTCACGTATACCCTCTTCCACCATAATTTTCGTTGAGTAAAAAAAATCATTTAGCCTTCGGTCAAAGGTCTGTTTCAGGTAGATCCATCTCTACCCTGTGTGTCTGTCAATCCGGGTCAGAAAAAAAGGTAGTTTGCAGTCATTTTTATTTTTAATCTATTTTGTGGATGGAACCACCAAAAATATATGTTGTAGATCTCTGAGTCTTCTATCCATCGGTACCTCTTGTGCATCAACCCGACATCGGATCTGGTCGTAGGAATTCTTTTTGTGAAGGTGTGCAGAGCAGATCCGAATTCAGCCAGCACAACTCAGTCCGGGAGAAAATTCAGTAATAAATATCAAAGGTCAACTTCAGCGACCGCCCCTTCAGAGAGTCGATCAGGGACATCCCGCCATCGCCCCAGCCGAGCGGCGCCTCCGGAAGATCTCAGGAAGGCGACGTTCCTTTGGAAATCGCGCCTTGCTGTCTAGCTAGTCAGCACCGAGTTGGAATAGTACTGAGTCGACGCAGGACCGAGTCGGACTGGTAGGCCGAGTTCGTGCCGTACGCACCTCCAGTTTGCTGCCCATCAACCCAGGGTCGGTCCTCCCGGACCCCACTTGTAGCCCTTTACCTTCCTACGTGGAGTGGGTAATCAAATTCCCGGTTGTAATTAACTTTTTACTATTGGTACCAGGAATTACCGTAACTGGCCGGGAACGTCTTCCCCACGCCCGGAGCGTGGAGGTAAACTCACTGCCCTCCTCGTAGGCATTGCTTTACTCATATTACTTCGTATATGCCGCTGCATGTGATAGGTTTCTAGCTTGTTATTCTATTATCACCGCTGCGAGAGAGCGAGATTGAGTGTACCGTCCCGTGACTCGATCCGAGTTAACGCGGAGAGGCCAATACCCAAGACTCACGGCCGGTTTCTCAACAGCGCCCGGTCCCACGTCTTCCCTCGCATAGGGACGATCGCGAGCTAGAGTCCTAGGTCGCGTGTCCGTCCCGCATCAATTTGGTATCAGAGTGAAAGTTGAGTCTAGGGTGTCCAAAATTTAAAAAAAAGTGTCATTTACGTCTAGTCATTAGTCATTGTCTAAGTCGGTCTAGGTTGTACTTGCATCCCATTAGTCGGTATATCAAAAGGTGTTGTCCGAACGTTAGGCTACGCCTATCGGGAAGGCCACACACTTTCGCGAGTGATCTTTGGATCGATTAACTCCGCCACGTACCGGGTCTTGGTTGTGTCTAGGTTGTAGTCGAGTCTCATTTTAACTTTGCATGTGCATCTCATTCTAAGTCGTGTCTAGGTGCTTGCATTAACAAAAATAAAAAAAATTTGGCCTTGCATGACCTTCCTAGGGATCTGTTCCCATCTTTTGGCCACTATGGTCAACCCATGCCGACCCGACCAAGGCGACAAGTCCGTGTCCGAGTACATTCAGGACTATGATAAGTACCGATTGGAATATGGAGTTGGAGAGGAGAGCACCACGACTGCTTTTGAGTTTCGGAGAGGTTTGCGGCTATACTTTCAACTCCAATGTCTTATCCGCAATGCATCCTCTCTGGCGTAGTCCTATAAGGTCACCCTGGAGGTCGAGTCTTTTGAGTCTCGATTTAATAATGACGTACGGCAAGTCGATGCCACCCTTCGAAAAGCATCTACCTCCCAGCCGAGTCCCGATCTGGTCGGACCCCCTCCTTCATCACCCATGAGAGCTCCAATACCACCACCCTCTACTTTCGAACTTTATTCGGAACCATCTTATTTGGAGCCACCAAAGCCCGAGCCACCCGTGTTTTTAACGGATACACTATACATAGCCGAGCCGCTTCTTAGTTGGCTCAAGGATGGCTTGGTCCCACGTCCTTACCCTTCTATGGACCCCACCTTACAATTAGTGGCCGTCAACTCCTTCCACACTACCTTTCGGTCTAGTCACTGTGTTGATACATTGGATGACCTTATTATGGGATTAGACACGCAATGGAAGTTGACGCATTCGTTGGCCCGAAGCTTCGACCAACCCACTAGTCTTAGCTTCACCCATCCGGCCTTAGGGTCCATTACCTCCGTGTGCACCGTGGGTTGTATCACCACGGAGGTTCTCTTATTCCTCCCCATGTCGACCGAGCCCGACTTCATACCCTTTCGCCCGAGGGAGGAACCATACATCCTACACATGATCACCATCCCACCTACCACAATGCATGAAGGTGACCATCCACACCTTCAAGACTTCTACACATGGGACCGTGACTTGTGGGAACCCACCACAAGGGGTCATACCTTCTTTGATCCTTTTGACCCATGCCCTAGTGGACCCTTAGACCCTCCATATATACTTCACTTCTTAGAGGGAGTCCACTATCACACCCCTACCCCACGGGCCGGGTCATCTACACCCACCAACCCCATCCACGATACACCAACATCCGATTCTTCTAGCCCTCTCAAGTTCCCCAAATCCAAAGGGCCGTCCATGCATGATTGGGTCATACTTGGACAATTAGGTGTTCCCCATGCCACCCATCTCCGGTTGCATAACATGCATGCATGGCACATATTCGGGTGTCCTGGTCCACCATCGCCTGTGCATAGGTCGAACTAACATTAGGTTGTTTATGGACTTTGTGAGTCTTTGTTTCGTTTGTCTCTCATGTGTTTGTGCATGCATCAAGTCAAGTCGATTTGTATGCTCGCGTTGTTCGTCCCTTTCGAGTATGAGACTTATCAGACATTGGGTTCGGTTCTACTTCATATCGGATCTAGTCACATAAGGGACAAGTAGTGATTCCTAGTGAGTCTTCGAGCCGCCTTCCCTCATTTGAGAGTGACCCAACCCCGAGTGTCCACCTCTAGTCTCATTCCCATGGCAGCATGTGCATATCGAATCTATACGGGATGAGCAGGTGTCGATTACTTGGAGTGGAGCGTGCTCCGCGCTTCCAGGTTCGGTGACGGATCCGCTGGTGTCACGAGCAGCCGCACCCCTTACTCGACGGGGTCGAGTTCCTCCCACCCGGGGAGAGTTGATGGGAATGTACGTCGAGCACTGACTTTTATTTTTGCACTTGTGTCCTTTTAGTTACTTTTATATCCTTGGGAAAGTATATGTGCAATTGTAAGGCTTTATAAGCCAATGTATCACTCCCTTGGATTCTTTGGGTTTTTATGCAAAAGTGTAGTTGGTCCAGCAAGGGGGCCCCCATCCCTTCCCTATTGGTCCACCTAAGCCATGTGGGGCTGGTCAACCCTCCTAGGTGCATCTAGAAGGTTTGAATGTCAAATTGACACATGGGGGACAAGTGGACCAAAAAGTCCAATTTGGTGGTTCTTGATCCAGGGGGCGCCCCCCTCCCTTTAATGTAGATTAATGTGATTCCAAATCACATGGCACAATTAGTTTTGACCTTCCTAGTTTGCCCTCCCTAACCCTAGATCTGAGGTCATTTAGAGTCTTTTTTCGTTTATTATAAATAGCTTGTATTTCACAATTTTAGTAGAATTAATGAAGTGAATTTTCAGAAAAAATACTTGGAGCCTCTTAGAGGGTGCGCCCCTCTCCCCTCTTCCTCTAGTTCTTCTTCCTCCTCCAACCCTCTAGGGTGTGAAGCCCCTTCTCCTTAGCCCCTCTGAGTTCCCTTTCTGCTACCGCCGCCCCCGCCATCGCACTGCGGTCGCGCCGCCGCCACCTTCATCGAAGTTCTGTCTCCATCAGGATAGAACCTCTCCTTCAAAATTGTATCTCTAGTTTTTGTTGTCTGATTGAGCCCTGATTTTTAGAGTTTTTTCTGTCCATCTCCTCTAACCTCCAGTTAAAATTTCGTGTCATTTGGAGTCCATTTGATAATTTTCCCATATTTTTGTTTGTCCTCTCAGTAATCTGCCCTTTTGCAGATCTACGGGACAGAGTCTCCTTGTTGCAATTTCCCCACCCACATAGAAAATTTTATAACATCCACAAAAATTCCCTAGTGTTCCTCACGTATACCCCCTTCCACCATAATTTTCGTTGAGTCAAAAAAAATCATTTAGCCCTCGGTCCAAGGTCTGTTTCAGGCAGATCCATCTCTACCCTGTGTGTCTGTCAGTCCGGGTCAGAAAAAAAATGCAGTTTACAGTCAATTTTTTTTTTAATTTGTTCATTGGATGGAGCCACCAAAAATATACGTTGTAGATCTCTGAGTCCTCTATACATCGGTACCTCTTGTGCAACAATCCGACATCAGATCTGGTCGTAGGAATTCTTTTCGTGAAGCTGTGCAGAGTAGATCTGAATTCAGCCAGCACAACTCAGTCCGGGAGAAAATTCAGTAATAAATATCAAAGGTCAACTTCAGCGACCGCCCCTTTAGAGAGTCAATCAGGGACATCCCGCCATCGTCCCAGCCAAGCGGTGCCTCCGAAAGATCTCAGGAAGGTGACATTCCTTTGGAAATTGCGCCTTGCTGTCTAGCGAGTCATCACCGAGTTGGAATAGTACCGAGTCGGCGCAGGACCGAGTCGGACCAGCAGGCCGAGTTCGTGCTGTACGCACCTCCAGTTTGCTGCCCGTCAACACAGGGTTGGTCCTCCTGGGCCCCACTTGTAGCCCTTTACCTCCCTACGTGGAGTGGGCAATAAAATTCCCGGTTGTAATTAACTTTTTACTGTTGTTATCGGGAGTTACCGTAACTGGCCGGGAACGTCTTCCCCACGCCCGGAGCGTGGAGGTAAACTCGCTGCCCTCCTCATAGGCATTGCTTTACTCGTATTACTTCATATATGCCACTGCATGTGATAGGTTTCTAGCTTGTTATTCTATTATCACTGTTGCGAGAGAGCGAGATTGAGTGTACCGTCCCGTGACTCGATCCGAGTAAACGCGGAAAGGCCGATACCCAAGACTCACGGCCGGTTTCTCAACTGTGCCCGGTCCCACGTCTTCCCTCGCATAGGGACGATCCCGAGCTAGAGTCCCAGGTCGCGTGTCCGTCCCGCATCACTAGGACTCTAGCTCGCAACTCGTCCCTAAGCGAGGGAAACGCGGGATTATGCACGGTTGAGGAACCGACAGTGAGTCAAGGGTACTCGGCTCTTCCGTGGGTACTCGGATTGAGTCACGGGACGGGTTCACTCACTCACTCTCGTAACGGTGATAAAAGTATAACGAGTTAATAATCCTATCACATGTAGCGGCATAAGAAAATATACGAGGAAAGCAAATGCCGAGAGGGGGAGCGGACACGATACCTCCACGCTCCGGGCGTGGGGAAGACGACCACGGCCAAGTACGGTAACACCCGGTAAAAATAATATAATAATTTACAGAAATGAACTTCTATGCCCACTGCACTTAGGGAGGTAAAGGGCTACAAGTGGGGCACGGGACGACCGATCTTGGGTTGACGGGCAGCAATTTGGGCCGAGACGGGCTACTGGTCCGACTCGGTACTGTTCCAACTCGGTACAGCACGGGAACTTGGCAACTGGGATGGCGGCTTCTGGTCGACTCCTTGCTGCGGCGGCTTGCTGGGACACTTCTGATAGGTTGCCGATCGACCTCTGGGAGCGGCGGTCGCCGAGGGTGAGCCGGCATATTTTCTGAGGAATTAAATCTCGGACTGAGTAGTGCTGGCTGGACTCGGATCTGCTCTACGCGCCTTCACGAAAAGAATTTTTACGGCTAGATCTGATCTCGGATCGATGTACAGGTGGTACCGAAGGATAGAGGACTCAGAGGGATACAACATATAATTTTTACCGATCCATCAAGTGAATGGAGTGAAAATTAAAACGACTATGCCACAAATGTTTTTGCTAGCTCGGACTGACAGACACACATGATAGCCTAAGTTGACCCTAAAAATGAATTTTGATCGAAGGGAAAAACATAGATCTAGACACCATAAAAATTATAGTGGAAAGAGGGGTACATGAGGAACATTTGAGAATTTTTGGGGATTTTCTGAAGATATATAACGGGGTGGGAAAAATACCACAACAGGACACTGTCCCAGAGATCTGTTTACTGGCAGATTACTGGGGGTAAGAACAAAAATACGGGAAAAATACCAAACGGTGTCTGAATGACATAAAAATTAAACTAAAAAATGGGGATAACAAGGTGAACAAACGATCAAAATTTGGGGTCGATCAGACAACAGGAGAAAAAGATAAACTTATGGATTTGAGGTTCTATCCTGATTTGGACAGAGCTCTGTCGGGGTGGCGGTGGTGGTACGATGGCGGCTCGATGGCGGCGGCGGCGGCGGTGCTGAGCTTCACACTCAAGACGGAGGTAGAAGAGATGCTTCACACATCAGAAGAATGAGCCTTCAGCTCTGCAATGGGGAGAGAGGAGGGCGGAGAGGGCACACCCTTCTTGCTCTTGATAATTTTCACTTAATTCTTGTCCTTAATTCCATCAAAATGAGAAATACAAGCTATTTATATGAAATACAAAATGACCCTAACTATCCTCAGATCTAGGTTAGGGGAGGGGTATACAAGGGATAACACATTAATCCCCATGTGGTTAAAAAAATAAAAATAAAAACTAATTTAGTGGAAGGGGGCGCCCCCTTGACTTTAAGGGGAGAGAAAATGGACTTTTTAAACCCTTTGTCCCCTTGAATGGTCAAGTCTTCTAGAAGCCCACCTTAGACATTTGACCAGCTCCACATAGACCCTAGAGCCTAGGTGGACCAATGGGGAAGAAGGTGGGGGCCCCTGGCTGGACCTACTGGACTTTTACAAATAAACCCAAACATCCTTAAGGAATAACAAATTGTCTTACAAAGCCTTACAATTGCAAACTCATTTTCCCAAGGATATAAAAGCAATCAAAAGGACACAAATGCAAACTAAAAAAGTTAGTGCCCGGTGTTGATTCCCATCACTTACTCCTTTCACTCCACCTACTCCATCTCGGGAGCAGGAACTCCTTGATAAATGGGCCGCCATGCAACAACAACTCGACTTCCTTCAAAAGCGGGTTGGCCTACAATCTCTAGCAGATGTCCCAGTTCCCAGCTTCCACAATATTCGATTCCCTCCCTAATATGATCTCCCCACGTACCGCAAGTATGACGGGATCAGTAATCCTTTCATTCATGTGAGGGACTTTATGTATGAATTGGCGCAGTTTCAGTATGATGATCGCCTTATGGCATATTTATTCCGCTGGTCATTAGATGGAGTTGCTCTAGAGTGGTTCTATGCTTTGCCACTAGAAGATGCCGAGAGTTTCATGGTGGTAAAAGAAAAGTTTATTCAAAGGTTCCAGGACCGGGTCGGTCCGGAATATTCATTTATAGATCTTGTGGCCGTAAATATGAAGGTAGACGAAGACTTTGCTACGTATGCCGATAGATGGAGGCAGATGGCCGCCCGTGTGCCGGGTCATATTCCGGAGGAGGAGAAGGTCAAGTTGCTTATCTCCAATGCTACACCCACCTTCCGTAACATATTGTCCATGAACGATATTGCCAACATGCACCAACTTTATAGCCGGGCGAGATTTATTCAAACCGAGTTCAAGGACTCCCCTTTCCATTATCTCTTTGATGCCCAAAAGCCCAAATACAGTAAAAAGTCTCAGGGGCACGTTACCGAGGGAGTCTAAACCAATGAACAAGTACAAGCCGTTGCATTCCCCTTCCCTAATCAATCCGCTCCACTCCGCTTTCCACAAGCTCCCAGTAATCCCCAATTCTCCACTTCGCAAAGTGCCCAACCTGTCTTCCCCGCTCCACCAAACACCCAGCCTACCTTCTCCACTCCACAAAATGCCTTTCCGGCTCCACAATAGCCACAACAACCCCCGCAATACCACAATGTCCATCCACCCAATGGCTACACCAATAAACGCCTGGCTCCGAAGAGAGCACAATATCCTCCTTTGCCCGAGTCCCTCACAGACATCTTTTCCGCTCTCATGTCAATAAGTGCAATTCAGCTTCCTCCGGAATGGCCCAACTAGAACCCGGACGTTGACCAAACTAAATACTACATGTTCCATAGGCAGCCGGGCACACTATTGAGGGGTGTTATCAATTCCGAGATCTGGTATACGACCTACATGAAGGGCATCGCATTGATTCGGCGGAGATGCATAAGGCCATTGTAGAGATAAAAGAGAAAAGAAGGCAGGTGCCGTGGCAGCAAGTGCAGCAGCAACAAGCACCGCAGCCACAGCAGCAGCCACAACAGCAGCAACAGTCCGTTCATGACTTGGGGATCCACCGAAACCCCAAGCCGAATCATCCGCCCGCTCCATAACCATAAGCACCGGCACCGGCTCAGGTCAACCTTGTTCAACCCCCAGCCCCTGACGCTGGGTGGTCCTACGATGATGAAACCTCAGTACAGCGGCTCATGGCCCTCCACCATAACTACCGCAATCCTTCTTTACCTTCTACCCCCGTCATCCTCTCGCTTAACCATCAAACCCCTCCATCCCCCGCAATCGCCAAACCCCTCATTCTACCATCCGCTTCCCCCATTATCCCGCCTATCTCCACTCCACTGCCAGTACCCGTACCCATCGTTACCATCCCTCCATCAAACCCTTGACCTGTCATCCCTTCACAGCCTGTCATTTCCACTACTCCCATAACACCCATTATCACCACCACTACTCCTATCACCCCTACGCCATCAACACATCATTCATCCACCCCGTCGAGCCCATCAAGCCGCTTATCCTAAACCCATCTAACGCCATGCCAGCCCAAAACCTTTCCCTACGAAGTGGGCATTTGTTCCATAGGAATTACCCTTCCACAGGTGCACCTGCACCCTATCCCCAGTCCTCGCAATAGGCCGCAGACCAAGAGGAGGCAGATCCGCTGCTAGGGACACAATATGACTTGCTACATCACCTAGACCGGGTGCCCGCTAAGATGCACTTCACAATTTTCTTCAGAAGGTGATAGTAAATGAAGACATGGCAGTGGACAGCTTACCAACAGCCCTAGCTACAATCTCCAAAGGGCAAGCAATTACTTTCTCTGAGATTGAACTGGCACCCCCTGAGGCATGATAAATGCCGCTATGCATCTCTATTACTCTAAACAAAGTCAGCATAGACACGATGTTGGTAGACACAGGGGCCTCTATTAATGTCTGCCCTCTCAGCACTTTAAGGGCCTGCAACCTTTCAGAAGATCTGCTAAGGCCAACCCCGACCACCATTGCAGCATATGACAATTCCAGAAGAGCATGTCATGGGGTAGTCACTATTCAAGCAGAGCTTGGGCCTCTCACTATGCCAATTGAATTTTATGTGCTGGACATCGACCCTATGTTCAAGGCTATATTGGGTCATCCGTGGATTGATAATCTCAATGCCGTACCATCCACTGCTCACCAGTGCCTTAAATTCCCTTTTCAAGGGAGGGTGGTCAAGGTGAAGAGCATGTCCACGGCCCAGTCTGTCAAGGCCGTCTCCGAGAAGATCTTGCCAACACTATGGCCCAGTACTCGGCCTGTCATCTCAGTGCTGGATCTAAACTTTCTGTGGGCCTATGCGCCGCACAAGCCCACCCCTACACCGATAAATGTCAAGGTGAAGCCCCAGATACGAGATGCTATGGGTTGGAACATGATATTAAAGCTGGGCTATCAGCCGGGGAGAGGTCTCGGCACACAATTATAAGGGCAGACTAAACCAGTCCCCAAAGGCAGAAAGATGAATAGGAGGGGTCTCGATTTTCAAGAATCCTCACTCTCACTTTTGGGCGACTCTGGACCATTAACATGGGACTACCGCCAACATTTTGTCAGGGGCCCTCTCCTGAAAGCATCACCAAGTCAGCCCAAGGAAAGAGACACAACTTATGCAATTAGCAGACCTCCATTGTTACCAAAGGGCCCCGTTGATGATATGATTGATTTCAACCAGGCATTTGCAAGGTTGTTCCATGAAGAAGGCAGTTACCAAAGAAACCAGGAGGTGCAGATTGTGCACTATGGGCCAAAGAAGCCAGCTTACCGCTCATGGGAAGGGGGAGCTCACCCGTCATCTTCACTTGGTCTCCTTCCCGCCTATTTTTGTTCCTTTAAAAGATGGCATCTATACCCCGCTCACCTCCTATCTTGATTGATCCATTCATGTTCGAAGTGCCAAATGATTTCCTTATCGTCAGGACTTGTGATTGCTGTCCACCTGTCGATCTATCTACTCCTTTCTTCTCCTCCTCCGACCCCTTCCTTGACATTTTTTGTCCATCCAAGTATTCCCTTAGGCTTCCTCCTCTGCCTTCCTATACATCTTGCTGCATGATCTCCACTGATCTCTAAAAAAAAATGTCAGATTTGAAACAGAGATTTCAGTGGAAGATTACGCTATCTTCTCTCCACCCTCCTCCCAGGGGCATGAGGCTCCTACTGCCTCCCTTCCACTAGATTTTCTCTCTCCTAGGTTAGATGTAGGGTCCATCGAGTCTAGGGTAGTAGAGTCTATTAAGTCTAGAGAAGTAGGGTCTTGTTCTAGGTCATCCAACCTATCCTTGCTGAGCCGCGCCCGCCGGTGCGACGTCCTAAATCCGTCCCTGATAGGTTCTTGCAGGATCTAGCTAAGCGATGTCGTGCTCTTCTTAAATGTCCAGAGTTCATAGCTGCGGCGATTGTGATCGAAGAGACGAGGAGCAAGGAGGGGTGTCGATTGACAATGGCTTGGGAGTCTATGAAGTCATGGATGAAAAGGACTCGGTGGATCTTGACGACAGTGACGTAGACGACACTGCCGATTTGTATGTGCAATGCTTAAAAAGATTTGATGAGCCATCATCAGCAGTGGATGAACCTACGAAGGAAATAAATCTGGGAACTAACGAGGACCTCAGGCCTATTATTATTGCTGCTAATCTTCCTCCAGCAGTTGAAGAAAATTTAGTCAAAGTCCTTAGGGAGTATAGTGATTCTTTCGATTGGTCTTACGAGGACATGCCGGGTCTTGACCCCTCTTTGGTGGAACATCGATTAGTGCTTAAGCCAGGGGCAACACCCGTAAAGCAAAGATCAAGGAGATTTCACCCCCACATGGCCTTAAGGATAAAAGAAGAAGTCGATAAATTATACAAGGCCAGATTCATTAGAGTTATCTTATATCCCCAGTGGGTGGCAAACATAGTCCCTGTCATCAAGAAGGATGGAAAGGTGTGCATTTGCATTGATTTCAGGGATCTTAACAAAGCATGTCCCAAGGATGATTTTCCGCTGCCTCATATAGATGTATTAGTGGACAACACCGCCGGGTACGAAGCATTGTCATTCATGGATGGTTATTCATGATACAATCAAATCCGTCTCACTCTTGAGGATCAAGAGAAAACCTCCATCACCACGCCTTGGGGTACATACTATTATGTGGTTATGCCGTTTGGACTGAAGAATGCGGGTGCTACTTATCAAAGGGCGATAATGGCTATATTCCATGATATGATGCATGTTTACATGGAAGCTTACGTGGATGATATCTTGGTGAAGTCAAGGATTACAGAGGAACACCCCGCCATCCTAGATAAGGTGCTTCAGAGAGCTAGAGAGTACCAGTTGAAAATGAATCCAAAGTAGTGTGTTTTTGGAGTCTTTTCAGGAAAATTGCTAGGCTTCATAGTTAGTAAAAGGGGGATTCAGATTGATCCTAACAAAGTAAAGGCTGTCATGGACATGCCTCCGCCCAAGAATATCACAGAACTTCGAGGGTTGATTGGATGCTTACAATTCATCAGAAGATTCATATCCCAGCATTCTCAGAGATGCCACCCGTTTTACGAATTGCTAAAGGCAGGGGCTCAAGTTTGAATCAAACCAAGACTGTCAGAAGACCTATGAGGATCTAAAGGTGTACTTGTCTAATCCCTTAGTTTTGTAACCTCCTGTCCCTGGGAAACCCTTAATCCTATACATTTCTATCATTGAGGACTCCTTAGGAGCTGTCTTGGTACAGGTAGATGATGAAGGCAAAGAGCGGGCATCTTATTACCTCTCCAGGTTATTTAATCCCGTAGAGGCCAAGTACACTACCATGGGGAAAACTTGTGCCACCTTAGTTTGGGTAGCTCAGAAGCTGAAACACTACTTTCAAGCTCGGCAAGTAAGGTTGATCTCTAGAATGGACCCAATTCGCTATCTCTTAGAAAAGCCTGTCCTTTCTAGTAGGTTAGCTCGCTGACAGAGCTTCCTCTCTCAGTTTGACATCACATTCATCGTCCAGAAGGTAATCAAAGGTTATGCCATCGCTGAGCATCTCACCCATCTTCCTATCCCTTGCACATACCCTATTCAAGATGATTTCCCTGATGAGCATCTCTCTGATCTTACCCATCATCCCTTTTGGTCTCTACACTTCGATGGTGTACTCAATTCTGAAGGACGAGGGATAGGTGCTATTCTCCTTACTTCGGAAGGGGTCACGATTCCCTTTGCTTATCAGCTTCATTTTTCTGCTACCAACAACATTACCGAGTATGAAGCTCTCCTAGTTGGATTGAAGCACGCCTACCTCTTAGGAGCACGCTATCTGAACATTATAGGAGACTCTCAGCTCGTTCTACGGCAAGTTTTGTCCACTTACCACACCCGTGACCCAAAACTCAAGCCATATCATGATTTGGTCACTCTGTTGACTAGGCAATTCCGCAAGCTAATCTACATCCACACTCCTCGATCTCAGAATATCCTCGCTGATGCGCTGGCATCGCTCGCTTCCTCTTTGTCTTTCCCTCTCAGTCGGAGCACTGATACCATCATCGTCAGAGACTGGATGCCCCTTCTCTTCAGGATCCTTGATATTACCACCTTAGGAAGACTGTAGAGGCTAGGGTGAGAAGGAAGATTTGAAGGAAGTCTCTTTAACTGAGTTAGAAGAGATTCTGGAAGAAGAAGAGTTGCCATGGTACCATGAAATCGAGCTATATTGTAGAGATGGATCATTCGTATAAGGGGCAAGTGCCGAGCAGCGTAAGGCTATTAGAAGAGCCACCTCGAAGTACACTATTATTGCTGGAGAATTGTACAGGCGTGCTCTCAATGGGATGCTCATGAGATGTCTAGACGACGATGAAGCTTGGAAGGTGGCCGAAGCAGCCCATTCAAGTGAGTGTGGAGGTCATGTCAATGGGCAGGCTTTAGCGAAGAATATCCTTAGGTAGGGTCACTATTGGCCCACTCTAGTGGAAGATTGATCCCTCTATGTCTGGAGGTGTCTTAAATGCCAACTCCACGCCGATAAAATCCATGCTCCCGCTTCATCTCTTCATCCTCTCTCTGCTCCTTGGCCATTTTCCATGTGGGCTTTCGACATTGTTGGCCCGCTAGGTGATCCCAACTCTCAGACCAAGCAGAAATCCTTTATCCTTACCGCCACTGAGTACTTCACCAAATGGGCCGAAGCGGAAGCATACGCAAAAATCAAGGCTACTACAGTGTGCTGGTTCGTCATGAAGAATATCATCACGCGGTTCGGAGTGCCAAGCAGTATCGTAACCAACAACGGACCCCAGTTCATCTCTCAAGAGCTCCAGGACCTTTGTAAGAAGTTTAATATTTCATTGCATCATTCATCTCCATATTATGCTCAAGGTAACGGTCAAGCTGAAGCTACTAATAAAACTCTTCTTAAAATCATAAAGAAAACATACGAATCTCACAAATTCTCTGATTGGCCTAAATGATTAGTGGAAGCTCTATGGGCTTACCGCACCTCCGTCCGTACTCCTACGGGGCAAACTCCCTATGCTCTCACTTACGGGATGGAGGCGGTGCTCCATATGAGATCTTAATCCCTTCCCTAAGGGTACAGCTCGATAAGGAACTTAATCTCGATGAATGTCGGGAGGCGTTGCTCATCCAGTTGGAACTCTTAGATGAGAAGAGGATGAATGCGGCTGATCACGTGTCCGTTTATCAAAAGAGAGTTTCACGTTATTTTCAAAAGAAGGTAATTGAAAGTAAATTTCAAATAGGTGATATGGTTTTGAAGTGCAAATTCATTAGGTCTGGGGGTCCTAGGTCCAAATTGTAACCTAACTGGGAAGGGCCGTTCGTCATTAGAGAGGCTTATCTTGAGAACGTGTATCGCTTGGTCAACGCAGAAGGTAAGGAGCTGTCTCAGGCCTGGAATGGGTTGTATCTTAAACGCCTTTTCCCTTAGAGTCAGGCTAATGAAGGCCCGGAAGCGAGGTGTCCTTTCCTTGACCACGAAGGAGGATTCCGAGTTTGGCAAATTGCATACTTCATGACATCCCTAGTCAGGTTTCCCAAATTTTGTGTAAACACTGTTTCTCCCTTGGCCATGCTTGGGGGAAGTGAAAGTCCCTGTCTGTTTCTCTCTTTGGCAGAATCTAGGGGCAGGAGATAAATAAGGGGGTGATGAGTGATCTAGACACCCTGACGAGAGGAGGTCTCAAATAGGGGCAGTCTGTTATGACCTGATTCCAACTGTAACACCCAAGAAAAAAGAAACAGAAGAAGAAAAAGAAAAGTCAAAGTTGAAAGCTTATTCCAAAAGCTCAAATTTTAAAAGATCAAAAGCTCAAAAAGTATGAAACTAGGCATGGCAAGAGTGGCAGTACAATTTCCCCGCGGGACGTCATAAGCTCGCTCGTATGCGTGCCTAGGGTGGATAAAGGTTCGATGATGGACACAAAGCCCCAACACAAATGACTAAATCTCTGAAGGGGTTGTCATGAGAAGGATTCAAGCCCTAAAAACCTCTATACCTGGTCTAAGCTTACCTCTCAAATTCATTTCCCCTTTTTGGGACTACAACTATACCCTAGGTATGGCCTCAGAAGAAGCATCGTCACATAGGTTGGCCCTGGCCAGGGTTTGTCACCTCAAAAGTACGCTGAGCTTAGAAGATTCATAGTGTGACAGGTAGGGCTCTTGTTACCGGGATAGAATTAGCTTTCAAAATAAAAAAAAAACAAATATTTTAAAAATTCAAAAAAAATAAATATCTCAAAATCCAGAAAAATCAAAAAATCAAAAATACCACCATTCTCGCATAGCATGCATTGCATCAATACATTTTTCATTCTATTTCGCCTATTTAATAAGGCTCCACCCCTTGACCAAATATCAAGAATTGGTCATTCTCTAACTTGCTGAAGGCAAGGGGTTGAGTCTAAGAACAGATCTAACTTGCTTCTTATTTTAAGTGCGTGCAGACATAGGTCCTATTGCCTAGGATTCAAAGCTTGTAAATTTCTTTATCTCCCATCCCTTGCCGTCTACTGATAGACCACTTAATCTACCCTAGCGATCACTCAGCCACCATTTTCTCCACCCGAGAATCAAAACTCAGGTTTGTCTTGTTGTGCCCCTGTGGTCATTTGAGTCATTTGATATTCATGATTTTGATAATAGATAAACACTATAAGTCATTGATGTTTCCTACTCTTATATGACTGAACTACTTGATGTTCTATCATGACAGATATGCCAAGGAATGGAGTGGAGATGGCAAAAGTGAAAGCTTATTGATCGCGCCCAAGCAAGGATGAAAATCCCTTCATGAAGAGTCAACACTTGGTACAAAAAAGTTGATGCACAATGAAGCATATCCAAGAGAACACAAGGTCAAAGACTCAGTATAAATCCTCAAGATTCTACTGAGTTTGATGCCATAGACGTGAATGAGCTGCAAAAGGGATTAACGGACTGAACAGGAGAAACTTTGGGTTTCCCAGCCAGCAGTCGACCGTCGGTCCAGGACTGGTCGATCGCCAGTAGCGGTCGACTGCCCAGTCAGGGGCGGTCAACCGATTTTGCCAGCAACCAAAAAGCTACAAGTTTTCTTAGTAGCGGTCGACCACCACCTACCTCCGGTCGACCGCCAGCCCCGATGCAGCAATGTTTGACTTCGATTTCCACCTCGAGGCCAGCCCCTTTCCTTGTATTTGTTTAATCCTAAAGTCACCCAATCTCCTATGGATTGTGGATCTGGTCTAGGGGGTGTCTATGGACTATTCAAAAGATATAAAACCAACACAAGAGGGTTAGAAACCCTAGTTGATCATTTGAATCAAAGAGAGATCAAGAGAGGCTAGAGAGGAGGTTGGAAGAAGAGGTACTATAGCCGTGAACAGTACTCCGTGCAGAAGTTCTTCATCCATTCCAAGGTGATTCAAGCTTAGATCTGAAGCAAGCAATCTCCATGGAAGCTAGAAGCAATCAAGGTTCTCAAGGGTGATCAAAGCTACATCCATAGTCTTCTTCATCAACTCAAGGAGATCCAAGGAAGCTCATTTCACAAGGAAGAAGAAGCCATTGTTGCTGAATCAAGAAGAGAGCTTTGTGAAGAAGAAAGAAGCTTCTGTTGGTGGTCTACATCGTGTGAAGAAAAGAAGATTCAAGCTTCAGCAATCTCAGATAAGATCTATCTCATTTTAGCATATCTCTATATCTTGTTTGAGCATTTTCATCTTGTTCTCTTTCCATTTTATTCAAACATTTGAAACTGAAGATCGTCCCTACCGGTGGTTAGTAGGAAGGTAATCGGAAGTTATCTGATCTGCGGTGTTGACGTCCCTACCTGTGGTTAGTAGGAAGGCAATCGGAAGTCTTTCTGATTTACGGTTCAGTGCGTGGCACTAGTGGAGCCTCACCTGCTTTGGTGAGGGGAAGACGTAGGACTGAGGATTCAGTCTGAACCACCTTAAAATCTCGTGTGTTGTGGTTTGCTTGTGCGATTTTTTTGTGTTAGATGCATGCTTAGGTTCAATTCCCATATTACGTAATCATCTTGCTAAGTAAATTATTTTATCCTTCGCTAAGCTAGTTATATTCCGCTACGATTCGTTTTTATCTAGCTTTAAAGAGGGGTGTTCTGCAAAAAGAGGGGCAGATCTATTCACCCCTCCCCTCTAGATCCGCTATCCACTACTCAACAAGTGGTATAAGAGACTAATCTCTCATTATGGGGTCCAACGACCTTGAGGGAAATGGTGGATCAGCGTCCAAGGGTTTTTTACCTGAAGGACATTCTGTGAATAGGCCTCCTTATTTCACTGGAACTAATTATCCTTTTTGGAAACATCGCATGCAGGTGTTCATTCGCGCCCAAGACTACGAACTTTGGCGAGTGATCAGCAAAGGTCTGTATGAGCTTACGGATGATGAGGAGTTGTGGACCAAAGAACAAATAATAAAATCTACTATCAACTGGAGTGCTAAACACATCATGCAGTACTCACTCCATCCAGTAGAATTCTCAAGAGTGGCTACCTGCGCAACTGCAAAATAAATGTGGGACATGTTAGAGGTAATTTACGAAGGAAACTCTCAGGTACGAGAAACAAAAGCCAACATTTTAGTTTCTGAATATGAAATGTTCAGGATGAGGCCTGATGAGTCAATTCAAGACATGTATGCTCGATTAACTATGCTTACTAATAGTCTAACAGATTTGGGAAAGAAATATTCAGAACATAAAATTGTGAGGAAGATTCTCAGATCACTGACTCCCGCATGGCACACGAAGGCTACTATGGTTGAAGAATCGAGAGATCTCACAACTACTAAGGTAGATGAACTCATTGGGTCATTGATGACCTATGAGATGAACCTTAAGAACAAAGAGGCTGAGGTGCTTAAGAAAAAGTCTCTAGCTCTTAAAGAAGGACCCAGTGGTCAAAGCACTTCTGATGAAGGTGAGTCTTCTACAAGTGAGCGAGATGAGGATGATGTAGCCATGCTCACACGTAAGTTTAGAAAATTTCTGAGAAAGGAAGGTAAGAGCTTCACGAGAGAAAGGTCACAGGTAAGGAAAAGTTTCAAATCTAATTCTGAAAACTTTAAGAAAATTGACAAAATCATTTGTTATTCTTGCAACAAACCAGAGCATTTCAAGATTGACTGTCCTGCAAAATTCAGAAAAGCTGACAAATGGAAGGGCAAGAAGAAGAACAAGGCCATGGTATCCACATGGAGTGATGAGGAAGAAAGTGATGGTGGAACTAGCTCCTCGCACAAAGGAAAAGAAGATCTTTGTCTCATGGCCAGAGGTGATGAAAAAACTGAGGTAAATTCTCTTTTGAAAATTACACAATTGATGATTGGGAGGAAGCATATATACAGCTCATGGAAAAATATGACATGTACAAAAATAAGAATAAATCATTGAAAAAGAAAATTAACTTGTTTGAGCATGATCATGATTTGAATGATAAGACTGCTCTACTTGAAACTGAAATTGAAGATCTTAAGAAAATGATTGAGGATTTGGAAGAGGGAAGAAAAGAAATGGCTGACTTGGAAACTGGAAATGAAGACTTAAGAAATGAGATTGATAGCATGAAGCTAAAAATGCAAAGCTATGAAAAGGATAATAAATTGAGTAATGAGAAGTATGCAGCTGTCAAACAAGTGAACATTCAACTCCTGCAAAACATTGAAAACCTACAAAAAGAGTTGAAGGATAAACAACAATCATTGGAAAAGTTTGTAGATGGAAGAGAAAACCTAGATACATTGCTAGGTACTAGAATGAACCACAACAAGGATGGGTTGGGTTTTGATCCAACAAACAAAAGGCCATTTGGGTTTAAAACTATCACATTTGTTTCATCTTCTGAAGCCTCCACCTCAAACACAACTCCCACACAAAATCAGCATACATAAAAGGAGAAAGGGAAAGAAAAGGTTGAAGAGGTAGCCACTGAATTTCCCAAAAAGGCTGTCCAAAAGCCTAAGAAAGGTCGACCTTCCCCACAGCATATGTCAACACTTCCTTGGCCATTGCTTGCTTAATCTTCCAGATGTAACCATAACTGGATTGCACATTCATATAGGTCAACACCACCCTACTTTTGGGGAAATTATGATTCATGTGTTAACCAATCCTATAAGCCTCAATCCCCTAGGTGGCTAAACAATCATTTTCAACCCAAAATCAACCAATGGCCTAGATGGGTTAAGAAGGAAACTTCCTCAAACTTCCACAAAGTCCAACAAAGAGCCTCAAAATAGAAAATGAGTGTCAAAGTTGAAAAGAAAAACCAAATCCCTGCACTAAGCAAAGAAAACGTGAATGCAAGGTAGGTTTGGATTCCAAAAGAGATGGTATCATGTTTTGAAAATCTGGAGAAGTTGGTGGGACCCAAGGTTTGTTGGGTTCCAAACTCCATTGCTTAATTCCTTGTGCAGGAGTGTCTTACAGCCATGCATAACCGGTGGTACCTTGATAGTGGCTGTTCAAGACACATGACTGGAGATAAATCAAAATTTTATCTCTTGGAGGAGAAGGAAGGAGGACACATCACATTTGGAGGGAACAACAAAGGAAAAATCATTGTAACAGGTATTGTAGGTAAGAACCTCTCCAAATCCATTAGAAACGTGTTTCTAGTTGATGGTTTGAAATATAACTTGCTCAGTATAAGTCAATTATGTGATAAAGGTCATAAAGTGTTATTTGACACTCATGAATGTAGAATCCTTGAACCAAAATATGACAAGGTAAAATTTTCTGGAAAGAGGGTCAACAATGTTTACATGATTGACTTAGATGATCCTGCTTACATAAATCTTTGTCTTGCTGCACCAAAATCTAAACTTGCATGGTTATGGCATCGTAGACTAGGACATGCTAGCTACAATGTCTTACATAAATTGTTAAAGCATTCAATGGTGAAAGGGTTGCATGAACTATCTTTTAAACAAAAAAATAAATTGTGTGATGCATGTGCCCTAGGTAAGCAAACAAGAAAGTCCTTCAAGACTAGATCTGCAAACATGTCATCTAAACCACTTGAGTTGATTCATATGGACTTATTTGGTCCAACCAGAACTGCTAATTTAAGTGATAGAAAATATGGATATGTCTTGGTAGATGATTACTCTAGGTTCACATGTGTCACGCCCCGAACCGATAGCAGCGGAAAGCTATGCTCGGAACGTGGCAAGAGACAAGTCACGATAACAAGAGCGGAAGATAAATAATCACAATAAATTACAAAGTGGCCAGACACACATTTGAGAAAATACAAACTCTTATTAATTTAAAAAGATATATTTTGACACCACTTACAATAAAAGATTCAAAATAAATAACAAAAAGAAATAACTAGACTAGCTAGACTCAAGAAAATGAAAGAGCAGACTCCAACTCTAGGTTCCAGGTTCCACTCGATCACACTGATCCATTTTCCAATGCACGTACCGATACTCGCATAACCTGAAAAGGGTTGGAAGTAGGGGTGAGCAAAAAGCTCAGTAGGAATTATACTCTATCATCAGGCATAGTTTAAGTGATTAACAAGTAAATTACAGTTTCATATGCCATTCTAATAAGAGAAATAAATGACGATATAAAGAAACAACGATAATAAAACAGATCTTGCAAGGTCAAGAAATATAAAGGAACAGAATGATAATACTTAAGAGGAATAACAAAGACAAGAATTTACTACAGGGGATTACGATAAAGAGTTGGCCATATCAAGACGATTCAAGTCATGTCAAGCACGTATGTAATTTCATTTCCATGTCCAAGTAACAGCAAGTAAAGTAACAACAAGTAGAGTATAGAACAGTGAAGAGTGGAAAGTGCAACGTAGTAGAGAGTAGTGGAGAGTAGTGAAGAGTAGTGGACAGTCCTAGATTTAACTCATGTCATAGTACTGGTGCCAAATGCCACACCTAGTCAATCACCTCCCCGGGGGTACACGTAGTGTTCGGGCGCTCCTCCCAGGACTAGACCGAGCCCTTAATTGTTTGCCAGGCATTGATTTCTTTGGATCAAAGATCCCACGAATCTAGACTTCCACAATTTATGGCCAGAATTCTAAGGTTTAAACTTTGTAGCAATAACAATTTCAAGTAGGAAGGAGATTCATTTCAGAATTTCAAGATAAGCACAATCATCAAGAAGATCGATAACCAAGTCACAATAAGAGTTAATCGTGTTGCGCTACTGTAGTACAGCAGTTAAACAGCAAGCTAATGAGCATATTAATCCTAATTACAAGCCAAATTAACAAGAATTAAGTTTTACGTTAAGCCAAGATGCCAAAAAGTATGATTCAAGATGATAAACTAATGAACAAGATCGCGTAAGTCGCGTAGGCACGAATAACAAGCAATTAACAAGAATTTAGTTACATAATTAGACATTTATTAAGTGGGTTTCTATTTCACTAATTACCATTAATGACATGAAAAAGAATGCATTAGAACCAGTATTAAGTCACTCTCTGAGGGGATAAACGGTTCGGACTGGACCTTATATCCCCTGGGCTTAAACAGGGCTGAACGGGGGTCAAAGGCTGAAGCAGGGAGTTGGGCGATTCCTGTTGGGCCCCCCAAGTGCTTGGGCGGTTCTGTCTGGGCCGCCCAAAGGGTTGGGCGGTCAGGTATGGGCCGCCCATCCCTGGCCCTGCCAGTTGTGTGGTCCTCTGGGGACCTTTTATCCAGCCAGGGGGATATGTGGTTACATATGGACCGTTTATCTAGATATGTGGTCAGTTTGGGACCGTTCATCTAGATATGTGGTCAGTTTGGAACCGTTTATCCTGGGATGTGTGGTTCTTCATGAACCGTCCATCCAGGATGTGTGGTCTATCGCAAGACCGTCCAAGTTGTGTGGTTGCTCCGGGACCTTATATCTAGATATGTGGTTAGGTTGGAACCGTTCATCCTGAGATGTGTGGTTCCTGAAAGACCGTTTATCTCAGGCCATGCCAAGGTTAAAAGTGGTCAACAGAGATGTGCGGTCTATCGTAAGACCATCCATCCCTGGGTCGATTCCGGTCATCCCTGCCGCGTCCGATGAATGCCGGGATGCCAAGGTTTGATAGGGTTGCACTAAAACTCTAATAACTCATGGAAATGGACTCCAAATAAGGTGCTTTTGGTATCAATGGAAAGCTAATACAAAACTTTACCTATCTGTGAGGTCAATTGCATGATTAATTGCTGAAATTGAGATCTATAAAGACAAGAACACAAGAAACCCTAGTTTTGACAGGCTGTTACTAAAACGTAAAATTCTCTCAACATACAGAACGAAAATTGGGGCTTCTTATGTCAAAAGAAAGCCACTTCGATGCTGAATCCAACCATATATGATATGGTTCATGTGGATCAGGATTAACACTTCGAAATCAGAAATCAACTTGGAAGAACACATCAAAACTAGGTCTAAACATGCTGTTACTACGAACAGAAATTCTCTAAACATGCTGGATGGAATTTAGGGCTTTTATAATCAATGGAAAGAGCACGAAAAACTCTACAAGATGCATGGATCAATTTCATATTTACGTCCTGAAATCAGAACTAAATCGAAGAAGGAACAATGTTAACCCTAATCTAACATGCTTCTAACATGCTTCTACTAAACCTCGAAATACTCGCAGGATACTACACGATATTTGGGGCTTTATATATCAAAAGAAAGAGGACTTTATGCTGAACATTTTGATATATTACTTGATGTTTGAGCCCGAGAGAACCTACCTCAATTTGATGAAGAACATGGAAGAACAAAGGAGGAAGAAAGAAAGAAAGAAGCCGACACCCACGCACCCAACGCAAGATATCTCCCAGATCTGAAAACTTCAGCGACTGCCGCTGCAACCAAACGAAAATAGACTGGAAGGGCTTCATTTTGATAGTTTATACACGTTCTGGGATGGTCTGTGGAGAGAGGAATCGACGCCACAAGAGGCGTGTTAAACAAGGCGCCGAAATCAAGGACCAAGTCAAACTCGACCAGCCGCCTCAATTAGGGTTAGGGTTTCGAGCAATTTTTAGAGGGTTATTGAAGTTAAGATCATGGCCTTTAATTTGACACCAATTTCAGATCAAATGGTTGAGTATTAAGGTCGGATTTTGTGTTTGAAGTCAAGGTTAGGTAAAGGTTGAAAAGTGTGGATTTTTCACTTAAAACATTAAATAGATCTTGCTACGGATTGTTACTGGGTTATCCCAGAAGACAAATTTGTTACATATATTGTCAGAAACCAAATTACCATTTTTATAGATTTTTATCAAGTAGAAGAATTTTTGATGGTACTATTCCAAGGAATAAAATATTATTTAATGAAACTCACTTAAACGATAAATAGATCTAATTACAGATTTTTACTGATAAAACTCAAGAAGGCAAGGTTGTTTCATAAATCATTCTCCATCAATTTACTATTTTTCTAGATTTTTGTGAGAAAGTCGAAATTACACTAGCACTATTCATTGAGGAATATAATATTAATTTACGAAATTCATTTATCTAAATTAAAATTCACTATTTCAATTAAATTTCAGATTTTAAAAACCGGGGTGTTACACCCTCCCCCACTTAACGGAATTTGGTCCCCAAATGCACCGACTATTATCAGTTATGTGAATGTTCGAACTAAGATGATCTTACTCATTAAAATAATGTTAACTATACAATTGATGACGAAAGGAATTAGCTAACTAAGATGATCTTATTCATTAAAAATAGCATGTTAACTATACAATTAAAAGAATTAACTATAGCTAGGGGTAAAAGAGAACGATACCATATACTAATACTACGCTTCTTCTTATTACGTCGGGTTTCCTTACGACGGACTCGCCAGCCTTTCGCGGAACCGAAACTTAGCTTACCGGAACCACTCGGTTTCATTTTAAGAATTGGCTTAAAATCTTGCAAGATAGTTATATGGTTAACCTTTCATTACCCTTACGCGTAACGCAACACAATCTTGCATATATTTTATTACTTACCCCACGATACTACCCAATCTCACCAGGTCGGGTTCTAAGACTTTAACAAGGTTAGGGGTACTATGCACCTAGACATGACCAAAACTCGGTACCTGGCGGAGATAATCGATCCGAAGACCACTCGCTCAAGTATGCGATCTTCCCGAGAGGCGTAGCCTAACGTCCGGACAACATCTTTTGATATACCGGGTCATTGGGATGCAAGGCAAAACATAGGAAGCCTAGAACTTAGGAAAACCTATACTCTTGGACAAAATCCAAGGGACTCAGGCAAGGAGACAACACTTGGACAAAATCCAAGCGACTCAGGCAAGGAGGCTCTGATACCAAAACTGTCACGCCCCGAACCGATAGCAGCGGAAAGCGATGCTCGGAACGTGGCAAGAGACAAGTCACGATAACAAGAGCGGAAGATAAATAATCACAATAAAATACAAAGTGGCCAGACACACATTTGAGAAAATACGAACTCTTATTAATTTAAAAAGATATATTTTGACACCACTTACAATAAAAGATTCAAAATAAATAACAAAAAGAAATAATTAGACTAGCTAGACTCAAGAAAATGAAAGAGCAGACTCCAACTCTAGGTTCCAGGTTCCACTCGATCACACTGATCCATTTCCCAATGCACGTACCGATACTCGCATAACCTGAAAAGGGTTGGAAGTAGGGGTGAGCAAAAAGCTCAGTAGGAATTATACTCTATCATCAGGCATAGTTTAAGTGATTAACAAGTAAATTATAGTTTCATATGCCATTCTAATAAGAGAAATAAATGACGATATAAAGAAACAACGATAATAAAACAGATCTTGCAAGGTCAAGAAATATAAAGGAACAGAATGGTAATACTTAAGAGGAATAACAAAGACAAGAATTTACTACAGGAGATTACGATAAAGAGTTGGCCATATCAAGACGATTCAAGTCATGTCAAGCACGTATGTAATTTCATTTCCACGTCCAAGTAACAGCAAGTAATGTAACAACAAGTAGAGTATAGAACAGTGAAGAGTGGAAAGTGCAACGTAGTAGAGAGTAGTGGAGAGTAGTGAAGAGTAGTGGACAGTCCTAGATTTAACTCATGTCATAGTACTAGTGCCAAATGCCACACCTAGTCAATCACCTCCCCGGGGGTACACGTAGTGTTCGGGCGCTCCTCCCAGGACTAGACCGAGCCCTTAATTGTTTGCCAGGCATTGATTTCTTTGGATCAAAAATCCCACGAATCTAGACTTCCACAATTTATGGCCAGAATTCCAAGGTTTAAACTTTGTAGCAATAACAATTTCAAGTAGGAAGGAGATTCATTTCAGAATTTCAAGGTAAGCACAATCATCAAGAAGATCGATAACCAAGTCACAATAAGAGTTAATCGTGTTGCACTACTGTAGTACAGCAGTTAAACAGCAAGCTAATGAGCATATTAATCCTAATTACAAGCCAAATTAACAAGAATTAAGTTTTACGTTAAGCCAAGATGCCAAAAAGAATGATTCAAGATGATAAACTAATGAACAAGATCGCGTAAGTCGCGTAGGCACGAATAACAAGCAATTAACAAGAATTTAGTTGCATAATTAGACATTTATTAAGTGGGTTTCTATTTCACTAATTACCATTAATGACATGAAAAAGAATGCATTAGAACCAGTATTAAGTCACTCTATGAGGGGATAAACGGTTCGGACTGGACCTTATATCCCCTGGGCTTAAACAGGGCTGAACGGGGGTCAAAGGCTGAAGCAGGGAGTTGGGCGGTTCCTGTTGGGCCGCCCAAGTGCTTGGGCGGTTCTGTCTGGGCCACCCAAAGGGTTGGGCGGTCAGGTATGGGCCGCCCATCCCTGGCCCTGCCAGTTGTGTGGTCCTCTGGGGACCTTTTATCCTGCCCGGGGGATATGTGGTTACTTATGGACCGTTTATCTAGATATGTGGTCAGTTTGGGACCGTTCATCTAGATATGTGGTCAGTTTGGAACCGTTCATCCTGGGATGTGTGGTTCTTCATGAACCGTCCATCCAGGATGTGTGGTCTATCGCAAGACCGTCCAAGTTATGTGGTTGCTCCGGGACCTTATATCTAGATATGTGGTTAGGTTGGAACCGTTCATCCTGAGATGTGTGGTTCCTAAAAGACCGTTTATCTCAGGCCATGCCAAGGTCAAAAGTGGTCAATAGAGATGTGCGGTCTATCGTAAGACCGTCCATCCCTGGGTCGATTCCGGTCATCCCTGCCGCGTCCGATGAACGCCGGGAAGCCAAGGTTTGATAGGGTTGCACTAAAACTCTAATAACTCATGGAAATGGACTCCAAATAAGGGGCTTTTGGTATCAATGGAATGCTAATACAAAACTCTACCTATCTGTAAGGTCAATTGCATGATTAATTGCTGAAATCGATATCTATAAAGACAAGAACACAAGAAACCCTAGTTTTGACAGGCTGTTACTAAAACGTAAAATTCTCTCAACATACATAACGAAAATTGGGGCTTCTTATGTCAAAAGAAAGCCACTTCGATGCTGAATCCAACCATATATGATATGGTTCATGTGGATCAGGATTAACACTTCGAAATCAGTCGAAATCAGAAATCAACTTGGAAGAACACATCAAAACTAGGTCTAAACATGCTGTTACTACGAACAGAAATTCTCTAAACATGCTGGATGGAATTTAGGGCTTTTATAATCAATGGAAAGAGCAAGAAAAACTCTACAAGATGCATGGATCAATTTCATATTTACGTCCTGAAATCAGAACTAAATCGAAGAAGGAACAATGTTAACCCTAATCTAACATGCTTCTAACATGCTTCTACTAAACCTCGAAATACTCGCAGGATACTACATGATATTTGGGGCTTTATATATCAAAAGAAAGAGGACTTTATGCTGAACATTTTGATATATTACTTGATGTTTGAGCCCGAGAGAACCTACCTCAATTTGATGAAGAACAAGGAAGAACAAAGGAGGAAGAAAGAAAGAAGGAAGCCGACACCCACGCACTCAACGCAAGATATCTCCCAGATCTGAAAACTTCAGCAACTGCCGCTGTAACCAAACGAAAATAGACTGGAAGGGCTTCATTTTGATAGTTTATACACGTTCTGGGATGGTCTGTGGAGAGAGGAATCGACGCCACAAGAGGCGTGTTAAACAAGGCGCCGAAATCAAGGACCAAGTCAAACTCGACCAGCCGCCTCAATTAGGGTTAGGGTTTCGAGCAATTTTTAGAGGGTTATTGAAGTTAAGATCATGGCCTTTAATTTGACACCAATTTCAGATCAAATGGTTGAGTATTAAGGTCGGATTTTGTGTTTGAAGTCAAGGTTAGGTAAAGGTTGAAAAGTGTAGATTTTTCACTTAAAACTTTAAATAGATCTTGCTACGGATTGTTACTGGGTTAATCCCAGAAGACAAATTTGTTACATATATTGTCAGAAACCAAATTACCATTTTTATAGATTTTTATCAAGTAGAAGAATTTTTGATGGTACTATTCCAAGGAATAAAATATTATTTAATGAAACTCACTTAAACGATAAATAGATCTAATTACAGATTTTTACTGATAAAACTCAAGAAGGCAAGGTTGTTTCATAAATCATTCTCCATCAATTTACTATTTTTCTAGATTTTTGTGAGAAAGTCGAAATTACACTAGCACTATTCATTGAGGAATATAATATTAATTTACGAAATTCATTTATCTAAATTAAAATTCACTATTTCAATTAAATTTCAGATTTTAAAAACCGGGGTGTTACACCCTCCCCCACTTAACGGAATTTGGTCCCCAAATTCACCACTATTATCAGTTATGTGAATGTTCGAACTAAGATGATCTTACTCATTAAAATAATGTTAACTATACAATTGATGACGAAAGGAATTAGCTAACTAAGATGATCTTATTCATTAAAAATAGCATGTTAACTATACAATTAAAAGAATTAACTATAGCTAGGGGTAAAAGAGAACGATACCATATACTAATACTACGCTTCTTCTTCTTATTACGTCGGGTTTCCTTACGACGGACTCGCCAGCCTTTCGCGGAACCGAAACTTAGCTTACCGGAACCACTCGGTTTCATTTTAAGAATTGGCTTAAAATCTTGCAAGATAGTTATATGGTTAACCTTTCATTACCCTTACGCGTAACGCAACACAATCTTGCATATATTTTATTACTTACCCCACGATACTACCCAATCTCACCAAGTCGAGTTCTAAGACTTTAACAAGGTTAGGGGTACTATGCACCTAGACATGACCAAAACTCGGTACCTGGCGGAGATAATCGATCCGAAGACCACTCGCGCAAGTATGCGATCTTCCCGAGAGGCGTAGCCTAACGTCCGGACAACATCTTTTGATATACCGGGTCATTGGGATGCAAGGCAAAACTTAGGAAGCCTAGAACTTAGGAAAACCTATACTCTTGGACAAAATCCAAGGGACTCAGGCAAGGAGACAACACTTGGACAAAATCCAAGCGACTCAGGCAAGGAGGCTCTGATACCAAAACTGTCACGCCCCGAACCGATAGCAGCGGAAAGCGATGCTCGGAACGTGGCAAGAGACAAGTCACGATAACAAGAGCGGAAGATAAATAATCACAATAAAATACAAAGTGGCCAGACACACATTTGAGAAAATACGAACTCTTATTAATTTAAAAAGATATATTTTGACACCACTTACAATAAAAGATTCAAAATAAATAACAAAAAGAAATAACTAGACTAGCTAGACTCAAGAAAATGAAAGAGCAGACTCCAACTCTAGGTTCCAGGTTCCACTCGATCACACTGATCCATTTCCCAATGCACGTACCGATACTCGCATAACCTGAAAAGGGTTGGAAGTAGGGGTGAGTAAAAAGCTCAGTAGGAATTATACTCTATCATCAGGCATAGTTTAAGTGATTAACAAGTAAATTACAGTTTCATATGCCATTCTAATAAGAGAAATAAATGACGATATAAAGAAACAACGATAATAAAACAGATCTTGCAAGGTCAAGAAATATAAAGGAACAGAATGGTAATACTTAAGAGGAATAACAAAGACAAGAATTTACTACAGGAGATTACGATAAAGAGTTGGCCATATCAAGACGATTCAAGTCATGTCAAGCACGTATGTAATTTCATTTCCACGTCTAAGTAACAGCAAGTAAAGTAACAACAAGTAGAGTATAAAACAGTGAAGAGTGGAAAGTGCAACGTAGTAGAGAGTAGTGGAGAGTAGTGAAGAGTAGTGGACAGTCCTAGATTTAACTCATGTCATAGTACTGGTGCCAAATGCCACACCTAGTCAATCACCTCCCTGGGGGTACACGTAGTGTTCGGGCGCTCCTCCCAGGACTAGACCGAGCCCTTAATTGTTTGCTAGGCATTGATTTCTTTGGATCAAAGATCCCACAAATCTAGACTTCCACAATTTATGGCCAGAATTCTAAGGTTTAAACTTTGTAGCAATAACAATTTCAAGTAGGAAGGAGATTCATTTCAGAATTTCAAGGTAAGCACAATCATCAAGAAGATCGATAACCAAGTCATAATAAGAGTTAATCGTGTTGCGCTACTATAGTACAGCAGTTAAACAGCAAGCTAATGAGCATATTAATCCTAATTACAAGCCAAATTAACAAGAATTAAGTTTTACGTTAAGCCAAGATGCCAAAAAGAATGATTCAAGATGATAAACTAATGAACAAGATCGCGTAAGTCGCGTAGGCACGAATAACAAGCAATTAACAAGAATTTAGTTGCATAATTAGATATTTATTAAGTGGGTTTCTATTTCACTAATTACCATTAATGACATGAAAATGAATGCATTAGAACCAGTATTAAGTCACTCTCTGAGGGGATAAACGGTTCGACTGGACCTTATATCCCCTGGGCTTAAATAGGGCTGAACGGGGGTCAAAGGCTGAAGCAGGGAGTTGGGCGGTTCCTGTTGGGCCGCCCAAGTGCCATGCCAAGGTCAGGTATGGAACCGTTCATCCTGAGATGTGTGCTTCCTGAAAGACCGTTTATCTCAGGCCATGCCAAGGTCAAAAGTGGTCAACAGAGATGTGCGGTCTATCGTAAGACCGTCCATCCCTGGGTTGATTCCGGCCATCCCTGCCGCGTCCGATGAACGCCGGGAAGCCAAGGTTTGATAGGGTTGCACTAAAACTCTAATAACCCATGGAAATGGACTCCAAATAAGGGGCTTTTGGTATCAATGGAATGCTAATACAAAACTCTACCTATCTGTAAGGTCAATTGCATGATTAATTGCTGAAATCGAGATCTATAAAGACAAGAACACAAGAAACCCTAGTTTTGACAGGCTATTACTAAAACGTAAAAATCTCTCAACATACATAACGAAAATTGGGGCTTCTTATGTCAAAAGAAAGCCACTTCGATGCTGAATCCAACCATATATGATATGGTTCATGTGGATCAGGATTAACACTTCGAAATCAGTCGAAATCGGAAATCAACTTGGAAGAACACATCAAAACTAGGTCTAAACATGCTGTTACTACGAACAGAAATTCTCTAAACATGCTGGATGGAATTTAGGACTTTTATAATCAATGGAAAGAGCACGAAAAACTCTACAAGATGCATGGATCAATTTCATATTTACGTCCTGAAATCAAAACTAAATCGAAGAAGGAACAATGTTAACCCTAATCTAACATGCTTCTAACATGCTTCTACTAAACCTCGAAATACTCGCAGGATACTACATGATATTTGGGGCTTTATATATCAAAAGAAAGAGGACTTTATGCTGAACATTTTGATATATTACTTGATGTTTGAGCCCGAGAGAACCTACCTCAATTTGATGAAGAACAAGGAAGAACAAAGGAGGAAGAAAGAAAGAAGGAAGCCGACACCCACGCACTCAACGCAAGATATCTCCCAGATCTGAAAACTTCAGCGACTGCCGCTGCAACCAAACGAAAATAGACTGGAAGGGATTCATTTTGATAGTTTATACACGTTCTGGGATGGTCTGTGGAGAGAGGAATCGACGCCACAAGAGGCGTGTTAAACAAGGCGCCGAAATCAAGGACCAAGTCAAACTCGACCAGCTGCCTCAATTAGGGTTAGGGTTTCGAGCAATTTTTAGAGGGTTATTGAAGTTAAGATCATGGCCTTTAATTTGACACCAATTTCAGATCAAATGGTTGAGTATTAATGTCGGATTTTGTGTTTGAAGTCAAGGTTAGGTAAAGGTTGAAAAGTGTGGATTTTTCACTTAAAACATTAAATAGATCTTGCTACGGATTGTTACTGGGTTAATCCCAGAAGACAAATTTGTTACATATATTGTCAGAAACCAAATTACCATTTTTATAGATTTTTATCAAGTAGAAGAATTTTCGATGGTACTATTCCAAAGAATAAAATATTATTTAATGAAACTCACTTAAACGATAAATAGATCTAATTACAGATTTTTACTGATAAAACTCAAGAAGGCAAGGTTGTTTCATAAATCATTCTCTATCAATTTACTATTTTTCTAGATTTTTGTGAGAAAGTCGAAATTACACTAGCACTATTCATTGAGGAATATAATATTAATTTACGAAATTCATTTATCTAAATTAAAATTCACTATTTCAATTAAATTTTAGATTTTAAAAACCGGGGTGTTACAACATGGGTTTTCTTTCTTACACATAAAAATGATGCTTTTGATGAGTTTCAGGCACTTTATATGAAGATAAAGCAAGACGGTGAGTTCAAAATCTCCAACATTCAATCTGGTCACGGTGGTGGATTTGAAAATGTTGACTTCTATAATCTTTGCAGGGATGAAGGCATTTCACACAGATTTTCTTCACCAAGAACACCAGAGTAAAATGGTGTAGTTGAAAGAAGGAACCGAACTCTCATATAGATGGCAAGAACAATGCTTGTCGAATGGCAACTCCCAAGGAAGTTTTGGGCTGAAGCGGTAAACTCGGCATGTTACATTATCAATCACTCTATGGCAAGGCCACACACCAAAAAGACTCCTTATGCGTTGCTGAAAGGTAAAAAGCTCTCTCTCTCACATATAAAAGTGTTCGGGTCAAAATGCTTTATCCACAATAATGACAAAAGAGACTTAGATAAATTCGAGCCCAAGAGCGATGGAGGTATATTCCTTGGATATTCTGATAGATCTAGGACTTATAGAATTTATAACTTTAACAGTCAAACTGTGGAAGAATCACCCCATGTTTCTTTTGATGAATATCATGATGATTCTAACCATGATAACTCTTGCAGGAAAAATGATGAAGACGGGGAATTCCTAAGCATGAAGGAAAAGAAGGATCCTCCACTAGAAGAAACAAGAGAAGATGGTGACCTAGCTGAATCAAGCAATGCAAGGGATCAAGCTCCAAGAGAAGGTAATGATTCTAAAGACATTAGAATTCTTAAGGATCATCCCTTAGAAAATGTCATTGGTAACTTGAATGACCCACCTAGAACAAGGTCATATTTTAAAATTGTGGAAGAATTAGATCAACTTGCTCTTGTCTCCCAGATTGAACCCAAGAATATTGATGATGTATTAAAAAATGAAAACTGGATAAATTCAATGTAAGACGAGTTAAACCAGTTTGAAAGAAACAAAGTTTGACATCTTGGTCCTAGACCATCATCACAATCTATCATAGGCACTAAATGGGTCTTTAGGAACAAACTCAGTGAGGATGGCAAGATAATAAGAAACAAGGCTAGATTGGTGGCACAATGGTATAATCAAAAGTTTGGGGTAGACTTTGATGAATCTTATGCCCCAGTTGTTAGACTTGAAGCCATCAGAATCTTACTTGCATTTGTGTGCTCCCTTAGAATAAAGCTATATCAAATGGATGTAAAAAGTACTTTCTTGAATGGTTTGATCAAAAAAGAAGTCTATGTTGAGCAGCCCCCTAGCATTGAGAATTCTAACCATGCAGATTTTGTATACAAGCTAGACATGGTGCTTTATGGACTGAAGCAAGCACCAAGAGCTTGGTATGAGAGACTAAGCTCGTTTCCCATTGAGAAAGGGTACACACGAGATAAGGTAGATCAAACACTTTTCACCAAGAAGTAACGTAAGAACATTTTGATTGTTCAAATTTTGTTGATGATATTATGTTTGGTTCTACTAAATCTGAAATGTGTGAAGAATTTGCTAACCTTATGACTAGCGAATTCGAGATGAGCCTAATGGCAGAACTCCAATTTTTTATCGGTTTGCAGGTCAACCAAGGAGAAGATGGGCGCTTCATAAGTCAAGCCAAATACATCAAGGAGCTGCTGAAAAGATTTGACATGATAAATAGTAAAATAATTGCAACTCCTATGAGCACCTCAACATCACTGGATTCAGATTAAAATAGTAAATTATTGGATGCAAAAATATATAGAGGTATGATCGGCTCGTTGCTTTATTTGACTGCATCCCGACCAGATATCCAATTTAGTGTATGCCTTTGTGCTAGATTTTAAGCTAGTCCTAGAGAATCCCACTTGACTGCCGTCAAACATATCCTTAGATATCTTGCCGGAACTCAAGATTTGGGATTGTGGTATCCGTCATCATGTGATTTATCTCTTATATCTTATTCTGATGCGGACTATGCTGGATGCAAGCTGGATCGCAAGAGTACTAGTTGCTATTGCCAGTTTCTAGGCGAGTGTTTAGTTTCTTGGACCTCCAAGAAATAACACTCGGTTGCTCTCTCAACCACAGAGGCAGAATATGTTGCTGCGGGGAGCTGTGGCACCCAAGTGTTGTGGATTAAACAACAACTCCAAGACTACTTACTGGATCTTGGTTGTGTCCCAATTCTATGTGATAACACGAGTGCTATCAACCTTGCAAAAAATCTAGTCCAGCACTCTAGGACCAAGCATATTAAATTAGGCATCACTTCATTAGAGATGAGGTCTTTAAGAAAAACTTTGAACTACATTTTATTGATACTCTAAATAAGATTGCTGATATCTTTACCAAGCCCTTGTGTAATGACAGGTTTACAACACTCATAAGGGAGCTTGGTCTTTGCAGACCTCAGTCTAATAAACATTGAAATGATGATCTTCTTCAACTTAGTTGTGTGTTTTTGCAGATTGGTGTCCATGCATTGTTTATATGTAAATATGTCATTTTGCATATGGTGTAGCATTGCATGTAGTCATCATGCATAATAAAGTTGAATTCATGTTCACGATGCATTGCATGGTTTATGTAGCATCATTTTTGCATGGCCATGGTATATTAAATGTTGATGTATGGAAAGGTAAGTTATGTTTATCTAGAAGCACTCAATATGCGTGAGGTTTCACCTCCGCCAAGTACCATACGTCACTGTCGAATATAGGCCATATAGTAAGGGAGAGTTGTCTCTTTGAAGTATTCATGCATATGTTTCATCTTCATTCTGTTGCCATTAATAAGTGTACAACCATGTGTTGGGTCATGCATTTCATCTCTGCCAACGTCATGTTTGATCAGGTCAACCCCTGCATGGTTTTAGTCAACCTCTCCTTGACATTTGTCAATACACTTGTCTCAAACATATCTCCTTGAGTGCATCCACTGCATATCCTTAGGGGGAGTCTTGCTGCTTTTCTTAATCTCTTGAACTTCAATGGCTTCTAGTTTGAATATGAGAATATGAGACAGACGGAACTATGGCATAAGAGCTTTCTATTATATGAACTGATGATTGTCCATCCAATGAAATTAGTTCAGATTTAATGATTTCCTTGAAGGTCTGATATATCTTTTGAAATCATCTATGTTCTGTGATTTTAATAGACCTTAACTAGAGATTGCATGTTGTGCATTACATGACTCTCCTGAAATCTGAAAATTCAAACTTCATGACAACCTTGGTAATACACTAAGGTTTCGTATTGTTTTTAAACATCTTGATGAGTTGGAATTCTTGAAAATCAATTTGACAGAGCAATGATATTGTTGCATGGAGAAATATGTCACGTCATCAAATCAAGTGACGAATGATATGTCATGGTGTGCCCCTGTTATCTCTGTCTTAATTATATTGGATTCTAGGCAGAGCAATGGGACAGTTGCTGAGAAATATATCTCCTCATCAAAGAAATGAGGTAAGATATGTCATGAGGTGACAAAGCTATCTCCGTTCAATCTGAAGCATAATGGTCAGTCTTACCAAATACCTAGGAATACTGGCGTCTAAGCAACGTGTATTCTTACGGCTAGGAGGCATGCTACTAGACTCGATTGCTCGTAAAATATGAGTCATGTGCCTTCAAATGCACAAGATCATGACAAATAGTGCTGAAATCATAACATTCCATGCCTTCGTCATGCTTGTTTAACCTCAATACTAGTTTGTGCTATTTCCTTTGTAGTTATTGAATATGGATGTATAAGACAAGGGAAGGTTAAACACTGCCATGATATGCACTTCTGGTTCATTTCTATTAAAACATGGATGTAGATGCTTTTCGAACTCTATTATTGATTTGAGAATTCATTAGCTTTGACCCATGTATATTGATCACGGTATGTTTCCAATTTGCATATAATGGCTTGCTCTTAACTCCTATTCAGCTCTGGTCTCTCAGACATTTGTCCCCTTCTCTACCTATCCCTCCTTTTTGCTGTTGTCAAAGGGGGAGAATCTACATATGTGAGCCTTTGTAAGTTGTCCAAGGGGAAGAAGTGACTTGTGAAAGGGGGAGAGTCAAAGAGGGTGAACATTGTGTGTGAGTGATGAGGGAGAGCCCTTTATATGTGAGCCTTTGTAAGTTGTCCAAGGGGGAGAAGCGACATGTGAAAGGGGGAGAGTCAAAGATGGTGAACTTTGTGTGTGAGTGATGAGGGAGTGAGTGATGAGGGAGAGCCCTTTATATGTGATGGGGTATTGTATAGCATTCACATGCTTTGATCATCCATGCATACATATCCGCATTCACATGTTTTCATCATCATGGATCTAAATTTTACCATCTTGCACATTACTGCCACATAATGACTCACAGTATTGCCATTATCAAAAAGGGGGAGAATGTTGTGCCCCTGTGGTCATTTGAGTCATTTGATATTCATGGTTTTGATAATGGCTAAACACTATAAGTCATTGATGTTTCCTACTCTTATATGACTGAACTACTTGATGTTCTTTCATGACAGATATGCCAAGGAGTGGAGTGGAGATGGCAAAAATGAAAGCTCATTGATCGCGCCCAAGCAAGGATGAAAATCCCTTCAAGAAGAGTCAACACTTGGTGCAAAAGAGTTGATGCACAATGAAGCATAGCCAAGAGAACACAAGGTCAAAGACTCAGTATAAATCCTCAAGATTCTACCAAGTTTGATGTCATAGACGTGAATGAGCTGCTAAAGGGATTAATGGACTGAACAGGAGAAACTTTGGGTTTCCCAGCCAGCGGTCGACCGCCAGTCCAGGACCGGTTGACCGCCAGCAGCGGGCGACCGCCCAATCAGGGGCGGTCAACCAATTTTGCCAGCAACCAAAAAGTTACAGGTTTTCTCAGTAGCAGTCGACCGCCACCTACCTCCGGTCGACCGCCAGCCCCGATGCAGTAATGTTTGACTTCGATTTCCACCTCGAGGCCAGCCCCTTTCCTTGTATTTGTTTAATCCTAAAGTCACCCAATCTCCCATGGATTGTGGATCTGGTATGGGGGGTGTCTATGGACCATTCAAAAGATATAAAACCAACACAAGAGGGTTAGAAACCCTAGTTGATCATTTGAATCAAAGAGAGATCAAGAGAGGCTAGAGAGGAGGTTGGAAGTAGAGGTACTATAGTCGTGAACAGTACTCCGTGCAAAAGTTCTTCATCCATTCCAAGGTGATTCAAGCTTAGATCTGAAGCAAGCAACCTCCAAGGAAGCTAGAAGCAATCAAGGTTCTCAAGGGTGATCAAAGCTACATCCATAGTCTTCTTCATCAACTCAAGGAGATCCAAGGAAGCTCATTTCACAAGGAAGAAGAAGCCATTGTTGCTGAATCAAGAAGAGAGCTTTGTGAAGAAGAAAGAAGCTTCTGTTGGTGGTCTACATCGTGTGAAGAAAAGAAGATTCAAGCTTCAGCAATCTCAGACAAGATCTATCTCATTTTAGCATATCTCTATATCTTGTTTGAGCATTTTCATCTTATTCTATTTCCATTTCATTCAAACATT
The DNA here is from genome assembly GCA_022559845.1 of Amorphophallus konjac. Classification (NCBI taxonomy): domain Eukaryota; kingdom Viridiplantae; phylum Streptophyta; class Magnoliopsida; order Alismatales; family Araceae; genus Amorphophallus; species Amorphophallus konjac. Next base: position 283,369,452 of record CM040126.1, on the reverse strand, counting down.
TGAAACTGAAGATCGTCCCTATCGGTGGTTAGTAGTAAGGCAATCGGAAGTTGTCAGATCTGTGGTGTTGACGTCCCTACCTGTGGTTAGTAGGAAGGTAATCCGAGGACTTTCCGATTTACGGTTCAGTGCATGGCACTAGTTGAGCCTCACCGGGCTTGGTGAGGGGTGGACGTAGGACTGAGGATTCAGTCCAAACCACCTTAAAATCTCATGTGTTATGGTTTGCTTGTACGATTGTTTTGTGTTAGATGCATGCTTAGGTTCAATTCCCATATTGCGTAATCAACTTGCTAAGTAAATTGTTTTATCTTTCGCTAAGCAAGTTATATTCTGCTGTGATTCTTTTTTATCTAGCTTTAAAAGGGGGTGTTCTGCAAAAAGAGGGGCATATCTATTCACCCCTCCCCTCTAGATCTGCTATCCACTACTCAACATGTATGTCCCTTCATCATAGCAGTCTATCTCTAGACCATTAGTGTCATTCTGGCGGTCTCGTATACGACCGCATGCCTCACCCGAGGGTTAAAAAACTCAGAGTTTTTTTGAGTCTTTCCCCTTGTGGTATATCGCTAGATCATTAGGCTCGTCTAGCGGTCCTTTGCTGGATCATTTTCAAAATAGAGAAATATGTCCCTTTTTATCGATCAAGCTATGGGTATGATTTCATTGCACATCTTTTAAACCAAACCTCTTATTTATTCATTCAAACTCATAATACATCATTCTTTCAATGAAATTCAAAACATGATCAAGGAATCTCAAATTACATTCAATTTCCTATTCGCATAAGGCCAGAACTTGCGCAATTCCTTCACGTAAACTTGATACTCCTCTCTCTTCTCCATCACTTCCGCTGGCAAGGTACATACTCGGCTAATCTCCCACATGGTCAGAGCGCTCCGAATTGCCCGTTCATCCTCCTCTGTCCCGATCTTCCTAGCTTGAAGGAGAGGGTAGTGAGATAGTGCTTGAACCGTAGTACGAGATAGTCTGATTTTTAAGTAGCACCGGTGCGGGTTGTAGATCGCCAAGGTAGTGTTCCCCACTAGCTACAGGTCTAGGCCTAGTCGCCTGGGTAATCTGAGGGTAGTGCCTTGAAGAGCCCAAGGTCGCATCATAAACTTGTCAATTGGCAAAGTGTTAAGGAAGAGGCGCCAATCATCCCATGTTTTCCTGTCCGCGGTCCGGTATTCAACTTGTGAAGAGAACCCAAATGCGCCACCTATGAAGAAGAGTGGGTGGCTCCCAAATATGCGGCTAGTTGAAGGCACGTCTTCCATGGGTAGAAATTTGAGCCTAATTCCCATCCAACACTCAAGGATGATCATTGACCCAAAGAGGGAACCCCCTAGTGAAGCTGAACTAAGGCCTTCATAAAGGTAGGAAAGGACAGCTTGAGAGATAGATAAACCCCGCCACAACCCACTAATGATGCTAAGGTTTTGGATATCTAAGAGGTGGTCGGTGGTCGAAAAGAGTAAAACCCCGCACAAGCAAATGGAGACGGCTTTTGCTATGGCTTCATATTTCACATACTTATTTTTGTAATGAGAAGTGATCCATTGGGCCAAGAGTATCAAATGAATATGGCGAGGGCTAATCATGGTTTTCACATCTTTTGGATTGGGTAGGAAATCTCCCAAGATGAGTGATGGGTCTATAGGTTCAACCGTGTGACACACCAAGACTTCATCCCCCACCTTTGTCTTAGGAAGGGCTAGGTAGGTCTCTACCTCTTCTATAAGGACAGTGGCCTCGAAGGTTGGGAACATGAAAGTGTGTGTTTGAGGGTGCCATAACTCCACAAGGGCTAAAATGCTAAGCCAATCATAAGAAATTTTCTAGAAATTCTTTGCTAGAACCAATAAAGGATGAAGGTGCCATGCCCTTAGGATTGAGGTAACCTCTAAAGGGAGTTCTTTTACATGGGAGCCACCCACTTCAAACTAGAGTAGCATCATGGGCCAGGAAGGTGCTAGAAAGTGGAAAGAAAAGAGAGGAAAATAAGAAGAGAAGAAATGTCATGATGAGAAAACTAAGGAAATTCATGAATCATTGGAATTAATTTGAACTTACCTCTCTTGAAGAGCTTGTGCTCAGGTGCTTGGGGATTGAAGTAAGCCGTTGCAGCTCCCCATGCTCCCTTCTAGCCAGCTTTGGCCCAGTATAGGCCACCTCTCCCATGGCGCTACTTCAAAGCTCCTCTTCATGGTGATTTTTGGTAATTTTGAGGGAGATTTCAAGGTTTAAAGCAGAGATTTCTGTGAGCTACAAATTCTGGGTGTATTCCTAGTTATAGGGCTTTACTTCTAGTAATAAGGCAATAGGTTGAGGTTAGTTAGCTTCAGATTAAGTTAGGATAAGTTTTAACACGGATTAGGTCCTTCTAGCCACGGGTTCGGATTCTCACGGAGAGTCTCGCTCGAACTTTACTGTCTTTTGTCTTTAGCGGACTATCGCGCGATCGCTAGGCACCCTCAAATTGTCGACTGATGACTATTTCTTCCCTTCCTTCACCACCGTCTCTCCTGCTTGTCTAACGGTCTTGCCTCGACCATTTTCTTCCACCTAGCAGTCTTCCAGAAGACCGTTTCCCCTGTTTTGATTATTTTTAATCATCAGTTCTCTCCCTCTCTCTCCCACCTGCTTGTTGACACCCGTTTTTTACCTATGAGTTGGGTCATTCCTCTTACCACCATTTGTTGATGTCTCAGGTTGTCCATTACTCATCGGGCTATTTCCAGGCACATCTTTGGGCTTATTTTATGGGTATCTCCCTCCCTGGCTAGGTCTACTCTCAGATTCGGGCTTAATGGGCCTTGATTTTGCTTTGATTTTAGGGTAAATGGGCTCATTTATCTCATTTCATTAATTTCAAACGTCTAGGCTGTACGCGGTCTAGCGACTAGCCGTTCAGTTATGGAGCGGTCTAATTTGAACCATTTTGGATATTTATTTGATTTTTTGAATTTCCATCGACAAGCCTTTGCACGGTCCAAGTTCAGCCATTTATTGCCATTGAATAGCCTGTCTTTAGACTGTCTCACTCCGAGAGTCCTAAACTGGTGAATTTTCCAGATAATTATCTATTTATCCTATTTTGTTGGATTTATCACAGGCACGCTTTACACGACCTTCATTGGACCGTTCCATATATTGAGTGGTCTACCTGTAGACCGTTTTATCCTAAAGAGTCCAGCGACGTGATAGCCAGTCAGTTCGGTGGATAATTGGATACTTTATTTATTTACCACCGACAGTAGTAAACGGTCTAGCAATGGACCGCCTACATTGCTGGGCGGCCTATCGAGCGACCGTGTATATGCTCGAGATCTGTAGATTATTTGGCATTTTCTCTCTCCATCCGGGGTGAAACCCCTAACTTCTCCCACCCATTTCTCCACGGTTTCTCAACCAAATGGGGTGCAATTTGATTTGGGCGAGAGATTAGAGGATTATCTATGGATTTTATTTAATAATCTTAGATTAATATCCACTGTAGAATCCAATTTCGAGGTTGGATTTTTAGGGCTCTATAAATAGCATCCCTAGTCCAAGCTTGAAAAGGGGGATCCAATGTCGACGTCGAAGCTCTGCCGAATTCTTGAGCGAGCTGTAGTTAGGGAGGAAGACTTTCTACATTCTTTTTAAGCCTCCGGTTCAGGGAGTAGTCACTTTTTTTTTGGTGTTTGGTCTAGGTTTTAATAGTCTTTTCATCCATTGCATGATTATCTTCTCCGTCTCCTTTCCACATTTTCACTGTTTGCATGTCATTTTCACACCCATCCTATTTGTTTTCACGCCCTATAGCGGTTTAACAACCACCCCAGGTATCGCCCATTCCATGCCGTTATGTTAGTTCTTCATTCTACTTTATAGTTGCTACACATTCCAGGGCTAATTTGGGTTTTGTTTTCTTGTCCTCTACATCGTTTTGATGGTCAGCATCAGCACAGCGCGAGGCCCATCCCCTCTGGCCTGTCAGAAGGGGTGGAGGATCAAGTCCTACATCTTGGAGTTTGGCGACATCACACGGTCGTCGTCCGTCCGTCTTCAAGGATATGCGGCCCAGATCGGACCGTGCAACGCCTTCCTGCGGCCGTCTTCGAACCGTTTGATGCTAGACCAGTCTTCGTCCCGCTTACTTCTCTAGCACTGTAAGCGGTCTATCGAGCGGCTGTTCTATCCCTTGAGTGATTCTTCCTGGACCGTGTACAACTGTAGCGCTACATTTTGGGCGAGTGTCTTCTCCCTTTCCAAGGTACATAGTACTCTTCGGTACCCGTGTCTTGGTGGCGATCACGATCACACACACACACCTCTCCACTCTTTCTTTCCTTCGTTTTTGCTTGTCTTTATATCTTGACGTAGAAAGGTAAAAAAAGGGAAAGAAGAAATAAGAAGAAAGGGGGGGGGGAATATGTCAACATCCGATTTTTTGGCGATCACTGTGGGACTCCTAGTGCCCATCGTGTTGTTGTTTTGCTGATCTGCATTTTTTGTGCTTGGTTAGGGTTTTTCTAAGTGGTTTTCGGTTTCTATCTCATCCACCCCGGGTTGCTGGTTCTCGAAGTTGTACGTGGTACTTTCAGGACCGCCCACGTCTCCCCGCGGTCAGGTGATAGGCCATTTGGTCCCGGTCTCAGCGATCCTCTTCGGACCGTCCACTCATTCCCACGGTCTGTCCGAAGGCCGTTCACATCTGCTGGCTCAGGTACGTTACTCTCCTTTGTACACTTGTGGGTTTACTGATTCTTTGCGGTCTGTCTAGTACCAATCTACAGCTTGCAAGGTCGTTCGATAGACCATCCAGTCAGGTACGCTTCTATCCCTGCAGCTTCAGTCCATTTTGGTTCTCTCTATTTTAGTTCCTTTTGCTGCTTCCTGTCACTGCGCGGCCTTCCCCAAGTCGTTTACCTCCCTGAGCAGTCTCCCATCAGACCATTTTTGTGTGCTACAATGCACCCGAGATCAGCATTTTGATTATCATTCCATATTATTCCATATTTGTTTGGGTGCTATTTTGATCTCCCCTGATAGTCATTTCATTTTTGCATGATTATTGTTATACTTGTTATAGTTAGTTGATCATTATTTGTTAGATTTAGGCTAGATTTTGCATGCACTCCGGTGCGCATAGGATTCATTCATATTTTCCATATTAGTTGCATTCCTACCTTGGTAGGGGATCCTCTCGTCTCCATATTCCTTGGAGCCGACTAGGTGACCTTACCCGGGACCTCCGTAAGCCCCCGCGAGCCGTGGATTCCCACACGGATGTCGGACAGGTTGTACCTTACCACACCAGTCTAGAATTGCATTCGTGAGAGAGAGAGTCCCTTTAGAGTCAACCAAGTTCTCATTCCACCCTTGTTAGGCACCTTTGTGGTTGTGAGAATTGTCATCTTAATTAATCCACTAAGGTTCTAAAAGGGAGAAATTCTAAAACTTGCCGTGCATCATTCAACTTGGTTGGTCATTTGATTGCCTCTCATCTCCTCTCTTTCGATGTGCATGTGATTGATAGTTTGATTGTTTAGAAGCTCATTTAGGTTTGTCCTTTTATGTCAATAAGTGTTGCTTGTGGAGTTGCCTCACACCCTCAGGATCTTCTTCTAAGGGCAGCTCTCATTTCTTTTCCTATTTCAATCTGTTGTTCGATTCCTCCCCCACCATGTCTTCCTACAACTTTTCCCACTCCCATGAGGACTCTTTCCCTCAGGGACTTTTGGAGGACCCACCTAGGGTCGCGTACGTACAGGGAAGAGAAGGGACCACCCCTGCTCTCCCGACCATTGTTGTTGAGGGTGCTCAACCCTCCCTTTCTGATTCCTCCTCTCAGAACTCGGCCAATCAAATCCTTCATATGATGGCCCAGTTAGATCCCACCCAGCTCAATTTCCTTCCTCAAGCTCTGCAGGGGTCAGATGCCCCGTCTTCAATTCCCTCTGATGGCATGTCTGCTATCGCCACTTCATCTCCTGTCATCGGGTTAGGGCCCGCCTCTGCTGCGCCCATCGATCTCACTCCTATTCATCCTCGGACCCTCCGATTTCCTAGCATGGAGATGGGCCAAGCCTCTACCTTGGCCCACCAGCCTCTTGACAAGGGGAAGACCTAGATCCCCTTGAGTTCTTATTCTGATCCTTACACCACCATCTCGCCAGCGCTGCATGCCCCTGTGGCCCCGACTGATTTTATTCATCTTCAATTAGGGGCCGCCCAGCTGGCTCATGCGGATATGGGCCCTTCCCTGGCCCATTATCCATCTTATTGGCCTCCCCCTTCATCAGTCTACCCATCAGCTCCATATACTGGTTCTGTTCTTCCTGTTTTGCCTCCTCTTTCCCGGGAACGGGAACTTCTTGATAAGTGGGCTGCCATGCAGCAGCAAATTGACCTCCGCCATAAGTGGGTCGGCCTACAGTCCCTTGCTGACATCCCCATTCCCAATTTCTGTGATATTCACTTCCCTCCCCAGTCGGAGTGCCCTACATACCGTAAGTACGACGGGAATGGTAACCCATTCATTCATATAAGGGAGTTTCTATATGAATCGGCGCAGTTCCAGCATGATGATCACCTCATGGCATATCTCTTTCGCCGGTCATTGGACGGGGTTGCACTAGAATGGTTCTACACTTTTCCCTTGGAGGAGGCAGAGAGCTTCAAGGTTGTTAAGGAGAAGTTTATACAAAGATTTCAAGACCGGGTAGGCCCAGAGTAATCATTCACAGACCTAGTAGCAGAAAAGATGAAAACAGATGAAGATTTTGCCACTTATGCAGATAGATGGAGGCAGATGGCCTCACGTGTGCCCGGGCAGATCTCGGAGGAAGAGAAAGTGAAATTATTAATCTCCAATGCTACCCCTACCTTTCGGAACATTCTGGCAATGAATGATATATCAAATATGCACCAGTTGTATAGCAGGACCCGGTTTATACAAACCCAGTTTAAGGACTCCCCCATCCACTCCTTATTCGAGGCCTAGAAGTCCAAAACCACAAGAAAATCCCAGGGCCCTGTTACTGAGGGAGTTCAAACTAATGAGCAGGTGTAGGCTGTTTAATTCCCCAACCAATCCGCTCCACCCCATTTTTAGCAACCCCCACACAATCCCCAATTCTCCGCTCCGCCAGCTCCCTGACCTTCTTTTCCATCTCCCCAACAGCCACAACAACAACCACCACCACCACAACAGCCTCAGCAGCCACCCCAATACCACAACGTTCCTCCTCCTACTAGTTATGCACCTGCTCGGCCGGGTCTGAAAAGAGCCCATTATCCCCCACTTGCTGAAACTTTGCCAGACATATTCTCGACCTTAATGTACACTGGTGACATACAGCTCCCTCCGGAATGTCAGAACTGGAACCTGACCGCCGATCAATCTCGATATTGCATATATCATCGGTAGCCCGGGCACACTATAGACAGGTGCTTTCAGTTGCAAGACTTAGTGTATGACTTGCATGAGGGGAAAAGGATTGACTGGGCCCAGATGCGTAAGTTGATAGAAGACATCAAAGAGAAGAGAAGACAGGCAAGGCCGCAGCAGGCGACGCCACAGCAGCAGCAATTTCAGCAACCACAACCTCAACCTCAGTAGCAACAGCAACCACCTGAACTCGAGATTCACCAAAATTCCATGCCAGACCATCTGCCCGCTCCGCAACAGCAGCCACAGGCACTGGCGCAAGTCAATGTTGTTCACCGCCCAGCCCCTAATGCTGGGTGGTCTTATGACGATGAGACTCCCGTCATCTCCTCACCTTCCACCACGCATACACCAACTCCCCCGCACCTGCTGTTTCTTCCATCCTCCGGCCCACCGCCTTGACCACCGCTCCGACCTCTATTCCCTCCAGGTCACCTATTTCACCCACCGCATTACCCACCATTCCGCCAATCCTCGCGCCATCACTCGCCATACCCTCCATCATCACCCCTCCTCTCAACCCTTCACCAATCACCACTCCGCCAGGGCCCATCAGACCAGCCTCCGCCATCCTCACCCTCATTTCTATCCCTTCTACTCACCCTACTGGGCCAATCGGGAGTCCATCTAATGCCATGCCGGCATGAAACTTCGCCCTCCGGAGCGGGCGTTTATTTCAAAGAAGTTATCCCTCTACTGGTGCGTCTGCACCCAGAACTACAATTCCTTCCTCAGTAGTTGAAACAGAAGAGTCAAATCCCTTACCTGGCACGAAATATGATTTTTTACAACACTTAGATTGGATTCTGGCCAAGATCTCAGTCCTGGAGTTAATCAAGAGGTCCACGCTACACCAAGATGTCCTGAGGGCTTTTCTGTAGAAAGTTATGGTTAGCGAGGACGTGGCGGTAGATAGTTTGCCATCGGTGTTGGCCACTATCACAAAGGGAGCATCTATTTCCTTTTCTGAGTCAGAGCTAGCAGCCTCAGAGGCCCGTCAGATGCCACTATGCATTTCGATTTCATTAAACAAGGTGGCCATTGATTCAGCTCTTGTGGACACATGAGCTTCTATTAATGTTTGTCCCTTGAGCACGTTGCGTGCCTGCAACATCTCTGGAGAAATGCTAAGGCCGACACTGACAACTATTGCAGCATATGATAACTCTAGGAGAGCTTGCCACGGGGTCGTGACAGTTCTGGCCGAGCTGGGGCCTTTGAAAATGGACGTAGAATTTTATGTATTGGACATAGACCCAATGTTTAAGGCTATTATGGGTCGTGCATGGATTGACAGCTTGAATGTAGTGCCCTAGACCGCCAACTAGTGCCTCAAATTCCCATTTCAGGGGCGGATAGTTAAGGAGAATAGTGTTTCCATGGTCCAGACAGTTGATGCTATTGCTGATAAAATTCTACCTACACTATGGCCGAGCAACAAGCCAGTTTTATCTGTGATGGACTTGAACTTTCCATGGGCATATGCGTCACGCAAGCCCACCACTGTACCTATTAATGTCAAAATCAAGTCCAAAATTAGAGATTCCAAGGGATGGCACATGATCTTGAAACTAGGCTATCAGTCGGGTATGGGCCTCGGCGCACAGTTGCAGGGGCGGACCACGCTCGTCCCTAGGGGTAGGAAAATGAGCCGAAGAGGCCTTGGCTACCGGGAGTCAGCATTGTCGACACTGGGAGACTCCGGGCCACTGACATGGGACTACCGTTAGCATTTCGTGAAGGGCCCGTTGCAGCCAGGTACTCTAAAGAATACGCCACCCTGTGTTGATGAGAAAAGTGATGCCGCTTGTGCTGTTGCCGACCCACCGCCGCAACTGAAAGGGCTGGTGGGTGATATAGAAGATTTTTGTGATTGTCTTGAAAGGTTGTTTCACGAAGAAGAAGCTTGCTCGAAGGAGGTGGAGAGGCAGCTTGTGAAGTGCTCTCTGGTGGAGCCAGTTTACTGGAGGTCGCGATAAGAGGGGAGCTCCATCACTACTTTTTCTTGGCCTCCTCCCCGCCTTGCCTCCTTGTTTCAACGTTTGGTATTTATTCCCCGTTCACCTCCAATCATGGTCAACCCGTTCTTTACGGAAGGGCCATTCGAAATCTTGTTTGTTCTGTGTGCATGTGGGCGCTGCCCACCGATTGATTTGTCCACCATGTGGACCCCTACATTCAATCTTTCTGATATGTGACTTTCTTCATCTGATCCATTCTTCGATGTTCTCTTCCCCTCTCTTTTACCCCGTCAACTTCCTCTTCCTCCTTCCTCCCCTTCTTGTTTCATGATTTCCTCTGATCTCAAAAAAAATGTCAATTTTAAAATGGAGGTCTCAATGGAGGATTATGCCATGTTCTATCCATCTTACCGTCAGGGGCACGAGGCCCTGTGGACGTCGAAAAAATGTCGATGAGGATCATACGACATGCATGTCTCGACACTCGAGAGCAAGCCGAAGATGAAAATGCAGAATAAACCTCATGCCTCGCCCGATCAGGACAAGAACTCGCTTGGTGGTCTGCTACCCGTTACGGAAGCCCCCCAGGCAAAAGACGCGGCCACAACTCTCCGACCGGTCGTGTCGAGAGCTGAATCAGAGAAAAAGTCAGGAACTCCGGCACAATCTTGGGATGCACTGAAAGTCGCGCAAAGTCTGAGACCGAGCTCTAGAGGCTGCAAACAGAATATTATGGAGGCCACACATTGAAACTAGAACATTTCAGGAACGCCAACATTCGAATAAATGGCTGTGACTTCGAAAAGAATCCGTTTGATGCTTAAAACGGCGCGGAAGGGCCTTAAACCGGCGCACTCTAAACCGGTGCGCCCCTTCAACATCCTAATCTGGCGCCCCTAAAACCGGCGCGTCCCATTTGCCCATTTGCCCTTGCTTATGCTTAATCCAGCGCGCCCCTTTACATGATGCTAGTCCGGCGTGCCCCTTTATGTGTTGTTAATCCGACGCGCACAACACCACGCCGGTTTAACTCAAATGCCATCCCATCCGCCAGTCGATACCCTGTTTTCGCATCAGCCTGGTGCCTAGAGGGCATTCAATGCTCTGAAGCCCTGTCTCCATGGGCATTCAATGCTCTGGAGCCCTGTCTCCACCTCCGTTCGACAACGCAGCTGCATCAACAGTGAAGGCAAGTATCGATGGGGGGAGTAGCAGCAGCAGATCTTCCGGCAAACCCGCAAACATCCCGTCCTCTGATAAATGCCAGCGTATTGTGCAAATCAACAGAAGACACCACGGCATGTCAATCCTGTTCGTCCGGCAAACAAGGGCAAGTGGCAGGAGTTTCTTCCGTCCGAGCAAAGGAAGGGCCACCCGTTCTATAAAAGGCATGCCCCACTGGAGAAGGAGGGCTCTCTCGGCGGTGAGCAGTGAAGAGAAGAAGAAAAAGAGAGAGGCTCGAACCACCCCCGCCCCCGAAGGGCGATTGAAAAGAGAAGAGAGGGCCATCCGAAGAGAAGAAGAAGCTTCGTCCCCGTGCCGGAGAAGAGAAGAGAAGAGAAGAGGGGAGAATGAGAGTGAGAGGTGAGCTCGGAGGGGGGGGGGAGCTTGTGCTCTGTTCCCCCTCTCCCATTGATGTATCTCCTCCTCTTGCCCCCTAAATGTATTTCTCTCTGCCCTAGGGTAGATCCCCCTTCTGTATTTTGACCTTCCCCTTCTTGTGGATGAATAAAAGGAGGTCTGTTGGCAAGCACGGTTCTTGGCTTTAGCTCCCGTCCCCCATTTTCTCTCTATCTTCCATGCATCCAGGGTCTTTGAAGCCTGCCTCTCTGTGGCATGGCCTTCGAAAGAACCCACATGAGGGATGAACATTCATGGCCCTCTTGAGGCACACATTTGTCCCACTTTGAGGAATCACCATCAGTAAGCTGCTGGAACTCTTGAAGGCTTGTCCTCGAGTCTCCACATGCACTTATGGGTTAACGGAGGCCTTACTCCGAGTTTTGAGGTTCACCCCGGAGCAATCCGTTTGGTGTTCCCCATTTTTCTCTGGCAACCTTAGTCTGGGGGAGATGCTGTCCAAATTTTGCCAGGCCAAGAACACTCAAGAACAAGCGAATGAACTATTCTCTGAGGGCCAGAACATCACATGCTTGAAGCCTCTGAATCAAACCGAACTACCCTGCACAACAAACTCTTCTAATAAAACCCTCGAATCTTCATGCTAATTCACCTTAAGAAATGATCAAAACACTTAAACTTTCTCTCCATAAGCTTAATCTATCAATAAGATGAATAAATCAATCATCAAAGTAACCCAAGGGTGAAAGAAAGAAGAAACATAACGAAATAAAACCCACAGAGCTTAACCCGGCGCGCCCCTAATCCGGCGCGGCCTAATCTGGCGTGCTCACCTCCCGCGTCGTTTTAACTCTACACTTAAAACCACTTTCAAAATATTGGAATGAATAGTGCACCCCCATTATCCCAAAACTGGCGCGCCTCCCTTCTTTGCCTTAACTGGCGCACCCCCTCATTGAGCCTATTCCGGCGCGCCCCTCTCCCTCCTTGGCATCCCATTTAACCGGCGCGCCCTTCTTCCCCTTGGATCCCATTAAACCGGCGCCCCCCCTCTTTCACCTCTTATTCCGACGCACCCCTTTGCTTCCTTAATCCGGCGTGCCTTCCATAAAAAGAAATCTAATTAACCAAACATATAAAAGGAGTATAAAACCAATAATCAAAGTTGCCCTTGCTATAATTAAAATTTTGTTCCGGGGGCGCTACCCCCTTGACCCCCGCGACCTGACCGGGTAGGTCGATCCGCGTGCGAGGGCGCACGATGGCTAGTTCGGGCTCCACACCTAATGACTCACTTCCCCGGACTGTGCGTGAAGAGAAAAGCAATGACGCCCCGTGACATCAGACGTGGTCCTCGGAAACCCCGATATGGCCATAGTCCACAACCACCTCGGGCCAATAGATCATCAGCTTGACTCACCTCTATCAGGAACCAATCCCGCATCCACATTAACCTTTCCGTATCTGCGGCAGACATTCGTACGGTTTTGTCACCGTCTTTTATGTTACAAACACGGACTTCTATTCGAATAAGAAATGGTCCGTTAGTGACCGACATATATATACCGGGATTTAATCCCGCACCTGCATTAAACTTGACATACTCACAGCAGACATTCGTACGGTTTGGTGAAGAGAAAAGTAATGATGCCCCACTAGATCGGACTTGGATCTCGGGAGCCCTTGCCCGAACGTGACCATGATCCGATCTTATCCCGGGCCGATAGCTCATTAGCTCGACCCATCATTATCGGGATCTGATCCCACACCTACATTGAACTTGCCATACATACGGCAGACATATGTATGTCTTTGTCGTTGTCTTCGATGCTTCGAATATGGACTCTCGTCCGAATACTGGATGGTCCGTTAGTGACCGACATATATACCGGGATCTAATCCCGCACTTGCATTAAACTTGCAGTACTCACGGTAGACATTTGCACGGATTCGCTCCCGTCACCATCTTGTTTTCTATACGGACCTTTTTCCGAATATAAAATGGTCCGTGTATGACCGACAAAATCTGAGCGGAATGAGGCGGCTCTCGTCCTCCCCGAACCCTACGCATGGGAACATCGATAAGACCTTCGTGAGTCACGTTTGGACCTCGGGTTCGCCCCAACCATGGTCATTGCCTGACCCACATCCTAGGCCTATAGCCAGCTATCTCTGTACACGTCTTCGTTTTGGGAATCTAGTCCCGGGACACTTTCCCGTTGCCCCATTGGCGTTGGAAACATTGACGATGCCCACGCGAGCCCGACTTCGACCGCGGGGGGCCCACCGCAGTATGGTCGTAGCTTGATCTTGCACCGGGCCAACAAACTTATCGGTTTCTGACCGCTCTAACCGGGATTTAACTGAACGTCTCCCGTCCCTTCGAACAATAAATTTGCCGTACCCCGGCATACATATGCTCCAGTTTTCCCCGTGATGATCACGATTCTCTGAAGCCGGACGCTAGTCCGAATATCAAAATGGTCCCTTGAGTGACCGACATCTTTCGAATGCTTGCTTCTCTAGACATAGGGCTTTCTGACTGATTCGAGACTGCTATCGGTTCGTTTCTCTCGATATAGTTTTCTGGCCATGAGGCCCTGATTCCCGACGATTAATCAAGGGTGTTCCCCTCTCCGAGGGGATGTAAATAACGCTGTGACCTTTATGGCGCAGCGGGTTTCAGTCTTGACACGAACCATACAATCGTCTGATTAATCAAATCGAGCGCACAATAAATCATCACTTTGTGACTGACACGCCCACGCACTTAATAGAACCAATAAACAAATAAACCACGATTTTAAATAAAAAGTGCGTCCACATGCCCCTGCTTCTTTCCCTGTATATTTCTTATCTCCTAGGTTAGATGTATAGTGTGCAGAGTCCCCTAGGTTGGTAGAGTCAGCTATGATAGAATCTAGCTCTTGTGTTGTCAGCCCATCCACGTCTGCGGCGCACCCTATGGTGTGTCATTCTAAATCTGTTCCAGGTAGGTTTCTTCAGGATCTAGCCCAAAGGTGTCATGCCCTCTCAAATGTCCTGAGTTTGTAGCAACCGCCATCGTCCTAGAGGATGATGAGGAAGTAGGCGGGGTGTGGAGCAATGACAGATTGAGAGTTTATGAAATCATAGATGAGAAGGACCCAGCTGATGATGAGGATAGCGATGTGGATGATGCTGCCGATCTGTAAACACAGGGTTTGAAGAGGTTTGATGAACCGTCGTCGACTGTGGATGAACCCACGAAAGAAATTAATCTTGGGACTGAAGAGGACCCTAGGCCGATAATCATTTCCGCTAATCTCCCTCCTCAGGTTGAAGATGAGCTAATCAAGGTTTTGAGGGAGTATAGCGATTCTTTTGGCTGGTCCTATGAGGACATGCCCGGTCTTGACCCCGCTCTGGTTGAACATAGACTTATCCTTAAACTAGGGGCAACGCCCGTTAAACAAAAATCAAGAAGATTCCACCCTCAAATGGCCTTAAAGATAAAGGAAGAAGTTGATAAATTACACAAGGTCAAGTTTATTAGAGTTGTGTTATATCCTCAATGGGTGGCAAATATAGTCCCGGTGATGAAAAAGGATGGAAAAATCCGGATTTGTATCAATTTCAGGGATTTAAATAAAGCATGTCCGAAGGATGATTTCCCGCTTCCTCACATTGACGTGTTGGTGGACAACACGTCTGGCTATGAAGCCCTCTCGTTTATGGATGGATATTCTGGATACAACCAAATCCGTCTTGCTCTCGAGGACCAAGAGAAAATCTCGTTCACCATGCCCTGGGGCACATACTGTTATGTTGTCATGCCATTCGGATTGAAGAATGCAGGTGCCACATATCAACGGGCAATGATGGCTATCTTCCACGACATGATGCATGTGTATATGAAAGCCTACGTGGATGATATTCTGGTGAAGTTTAGGTCTAAGGAAGAACACCCCACCATTTTAGCCAAGGTGTTGCAAAGGGCTAGGGAGTACAAGTTAAAAATGAATCTAAAGAAATGTGTGTTTAGAGTTGCATCAGGGAAATTTAGGGTTCATAGTTAGCAAACGGGGGATTCACTACAAGAAAACTAGCCTATAGCCATGAATTTTACCAACGTTTACAAAAAAAGTAGGTATAAGTGACATATTCTGACGTTTTTAATTTAACATTGGTAAATTTCCTATGTTTTATTATAGTGTAGCTATATGATCATTTTATTCCGACAGTTTTAAAATAAATGTAGGAAAAGATAATATGTAACGACATTTTTTTTATAAATGTGAGAATAGAACCTATCAATGGGTTCACATTTTTTCAAACGTAACAATAAGTCGATTGAAAAAAAAATAGAAGAGCGTCGCAATAGGCTTTAGTTCGATGGTGGCAAAAATGCCGCCCGAGGTCGCCCGAGCTTTTATGAGCCCAAGCTTCGATGGACCTTTCCCCGTTCCTATTCCTCCGCAACCCCGCCGATCTTCTCCCTGGATCTCTGCCATCCCGTCCACCTCTCCCGCCCTTTTTCTCCCGAATTTCACCCATCCTCTCCCTCTCTCTTCCTCCCCTACCCCTTCCCCATCTCGACCATCTTCTTCCCCACAAAAACCCCGTCGACCGGTGAAGCTCCCTCTTCTCCGTCATCGGTGATCTCCCATTCCGATCTCGTGGACAAAACCCCACAAAAACCCTTCTTCCCGATACTCTTCTTTCTTCTTCTATCTGCTGCTGTTGGTGCTTTTAGAAGAAACCCTTGAACTCCGAGAACACGAAGAAGCCGTCAAGTCGTCTGAGGGGGCCGATCCGGCTAACCTACCCGCCGGAGGACAAGGAGGAGGGCCCGTCGGCGCCACCGCTGGTGTCATCACCCGATCTATCTTCCAGAGGGCCAGGCCAAACTACGGAGGCGAGGGGGTGGAATCGAAATTTCACACTCCTCCTTCCCCCTACTGGTGCACGGGACCTAGGGCTTGCTGGACGTGGCCCTCCCCAACCATGGCTGGCCCTTGGGGAGGGCAGATCCTCCCCTTTCTCCTTCGCTGGTCTCTCCATCTAGTGATGCTCCGGTTGCTGGCCAGCCGGTGGTCTCATCTGCCCGCAGCCCCTCCTCCTCCTCACGCGTCCATTCACTTTCTGCCCGGCACCCTCCTTCCTCCATTCCTGCAACTCCGGCCACTACTGCTATTAAAGCATCGCAGGCTCCTCCTCCTGCTGGTGCGGTGGAAGCTGGCCTGGTCGTGCCCCCTTCTGCCTCCGATAGCGGCTCTCCTTCCCTGGCCGCTCTACATTGCGTCGTTGCTGGCGCTTTGCAGCCCCCTCCTGCTTGCGGTGCCCAGTTAGCTTCTCCAGCCACGGGTCCTCCTGCTGCCGGCTTGCATACCCTTGCTGCTGATACAGCTAGTGCTGGTCCTACTGTGGTAGGCCCTGCCAAGGCTGTGGTGCGCGCTGCTCAGTCTGGCCCCCCTCCTAGTGCCCAGACCGTGTCTCTTTGGGCTACTGTATGCGGCTCTGCCCTGTCCACTTCATCTTCTGTTGCAGAGGATGCACGTACCAGCCTGCCTCATGCTGCTCCTCCTTCCTTTGCCCAGGTGCTTCTAAACTCTGCTCCTCCTACCTTATTGAATCCTCTCTTTAATTCCTCCGAGGATGCCCACACCTACATTATGTGTCCTGGATCCTAGCCAAACCATAGTATACAGTGATTTATATTCACCTACATCATTACAGGAGCTGTCCCACGCTTGGCTCCACCAGCTGTCTGGCCCACATCCTCTGCCTGGTCGCCCTTCCTTCCTCTATCTGGAGAGCATGTACTTCTCCCCCTTTTTTCTGTTTTAGTGATAGTTATTGTAACACCCCGGTTAAATAATAAAATATAAAAGTAAAATTTTGAAATATGTATTAGAATTAAAGCTATTTCCTTAACGACTTCAATAATTTTCTTAATTAAAGAATATCATTTATTTTTAAAAGTGGCCAAATTATATCAATAAACAGAAATAATTATTTTTCTACAATCAGCATAAAAAGAATTTCATGTTCCAAGATGCAATCGAATTTTCTACGACGATTTGAATTTAATAGGTTAAATTAAATTAATTGAATTTCATCCGTAGGCCAAAGTTCTGACTAATTTCTAAAAATATGAAAAAATTGTATTCTTGTAGAGAACGAAGTGTTTACAATAATGTCAACTGGGCCGACCCTTAATAAAAATTTGATTAGGCTGAATTAAGGAATTAATGGCTAAATTTGTTGTTTTAATAGGTTAACCTTAAACGACCAAATTAGAGCCCAATTCTTAATCAATCAAGCTCAAACCAGGCCCAATCGAAAGGTTAACCCTAGAGGCCCATTTTGCCTTCGAAACCGTAGACTCTAGAGCCTTCTAGCAGCGGCGACGACGTGAATTTGGTCAAAGGACCGAAGTTTTAGCCGCTTTTCCTTTCTTGGACTCTTGAGTCCCATTTGATCCCAAGAATGACCTATAGGCTCAATAAATAGAGGGCTTTCGTAGCCCTAGTCCCCTTTTTGTATTTCCAACAGGTGGCGCAAGCAATCATGGTCGATCGAGGGTGAATTAGGGCGAGGACGGTGACGTGTTCACGAATAGGGTTTTTAGCGCGTCTCCCTTTCTTCTTCCAAATCGGTAGATTTCATCCTTAGCTTTCTTTGAACCTATTTTGCCCAATTTTGGCTGTCTATCTTAGGCGTATTCCTACTTTTATGTGAGCATGCAATTAGGTTTTTTACTCTTTTCATATCCCTTCGATTTACATAGATCAATCGTAGTGGAATCTTTAAATTGATCATGCCTTGGTGTGCGTTTTTAAGTTACCTACATTTTGATAGTAAATAGCCCAATTTTCATGCTACATCTAGGTTATAATCTTGCTTTCATTGGACCGAGGTCTTGTGTTTTCATGTTCTAGGTTCGGACTTGAATAAACGCCTTTCAGAGACCACCTGGTTTTTAGCGGTCGCGTAATTGACCACTTTCATGGTCTAGTGGCCCAGGGACAACCGTTTCTTCTTATTAGAGCTACGTTGGGCATTAACGGTCTGCCAATAGATCGCTTATGAGTCTAGCGGTCGCCCGATAACTGCTTTATGGCTGTAGGTTTTAAATAGGGAAAGGGGATTTGCGCGGGTTCTTAGCAGTCATCCTCTGACCGTCTGACATACTGAGCGGTCCACCTTTAGACCATTTTCATTTTATTAAGTGGCCCTGGAAAGACCGTTTTGGAACAGTGACGGCCTTCTGCCAGACCGCTACCTTATGTTGTTATGCAACTTAGTTCTTTTGATTACGGCGTGTGTGTATTGTTAATCCATACTTCATAACTTGCTGGTAGGATTTTGGTTATGTTAAACATCACACTGTTACCTAGGAAAAATGGAATTTATGATCTAAGTTCATCTTCTTAATGATTATTTTCCTCATGATCATCATTCTTGATATCTTATAATTGAAATGAGTAGAGTAATTAATGTTGGTTTCTTTATACCATTGTCATCTTGCTACCTTATTAGTTCATCTTGCTATCTTATTAGTTCTGTGTAAAGGTCGTGCCACTCTGGTGGTGGCGACTAGACCAAATACATTATTTTCGTTGATTGTGAGCTATAAATTCTTGGGCATCGAACTACCTCTCCGTCGGATATTACTTCCGCCGGACTAGGTGTTCATGTTCCGAGGCCTCTGTAAGCCCCCGCGAGCCTGGGATTCCAACTAGGACGCCGGACGGGTTGTACCCACAAGCCTGAACTTTTTTGACTTGATCGAATCGTGTATTTTTGCTAAATTTCGGAATAGGGACTGTTCTGTTGATGGCGGCCCTCCTGAGACCGTTTCTGTCAGTATGTGGTCCAGTCATGACCTCTAGACTGCTTGAACGGCCCTCATGTGACCGTGTTTAATTGGCTATGCGTCGACCTTAGTCCTTTGGACTCTGTAATGTACACGGTTGAGATTAGACTGTTTACTCCTTTAAGTTGCCCAACTAGTACCATCTAGTTCTGATCACGGCCCACCTTGGACCGTTTTATACTTGTTCTCTTTGGGTTGGATCTTGATCCAGCTAGCCGTTTAGCGGTCATACTTAGGCCATTTATGTTTTGCATATGGTTTTGATTAGACCGTGTACCTCTTTTAGCGGTCCCTTGCTGACCGTTTCTCCTTCCAGTTTTCCAGAAATTGATGTTTTCATAGTTTTGATATGTGTAAGCTACTCCAGCCTAACTAGGCTATTGTACCTCGAGTTTTGACCTACTGTTAGGTCTATTGTCGACATGTATCTATTCAAGAGTCATTTCTTTAAATGACTAATTCCTCTCGATCAATGAGCTTGTTGTTGGAATCTCAAGAAAATCAATGTTCCTACACATTTTACCTTGATTACATGAGCTTGATCTTGGAACTCTTGGCCATTCTATTCGTGGATGTCTAGATTTTATGGGATCTATGATCCAAACAAATCAATGCCAAGGCAATCATATTTAAGGGCCCAATATGGTCCTGGGAGGCGCACCCAAAAAGTACTTGATCCCCGGGGAGGTGAATGACTAGGTGTGGCATTTGACACCGAGTACTATCTAGTATGTTGAGTCGACGACATTCCACACACTCGTGATACTTGATATACTTGCTTGAAAGCATGAAGTGCTTGCTTGCGTGACTTGACTCGAAATGGACATTCATTGAAAAGTTCTTGTTAATAGTGCTTGATATATCGACTTAAAATATTCCTTTTCATCGTTTATCTTCTGATCTTGTTGGTTACTTTGTTGCTTTAATTGAGTTTCTCGCATTATTTATACATTCCTGAAAATAATTAATTACTTAAATTTGCCTGATGATAGAGTGTAATTCCTACTGAGCTTTTCGCTCACCCCCCTTATTTCCATCCTTTTCAGGTAACGTGGTAGATGGAACGCTTGCAATTGGGATCGGGTCAGCGTGATCGAGTGAACCAGGAGCCTTGAGACCGAGTCTTCTTATTGTCTTGAGTCTAGATAGTATAGTGGTCTTGCTATTTTATCTTCTTTATTTCTTGTATTGAGTCTATTATTGTTGAAATTGAGTCAAATTTGTAATTCAATTTCCAAATATCAATAAAACTATGTTTTTCTCAAATTAATGGTCTCCATGTGTTTGAATATTATTTATTATGTTTATTTATTTTATGCTCTAATTATCATGACTGTTCGCTGCCACGTTCCGAGCATCGCTTCCCGCTGCTATCGGTTCGGGGCGTGACAGAAGTTGGATCAGAGCCAAGTTGTTTGAGTCCTAGGTTCTTGCTCATAAGTATAGGTTACGCTACGTAATAGGTCGTGTGATCCTTGTCATCCCTTTTGTCACCCGGTGAGATTGGGTAGTGCTTCGGGTTAAGTAATAAAATATGTATAAGATTGCGTAGCACGACGCGTAAGGGTAATAAAAATTTTAACCTTATAATTATTTTGTAGGTATTTAAGCTCCTTTTGACATGAAAGCGAGAGGATCCAAGTGTAAGCAAAAATTTAGTTTGGTTAAAAGGTGGGAGTCCATCGTAAAGAAATTCGAATTAATAAGAAGAAAAGGAATAATCTTTTGCAAATGAAATATTTTCACTGTAACAAATTTGGTCATCTAATTAAGGAGTGATGGCGAAGGAGCAGAGCGTGTCTTCGTTGCGAAATAAAGATCATATAATGGCTAATTTCCCTAAGCTACTTCCACAAGGAAATTGGAACCAATTTCTATCAAATGAAGAATTGTATAAGGTATCATTCTCCCTCATCCTTAACTATAGTTAAATTCTTTTACATTCCATTAGTCAGATGATTACCATGTTATTTTGAATAGATAAGATCATCTTAGTTTAATGACGATCGATGAATTTGGGGACCAAATTCCTTGAAGTGGGGGAGGATGTAACACCCCGGTTAAATAATAAAATATAATAGTAAAATTTTGAAATATGTATTGGAATTAAAGCTATTTCCTTGACGACTTCAATAATTTTCTTAATTAAAGAATATCATTTATTTTTGAAAGTGGCCAAATTATATCAATAAAAAAAATAATTATTTTTCTACAATCAACATAAAAAGAATTTCATGTTCCAAGATGCAATCAAATTTTCTATGACGATTTGAATTTAACAGGTTAAATTAAATTAATTGAATTTCTGGTTTTTCTTCTTCCCGCCACCGATCCTTTCTTTCTATCCGTCCCCTCCCCGCCGACCATGGTCGATGCGGGGGGGGAGGCTTCATCTTCTCAGGAGGTTTCGCATCATGGCGAGGTTGCTGTTGCTACCACCATCGCCAGGAAGACCTTTGCTCGTGTTGTGATGGAGTCAAAGGTTTTGCCAAAGATTTCATTCCAAATCAAAGCTCCGACGTTTACAGAGCAGGGAGAGCCTGCAGTGTTCTTTTCTAAGGAGGAAATTCAAGCTTCATGTGAGCATCTTTAGTATGCGGTTGTTGCGAAATGCTCTTATGGACGTCCGTCCATCCCGGAGATTAAAGCTGGAATTTCTCAGCGCCTTCATCTGTCTTCAGATTTTATAGTTAGCCGCTTGAACGCCAGGCATATTTTGATCAGACTTGGTAATGAAGCGGATTTACTCCAGTTGTTGATCTTGAAAAGCTTGTTTGTAAAAGGTTTTCTATTCCGGTTTTTTAGATGGTCACATGGTTTTCGATTTGATTCTGATCCTTCGACTGTTCCTGTTTGGATTGGCCTTCCGGCTCTCCCAGTGAATTTTTTCCATGATGACATGCTTAGATCCATAGCAGGGAATATAGGGCATGTATTGCAGATTCATGAGTCTACCTCTGCTCTGACGGAAACATCGGAAGCCCTGGTGTGTATTGAATTGGACCTTGATTTACCAAGAAAAGAACGCATCTGGATTGGCTCTGAAGAAGGAGGATTCTGGCAGAAAATTAATTATCACAGAGCTCCTCATCTCTGTGCTTTTTGCCATAAGATTGGGCATTTGGAGATTTCTTGTAAAAAGAAAATAAGTAGGAAACATCAGAGCCAGTTAAAGGGATCTAAGGCTCTGATAAATGGCCCTCGTCAAGAATATAGGCCTCGGCCACACATGCTTGGTAAACAGCAATGTCAGTCAGTGGTGAATACAAATAGATTCGCTCCGTTAGCTGATTCTACTAATGGAATGGCTTTTGATGCGACTATTAAAGCACAATGCCTTAATTCTGATGTATCTGCGCTGGCTGATAAATCTGTTGTTTGTCAAGAGTTGCCGGAGAGTAGTGGCCCGGTCCCTGGTTGTGGAATTGCCACTGTGAGACACGGCAGCAATGCTACTGAAGGTGTTAAAGACAAGTTGTGTAGCCATGTTCTCTCTTCTCATTATCATGATATGCAGAGCTTACCTGAGAGTTCTCTTACTTTATCAACTGGCCAGGGCCCTTACTTCAACTTTAAAGGGAATTCGAAAGGTGTCTCCAATATCTCTGCTTCAGAAAATTCTAGAATGCTGTGTCAAGAAAACCAGAGTTCATATCCCTCTGATGATTTGAAACCGAATGAAGTCTCTGTTTTGCCAGGTGTCTTATTCAGTGATGCCCGATTGACCAGGGCTAAAGCAAAGGAACTGGATGCCCATTCTTATTTTAAGGCATCTCATGTTTAATTCAGCTTTGATTTGGATTATAAGGGGTATAGGGAATAATGCATCTGTTAGATCCTTGGCTAAACATATTAGTGATTACAATATATGCATTGCTGCTATTTCAGAACCTAGAATAAAACTTAGCTGTGCGCTTAAAGTGGCAAGGCGAATTAAGTTGCCTTCTGTTATTGGGAATAATGGAGACTCTTCCAAAATATGGCTATTTTACAAGCCACCCTTTCATTTAGAAGTTATTGAATAGCATCCTCAATTCTTGACTATTGTTTTGAAAGACAGTAACATTGCATCTTTGTTATTCACAGTGGTTTATGCTTCTTGCAATATTAGTGACAGGAGACTTTTATTTGATTCTCTTATGTTATTTAGTTAGAATGTTAATCTCCCCTGGATTATTGGAGGGGACTTTAATTGCATTCTCTCCCCTGAGGAGAAATTAGGTGGCTCTTTGCCTTCTATGACAGCCATGTCAGACTTTCAAGGCTTTATTTCTACAGTTGGGCTGATTGATGCTGGATTCACTGGGTCAAATTTTACTTGGACTAATAACCAAGTGGGAACTTCCCACATCAGAGCTAGACTTGATAGAACTCTATTGAATTCCATGTGGATTCAAAGTGATCAGATGATGTCTATTAGACATTTAACCAGGGGGCCATCAGATCATGCCCCTATGTTGTTGCAGATTTCTGCTCCATCCCCAGCTAAGCCAGGGAGATTCCTCTACCAGCATATGTGGCATTTCCATGAGGATTTTTTAGAGTTTGTCAAATTGCAGTGGGCTAAACACAGTTCCCCTTATACTCATCCTTTCTACTATCTTCAGAGGAAGCTGAAAAGTTTGAAGATGGCACTTCGAGCCTGGAATAAAGAGGTATTTGGCCTTATTGATGATTCAAAGTCTGCAGCTGTTACTCAAGTTGAATTAGCGCAAGTTAAATTTGACGAAAACCCCACAGTGGACAATCATATAGCTTTTCAGAAGGCCAATGCTCATATGCGGCTTGTTCTAGCTAGGGAAGAAACTTTCTGGTTCCAAAAATCAAGAGCTCAGTGGCTGTCATGTGGGGACAGAAATACTGCTTTTTTCCACCAACATACTAAACTCAAGAGGCAGCGAAACCACATTCATAAGCTCAAGGTGAATGATATGTGGGTAGAGGATCAGGAGGCTTTGTCTGATGAAGCAATTAATTTTTTCAAAGGTATCTTAACCTCTGAAGATCACTTAGTTGATGACACTCTTCTATCTGTTATTCCCTCTCTAATTTCCGATGATGTTAATGCTATGTTAACTGCTATTCCTATGGCTGAAGAAGTGAAGTCTGCTGTATTCTCTATGTCTGAAAATAGTTCACCGGGCCCGGATGGATTCACTGGGGGTTTTTTCACTCACTGCTGGGGTATTGTAGGGGAGGATGTTATTAATGCTATCAAAAGTTTCTTTCAAGGGATGGGCCTTCCTCAAGGAGTGACATCCACTATTCTGTGTTTAATTCCAAAGGTGAGTAACCCTACAACTTTTGCAGAGTTTCGGCCGGTTAGCCTCTGCAACTTTATCTGTAAAACTGTGTCCAAAATATTAAGTGACCGCCTTAGATTGGTTCTTCCTATGATTATATCCAGTGAACAGAGTGGATTTGTTAAAGGAAGATAGATTTCTGATAACTTCTTATTGGCTAAAGAGCTGCTTATGGAAATTGATAAACCTGTTCGAGGTCACAATATCCTTATTAAACTGGACATGGCCAAAGCTTATGACCGAGTAGAATGGGATTTCCTTCTAAAGGTTCTTAAATGCTTTGGTTTTTCAAACAGGTTCAACTCTCTTATCGCCCAATTGCTAGTTAACTGCTGGTTTTCCATTGCATTTAATGGCCAAATTCGGGGCTATTTTAAATCAACAAGGGGTATCCGACAGGGGGATCCCCTGGCCCCTACTTTGTTTATTATAGCAGAGGAGGTTCTTAGTAGAGGGATCAAATCTTTATTTTCTAGTGGCCTCTGCAAACCATATCATTTACCTCGTGGCATCCAATATAAATCTCATATTCTTTTTGCCGATGACTCTATTATCTTCATGAATGGGTGCAGAAGATCAGTCAGATGCTTGCTAAATTTTCTGAGGCAGTATGAGATGTCTTCTGGCCAGAAAATAAATGCACAAAAAGCTGTTTTTTGACAGCTAAGAAAATGCCCCGCTCCTCTGTTGATAGAATTGCACAGATAACAGGTTATCAACATAAAAGTGGCAGCATTACTTACTTGGGTATTCCTCTATTTAAAGGTAGACTCAAAACACCTCATTTTAAATATCTGCTTGATAAGATCAATGCAAAGCTTGCTGGTTGGCAGAGCAAGGTTTTATCTCAGGCTGGGAGGTTAACCCTCCTTCGGTCTGTCCTCACCTCAATTCCAGTTTACTGCTCTAGTGCTGCCTCCATTCCTTATATAATTCTAAAGCAAATTGGAACCATTTGCTCCAACTTTTTCTGGCAAGGGTTTGAAAATGTTCACAGAAAGCATTGGGTTTCATGGGAAAAGATGTGTCGGCATATTGAGGCAGGTGGCTTGGGTTTGCGCAGTTTTTTTGATACTCAATTATGCTTTTATGTTAAGCTTTTATGGTTATCCACTCATAGTGACTCCCTTTGGGCTAAGTTCACTAGAAGCAAATATTATCAAGGGCTTCATCTATCTGATTGCAACACTCCCTTCCCGGCTGGCATCAAAACTAAGGACTTTGAAAGAGCCCGATCTATTGTCCTCGCAAATTCTAGATCAGTTGTTTTTGATGGAGCATCTACAAACTTTCTTAAAGATATCTGGTATAGAAACCAACCTCTATCTACAGTTTTTACTACTCAGCGAGGATTGAAAAATTTGAAGTTTTGGCAGACCCGCAGCATCATGTATGGCAAAATCTGGAATTGCAGGCTTTTAAAGCTGAGTTATTATCATTCTGTACTCGCTTTGGGCAGGACAAGGCAGTTTGGTCTCTTACTAACTCTGGTAATTTCAGTACCAAGTCTGCTTACAGATTCATTATGAATCAATCTAATAACCAAGGTGTTCCTTTTAGTAAAATCTGGTTTCAGAAATTTCCTCCCCGAGCCTCTCTTTTTTGCTGGAAGCTGCTAAATCAGGCTGTTCCTGTGGACAGTAGGATTCAAATGAGTGGCATCTACTTTGCCTCCAAATGTGTTTGCTGTAGTTCATCTTTTAGAGAGGATGAAGACCACCTTTTTATTGATAGTGAAATTGCCAGGCCCTTGTGGAATTTTTTTGCTCCTCTGCTATCTAATTCTTGTTTGTAGTCTTCAAGCATTATGGAGAGGATTCACCAAACTGCTAAAGAGGCTTCAATGAGTAAACCGGAGGGCTTTATCTCCATGTTGATAATCATTATGGTCTCTTGGGAAATCTGGAAATCTAGATGTCTTGCAAAATTTGAAGGGAAGAAACTCAAGCCTGCTTATATTTTTGAGCAGATTCTAGCTAACATGAAGATTGTTATAAATCAGATTACATTCAAACGAGTGATTAGCCGCAGTTACATATCCAAACTGCTCTCTTTTGGAATTACAGTCAAAGGTCTCCAAGCTTCTTACATAATTATTCTTTGGAAGGCTCCATCTATTAACTTCTCCTTGCATATTGATGGAGCTAGTAAAGGCAACCCGGGTCTTTCCGATGGTGGGGGATGCTTCAGAGATTGCAATGGCTGTTTTAAGTTGGGATTTTCTTACTTCTATGGTCATGGATCTAACATGGTGGCTGAGGGGCGGGCTCTTTTAGATGGTATTCGTCTGGCACTTTTCCATCACATCCCAACCTCTGTTATTATCTCAGATTCTTTAATCTTAGTTGAGCTACTGAACAAGAAGAAGGATCCGCCATGGTCTTTAGTTCCTTGGTGGGAGGAATTGACTTATTTGTTTGCTTCACTTCAATGCCCCCTGATTCACTCTTTCCGAGAGGGAAACCAAGTGGCCGATGCTCTTGCGAATTATGCAATCCAAAGTGAAGGAAATTCAGAATTTCAGTTAATGAGAGACTTGCCTCTCATGATTAGAAGATTCGCTATTGCCGATATACAAGGAGTTCCCAATTTTCGCAGAAGGCTTGTATAGACCACAGTTTTCTTCTTTCTCTTTCTAAGCCCACTTTTATTGGGCTTCAGATTTCAGTTTCTTTGGGGTATTGCTCCCCCTGAATTGTATATAAACTCTTCATACCAATCAAAAATATGACCACAGGGGATGCTAGGAGGAGTGGGAACATTCTCCCTCATTAAGGGGGGGTGCACTCGACCTATGCTTACCTTGTTTGGTTGGTGTTGAAAAAAAAAATTTAATTGAATTTCATCCGTAGGCCAAAGTTCTGACTAATTTCTAAAAATATGAAAAAATTATATTCTTGTAGAGAACGAAGTGTTTAACAATAATGTCAACTGGGCCGACCCTTAATAAAAATTTGATTAGACTGAATTAAGGAATTAATGGCTAAATTCGTTGTTTTAATAGGTTAACCTTAAACAACCAAATTAGAGCCCAATTCTTAATCAATCAAGCCCAAACCAGGCCCAATCGAAAGGTTAACCCTAGAGGCCCGTTTTACCTTCGAAGTCCTAGACTCTAGAGCCTTCTAGCGGCGGCGGCGACGCGGATTTGATCAAAGGACCGAAGTTTTAGGCGCTTTTCATTTCTTGGACTCTTGAGTCCCATTTGATCCCTAGAACTACCTATAGGCTCAATAAGTAGAGGGTTTTCGCAGCCCTAGACCTCTTTTTATTTTTTCAACATGTGGCGCAAGTAATCGTGGTCGATCGAGGGTGAATTAGGGCGAGGACGGTGACGTGTTCGCGATTAGGGTTTTTAGCGCATCTTCCATTTCTTCTTCCAAATCGGTAGGTTTCTCTCAGGCCCAATAAAATTAATTAACATAGATAGATAGATTTCATCCTTAGGTTTCTTTTGAACCTATTTTGCCCAATTTTGGCTGTCCATCTTGGGCGTATTCCTAGTTTTATGTGAGCATGCAATTAGGTTTTTTACTCTTTTCATCTCCCTTCAATTTACATAGATCAATCGTAGTGGAATCTTTAAATTGATCATGCCTTGATGTGCATTTTTATGTTATCTACATTTTGATAGTAAATAGCCCAATTTTCATGCTACATCCAAGTTTTAATGTTGCTTTCATTGGACCAAGGTCTTGTGTTTTCATGTTCTAGGTTCGGACTTGAATAAACGCCCTTCTAGATAATGCCTAGTTTTTAGTGGTCGCGCGATAGACCACTTTCATGGTCTAGTGACCCAGGGACAACCGTTTCTTCTTATTGGGGCTACGTTGGGCATTAACGGTCTGCCAATAGACTGCTTATGAGTCTAGCGGTCGCCTGATAGACCACTTTATGGTGGTAGGTTTTAAATAGGGAAAGGGGATTTGCGCTAGTTCTTAGCGGTCATCCTCTGACCTTTAGACCATTTTCGTTTCTTTAAGTGGCTCTGGACAGACCTTCTGGGAACAGTGACGGCCTTCTGCCAGACCGCTACCCTGTGTTGTTCTGTTACTTAGTTCTTTTGATTACGGCGTGTGTGCATTGTTAATCCATACTTCATAACTTGTTGGTAGGATTTTGGTTATGTTAAACATCACACTGTTACCTAGGAAAAATGGAATTTGTGATCTAAGTTAATCTTCTTCATGATAATTTTCCCCATGATCATCATTCTTGATATCTTATAATTGAAATGAGCAGAGTAATTAATGTTGGTTTCTTTATACCATTATCATCTTGCTACCTTATTAGTTCATCTTGCTATCTTATTAGTTTTGTTTTAAGGTTGTGCCACTCCGGTGGTGGCGACTGGACCTAATACATTGTTTTCCGTTGATTGTAAGCTATAAATTCTTGGGCATCGAACTACCTCTCCGTCGGATATTCCTTCCGCCAGACTAGATGTTCATGTTCCGAGGCCTCCTTAAGCCCCTACGAGCCTAGGATTCTCACTAGGACGCCGGGCGGGTTGTACCCACAAGCCTGAACTTTTTTAACTTGATCGAATCGTGTATTTTTGCTAAATCCCAGAATAGGGACTGTTCTGTTGATGACGGCCCTCCTAAGACCATTTCTGTCAGTAAGCGGTCCAGTTATGACTGCCAGACTACTTGAACGGCTCTCATGTGACCATGTTTAACCGGCTGTGCGTCGACCTTAGTCCTTTGGACTCTGTAAAGTACACGGTTGAGATTAGACTGTTTACTCCTTCAAGTGCCCCAACCAGGACCGTCTAGTACTGATCACGGCCCACCTTGGACCGTTTTATACTTGTTCGCTTTGGGTTGGATCTTGATCCAGCTAGCCATTTAGCGGTCCTGCTTAGACCGTTTATGTTTTGCATACGGTCTTGATTAGACCGTGTACCTCTTTTAGCGGTCCCTTACTAACCGTTTTTCCTTCCAGTTTTCCAGGAATTGATGTTTTCATGATTTTGATATGTGTAAGCTACTCCAGCCTAACTAGGCTATTGTACCTCGAGTTTTGACCTACTGTTAGGTCTACTGTCGACATGTATCTATTCAAGAGTCATTTCTTTAAATGACTAATTCCTCTCGATCAATGAGCTTGTTGTTGGAATCTCAAGAAAATCAATGTTCCTACACATTTTACCTTGATTTCATGAGCTTGATCTTGGAACTTTGGCCATTCTATTCGTGGATGTCTAGATTTCGTGGGATCTATGATCCAAACAAATCAATGCCAAGACAATCATATTTAAGGTCCCAGTCTGGTCCTAGGAGGAGCACCCGAAAAGTACTTGATCCCCGGGGAGGTGAATGACTAGGTGTGGTATTTGCCACCGAGTACTAACATTCCATATTCTCGTGATACTTGCTATACTTTCTTGAAAGTATGAAGTGCTTGCTTGCGTGACTTGACTTGACTTGACTCGAAATGGCCATTCATTGAACAGTTCTTGTTAATAGTGCTTGATATCTCGACTTGAAATATTCCTTTTCATCGTTTATCTTCTGATCTTGTTGGTTACTTAGTTACTCTAATTGAGTTTCTCGCATTATTTATACATTCCTGAAAATGATTAATTACTTAAATTTGCGTGATGATAGAGTGTAATTCCTACTGAGCTTTTAGCTCACCCCCTTATTTCCATCCTTTTCACGTAACGTGGTAGATGGAACGCTTGCAATTGGGATCGGGTCAGCGTGATCGAGTGAACCGGGAGCCTTGAGACTGACTCTTCTTATTATCTTGATTCTAGATAGTATAGTGGTCTTGCTATTTTCTCTTCTTTATTTCTTTTATTGAGTCTATTATTGTAGAAATTGAGTCAAATTTGTAATTCAATTTCTAAATATTAATAAAACTATATTTTTCTCAAATCAATGGTCTCCATGTGTTTGAATATTATTTATTATGTTTATTTATTTTATCATCTAATTATCATGACTGTTTCGCTGCCACGTTCTTAGCATCGCTTCCCGCTGCTATCGGTTCGGGGTGTGACAATTATTGTGAACATTGCTCTGCTAGATGTTCTTATTGAATTTACTTTCAAAAAAACTTATAACATGATATCAGTTTTATTTGTGTCATATTTAGTAGATATCAATTTTATTTGTGTTCTTTGCAGTGGCTTCTATTCTAGTTTAGGCCATTTGAATATCAGATCCCAGTCCAATTTTTGACTCTGCAATTAATTTTCAGTCCATTATCTTGAAAACTTAATATATTCCTTAATTCCTACTTTACAGAATTTTTAGCTCATTTCATCACCTTTTCCTCATCAAAAAATTTGAAAGCCAGAAATACCCTTTGTCCAAATGAGTTATGTGCTCTTTTTTTGTGGTAGAATAGCAGGGGGTGATCTTAATAGCCAATCTACTTGGGAGATGTGATATCCAATGAAGGACCGATGGTTTTATGCGTGTTTGAAACTGTTAAGTTGGTGGCTTGTCTAGAGTGTCCATTTCATTGATAGATCTTCTGTAGATGTACATTCTAATCCATGCCCAAATTCATTGTTGTTAATTGACTTGATGATTTCAAACGACTCCACATCTTGTTGAACTTGATGAGCTTAATCATTTTTTTGAACGAGGCTTGGGGATTATTGTCAACTACCCTCCCATTTCTGAACTTAACACTGACATTGCTTCTGCAAATCCGATTTTTTCCCATTGTTGGTTTTAGTTAACTGTATACAACCATTCTTGCTTTGACAGCATTTCAATGAAAAAAACTCTAATATTTTGTTTTATATTTGCAGATACATGCCTCTCTCTGGATTTCATGGGTGACATGGTTCACAAACTCTATCTTGGATTTTATCTTTTTTCATCTTTTTGCATTTAGATATATATAACACTCAGATCCCCTTCAACTCTCGTGACACATGGTTCACAAACTCTGTTATACTCCATTTGTATTTGTTGAAGAAAGGTTGCCACTTGAATTTTTAGCTCCTTTGTGTTTGTTTCCTTTGTCTATAGACTCTAGGTATCTGCTAGGTGCGGTTGGCAAATGTGATGTTTACATTAAAGACAACTTTGATGACCATAGTTTGCTTAGTA
Organism: Amorphophallus konjac; assembly: GCA_022559845.1. NCBI lineage: Eukaryota > Viridiplantae > Streptophyta > Magnoliopsida > Alismatales > Araceae > Amorphophallus > Amorphophallus konjac. The sequence continues at coordinate 283,338,226 of CM040126.1, read as the reverse complement.
AAATAGTTCTTTGCATTAGTTTTTGGTTTTGTTCAACATGATCTTTTTCCTGTGGATATTAACATAGCTCTACTATTTGATAGATTAAAATGTATATTGCATCGCCACTAGATGATTGTAGTTCTCCATAAATTCTGATGTAAATGTGGAATAGTAATACATCGAGATAGTGAAGAGTGGTTGCCTACTTGGAAAACTCTGAATCTGTTGTACATAAATTTAGACATGTAAGATAACTTGGAAGAGTGTGTTTAATAGAGTTGAAAAGTTTCTAATCCTGGTAACATGAAATTGGATTTATAAGAATGTAGTAAATTTGAATTGTAAGATCAAACAAAGATTGTTGACTATTTTTTAATTCCTGGAAAGATATTAATAGTCTTTTGGCCATAGCAATAGCATTCTTCTTTACCACTGCTGCAATCAAATGATAGGTTCGGCTTCTCAGTGCGTTTGTTGGCAAACATTGACACATTTGTCACTCACAATCAAACAATGTGAAGGATGAATATCGTTCAGACATTAGTTTCAGATGGTGGTGTTTTTATTTAGTTTGATAAATTTGATGGAGTTGCATGCTTTTGTTGGTTGAATAGGAACAACTTCATGAGTGAGAGCAATGCATTCATGGGTTAGAGATGAAGATGGAAGAAAAGGAGAGAGAGCTACGGGCAGTGATAATTGACAATGAAGCGGTTTGTTTGTCTATGTTTGTTCTTCATTTTTCTTTTTCTGAGGTGGTTATGTCTTTTCTGTTGTTTTTCACCTCTCATTTTTCAATTTTTCCCCTAGGCATGGGCTAAGGAGGACCTTCTTAGGGAACAAAATAACGAATTAGCAACTTTCTGGGTTGTATCCCTGCCTTGTTATTGTTTCTTATTGTTGTACATCATCTTTGACAATGTCTTCTGCCCGTCATTATTTCTACATAATTTTGTTAATTGGTGTTATTGAATGTGGAACAAGGTGGCTGACCATTCAGCTTATTTTCATTTTGTTCTTCAGGGTCTTGAGTTTGACCCACCCAATGGCACAAATTTTGGTGGAAAATTTTCTGAACTCTTAGCACTCAATGCTTTCATTTATTCCAGAGCGGAACGTGATAACTTGGAAGCTGAAAGAGCCCAACATCTTAAGCAAATCCATGAACTTCAGGAACGCTTTCAGGAAAAAGAAAATCAGTACCTTGAGTTAGAAGAGCAGGTTCAGTCATCACTTCCAGTGCTGATTCTTTTTGTCTGGAGAATTCTCTTCTATGATTTTAAATTATATGGATGCTATGTCCATCTAAGAAGCTAGTTAGATGATCTCATCTCGGTAGATGAGCATGAGTGACTCTTGACATCAAAAGTTTAACTTTCAAGGGCTATGCGGGCTTTGGTTTTATATACGAATGGGATTTTTAGCATGAAAATTAAATAACAGATGAATGCAAATGATTGATGGTTTCTTTTTGCCATAATTTAAGCAGGGCCTAATGCAGTTTATGCTGTTATTTGTTGGGTAGAAATTGGCAAAAAAACTTTATAACTTGTACTGGTATGGGTCTTATTTTCTTAGAAATTAGACCTCAGTAAACAGCTTGGTTAAGCACATTCATTGATGATTGCCTCGTTCTCTTGTATGTATCTCTATAATGCCATTCCGGTGTTTTTGAAATTAAAGTTCTCTTCAGTGATTGTATTCCTTTCATTCAATGCTAAAAGCTTCTAGTCAAAGGTAACAAACTTGTATAGTGAATTTTCTTTTAGCATAGGGTTGCACAAGAAACAATACTTTTTAAGGATGAACAATTAAGGGAGGCACAAGCATGGATGGCACGTGCCCAAGAAATGGATGCCTTCCATTCAACAACCAACCCGACATTGCAAACTGAACTACGGGAGCAGACTGAGCAATTTAACCAATATTTGATTGGCCTCCAACAGCAGGTATTTTGATACCATGGATTTCACCATCTGCAGGATCCCAACATCAAATGAAGTTCTGTTCATGCATGTATACTGATATCTAACTTACAGGAGTAGGAATTTTGTTCAACCGTAGGTGCTTGCTTTCAAATGAGATGGATTGATGTAGACCTGCTCTATTCTGAATAATCTTTTTTTCTTTTTCACACAGGCTTTATTTAATTCCAATAGTGGTGCATTGCACTGTAGCGATACTCTTCCATTTTTTCCATGCCGAATTTTTACTAAGTTATCATTCTGCAGAATAGCCATTTAATTTATGATGCACATGTGATGTTCAGTTCATCCTCTGACTTTCTAACTTGTTTACCATGCAGAGAAGCTTCTTGTCTTATTGCGGGATAGTCGAAAACTTTTGGGCATCTTTCGGTCCTTTGATCAATTTGGTACTTTACCTGGAAGATCATGGCACTCAAGAAGACTCGCCTCCCGGAGGACGACAAGGGGGTGCCGCCCACCACCCTCCGCGAGGTCTCCCTGCTGCGGATGCTATCCATCGATCCCCATGTTGTCAGGTTCTCCTCTTCATCAACTCTCCAATTTACTGTTTCCTCATTTTCACATTTTTTCCTTGCCGATTATTTGGTTCCTTGTTGCTGTCGTCGGGTTCGAGTTTCTGGCTTTTCTCTTGGGCGCCCATGAGTTTTATCTGGCATCGTGTTGAGCGGGAAGATCCTTTCTGAGCTGTTTGCATGTTTCTATCTGATCATTTTCTTTAATATATCACCTTTTTTTGCAGCCCGTCTTTCATTGCTCTCATCGAACTTCTTTAGCTTTTTAACAATACAGTCTCATTCATGCTACACTCTGTTTTGTTCTTCTGTCCTTAACATTTTAACTTCTCAATGATACAATCCAAAATGATTGCTTCTTTCTTTCATCTTTTGCAAATGAATCTTCCTGGGACAGTGGTCGTTGGATGGTCCTGATTGATACTACAAAAGGATGTGCTACTGAACCACCAGATTTGGCTAGGTTCTCAACAGATTTTGTTGTCCTTTCTTTTTATAAGGTATATGTGGATGTGTATTTTTTCCAGCAGATCTGACTACCATTATGCTCTTATTTGCTTATTCTGTTTCTTTTTTAAATCTTATGCAGATATTTGGCTACCCTACTGGACTTGGTGCTTTAGTTGTTCGAAATGGTAAGTTAATCTATTACTACTCCCATTTTCATGATTATGTCTAGCCTATGTGGAATGAGGAAAGGGAAACTAGATCACACTCCTAAATTAGCATAAGCAGCTGCATATGGAAGAGATGGCATGTTCCATGTCCTCCTTGGTCCTACATCGGATGCTACTATACCTTATGTTGTCAGAGGCGAGAGGCGACCAATGGTTCGCCTTATGCCTCAAATGCCTAAGGCGATGACCTGGCATTTGAGGTGGTATTTTATTAAAACAATATATAATTAGATAATCTGTTTTAGCTCCATGCATTTTGGCTATTCTTTAGTCTAGTTGATACAATGTTGCGAGCTTTTCTTTTTTGGTGGATGATTGTCGTGGTGTTTCTAAAGCCTTTCTCTTCTTATTGTGCTGAACATTTCAGGCAAAACGAGAAGGAAAACTTGAGAGAAATTACACATAAGGTTTATTTCGACATTGAGATTGATGGACAACCTACTGGTATGCTGAGAGAGAACTTACATTGTATTGGAAGACATATGTAATATGTCGGAAATGGATGCTTGCTTTTTTGTAGTTTGGGTAACAAAATAAAATCTTGCTTTGTGATTCTTTTGCCATTTAGCTTGACATGGATTTATGACCTTCATTGGTTCTTAGCTGCATGCTTTATTAATTATATCAATATGCCAATCTATACATGCAGAATAACTTCACTCTTGATTTAGGTGTTATTTTACTAGAAAAATTGATCAAAGCTGCTTACACAGAATTATACATTATACAGTGTTGCAAAGAGATAATTGATGATGGTTGTTTGATATTTTTTCCTATAAGGTACTTTGATGTTTTTTTTGAGAAGTATAATCCCCTTAGACACCATTTGGGAGCCTTTTGTGAAATACTTACGTAGAACTTCCTGTACTGGACATACTTCCCATCTTAGAAGCAAAGATAGTTTGGGAACACAACCTGGGTACTACCTTCTCATTTTTCTTATAGTATTATTTAAATAACTCTAAATCAAACCACTTCTATGTGTGCGTATGCATGTATAAAATCAAACACCTTTGTCCAGTCATCGATTGAATTAGGACTAGAATGGTTATGCCAGACTTGAACATCTTTATGTAGGGCATGATTTTCCAAAGAAGCACACATTCGAGTTTTGAAAATATGAAGCATCATTTTGTTACTTATCTCAATCAATTGTACCTTCTGGGTTGGTTGTATGCACATTTGGGTTTGTTACAGAAAATTCCATGAGATATTATTATACTTAGTTATAGACTCAGATTAATCATAAATAACAAAAAGCATTTCCATATGCTTGGGATCATTGCTTCATGAACTTGTATTTGGCTTTTGAAGAGCTTTAATTATACTAATAAGTGATCAAACTAGTGTCAGCTTCATAAAGATCCTACTGCTGTGGTTAGTTTAATTGTCATTGCTGTGACATGATTTAGCCTTACAGTGAAACGATAGTTAGAAAGTAGCTACAGGCTAACATATACTCTGCTTTGTCTCATTTACATACTTGTTAAGCCAAAAATACTTAAAAGTTTTTAGTGATCTAGCAGTGTTCTTTTAGTGGACACAATGTTCAGGCATGTAGGTTATAACAAGAAAAACCATCTCTGTAGAACTTGTGATTGTTTACAAGCAGTGACATAGAGTATTCCAAGGGATTGTTCGAAGTTCTCATTTGTATTTGTTATGCAAATAGTTTATTTCTTGCTAATTTTTGAGCTTCTATGTACACCTTCTATTTTTTATGTTTTCCATGGATCTATCCAAATTTTGTGCACTTGAATTGCTTTGTATAAGTCCTTATTAGTTTTTATTGTTCTATGGAACTTTATATATGTTGGCTAATCTTTTTCTAATTTTATTGGCCATGTCTCTCCCCATCACAGTTGAAATTCTTAACTTTCGACTAAATTTGTTTATCTATATTCACTATTTTTCTCCTTGTAGCAGTTTAAAATTCTAGTTAGCATTGCTTAACAATCTGGCATTTGTTATCTTTCTATTTCAAGTGATATTTAAAGTCAATTGTTGTTGGGTCACTTACTGGTAATAGGTTGTTGTTTGGTCACTTACTGTTAATAAGCTTGGGTTTGATTGAATGAGCCTGGCAAAACACTATTAGCTGCCTGTGTTCTATACTTGATGGGCATCCATTCCATAAAGCAACCACTACTAACCAGTTTGACTTTTCTAAAATTTATAACAGTTCAATTTACAACTCTGATTTAATTTTAAAGAGACTGACGGCCATTTACAACTCTGGTTTAGTTCTAAAGAAACCAATGCTTCAGATAGCCTGAGACCACTTCTTTAATGTGTCACCTATTCTTTGTTTAGTACTGAACACCCCTATTAGCACATAAGTTATATAGCATAGGTAAGGACTTGCAGTGCAATAAGGTCTGGGTGATCAGTTACATATGCATGCCGTGGACGTCAAAAAATGATGATGAAGATCATATGGCATGTACGTCGCCGCATCCGAGAGCAGTTCGAAGACGGAGATGCCAAATAAACCCCATATCTCGCCCAATCAGGACGGGAACACACTTGGTGGCCAGCTACCCGACAAGGAAGCCCCTCAAGCAGAAGGCGTAGCCACGGCTCTCCAAACGGCTATGCCGAAGCCCAAATCAAGAGAAAACCCGAGAGTTTGGACGCGGGTTCGGCATATGTTAAAAACCATTCGCAAGTCTAAACTGGGGCTCAAAGGCTTCAAACCAAACACTGCGGAGGCAATGCATCAAAACCGGAGCATTCTGGGAATATATGCAGTCGTCTGAACGGCCGAAACATTAAGAAAAAGCCTAAAAAACGGCGTGGCCATCACTTAAGCCGGCGCGCTCTTAAACCGGCGCGCCCCCCTTGGGCTTCCTTAAACCGGCGCGCTCCCTTCTCCCTTGGGGTGTTAAACCGGCGCGCATCACTATTCACGTCTCACTATTCATGCCACTATTCACACCTTACTATTCAAGCCATTCTCGTTTTGTTGTTAATCCGGCGTGCACAATGTCGCGCCGTTTTTAACCTGAAGCTGTCCCATCTTGCTTTCGGCCCCCTGTTTCCCGCAGATAGATGGACCGAGAGTTGCGTGAAGCAGAGAAGTCTCCCGACATCACCCAACAATCCGTCGGCCAAGCACTAGGAAGTCATAAAGAGCCGGCTACCAACTCCTCTATCGGGAGGAAAGATAGGAAAAAGCTTCTAGGAGCTTTCTTCCCCAGAAGATACCTCCCCTGCATCCTCTACGAGAGAACAAAAGTATAAAAAGGGCCGAAGAAGAGAAGGAAAGGGTTGTTGGTTGGTTTTTGGGTTTGGCTGGGCATTCTATTTCTGAAGCCTCTGAACCAAACTGAACCTCCGAGTTCCTGCATAAACAAAGCCTTCCAAATAAAACATTCAAACTCTCATGCTAATTCACCTTACCAAGTGATCAAAACACTTAAACTTCCTCTCTACAAGCTTAATCCATCCATTGAATGAAAAAATCAGTCATCAAATTAACCCATGGGTGAAAGAAAGAAGAAACAGAATGAAATAAAATCCAAAGAGCTTAACCCGGCGCGCCCCCTAATCTGGCACGCTACCCCCCCGCACCGGATTAGCTTCACACTCAAATCTACTTTCCAAATCTTAGAATGAATAGTGCCCCCTAAACCGGCGTGCCCCTTTGCTTGCCTTAATCCGGCGAGCCCCTTGCTGGCCTTAATCCGACGCGCTCTACTCCTTGGCCTTAATCCGGCGCGCCCTCCTATTCCACTCTTTTCCGGCGCACCCCATGGCCCCCTTCCCTTATCCGGCGTGCCCCTTGTAACACCATTAACCGGTGTGCCCCTCTCTCTCCATGGCTTCTCCTTTAATCCTGCGTGCCTGTATTGCCTGTATAAACCCCGCGACTTGACCGCACTGGTTGATCCGCGTGCGAGGGCGCACTGTAACGCCCGGTAATTTTGGAATAAGAATAAAAATATACATAATAATAAATACATACTCTTATAAGTATATAATGTTTAATAAGTTAAAATTTATTCAAATAAATAAATGGTCAAGTGATATTCCTATAGGGTTGCTCAGATCGAACCTGTCTCTGATACCTAGGACAAGGACTAATAAAAGTTAAACAAATTATGAGGAATAAAATCCCTATATACATACAAATTATTAATAGGTATATGAGGGTCAGAAAATAATAAATATATTTATATATATAATGCAATATAAATAAATATAATACAACGTAAATAATCAAGGCCAGACTCGGTACACGACCCCCTGACATCCTGAGAAATCTCACAAAAAGAACTCATGGACCCTACCATTGTATTATAATAAATTTAAGAATAACATGTTATATTTTTCTAGGCATTTAATGGATAATATAATTTTATTTGAATTTAGAAAATTTAATATTTCACATTTACTGTATCATAACTTTATTAGAAGGGAAAAGGGTATATATATAAGATTTAAATGCATCAAAGATATATAAAGGATAAAAGAATGGACATATATACCATTTCGGTCTTCTCAAGGGCAATGAGAAATGACCAAAACTTAAATAACGACTCTTAGTATAGGCGTATATAATATGAAAAATGACTTAATATAAGTCGTTAATTCTAAATGAGTAAAGGTCAAATAAAGTATATAGTTAAGGATATTATAAAAGAATAGGGGTATATACACGATATCGATCTTTTGGAGGTTAAATTGAAAAGCCAAAAATGAATGGACGCCTATATATACGGACGTCAGTTTCGTAAGAAGTGCCTTCAACTAAGTCGTTAATTAGTATAAATAGCATAAGAGGATAGAGATTTCTAGAGTATAAACATAATTTTACTTCTTCCAGGGGCATGAAGAAATGCCAAAATATAAGAAACGCCTATGACAATGTCGTGAATTCAAAAAGAAACGACTTGATATAAGTCGTTATTTTATTCTAAAATGAATAGTGTCGATTTTTCCATTTATGAATTTTTGAAAAAATAATTATATGAAAAAATAGAGAAAAATGGAAAACTATTACCCCTAGAATTTCCCATCTAGATCACATCTAGAAAAAAGGATAAAAATCCAGAAAGAAAGAGCCCAAAGTGAATAGCGCCCAACTATTTGGGCGTCACTTTAGAAAGAAACGACGTATGGCACGTCGTCAATTCTTTAGGAATGAATAGTGTGAGTGAATAGTTCCACCTTTTGATTTAAAGGAATTTTTAAAAACTAATTACATGGAAAAATCAAGAAAAATGGAAAACTATTACCCATAAAATTTCATAACTAAACATAATCAAATAAAAAAGATAAACATCCTCAAATATTGTAACTAGCATAAGTTAACGTGAAATCGTGAATAGCGCCCGACGGAAGGGTGTTATTTCTTTAAAAACGACGAGATGCAAGACGTCAATTAAAAATTAACGACCTAGACTAAGGCGTTAATTACATTTTGAGTTCCGTTCGACCTGGGAGACTATCCAGGGTAAGTCCTGGATAACTACGAGGAAGATTGAATAGGGTAAGAACTCTATTAGGGAAATATTACTTCCAATACAATACTAACTCCCTTAGGATCGTAAAAACCCTATAAATACCCTCCTAATTCACCCAGATCGCTACTTTGGCGATCCAACCTTCGTTCTGCTACTATCGACCGTGAAGAACCAGTAAGTTCTTCTTCCTGCTCTTTCGGATATATATATTATGAAGAATAATGTTCTTCAATCTTTTCCTTATGTAGGAAGTAGTAACTTCTCATCCACCTGAAGAACGTGGGTTCTTCGTCTTCCTCTTACAGCAAAGAAGGAAGCTTGTTGTTGCTTAAAGAATTGCTGCCGAAGGAAACTCTATATCATCTTCTCCACCCTTACATCCTCCAGTAGCTGAATTACTCGGGGATTTTTGCGGGTCATAGCTCTTCAGAAGGCTCTGTTTATAACAGAGTACCCTTTCTCTCTTCACAATCTTCACGAGTCATCAATTCAGATTATCCTAAGGTAGGTTTTCTCAAGGATTGTAGCCCAAAGTAACTTATGAAATCATATTAATAACATATATTCATCCATGCATATAGTTTTATTGTGGTTTCGAATGTTTTCTGAGAGATTTTAAAGAAACGCCCTTGACCAGGGCGCTAATTTAAAAGAAGCGACCCACACCAGGGCGCTAATTGTAGTTTTGACGCCCTACCCAGGAGTCGTCAATTTCACCTAATTGTTAATTAACCGTGTTTAAAATTTAATATCTATGAAACTAGAATCTAATATTATGCATGATCATACCTGTTGGATCCTGCTATTTTTCTTGTCCTAACTCTGTAATTTGTTTTCATGAAATTTTATTATCTAGAAACTCTACTGTTCATATGAAAATTTGATAAATCCTGAAATAACGACCTTCTGTAAGTCGTCTCTTATAAAAGTGACGCCCTGAACCAGGGCGCGAATTTGAAAGTAACGCCCCTGTCCAAGGCGCGTTTTTATTAAATTCCAGAATATAGAAATTTCTGCAAAATAGAAATATATAATGGACGACCCCTGTACAAGTCATCAAATCATAAATAAACGCCCCTGTAGAAGGCGTTAATTTGATAAAGCAATGACTTAGATTAAGTCGATATTTTCCTGTGTTACTATTTTGAACTGTTTTCTGTTAACCAAGGGTTTTATATATATAATTATCTGGCACTATATTTCCATTCCGTGAATATAGTCCCATGTTTCACGATGGTTTATCGCCTTACCCCTCAATTCTCGGTGACATACAAGCTCTCCATTGGACATTCCGTTCCTTTGAACTAGCGAGTTAGTCATAGAGACCTCCGTAAGACTCCTCGAGCCTTGGATTCCCTCAAGGCCGACTGAGCGCGTTGTACCATAAAAACCTATCACACTATTTTGCCATGTCACTCTATAGAGACATGGTATACCGGCCCTCATGTTATGCTAAGTGGATATCATGAGAATATTCTTAATGGGATGAGGACATCATGCCATTAATATGCTGTTCTTATGGACCCCAATTCTATATAAAAAGAGTGACCATCTACATATGGGCACTTATTTGTTATGGTACCGGTTAGGGAACCAATTCCACCCAGTTTATCGACATGTCATGGTTTATATGCTTTGCGTGAATTTTATCGCCAGTATGTCCTTACTCAAGGGCCTTGCCCTTGAATTTCATGAAAATCTTATCTTATCATCATATTAAAGCTTGTTCTTGAAACTCCTTATTGGCTATAAACTATCGTGGATGTCTAGATCTATCTTTAATGCTGTCCATAGAAGGGCCCGATCTAGTCCTGGGAGAAGCACCCAAAAGTACTAGTGCCCATGGGAGTTGTAATGATCACGGTGTCTAGCATTGCACCGAAGTACTCTTTCTCTTGATCTTTGGCATTCCACACACTCTCTCTCTTTCTTGCGTGCGTGACTCGACTTGCGTGACTTTACTAGCATGGCCCGATACGGGCAAAGTACTTGCGTGAAATAGCCAATAATCTATAAAGTCTCTCATGAATACCTTTTGTTTAAGACTCACTTGAAAGTTTTGCACGACGTGTTATTCTATTGATTAGTTTTACTTGCTCAGTTCTTTCTACATGCATAGCCATATTACATTTACATGTGAAAAATTGTAATTACTTAAACCCATTGCTAGTTCTTGAGATATAATTCCTACTGAGCGTTCGCTCACTCCGTTTTATTCTAACATTTTTCAGGTAATCAGGTGGCTAGCGTGACCGAGACTCACACGGGCGGGACAAGTGTGCAAGCGAGCTTCGGAAACTAGTGAACCCGAGTCTTTTATCTTTCTTGAGTCTAGATAGTATTGTCTAGCTAAGTTAGCTTATCGTCTCTTATCCAGTTATCTTGTCTAAGTCTGTAGTATGTCGTTCCCTTCCTTTCCATTGTGTTGGAGTCTCTAAGTTGGAAAATAAGTTCTTATAAGAGATTTATATTAGAAATAAAATTTCTATTGTTGTTCAAAATTATTTTTGTCTTATGCGATTGCTCTTGATCATTCACGACTATTTAACTGCCACGTTCCGAGCAAACGACACGTTCCGCTGCTATCGGTTCGGGGCGTGACAGAGGTGGTATCAGAGCTTCGGCTTTCATATCCTCCAGTTATTAAGTCCCAAGGATGGGTCATCCTTGTTAGTCATATCGGAGCTTCGGCTTTCACATCCTCAAGTTATTAGGTTTCGGTGATATGTCAAGTATCCCTGTCAGTCATATTAGAGTTTCGGCTTTCAAAATCCTTAGATTGTTAAAACCAAGTTATAGGTTGAGTATATCCTTGTCAGTCATCCTATAAGGATTCCGTGAGAGATGGGTAGAACTTGGGGTTAAAGTTATAAAAGAAAGATAAAGTATTTACATTTCATTAACATTAATTCTTGAGTCAATAAATTATCTCCCCACTCGTCTTTGCAGGAACCTAGATAAAATGGAAGCATCTAAGCCAAGCTTTGTTCATGAGATGATCTTAGTAGATATCCAAGCTTACGCGGACCTTGTCAAGGGAGTTCAAGAGCTAGAGAAAATGGTGGAAGAAAAAGAAAGAGTTGAAGGGAAGGATCAAACAGATGACTCTAACAAGTTCACCGTTACTAAGAAAAGGATAAACGAGGGTGATATTTCACAAAGGTGTAAGAAATGCCAGAAATGTAAGAAGTGTAATAAGGAAGCTTCGGCAGATCGCTCGCAAGATAAGTGTAAATCTTGTGGAAGATATGGTCACAAATCGAAGAAGTGTTGGTGGAGTTCGGGAGCGTGTCTCCGTTGCGGGAGCTTAGATCATAAGATAGCAGAATGCCCTATTCTAACCAAGAAGCCTCCAAGAGGAGTTCAAGATTTAACCAAACTTGCCAAGAAAGAAGTTGTGGAAGGTAACCCTCACCCGTAATCCTAAACTAGCTCTTAAGATTTCTTCTGTATAAGCTCATAATAGTTCTCTGTTAGGAATGGAAGATAATGTGAATTTGGGGACCAAATTCTTTTAAGTGGGGGAGGGTGTAACGCCCGGTAATTTTGGAATAAGAATAAAAATATACATAATAATAAATACATACTCTTATAAGTATATAATGTTTAATAAGTTAAAATTTATTTAAATAAATAAATGGTCAAGTGATATTCCTATAGGGTTGCTCAGATCGAACCTGTCTCTGATACCTAGGACAAGGACTAATAAAAGTTAAACAAATTATGAGGAATAAAATCTCTATATACATACAAATTATTAACAGGTATATGAGGGTCAGAAAATAACAAATATGTTTATATATATATAATGCAATATAAATAAATATAATACAACGTAAATAATCAAGGCCAGACTCGGTACACGACCCCCTGACATCCTGAGAAATCTCACAAAAAGAACTCATAGACCCTACCATTGTATTATAATAAATTTAAGAATAACATGTTATATTTTTCTAGGCATTTAATGGATAATATAATTTTATTTGAATTTAGAAAATTTAATATTTCACATTTACTGTATCATAACTTTATTAGAAGGGAAAAGGGTATATATATAAGATTTAAATGCATCAAAGATATATAAAGGATAAAAGAATGGACATATATACCATTTCAGTCTTCTCAAGGGCAATGAGAAATGACCAAAACTTAAATAATACCTCTTAGTATAGGCGTATATAATATGAAAAATGACTTAATATAAGTCGTTAATTCTAAATGAGTAAAGGTCAAATAAAGTATATAGTTAAGGATATTATAAAAGAATAGGGGTATATACACGATATCGATCTTTTGGAGGTCAAATTGAAAAGCCAAAAATGAATGGACGCCTATATATACGGACGTCAGTTTCGTAAGAAGTGCCTTCAACTAAGTCGTTAATTAGTATAAATAGCATAAGAGGATAGAGATTTCTAGAGTATAAACACAATTTTGCTTCTTCCAGGGGCATGAAGAAATGCCAAAATATAAGAAACGCCTATGACAATGTCGTGAATTCAAAAAGAAACGACTTGATATAAGTCGTTATTTTATTCTAAAATGAATAGTGTCGATTTTTCCATTTAAGAATTTTTGAAAAAATAATTATATGAAAAAATAGAGAAAAATGGAAAACTATTACCCCTAGAATTTCCAATCTAGATCACATCTAGAAAAAAGGATAAAAATCCAGAAAGAAAGAGGCCAAAGTGAATAGCGCCCAACTATTTGGGCGTCACTTTAGAAAGAAACGACGTATGGCACGTCGTCAATTCTTTAGGAATGAATAGTGTGAGTGAATAGTGCCACTTTTTGATTTAAAGAAATTTTTAAAAACTAATTACATGGAAAAATCAAGAAAAAAATGGAAAACTATTACCCATAAAATTTCATAACTAAACCTAATCAAATAAAAAAGATAAAAATCCTCAAATATTGTAACTAGCATAAGTTAACGTGAAATCGTGAATAGCGCCCGACGGAAGGGCGTTATTTCTTTAAAAACGACGAGATGCAAGACGTCAATTAAAAATTAACGACCTAGACTAAGGCGTTAATTACATTTTGAGTTCCGTTCGACCTGGGAGACTATCCAGGGCAAGTCCTGGATAACTACGAGGAAGATTGAATAGGGTAAGAACTCTATTAGGGAAATATTACTTCCAATACAATACTAACTCCCTTAGGATCGTAAAAACCCTATAAATACCCTCCTAATTCACCCAGATCGCTACTTTGGCGATCCAACCTTCGTTCTGCTACTATCGACCGTGAAGAACCAGTAAGTTCTTCTTCCTGCTCTTTCGGATATATATATTATGAAGAATAATGTTCTTCAATCTTTTCCTTCTGTAGGAAGTAGTAACTTCTCATCCACCTGAAGAACGTGGGTTCTTCGTCTTCCTCTTACAGCAAAGAAGGAAGCTGGTTGCTGCTTACAGAATTGCTGCCGAAGGAAAATCTATATCATCTTCTCCACCCTTACATCCTCCAGTAGCTGAATTACTCGGGGATTTTTGCGGGTCATAGTTCTTCAGAAGGCTCTGTTTATAACAGAGTACCCTTTCTCTCTTCACAATCTTCACGAGTCATCAATTCAGATTATCCTAAGGTAGGTTTTCTCAAGGATTGTAGCCCAAAGTAACTTATGAAATCATATTAATAACATATATTCATCCATGTATATAGTTTTATTGTGGTTTCGAATGTTTTCTGAGAGATTTTAAAGAAACGCCCTTGACCAGGGCGCTAATTTAAAAGAAGCGACCCACACCAGGGCGCTAATTGTAGTTTTGACGCCCTACCCAGGAGTCGTCAATTTCACCTAATTGTTAATTAACCGTGTTTAAAATTTAATATCTATGAAACTAGAATCTAATATGATGCATGATCATACCTGTTGAATCATGCTATTTTTCTTGTCCTAACTCTGTAATTTGTTTTCCTGAAATTTTATTATCTAGAAACTCTACTGTTCATATGAAAATTTGATAAATCCTGAAATAACGACCTTCTGTAAGTCGTCTCTTATAAAAGTGACGTCCTGAACCAGGGCGCGAATTTGAAAGTAACGCCCCTGTCCAAGGCGCGTTTTTATTAAATTCTAGAATATAGAAATTTTTGCAAAATAGAAATATATAATGGACGACCCCTGTATAAGTCGTCAAATAATAAATAAATGCCCCTGTAGAAGGCGTTAATTTGATAAAGCAATGACTTAGATTAAGTCGCTATTTTCCTGTGTTACTATTTTGAACTGTTTTCTGTTAACCAAGGGTTTTATATATATAATTATCTGGCACTATATTTCCATTCCGTGAATATAGTCCCATGTTTCACGATGGTTTATCGCCTTACCCCTCAATTCTCGGTGACATACAAGCTCTCCATTGGACATTCCGTTCCTTTGGACTAGCGAGTTAGTCATAGAGACCTCCGTAAGACTCCTCGAGCCTTGGATTCCCTCAAGGCCGACTGAGCGCATTGTACCATAAAAACCTATCACACTATTTTGCCATGTCACTCTATAGAGACATGGTATACCGGCCCTCATGTTATGCTAAGTGGATATCATGAGAATATTCTTAATGGGATGAGGACATCATGCCATTAATATGCTGTTCTTATGGACCCCAATTCTATATAAAAAGAGTGACCATCTACATATGGGCACTTATTTGTTATGGTACCGGTTAGGGAACCAATTCCACCCAGTTTATCGACATGTCATGGTTTATATGCTTTGCGTGAATTTTATCGCCAGTATGTCCTTACTCAAGGGCCTTGCCCTTGAATTTCATGAAAATCTTATCTTATCATCCTATTAAAGCTTGTTCTGGAAACTCCTTATTGGCTATAAACTATCGTGGATGTCTAGATCTATCTTTAATGTTGTGCATAGAAGGGCCCGATCTGGTCCTGGGAGGAGCACCCAAAAGTACTAGTGCCCATGGGAGTTGTAATGATCACAGTGTCTAGCATTGCACCGAAGTACTCTTTCTATTGATCTTTGGCATTCCACACACTCTCTCTCTTTCTTACGTGTGTGACTCGACTTGCGTGACTTTACTAGCATGGCCCGATACGGGCAAAGTACTTGCGTGAAATAGCCAATAATCTATAAAGTCTCTCATGAATACCTTTTGTTTAAGACTCACTTGAAAGTTTTGCACGACGTGTTATTCTATTGATTAGTTTTACTTGCTCAGTTCTTTCTACATGCATAGCCATATTGCATTTATATGTGAAAAATTATAATTACTTAAACCCATTGCTAGTTCTTGAGATATAATTCCTACTGAGCGTTCGCTCACTCCGTTTTATTGCAACATTTTTCAGGTAATCAGGTGGCTAGCGAGACCGAGACTCACACGGGCGGGACAAGTGTGCAAGCGAGCTTCGGAAACTAGTGAACCCGAGTCTTTTATCTTTCTTGAGTCTAGATAGTATTGTCTAGCTAAGTTAGCTTATCGTTTCTTATCCAGTTATCTTGTCTAAGTCTGTAGTATGTCGTTCCCTTCCTTTCCATTGTGTTGGAGTCTCTAAGTTGGAAAACAAGTTCTTGTAAGAGATTTATATTAGAAATAAAATTTCTATTGTTATTCAAATTTATTTTTATCTTATGCGATTGCTCTTGATCATTCACGACTGTTTAACTGCCACGTTCCGAGCAAACGACACGTTCCGCTGCTATCGGTTCGGGGCGTGACACGCACATTGGCGAGTTCGGGCTTCACACTTAACAATTCACTCCCCCCGGACTGTGTGCAGCGAAGAGAAATCAAGAGTGCCTCATGGTATCGGACGTGAGCCTCGGAATTCCCGATATGGTCAGAGTCCCGAACCGTCTCGGGCCAACAGTTCATTAAGCTGACCCGCTTCTACCGGGATTCAGTCCCGCAATCACATTAAACTTGCCGTACCTACGGCAAACATCCGTATGGCTTTTTCTTCACCTTCGATGCTTCGAATGCAGACTCTCGTCGAATAATGAATGGTCCGTTAGTGACCGACATATATACCGGGATCTAATCCCGCACTTGCATTAAACTTGCCGTACTCACGGCAGACATTTGTACGGTTTGTCACCGTCTCTTACGCTACAAACACGGACTTTCGTCCGAACAAGAAATGGTCCGCCAGTGACCGACATATGCATGTTTGTGAACGTTTAAGCCCCAATGTGGGGTTTGTTTAAACGCAATCCGAGATTTTGCTCTCGCTTCCATTACTATGAATTTAAGGCCATTGGGCCCCCCTTTCCGGTGATTAATCAAGGGTTTTCTCCTCTCCGAGGGGATGTAATTAACGTCGTAGCCTTTATGGTACGACGGGTTCTCAGTCCCAACACGATACACACGATTGTCTGATTAGTCAGATCGAGCGCACCATGGGCTTCTTTCAAGCCCGCATAAATCGTCACCTAGGTGACTGGCACACCCTTGCACTAATAAATCGAACAAATGAACAAAAGGATGAATAAACTAATTAAAATGAGCAACGTCCCGAAAGTGCATCCACAAGTCTGGCACGCCTCGGTGGGACTGGAACTTCCCTTCATCATTTCACCAGGATTGGGGGCCCCACGGCCTCTTCTTGAGATTCTAAACTCTTTCTCTTGCAATTACAGGGTCGTACTTCTGCGACTGCAATGGCTACTACATTTGGACAACTGGCCGTGGCGAGCCACGTCAAGAAGGGCTACATGGCGGTCCCAATGCAGTTCGGGAATTTCCCTCCAGCGGTTGGTTTCCCCAATTTCCTCGGGGTCGCCTTTGTCAACCTCCTGAAGGTCGAGGGGCCCAAGCCCGTCGAAGTCCATGGCCTCGCTACTGGGGCTGCTGCCATCAATCCTGCTGCCGCCGGGCCATCGGTGATTACTTCCGACCACGTGGTAATCAAGACGGTGGGATGTTTTGTCCACCACGTTCGTTTCCACACGGACTTGGCCACCAACGAGATGGCGTCGCGCCGAAGGAGAAGGCGAAGGAATGCTGCTGCTGCCGCCCCGAGGGGCCAGATCTTTAACACCGACATGTCGGTCTGGATCGGAGGCATCCGGGTCCACCTCAACGGCCGGAGAGCCGACGTAATCCGTGATCAAATTGTGCCAAATGTCCTGGTACACAACTCTTTCCAAGCGCTCGAGAGAATAGAGAAGAAGAATAGTGGAGCCGCCCGTCGGCCGAAGAATGGACCGGCCCCCAGGCCATCCGAGATCAAGCAAGTTTGGGTACCAAAACCCATTCGGGTCCCAACGTCGCCTTGGTCGGGACCTACTGAAACCAACAAGCCCAAGATGGAAAGGGCGAAGAGTCACGAGATGCCAAGAGGAGCGTCTCGCAAATTACCTATTCAAAGCTCTGAAGGATGGAAGAATTCCTTGTTACATGCTGAGAATCATAGCAGGATCGGCAAGAGGGATCGGCTCGCTTATGGGCTCCCAGCACAAGCAAAAGGAGATGCACCGAGAGCCTCGGTGTTCGAAAGATCGACCTTCCCTGTTCAGCCGACCAGATGTCCAAGGAGAAGAAGTAAAAGTATACAAGTCTATACTTGCAATGTGGTCGGAACGACCAGCTACTATGGGGCTCTGCCCGAAGAACCTGAAGAAGTCACCCGGATTGCCGAGAGGCCCGGCCCTGTCACAAGAAGAGGAAGGGCCGCCAGCGAGGCATTGCAAACCCTCTTAGGGACGAAAAATCTAAAGGAGATGCCGGCTGCCTTAACTGCCAATGTAATCACAATGGAAGGTGACGGTGGAATGCCATCCACCTCGTCCGAAGAAACACCATCTGAGGAGCGGGGAAGCCTCCCCAGCCCTTTTACCAATGATCCAACCTTGTTGATGTTGCTACAAAGCTATCGACAAGAAATTGAAGCATTAAAAAAGCAGCTGAGCGAGAGGGATGCTCGTACCTCTGCGCCCGGACAGCTCGAAGCCCTCCTCGGGACGTCGGGCGGCAGCGGCCAGACATTTGAAGGCTCGCCACAGGCAATCGCCCCACAATCGGTGCATAACTACACTGGGGGCATTCCTCCCCCGCAACAACAAATTACGGCGGTGCCGCAACCTCCAATCCTCCAATTCCAAGGGGCACCTGCTACGCCCCACGCTGCCGTATTGACAACGCCACAGATGCAGCAAGCTCACTTCTATCCAAGCCCGGTTGACCCGACAGTGATGAACAAACTCATGGTCGAGCAGATGATAGAAATGAAGCTGGCAGAAAGGAGCGATGGCGACTCCGCCTCATTTGATGTGTACAGGGTGCCATACCCTCCCCATCATGCTGCCAAGAGGCTACCCCCTGGCATTACTAAGCCTCCGAAGTTCGAGAAATTCAACGGGCAAGGGTCTCCACGCGAGCACATCGCCTACTACACCAATGTGATGGTCGACTTGGCGGCTGACGAGTCCTACCTGCTAAAATTCTTCGGGTCCACATTAACAGGGCTCGCCTTCGAGTGGTACTCAAGCTTGCAGCCTGGGTCTATCATTGACTGGCCAGACCTGCAAAGAAAATTCAAAGAAAGGTTCCACATCGCCGAAAGGGAGGTGACATTAGCCGAACTATATGAAACCAGGCAAAGGAGCGATGAGTCTGCCCTGGAATATATCAAAAGATGGAGGAACCTCAGCATGAGGTGCAGGCGACCACCGCATCAGGAGGACGCCGTCCAAATATGCAAGCAGAATTTACGAAGAGAAGTGCTAGAAAGAATGATAGGCACTGAAATCAAGTCGTTTGACCGACTGAACAATGTGGTGGCGGAGGTCGAGACATTCCTCTCAAAATACTCGACCGCTCTTGCTATTTCAAGACAAAAGACTAGGTCATCTGACAAACGACCAGCATCTCAAGAAGTACACACGGTCGACTTCAAGACCTTTGAACAACAGAAGGAAAAGGAGAAAGGGGTAGCTCAGCCTCCCCCATCA
Source organism: Amorphophallus konjac (assembly GCA_022559845.1). Classification (NCBI taxonomy): domain Eukaryota; kingdom Viridiplantae; phylum Streptophyta; class Magnoliopsida; order Alismatales; family Araceae; genus Amorphophallus; species Amorphophallus konjac. The sequence goes on along the minus strand of CM040126.1, from coordinate 283,318,672 downwards.
AAGCCCGTGGATCGGCGAGAAGGCCCATCCCTACGGGACAAAATGAAAAAGTTGTACTCATTCCGTCAAGATAAGACTCGGCTCTTATTTGAATGGGCTGTGAAGTTCGACAAGATCACCCTTCCGGAGCCAAAGCGGCCTGGCGATCTCCGAAGAAAGGACGATCCTCGCTTCTGTCCATATCATCAAATGATCAGGCATCCCATCGAGGACTGCTATATCTTCAAGGACATCATTGAGTCCTTGATTAAAAAAGGAGAATTACAAATGGGGGAGCACCAAGTCGATCCCTCGCGCCTGCATGAAATGCCCACTCTATGGGTGGCCATCAATATGATATCTATATATCAGCAGTTACCCAAGGAAATGGCGGAAGCCTGTACTCAGCATACCTATGAGGGCTACATTCTGGCGTCGGTCGAAGATGAAGGAAATTGGCACACCGTGCCTACTAAAGCTAAAAGAAGGACGACGCTTGGTCGTGGTCTGAATGTCCATATACGAGGCGTCACAGCTCGACCGGAGTCCCCAGTCGTGACCCCCGTCTGGCATGAGGCATCCCCTCAGCTGTTTATCAAAAGATTTACCAGCAATAAGAAGAAACACATCCCTGTGCAAGTGCATAGAGAGGTCAACCCGGCAGTGGCACGACTTCAAGAAGTTATCAATGGGCTAGATGATTATGAACAGCCCGAGATTTGGCCAGTCCAGCTGAAAGAATATGTCCCATGGGAGCAACTCAAATCCCTGAAACTAACGGAAGAGACTGAAGCTGAAGCTGAAGTTGAAGAATAGGGCATGTGGGACCAGCTTCCCCCAGAGCAGCTCCCGACTACGAAGAAAAAGAAGAAGAAATCCAAGAATAAAGGAAGAGCTCCGGTTGCATCTTGCAACACTCTTACAGCCCTGTTTGAAACAGTCCGAATCTCTGAAGAGGAGGACGAAGAGATATGCCTCATTCCAGCAGAAGCAAATCAAGCTGAAGCTTCTACTTCTCAACATGTCACTAGGTCAGGAAGAAAATGGGGGCACCCTCCCGAAGTTAGCCATAACATCATGTTTCGTGGCGAACAGCCGTACCAGGTTCCTCAGCCTGAAGTCAAAGGGGTGGAGATTTCTCCTCCCCCAGGGCTATACCATGAACATGTCAGCAACAAGGAGGCTCCCTCCTTCACCGAATTTCTAGCATCCCGAGAGGGCGGATGGCCACGCCTGCAACAGCAATGGAGGGTTAAGGCAGCTCCCGCCTTACCTTCAGGAGTATCTCCCCCGACAAACAAAGACTAGGCGGGCACCCTAAGCTTCGCCGAATTTGTATAAGAAAAAGAGCTGGCCCGACCAGTGCAACAAGCCCAAGTGGCACCATAAGGAAAAGATGAACCACCTCCCGAGCCAGCTCCTCAAGAGCACCCTGGGGGCAAGTGTAAAAGGCCCGAAGAACTGAGGCGGACTAGCGTCAGAAGCACCAGCAGAATAGTAAAGCAACTGAAAAGAATCCCAACACATTTCTCTATCTGGGATATACTCTCCCTTGATGAAGAAACAAGGCAAGCTGTCATCACGGCCCTGCAAACACCGGCATACTTCAAAAGTTGCTTTGCTGAAGCCCAGCCAGGGGTGGCGATGACATTTACGGAGGAGGACATGCTTCTGCCTTCCGCCAACCACAACAGACCCCTCTACATGAAAGGGCATCTGAACAAACAACCAATAAGCAGAGTACTGATTGATCCGGGGGTAGCAGTCAACATACTCCCTTATCGGATATATCAGAAATATTGTTTTGATGTGCACCTGATCGAGGTCAGGGATATGAGAATTGCTGGCTTCAACCAGAAATGTGAAGTCCCCATGGGTATGACAGAGCTTGAACTCTCTCTTGCCTACTTCACCACCACAGTGCAGTTTTACGTAATAAACTCTGATACGTCATACAAAGCACTGTTGGGCCGACCATGGCTGCATAAAAATAAGGTGGTAGCATCTACCCTCCACCAATGCATAAAGTACCCCCGGGGCGGGAAAGAAGAAAGAGTGCTTGCCGACTTACACCCTTTCGAGGTGTTCGAATGTCACTTGTCAGATGCAGCTATGTATCTAGAGAAGCGAAGAAGCCCAGTCCTCCAGCTAAGGACAAGGGAAAGAAGAAAATAGAATCCGGTGACTGGTTTCCCCTGCCACCGCTTGGCTATATAGCTCCCTCAAAGGTGTCATCCCTCTCAGAAGAAGAAGGAGACCTCAGGGTCCTCCAACTCAATGTTTACCCTCAACCGGGGGCATTAAACTCTGCTAAGCTACTTGGGGACATTAAGGTCCCGCCTGGGGTTGTCAAACCCGCAGCCAGCACAGACTGCCAAACAGTCGAAGTGTTGAAGATCATAGAGGTTCCTAATCCTGATGGTCAGCCTACCATATTCTATGTGGCCAAGGAGCTGCCTGTCAAAGGGGATGATGATTGCAGATTCCCCGAAGAGATGCGAGACCCACTCATCCCAATCATGGGACTCCCTTATATGACTGGCCGCGCAGTCAAGCTGGCCAGGAAACAACAAATCCTATTCTGTCAGCCTGCCAGTCAGAAGAAGATGTTCAAAGAATTGTGGGATCCCTCGAACATGGACAGAAGACTCCTGCAAATCACTCAACACCCAGGGCTGGGTTTCTCCATTGAAGATTATCAAGAAGTCGATATGATTTCAACCTACACTGTAACAAGTGAAGACCCCCCAGGGGTGATCTATGATGAATACATAGAAGACTATGAAATAGCTGAACCATCGGTGGAATTGAAAGGCTTAAGCCCCTCCCGGGTGCAGGCGCACAATGATCGTGGAGTTCCTACTCCATGCAAATGTTGGGAATCCATCTCCATGGATCCAACTGCAACCCTCAGCAATGACTCATAAGAGCCACAGGCTGAAGAAAGTCACCCTGTCCCTAAGGATGCCACATCCATAATCCAGCATCCAAGCTACATGGTGCATGCACGCTCAGCGCCAGGAATGCTCATCCAGCCTGACTAGTGGCCAACTGGCTCAGAACACGGCAGAGCCGAAGTCCCACCGATAGGCGAAACAAAACAGGAATACGTCTATGAGGCCCTCGAAGTAGAAGAAGATGATGAAGACTTTGTGGACCTGCAGCCAGCTCCTCCGGAAATAGAAGATGGCGGTCAAGCCACTGTCGACGAATTAGTCGAAATAAACCTCGGCACTGAGAGTGATCCCAGGCCGACCTTCCTCAGTGCCCTCTTGCCACTTGAGGAGAGGGGGCAGTATGTGAAGTTACTCCAAGAATTTAGAGACTGCTTTGCTTGGAATTATAAGGAGATGCCAGGCCTTAGCCATGCAATTGCCCAGCATATCTTGACCATTGATCCTAAAGCCGAGCCGGTGAAGCAATCGCCCAGGCGAATGAGGCCTGAACTAGCAAATCAAATATGCAAAGAGGTCGACAAACTGAAGGACGTCGACTTCGTGGATGAAAATCAATATACCACATGGCTAGCAAACATTGTGCCCGTCAAGAAGAAAAATGGCCAGATCCGAATCTGTGTGGATTTTCGAGACCTGAATAAAGCCTGTCCGAAGGATGATTTTTCGGTGCCAATCACCGAAGTGATGATCGATGCCACCACCGGCCATGAGGCCTTGTCGTTCATGGACGGGTCATCCGGATACAATCAGATCTGGATAGTAGAGCATGACAGAATCCACACAACTTTTCGGTCGCCTAAAGGGATTTTCCATTGCAAGCGGATGCCCTTCGGCCTCAAGAATGCTGGTGCCACCTACGAGAGGGCGATGACAAAAATATTCAATGAGTTGCTTTATAGAAAAGTTGAATGTTACATCGATGACTTGGTCGTCAAAACCAAGAAGAGGGAGGATCATCTGGCTGACCTCAGAATTATATTCGAAAGGTTGCGTCTGCATGAACTGAAAATGAACCCGATGAAGTGCACTTTTGGCATTTCCAGCGGAAAATTCCTGGGCTTCGTCGTCAGATATCGAGGAATTGAAATAGACCCCGCAAAAATCAAGGCTATTCAGGAGCTACCTCCTCCGAGGAATCTGACAGAATTACGGTCGTTGCAAGGCTGGCTAGCCTACGTTCGTAGGTTTATCTCGAACCTGTCGGGGCGGTGCCAACCGTTTCACAAGTTAATGATAAAGGATGCCCCATTCCAATGGAGCGAAGAATGCCAGAAAGCTTTTCACCAGCTGAAGGAATATTTGAAGACCCCGCCAGTCTTGGGGGCACCTGTTAAAGGGCGGCCACTGATTTTGTACATAGCTGCCACTGAATGTTCTCTGGGGGCAATGTTGGCCCAAAATAATGAAGACGGAAAAGAACAAGCTCTGTACTACCTCAGCCAACGATTGGTCGGGGCCGAAGCAAAATACACACCTATTGAAAGAGGCTATCTCGCTCTTGTGTTTGCAGCCAAGAAAATGAGGCACTACATGCTATCGCATGAAGTCACATTGATATCCAGGGCCGACCCGATCAAATATATACTCTCCCAGCCAGTCTTGAAAGGGCGACTGGGCAAATGGGCTGTCATTCTCATGGAGTTTGACATTTCTTATGTGCCGCAAAAGGCCATCAAAGGCCAGGCCATTGCAGATTTCTTCGCAGCACACCCTGTGCCTGAAAATTCTCCTCTAATCACAGAGCTCCTTGAAGATGAAACTTTGGAGGTGGGCCAGATTCAGCAAGCCACTTGGCAGCTATATTTCGACGGTGCGTCGAGAACAGAAGCAGCCCCGTCTGGGCGAACAAGAATAAGAGCAGGGGCGGGTGTTATCCTCAAATCCCCCGAAGGAGAGGTGTTACACACCTCTTGCTCCATCAACAAAACCTGCACAAACAATGAAGCAGAATATGAAGCCTTAATAATCGGTCTTCAGCTAGCCCTCCAGTTGGATATCCGTATACTACAAGTTTTTGGGGATTCAATGATGATCGTTAGACAGATTCAGGGACAATTTGAAGTCCGAAAAGCTGAGTTGCTGCCCTACCATGCCAAGGCGAAACAGCTCATGCAGAAGTTTTACTTGGTCGAAGTAAACCACATTGGCCGAGGTCAGAATGCACAGGCCGATGCATTAGCAAAGCTAGCAAGCTCACTGGCAGCCCCGCCTGATGGGTCACTCAACATATGGGTGATCAATAGACGGCAAGTTCCCAGCATGATAGAGGAAGACACAGGTGAAGAAGAGCCTGAAGTGGCTACTGCAGAAACGGTCGGCTCACTCGACTGGCGCGAGCCCCTCCTGAAATGGTTTAAACACCAGCAACTGCCCAAGCAAAGGGAAGAAAAGATCAGGTTGATCCGAATGAAAGACTCCTATGAACTGAGGAGCGGAATCATATTCCGAATTATGGCGAATGCCAAGAAAAAGATACTCCTTCGATGCCTCTCAAGAGAAGAAGCGTGGAGGGTGATGAAAGAAGTACATGCTGGGTCGGCCGGAGCACACCAGGCTGGGCCGAAAATGAAAATTGAAATCAAAAAGTTGGGCTACTATTGGCTGACAATGTTTGACGACTGTTGCAAATATGCCAAGTCGTGCCAAAAATGCCAAGAGCATGCCACGGTCCCTAGGAGGCCTCCAACACAGCTACATCCAACAGCACCCAGTTGGCCTTTCACCCAATGGGGGACAGACGTGGTGGGTCCATTCCCCCCATCCTCTTTAGGATGCAAGTATATCCTGGCAATAACAGATTACTTCTCCTGCTGGGCGGAGGCTGTAGCCTTGAAAGAAGTCACAGGAGAAATTGTAGCCCGGTTTATCCGGAGAAATGTAATATTTCGATTCGGCATTCCCTACCGGATCATATCAGACAACGGAAGTCACTTCCAAAATAAGAAGGTCTACAAGTTGGCCGAAAAGTACAAGATTGAGTGGAGGACATCCACTCCGTACAACCCGCAAGCAAATGGGTTGGCTGAAGCCTTCAATAAAACACTATGTACCCTCCTGGCAAAGACTGTCAGCTCTAATAAAAAGGACTGGGAAGACAAGATGTACGAGGCACTTTGGGCGTACCGCACAGTCTATAAAACCCCGACGGGTTGTTCACCTTTCTCCTTGGTATACGGCTCTGAAGCAGTCGTCCCCATTGAATTAGAAGTGCCCTCGTTGCGGGTCGCAATTCAACATGGTTTGATCGGAGACGACCGAACAAACGTAGAGCGAAGACCGGAGGAGCTCTCCGACTTGGAAGGGAAGCGACTCCGGGCCCAGCAGAATATACAGGTCTACCAGGCCCGCATAGCCCGCACCTTCAACAAGCTTGTCAAGGAACGCGAATTCAAGAAAGGTGACCTTGTGATGGTCAAAAGAAGAGAAGTCATGGCTGCCAACTACAAGGGTAAGCTGAATGAAAACTGGCTCGGGCCATACGTCATCCAGAAGGTCTACGAAGGATGCGCATATGTAGTCGTCAACCATAGGGGGGAGACTCAATTTCCACCTCTTAATGGAAGACACTTGAAGCTATACCATGCACCACTTCCCCAGCTCAATGAGCAGCTGAAGCCCCCGCCTCAGGCGGAACAAGAATGTTTCTTAGATCTCCCGTGAGACTATGCAATATCTCTTTAAAAAAAAAGAAGAAAAAAATTATCCAAGTCATTTGGGGACATTGATTCATCAAGTCCCACCAGAATGCGAAGCTCCCCTTCCGGTCGGCATCAATGAACAAACCAGTGGCCCAGACCTTCCGTCTGGAGCCATAAAAAAAAAATCCTTGCTTTGGCACTAACCCTGTGTCAATGAACAAACCACATCGGTCGCCGACTCTCTGTCGACATCGATGAATAAACCAGTGGCCTAGACCTTCCGTCTGCAGCCATAAACAAAAAAAAAACCCTTGCTTTGGCAGTAACCCCGTGTCAATGAACAAACCATGTCGGTCACCGACTCCCTGTCGACATCGATGAACAAACCAGTGGCCCAGACCTTTCGTCTGGAGCCATAAAAAAAAAACCCTTGCTTTGGCACTAACCCCGTGTCGAGGAACAAACCACGTCGATCCCCGACTCCCTATCGGCATCGATGAATAAACCAGTGGCTCAGACCTTCCATCTGAAGCCATAAACAAAAAGACCCTACTTTTGGCACTAACTCCGTGCCAATGTACAAACCACGTCGGTCTCCGACTCCCTCTCGGTATCGATAAATAAACTAGTGGCCCAGACCTTCCATCTGAAGCCATGAATAAAAAGACCCTTGCTTTGACACAAGCCCCGTGTCAATGAACAAACCACGTCGGTCTCCGACTCCCGATCGACATCGATGAATAAACCAGTGGCCCAGACCTTCTGTCGGAAGCCATGAACAAAAAGACCATTGCTTTGGCACTAACCCCGTGTCAATGAACAAACCACGTCGGTCTCCGACTCCCTGTCGATATCGATGAATAAACCAGTGGCCCAGACCTTCCGTCTGAAGCCATAAAGAAAAAGACCCTTGCTTTGGCACTAACTCCGTGCCAATGAACAAACCACGTCGGTCTCCGACTCCCTGTCGGTATCGATAAATAAACCAGTGGCCCAGACCTTTCATCTGAAGCCATGAATAAAAAGACCCTTGCTTTGACACAAGCCCCGTGTCAATGAACAAACCACGTCGGTCTCCGACTCCCGGTCGGCATCGATGAATAAACCAGTGGCCCAGACCTTCCGTCGGAAGCCATGAACAAAAAGACCCTTGCTTTGGCACTAACCCCGTGTCAATGAACAAACCACGTCGGTCTCCGACTCCCTATCGATATCGATGAATAAACCAGTGGCCCAGACCTTCCATCTGAAGCCATGAATAAAAAGACCCTTTCTTTGACACAAGCCCCGTGTCAATGAACAAACCACGTCGGTCTCCGACTCCCGGTCGGCATCGATGAATAAACCAGTGGCCCAAACCTTCCGTCGGAAGCCATGAACAAAAAGACCCTTGCTTTGGCACTAACACCGTGTCAATGAACAAACCACGTGGGTCTCTGACTCCCTGTCGATATCGATGAATAAACCAGTGGCCCAGACCTTCCGTCTGAAGCCATGAACAAAAAGACCCTTGCTTTGGCACTAACCCCGTGTCAATGAATAAACCACCTCAATATCTCAATTTTCAGTCCCACCGATGAATAAACCCGCAGCTCGGACCTTCCGTCCGAAGCTATAAACCAAAAAAAAAAAAAACCTCCTTTGCTTGGCTCGGACCTTCCGTTCCAGTCGATGAACAAACAGAACCCCTTTGCTTGGCTCGGACCTTCCGTCCAAGTTAATGAACAAAAAGAAACCACCTTGCTTGGCTCGGATCTTCCGTTCGAGTCGATGAATAAAAAGAATCATCTTTGCTCGGTTGGGACCTTCTGTCCAGGTCGATGAACAAAAAGAACCTTCTTTGCTTGGCTCGGACCTTCCGTCCAGGTTGATGAACCACAAGAATCATCTTTGCTTGGCTGGGACCTTTCGTCCAGGTTGATGAATAAAAAGAACCATATTTGCTCGGCTCGGACCTTCTGCCCAGGTCGATGAACAAAAAAAAAACCCTCTTTGCTCGGCTCGGACCCTCTGTCCAGGTCGATGAACAAAAAGAAACATCTGTGTTCGGCCCGGACCCTCCGTTTGAGTCGATGAATAAACAACATTCCATAAATCAACAAAAGTCACCAACTCCCCAATGGGATTGACCTCATCTAAAGTCGTTTTATGCCTCTTGCCTAGGCCGATGCATTAACTATGTTCCTCTTCTTCGGTATCCACATATACCAATGATTAAGCCCCTCCTCACTTGGGCTAGACATACCTGTCTGCGTGCCTACGTGGTGAAGCGGTTCCCTCATCCCTTCGCTGAAGGAGTGAGCGCTTTCCTGCGAATCAGCACCGGACTAACACTTCACAAGCCCATAAGAACAAACATCTTCTCAAAGAGCTCTACACTCGCGGGCCCCGTGCACTCGTCCCTCGCTTGTGCCACCCGCGAGTGGGGGGCATTTGTGGACGTCAAAAAATGATGATGAAGATCATACGACATGTATGTCGCCGCATCCGAGAGCAGGTCGAAGACGGAGATGCCAAATAAACCCCATACCTCGCCCAATCAGGACGGGAACACACTTGGTGGCCGGCTACCCGACAAGGAAGCCCCTCAAGCAGAAGGCGTGGCCACGGCTCTCCAAACGGCTATGCCGAAGCCCAAATCAAGAGAAAACCCGAGAGGTCGGACACGGGTTCGGCATATGTTAAAAACCATTTGCAATTCTAAACTGGGGCTCAAAGGCTTCAAACCAAACACTGCGGAGGCAATGCATCAAAACCGGAGCATTCTGGGAATATATGCGGTCGTCTGAACGGCCAAAACCTTAAGAAAAAGCCCAAAAACCGGCGTGGCCATCACTTAAGCCGGCGCGCTCTTAAACCGGTGCGCCCCCCTTGGGCTTCCTTAAACCGGCGCGCTCCCTTCTCCCTTGGGGTGTTAAACCGGCGCGCATCACTATTCACGTCTCACTATTCATGCCACTATTCATATCACTATTCACGCCTTACTATTCAAGCCATTCTCATTTTGTTGTTAATCCGGCGGGCACAATGTCGCGCCGTTTTTAACTCGAAGCTATCCCATCTTGCTTTCGGCCCCCTATTTCCCGCAGACAGATGGACCGAGAGTTGCGTGAAGCAGAGAAGTCTCCCGACATCACCCAACAATTTGTCGGCCAAGCACTGGGAAGTCATAAAGAGCCGGCTACCAACTCCTCTGTCGGGAGGAAAGATAGGAAGAAGCTTCTAGGAGCTTTCTTCCCCAGAAGATACCTCCCCTGCATCCTCTACGGGAGAACAAAAGTATAAAAAGGGCCGAAGAAGAGAAGGAAAGGGTTGTTGGTTGGTTTTTGGGTTCGGCTGGGCATTCTATTTCCACGGCTCCACAGATTCAAGAGAGCAGAAAAGAAGAAGAGAGGTGAGGGTGAGAAGAGAGTTTGGGAAGGGGGAAGAGCTTGTGCTCTATCCCCCTCTCCGTGGGTGCTTTCCCTTCTTCCTCCCCCTTTGTTTTCTCTTGCTTTTGGGGTAGATCCCCTACTGTATTTCAATCTTCCCCGGGATTGTGGATGAATAAGAGAGTTATCTTCTTGCAAATACTCGTCCCGCTTCGCGAATCATCACCCGTGAGTTGTGAGAGCTCTTGAAGGCTAGTCCTCGAGCTTCTTTTTCCGCACTCACATCTGGGCTATCTGACCACCATGAGATCCGCATTCTGAGGTTCACCCCAGAGCAATCTGTTTGGTGTTCCTCTTTTTTCTCTGGCAAACCTAAGTCCGGGGGAGATGCTGCCCAATTTTTGCCAGAAACAAGAACACATAAGAACAAACGAACAGACTAAGCTCTCTGGAGATAAGAACAGCATATGTCTGAAGCCTCTGAATCAAACTGAACCTCCGAGTTCCTGCATAAACAAAGCCTTCCAAATAAAACATTCAAACTCTCATGCTAATTCACCTTAACAAGTGATCAAAACACTTAAACTTCCTCTCTACAAGCTTAATCCATCCATTGAATGAACAAATCAGTCATCAAATTAACCCATGGGTGAAAGAAAGAAGAAAAAGAATGAAGTAAAACCCAAAGAGCCTAACCCAGCGCGCCCCCTAATCCGGCGCGGGTTAATCCATCGCGCTACCCTCCCGCCGGATTAGCTTCACACTCAAATCCACTTTCCAAATCTTGGAATGAATAGTGCCCCCTAAACCGGCGCGCCCCTTTGCTTGCCTTAATCCGGTGCGCCCCTTGCTGGCCTTAATCCGTCGCGCTCTACTCCTTGGCCTTAATCCGGCGCGCCCTCCTATTCCACTCTTTTTCGGCGCGCCCCATGGCCCCCTTCCCTTATCCGGCATGCCCCTTGTAACACCATTAAACCGACGCGCCCCTTTCTCCCCATGGCTTCTCCCTTAATCCGACGTGCCTGTATATTGCCTTTATAAACCCCGCGACCTGACCGCGCATGTCGATCCACGTGCGAGGGCACACGTTGGCGAGTTCAGACTTCACACGTAACAATTCACTCCCCCCGGACTGTGTGCAGCGAAGAGAAATCAAGAGTGCCTCATGGTATCGGACGTGAGCCTCGGAATTCTCGATATGGTCAGAGTCCCGAATCGTCTCGGGCCAACAGTTCATTAAGTTGACCCGCTTCTACCGGGATTCAGTCCCGCAATCACATTAAACTTACCGTACCTACGGCAAACATCCGTATGGCTTTGTCTTCACCTTCGATGCTTCAAATGCGGACTCTCGTCCGAATAATGAATGGTCCGTTAGTGACCGACATATATACCGGGATCTAATCCCGCACTTGCATTAAACTTGCCGTACTCACGGCAGACATTTGTACGGTTTGTCACCGTCTCTTACGCTACAAACACGGAGTTCTGTCCGAACAAGAAATGGTCCGCCAGTGACCGACATATGCACGTTTGTGAACGTTTAAGCCCCAATGTGGGGTTTGTTTAAACGCAATCCGAGATTTCGCTCTCGCTTCCATTACTATGAATTTCAGGCCATTCGGCCACCTTTTCCGGTGATTAATCAAGGGTTTTCTCCTCTCCGAGGGGATGTAATTAACGTCGTAGCCTTTATGGTACGACGGGTTCTCAGTCCCGACACGATACACACGATTGTCTGATTAGTCAGATCGAGCGCACCATGGGCTTCTTTCAAGCCCGCATAAATCGTCACCTAGGTGACTGGCACGCCCTCGCACTAATAAATCGACCAAACGAACAAAAGGACGAATAAACTAATAAAAATGGGCAACGTCCCGAAAGTGCGTCCACACATGCTTACATACTTTATGACCTCGATCCAAATTTGGTTTAATTAGATTAGTAGTTAGAATTATAAGCTATTAAGTGAAGGAAGTGAGGTTGACATGCTTGCATGGTGGTGCATCAGGTAATCTTTGCTCCAAGAGACGTGTCTAAGATGAATGGCTGGTTGTTGCATGGTCGAAAAAAACATCCCTTAGATCATGGGCAACCTAAGGAGATGCCCACATCAGATGGATCCCCTTAATCAGGAACGATTGTTTAAGATGGGCTGAAAGGAAACAGAGAAAGGATTTCTTTTTGGGTGTGGGTGGGGGCAGCAATGCTGGTGTGTCAATGTGTTGACATGGGCATCTGCAACTGCAACTGCAACTTGTAGGGAGGGAGAGAGGATGGATTGGGACATTGGGCATCTACAATGCGGTCAATGTCCACATGGTCTGCTGCAACTGCAACTTGCAGGTCCCCCCCACAAATAGGAGATTGGTTGGGTGGTAATCATTGGGCCATTGGGGTTTGTAAGGTGAAGATTGCCTTGTTTATGATGAAATCCTCAGTTTCTTGTGTATACATAAGAGTGCATTTGAAATTATTTGTATATGTTGGTGTTTTGATGCTGCACAGATTAAAATTTTATTGCTTAGTGACTTTAAGTATTATTTATACTACTTTACAAGTGCAAGACTGATTTACCAATTGGGAAATTCATTTTAACCCCTAAAATTTGGCTATTCAGGTACATGCCCTCAGAATCTCATTTGTCCAGAATCCTCCACATGATTAACCACTTGATAAGCCCATGTGCCTAAGTCACAGATCTTGTAATTTTAAAAATGCTATTCACAATCATACACAATGGTCCTATTATCCTCTAGGATACGTTGTTTCAATAAGATTTCCATGTACCTTTAACCAAGTGACATATGACATTATAATTTGGGATTCACTTGTTGCCCATTAGTGTTATTTGCTCCTCAATATCAAGTGCATCATGTTAATGGTTTTTTAAAAATGCTTTTACAGAAAAGGTTCAAAGAGTGGAACTTCAGGAACATGTTATGGTTGTCGTGGCTCTGGATTTAAGGTATCAACCCGACATCTTGGAATAGGCATGATCCAACAGATGCAACATGTGTGCAATGATTACAGGGGCACAAGTGTGAATCTCCTGTTTCCATTAAAGTTTTGGCTCACTTGTTTTGGTTGTATATCTTGAACATACTTTATACTTCTCTATGACTGGATCTCAGGGCAAGTCATTACTATAGACTCACCATTGTTTGTTCCTTTTACATACAGTTGAAGGTTAGCAATAACATACTTATTTGATTGGCAATCTATTAATATCTATGCTCTCATCACCTTGATCACTAATCACCATTGTTTGTTCCTTTTACATACAGTTGAAGGTTAGCAATACATACAAGGTTGTAGTTGTCTGCTATCAAAGAAATACGATGTCTACTAAGGAACATGATTACATTTTCCACATTGGCATCTTTCAGTGAATATTATTAATTTGGATAGTTCAACACAAATGAGGAAAGCAGATGCATAAGGATGTGATATGCTGAGGAGACATAAACTAGCTGAAGTGTTAGTCATTTTACACTTTCCCTTCTGATCTTTTATGTGTCATGTAGTTAATTTATCCATAGTTAACACCCATTGACACAACAATTGTTTTTTTCATTGCAGTGATGCTAGGTTTTCCACATGTTTGCCTTTGTGCAAATTCTTTTCTGCTTGTTAGATCTGTACAAGATTCAGTTGCAAGGATGCCTTATATATTTTTCTGTTAAAGACCATTTGCTCTTGACTTATGTATAATTGATGGGAACAAGTACCTTTTATCAGATTTTTTTCATAGTGGTTCAAGAATTAGTATCTATGAGTAAATTAATGTATGTTCTTCGTGGATGAATATGTGAGTACATGAATGTATTCTTTGGATGGATGAATACATGAGAGTACATGAATGTCTATTTTGTGTGGATGAACATGGATGTGAGTGAGACAATCAATGAATGTGAACATGAATGGATGTATTATTATAGGTGATGAGATCATAGACATTAATTGATTTTTTTGAAAAAGAAAATATATTCCTACATTTTTTATTAATCAACGTTAAATCATTTTCCTACGTTTTTTAATAAGTGATGTTGATCCTTATTCAAACATTTTTTACGTAGTGACGAAAGGTAATACCTACGTTTCTAGAAATGTAGGTACAACCTCTTATATGCGTGTGTATATATATTTTTAACCTACACTATTTTTAAAAGCGTAGGTATAGGTTGATATCTACCTACGCTTTTATAGGAACTATTCCTACGCTTTTGAAAACATAGGTATATGTCGATATCTACCTACATTTTTTGTTAGACTATTCCTACGCTTTACAAGTGTAGGAATAGGTTGAGCTATGGCTACGTTTCATAGAAACGTAAGTATAACCTATAGTCACTCGAGCAAGCGCCACACTTTACAAGCGTGGCAAGCAAACGTGGCTAAAGGCTTTACCTACATTTTTTGGACCTATAACTACGTTTTTAAACGTAGGTAAAGGCCAATTTTCTTGTAGTGATTCAGATCGATCCGAACAAAGCGAAGGCCGTCATGGAAATGCCACCGCCTAAGAACATCACTGAACTTCAGGGATTAATTGGGCGTTTGTAGTTTATTCGAAGATTTATATCTCAACATTCACAAAGATGCCGCCCATTTTATGAATTGTTGAAGGGGGGGCCAAATTCGAATGGAATGAACAATGTTAGAAGGCCTATGAGGATCTTAAGGTTTATCTATCTAATCCCCCGGTTCTGCAACCACCGGCCCCTGGGAAACCCCTGATATTATACATTTTAGTTATTGATGACTCCCTAGGAGTTGTCCTGGCTCAAGTGGACGACGAAGGAAAGGAAAGGGCAGCATACTATCTCTCTAGGTTGTTCAATCCTGTTGAATCTAAGTATACTGCCATGGAGAATATGGGTAGCTCAGAAACTCAAGTACTATTTTCTCGCCCATGAGGTTAAGTTGATCTCTAGAATGGACCCAATCCGTTACCTCTTAGAAAAGTCCATCCTTTCTAGAAGATTAGCTCACTGGCAGAGCTTTCTCTCTCAATTTGATATTACCTTCGTCGTTCAGAAAGTGATCAAGGGATACGCGATTGCTGAACATCTTGCTCATTCTCCTATCCCTTACACTGATTCGATCCAGGACGAGTTTCCTGACGAGCACTTGGATGTACTTAATCATCTCCCCTTCTGGTCCTTGCACTTCGACGGTGCTCTCAATTCTCAGGGCCATGGAATCGGTGACGTTCTCCTCACTCCGGAAGGAGTAACTATCACCATCGCTTACTAGCTCTCTTTTCTTGCCACAAATAACATAGCCGAGTATGAGGCTCTCTTTTGCAGACTGAAGCACGCCTACATCCTGGGCGCGCAATACCTAAACATCATAGGAGACTCTCAATTGGTGCTACGCCAAGTTCTTTCAACTTACCGCACCCGTTACCATAAACTCAAGCCCTATCAAGATTTGGTCACGCTCTTGGCTAGGCAGTTCCGTAAGCTCATCCACATTCATACTCCTCGCTCTCAGAACATTCTTGCTGATGCGTTAGCATCTCTTGCTTCCTCCCTTACCTTCCCTCTCAGTTGTTCCACTGAGACCATCGTGGTTCAGCGGTTAGACGCTCCTTCCCTCCAGGATCCGTGGTTCGAGAACCTTAGGAAATCTTTAGAGAAGAGGCTAAGTTGGAAAACTTGAAGGAAGTGTCTTTAACCGAGCTTGAGGAGATTATAGAAGAAGAGGAATTGCCATGGTACCATGAAATAGAGCAGTACTATAAGGACGGTTCGTTCCCGGAAGCGGCAAGTGCAGAGCAGCGCAAGGCCATCAAAAGAGTCGCCTCCAGATACACTATTATTGCAGGAGAGTTGTATAGGAGAGCTCTCAATGGAGTTCTTATGAGCTGTTTGGATGATGATGAGGCTTGGAAAATTGTTGAGACAGCTCACGCAAGCGAGTGTGGAGGGCACGTTAATGGTCAGGCTTTGGCGAAGAAGATTCTTAGGCAGGGCTATTACTGGCCAACCCTAGAAGAAGACTGCTCCACCTATGTCCGTAGGTGTCTTCAATGCCAACTTCATGCTGAAAAAATTCATGCTCTTACTTCCTCTCTCCATCCTCTCTCTGCTCCTTGACCATTCTCCATGTGGGCTTTTGATATTATAGGCCCACTGGGTGATCCTAATGCTCAGGTTAAGCAGAAATCATTTATCATCACCGTAATTGAGTATTTCACCAAATGGATGGAAGCTGAAGCCTATGCAGAAATCAAAGCTACCACAGTGTGTCGCTTCATCATAAAGAATATCATTTCGCGGTTCGGAGTGCCAAGTGATATCGTCACCGACAACGGGCCTCAATTTTTATCTCAAGAACTCCAGGACCTCTGTAAGAAATTTCATATTTCATTGCATCATTCATCACCATATTACCCTCAAGGCAACGGCCAAGCCGAGGCCACCAACAAAACCCTTCTTAAAATCATTACGAAAACATGCGAGTCATACAAATTTGCTGATTGGGCCGACAAATTGATAGAAGCTCTATGGGCTTATCGTACCTCCGTCCGTACTCCCACGGGGCAAACTCCTTTTGCTCTCACCTATGGGATGGAAGTGGTACTCCCATACGAGATCTTGATCCCTTCCCTAAGTGTGCAACTTGACAAAGAACTTAATCTCGACGAACGTCGAGAGGCGTTGCTAGTCTAGCTGGAACTCTTGGATGAGAAGAGACCGCGGCCAATCACGTCTTTGTTTATCAAAAACGTGTCTCACGGCACTTTCAAAAGAAGTTATCGAAAGAAAATTTTAAGTGGGTAACATGGTTTTATAACACAAATTTATCAGATCAGCAGGTCCTAGGTCTAAGCTGCAACCCATTTTGGAAGGGCCGTTTGTAGTTAAAGAGGTGTATCCTGGGAATGCGTACCGTCTTGTTAATGTATAGCGTGAGGAATTGTCTAATCCATGGAATGGGCTATATCTTAAGCGTTTTTATCCATCAAGTCGAGCTAGCAATGACCTGGTGGTGGGGTGCTCCTCTACTTGATCATGAGCGGAGCTCCCCGGTTCAACATTCACACACTACACGACCCCCGTGATTGGGTATTCCTTTCTTGCGCAACACCGTTTCTCCCTTGGCCATGCTTAGGGGAAAGTGAAAATCCTTATTTTTTTCCTCTTTCGACTGAAAATAGGGGCAATTGGTGAATAAGGGGGCGAGAACTAATCTAGACATCTCGATAAAAAGAGAGGTCTCAAATAGGGGCAGTCCGTTATGACCTAATTCCGCATTCACAAAAGTATAAGAAAGAAAAAGAAATGAAAGAAAAGGGGCAAAATCAAAGGCAAAAGCTAAAAGCTCATTCAAAAGCTCGAATGTCAAAAGTCTAAAACTCCCAAAAGAATGAAACTAGGCATGGCAAGAGTGGCAGTACAGTTTCCCCGCGGGACGTCATGAGCCCGGTCGTATGCGTGCCTAGAGCGGATGAAGATTCGATGATAGACACAAAGCCCCGGCGCAACAGACCAAATTCTTTGAAAAAGGGGCTGTCGTGGGAGGAACTCAAGCCCTAAAAATCCCTATACCTATTGCCAACTTCCCTGTTAAACTCTCTTTTATTTTCCAGGGACTGGATCATACCCCGGGTATGGCCTCGGTAGAGGCACCGTTAAGTAGAATTGGGACCCTGGCCATGGGCAGTCACCCATGGGCAGTCACCCATCGCCGGGTTTGAGCTGACCCCAAAATCTAAAAAAGTCAAATATTTTAAAATCCAAAAAAAAATCAAATACTCCAAAATCCAAAGAATCAAATATTTCAAAATCTAAAAAATCAAATATTTCAAAATCCAAAAAACTCAAATATTTTAAAATCAAAAAAATCAAATATTTCAAAACCAAAAAAAAAATCAAATACTCCAAAATCTAAAAAAATCAAATATTTCAAAATCCAAAAAAATCAAATATTTCAAAACAAAAAACATCAAATATTCTCAAAACCACAAAAATATTTTTCATTATCATGATTTGCATTCATGGCATGCATTGCATCCATTTTTCCTTTGTGTTATTGGCCTATTTAATAAGACTTCCCCCCTTCACCAAAAATCAAGAACTGGTCATTTCCTAACTTGCTACAGGCAAGGGGTTAAGCCTAAAATAAATTTAATATGTTGTCATGTTTATATCTATGCAGGGGCAGATTGAAGATAAGATTCAGCATCTCCATCCCTTCACGGTCCTCTCGCGGCCGTTTTAATCTCTCCAACGATCAACATCAGACCGTGCCAGTCTCCACACGGCCTTGTTCAGACCGCTTCCAATTTCTAGAACCTTCAAGAATCAACGGTCTTTACTATATAGTTTACAAATAAGAACGGTGCAGGATAGACCGTTCTACTCTGTCCACGGTTCATCGATAGACCGTTTCACTCTCCAAAGGTCCTTATTCTTAACCCTGCAGTTGATCTGATATGCGGCTCAGGTCTGGCCATTCAATTCCATGGCGTGGTTAAAATCCAACCGTTTATCGAAGTGAGTGGCCTGGGTATGGGCCGTGTTCATCTCGAGATCCTATCTCAAACTCATTCAATCACATGCAAAAAAAAAGCCAAACTCAAGTCAATCAAATCATCAATTTTATTTATTTAAATGCAAGCATCTCTAAACATGAGTCTCTATATCAACATCATGAAAACAAGAAAATCACTCGATCCTCAGACAGGCATCCCCGCGAGGCCTAATCTCTCTGAGCTCTCTCACATATGCCTGGTATGCCTCTTGGAGCTCTATCACCTCCGCCGGTAGGGTGAGCATCTTACTAACTTCCCACATGATCAGGGCGCTCCTGACCGCCTGCTCGTCCTCCTCTAACCCGAACCTCCTCGCCTGTAGTGCAGGAAGATGGGGTAGCGCTGGAAGTAAAGTCCGGGGTAGTCCAATCTGAAGGAAGCACCGGTGCGGGCTGTACATCGCCAAAGCGATGTCACCCACGAGCCTCAAGTCCAAACCAGGCCTCCTGCGAAGCCTGAGGGTAGTGCTGTGGAGGAAAGACGGGCGCATCACGAACCGATCTAGGGGCAAGGTGTTGATGTAGAGACACCACTCATCCCTGGTCTTCTTATCTGCTGTCCTACACTCCACCTCCTGAGAGAACCTGAAAGGACCACTGGTGAAGAACAATGGATGGCTCCCGAAGATCCGACTGACCGAGGTGACATCCTCCCTAGGCACGAACTTCATCTTAACTCCCATCCAACACTCTAGGAGAACCATAGAGCCAAACAGTGGACCCCCTAGGGCAGTTGAGCTAAGACCCTCATATAAATAGGCAAGGATAGCCTGGGAGATGGATAGACCCTGCCACAGACAACTGATTGTGCTAAGACTAGAGATATCTAAGACATGGTCGGTAGAGGGGAAGAGTATGGCCCCACACAAGCAAATGGAAGCGGCCTTAGCTATGGCCTCGTACCACCCACATTTATTCTTACAATGTGCTATCACCCACTGGCTAAGAGGTAGTAGATGGATCTGGTGTGGGCCCACTATGGTGCGAATATCCTTGGTGCTAGGTATGAACTCTCCTAAGGGCAGGTGTGGACGTCAAAAAAATGATGATGATCATATAGCATGCACGTCTCAGCACTCAAGAGTGAGTCAAAGACGGGAAGGTTGAATAAACCCTATGCTTCCTCCAAGAAGGATGAATACCTGCCCGGTGCTCTGCCACCCAACAAAGAAGCCCCTCGTGCTGAAGAGATGGCCCCCACTCTCCAGTCGGCATTCCCAACGGCCGAATCAAAAGAAACTCAAGAATTCGAACACATGTCCGGCACGCGTCGGAGATCACTCAAAGCTCAGAATCGGGATTTAGAGGCCCTGAACTAAACACCCCAACGGCGGTGCATTACCACTAAAGCAACACGGGAGGACAAGCGTCCGTCCGAAGAGCCGCGACTCCGAGATAAAGTCTAATCCGGCACGGCCTGCACTTAAACCGGCGCGCCCTTGCTTGGGCCTTAAACCGGCGCGCCCCTCCTGTGGCCATTAAACCGGCACGCCCTATATTGGTTGTAACCCGGCGCGCCCCTTTACATGATGCTAGTCCGGCATGCCCCTTTATGTGTTGTTAATCTGGCGCGCACAACACCGCGCCGGTTTAACTCAAATGCAGTCCCGTCCGCTAGCCGATACCCTGTTTTCGCATCAGCCTGGTGCCTAGAGGGTATTCAATGCTCTGAAGCTCTGTCTCCATGGGCATTCAATGCTCTAGAGCCCTGTCTCCACCTCCGTTCGACAACGCAGCTGCATCGACGGTGAAGACAAGCATCGATGGGGGAGTAGCAGCAGCAAACATCCCTTCCTCGGATAAATGCCAGTGTACTGTGCAAATCAACGGACGACACCACAGACGAATGAGTTGGCGGGATCCTTCCGTCCGAGCCAAGAAAGGGCAGCCGGCTACATATACTCTGCATGTTGGACAGAGAAGAGGATGGGCTATTGAAGAGAGAACCCCCATGGCTGGCCATTGAAGATAAGAGAGAAGGGAAGAGAGACCGGCTGAAGAAGAAGAGAATGCCACCCGAAGAGAAGAAGCCCCCCGTCCCTGCGCCCGTGAGGTGAAGAAGAAGAGAGTGAGGTTGAGAGCGAGAGGTGAGCTGGGGGGGGGGGGAAGAGCTTGTGCTCTGTTCCCCCCGTCCATGTATCTCTTCCCCCTTTTTTATCCCTCCATAATGTATTTCTCCTCCGTGGAGATGAAATTTCTTGGGCTTGAGCCATTTTTCCCCCCTTTGGTGGATGAATAAACAGAAGGCCCCTTATATTGGCAAACACGATCTTTTGTCTTTCTTCTTCTTTCCCCTTCCTCCTCCTCCTCATCCAGGGCCCTTCGAAGCATGCTCCTCCGTAGCATGGCCTTTCGAAGGAGTTCGTCGACGGATGAATATTCATGGCCTCTTACGGCATACACCTGTCCCACCTACGAGATCATCACCCTGAGTTGCTGGAACTCTTGAAGGCTTGTCCTCGAGTCTCCACATGCACTTACGGGTTAACGGAGTTCTTACTCTGAGTTTTGAGGTTCACCCCGGAGCTTTGCTCCGTTTGGTGTTCCCCTATTTATCTCTGGCAAGCCTCAGTCCGGGGGAGGTGCTGCCCATTTTTCGCCAGGAACAAATGAATCAAGCTATTCTCTGAGGGCCAGAACATCACATGCTTGAAGCCTTTGATCACGACTGAGCCTTCGAGTTCCTGCAACAAACTCTTCTAATAAAACATTCATATCTTCATGCTAATTCACCCTAGCAAACAACTAAAACACTTAAACTTCCTCTCCACAAACTTAATCTATCAGTTCGATAAACAAACTAATCAATAAATCAACCCACAGGTGAAAGAAACAAGAAACAGAGCATAAAAGAATGAAAGAAACCTCATAGAAGCTTAACCCGGCGCGCCCTAATCCGACGTGGGCTAACCTGGCGCGGTACCCCCCCGCGCCGGTTTAGCCTTACACTCAAAACCCCTTTCATTTTTCCTTGTCACTAACCGGCGCGCTACACTATTCCTCCCCCTTTTTCAGCCTATTCCGGCGCGCCCCTGGCCCTCTTCCTTCTTGCCATATAACCGGCGCGCCCCCCCTCATTGGGCCTATTCCGGCGCACCCTCCTCCATTGGCCATTAACCGGCGCGCCCAAACTTTGCACCACCTATTCCGGCGTGCCCTTTTGGGCTTCCATTAACCGGCGCGCTCCCCTCTTTGCTTCCCTTAAGCCGGCGTGCCTGAAAGGGAGAAAATGATTAATCAAATGAGAGAAGAGACTTGAAGCTAATGAATAAAACTAATAAAAAGTTTCCCCTTTCCATAATCCAAATTTTGTTCCGGGGGCGCTGCCCCCGGAAACCCCCGGGAACCCCGCGACCTGACCGCGCAGGTCGATCCGCGTGCGAGGGCGCACGCTGGTGAGTTCGGGCTTCGCACTTAACAATTCACACCCCCGGGCTGGGTGCAAAGAGAAAATCGATGATGCCTTGTGGTATCGGATGTGGACCTCGGAACCTCCGACATGGTCGTGATCCGAACATATCTCGGGCCAATAGTTCGTTAACTCGACCCGAGTCTCCCGGGATCTAATCCCGCAACCCCACATTAAACTTGTCGTGTCTACGGCAGACATTTGCACGGTTTTATCATCGTCTTCGATGCTTCAAACGGGGACTCGCGTCCAAACAATGAATGGTCCGACCGTGACCGACACGCACGTATACCTTGGAACCTTCGTTTTCCAAGACTGTGCGTGAAGAGAAAAGTAATGACGCCTCGTGGCATCAGACGTGGTCCTCGGAAACCCTGACATGGCCATAGTCTGCAACCACCTCGGGCCCATAGATCATCAGCTTGACCCATCTTCATCGGGATCCGATCCCGCACTCACATTAAACTTGCCGCACCTACGGCAGACGTCCGTACGGTTTTACCGTTGTCCTTGACGCTATTAATACGGACTTCTGTCCGAATAATGAATGGTCCGTTAGTGACCGACATATATATATACCGGGATCTAATTCCGCGCTCGCATTAAACTTGTCGTACTCACGGCAGACATTTGCACGGATTTGCTCCCGTCACCGTCTTATTTTCTACACGGACCTTCGTCCGAAGACAAAATGGTCCATGAGTGACCGACAAAACCCAAATGGAATGAGGCGGCTCTCGTCCTCCTCGAACCCTACGCATAGGGACATCAATAAGACCGTCGTGAGTCATGCTCGGACCTCGGGTTCGCCCCAACCATGGTCATCGCCTGACCCACATCCTAGGCCTATAGCCGGCTATCTCCGTACACATCTTTGTTTTAGAATATAGTCCCGGGACACTTTCCCGCTGCCCCTCGGCACCAGAAATATTAATGATGCCCACGCAAGCCTCGTTTGGACCGCGGGAGGTGCCCCCGGAATGGTCCTGACTCGATCTTGCACCGGGCCAATAAACTCACCGATTTCTGACCGCTCTAACCGGGATTTAACCGAATGCTTCCAGTTCCTGTGAACAATAAATTTGTCGTACCCGGCATACATATGCTCCGGTTTTCCTATGATGCTTACTCGTTTCTCAAACCGGACACTTGTCCGAACATCAAATGGTCAACAAATGACCGACATAATCTCGAATGCTTTCTTCTCACCCTCGCACGGGGATTTCAATGCTTCCTAATAGACTTTTCACGTAACTAATTTTCTGGCCATGAGGCCCCTTTTCCCGGCGATTAATCAAGGGTGTTCCCCTCTCCGAGGGGATGTAAATGACGGCGTGACCTTTATGGCGCGGCGGGTTCCAGTCCCGACACGAACCACACAATCGTCTGATTAGTCAGATCGAGCGCACAATAAATCGTCACTTTGTGACTGGCACGCCCACGCACTTAATAAACGCCAATAAACAAATAAACAACGATTTTATTAAACAAAAAGTGCGTCCACAGCAGGATCCACAGGGGCAACGGTGTGACAGACTAAATCTTCCTCACCCACCTTGGACCTAGGAAAAGATAGGTAGGTATCTACCTCCTCTAGAAGGATAGTGGCCTCAAAAGATGGGAAGATGAAAGTATGGGTCTGAGGGTGCCATATCTCTACCAAGGCTGAAATACTATGCCAATCCAAAGAAAGCTTAGGGTAATTATTGGCTAGTACTAGAAGAGAGTGAAGGTGCCAGGACCTAAGGATGGATGTCATGGATATGGGTAGTTCGCGGATCATAGGAGCCATCCACTTTAAGGTGGAGTATCGCCTCGGGCCGGGGAGAAGCTGAAATAAAGAGAAGAAGAAGAGAGAGGAAGAACATATAAGCTTTTTGAAGGAAATTGATGAAATTGAATGAAGCAACCTTGGCTTACCTCTTTCATGGGGCTGGAACCCAAATGCCCAGGGATGGTGGTTAGCTTTTGTAGTAGCCCATGCTCTTTTCTAGCCGGCTTTAGACCTTGGTAAGCCACCTCACCCATTGAGCTCCGTTCCAAGGCCCTCTTCATGATGTTTTAAGGAAGATTGAGAAGGATTTCAAGGCTTGAAAGAGGGTTGATGTGTGAAGGATGATTTTAGAATATCCTCTTACTTATAAAACTTGGTTAGAGGCCTCAACCCACTAGAATTGAGGTAGGATAGGTCTAGATCGGATTAGGATAGAGTTTGGGTTGGTTTAGAACCGCCACCCTCGGGTTGGGACTCTCCAAGAGAGTCCCGATCAGACTCTCAGGGCCCCTGCGTACGCGGTCTATCGATAGACTGCTTTGTTCAGAGAACGGTCTCATAGAGACCATTCAGGGACCTTCTACATGCTTTGACACCTGGTATTTGCACGGTCGTAGAGAGGCTGTCCTGTTAAGCTCATGGTCAAATAAGGACCGTTCTGGTTCTTTGGACGGACGATCATAGACCGTTCATGTGCTTCATTAAAGCTCAACTGAGCAGATTTCATCGGTCTATTAGGGGACCGTGCGGACCCTGGAGCGGTCATTTTGATGACCGTTTAGCAACCTGAATTCTCAATTCTTGTCTCTTGCACCAGTTCCACTCAAGCTAATGTCGTCTCTCTCTCTCTCACTTGCTCGTGTCAAGTCAGGAGTCGTTGTTAGTTAGTTAGCATCAAGCATTTGCATTCATTCACACATTCATTCACAAAAACCAAATCAAAATCATATCATATCACTATCATATCCACATGTACAAAGTCCTATCAAAGAACATCAGGCCCCTCCCTCTGGCCTGTCACCGCTGTCGCCCGAGCCCTCATGCCTCTTCGCTGGAGGAGGCATCGCTGAACTCGCCTCCTCTCGGTGTCGTCGGCGCCGCTCCTCCTCCTCGTTCCTCCGATGACCAGAGGAACCTATGAAGTAACTCCTGAAAGAGCCGTGGGTGCCGTGGGTGCTGCTACTCGGAGTCCCACTGCGCTCCGACCGCCGGCTCATCTCCTTGTATGCATGTAGCTCCCCTCTCAGCTCCGATGGCTCTGTGCAAGTGCGGTCCCACTCCGATCGGTAGTGCTCTGCCTCTGCAGCTCCAGCCCGAAGTCGCTCGAGCTCTGCGTGAAGCAGCGTCGTCTCAACCGCGTCGGCTGGGCGACTCTGCTCCACCTCCTATCGGAGGCGGGCTACCTCCTTCCGCACTGCTACGTAGCTCTATTGCAGCTCTTCTCTCAGCCGGGTACTCTCACCCAAGGCTGATGTGTCACGTCCTGAGTGCGAAAGATACTCGGTTGCGTGACGCGTCTATATAGATCGTGACATTAGAGGGATAAAATTTTTACCATACATAATTACAGAGTGCGCAAAAGACTAATAAAATCTAATAATCCCAATAGTCCAAGTGATGTTTATTTGATTAACCAAATGAATTAAAGATAGTCCATGATAAATTCCAAATTTAACAAGACAACACTAGGCTAAGTGCTTTAACATGGTTCAGACAAGTAAACTGACATACTGGAATACAAAGTAGGACTCAAATAAAATTCAAGGACGCGACTAGCTAATGATAGGTGACTGGCGTTCTAGCAGTCTTCACTCGATTTCAACCCCATTATTATCGCTATCTGAATCACCTGAAAATGTTAGGAAGCAACTGGATGAGCGAATGACTCAGTAGGAATTACATCTCAAATTCGAGCAATCTTTACGTGAATTACAACTTGCATATATTATCAGTATGGCTATGCATGACGTACGTACAAAAGAATCAGATATACAGGTAAATCTAGACATGATGAACAATAAAAGATCAAGAACTGTATAAAGAGAGTATATCAAGATTTCAAGTATTTGACAAGCAGTATTTCAAGAGTTTACAGATGTAAATGCCACTTCGGGCAAGCAGGGTTCGTGTATAAGTATGAACTCAAGTACGAGCAAGTAACAATTCAATTCCAACAAGTAATGTTTAAGTACGTATCAGTAGAATTGGCTATTATCATGTAAATATTTTGCCCTTTCTCGGGCTACAAGTCAAGTATTGCCCGTTCCGGGCCACGCAAGTCAAGTAAGTAAGGAGAGAGAGAGTAGGGGTGGAGTGTCTCAAGTCAAGCAAGTACTCCGGTGCAATGCTAAACACTGTGGTTAATAAACTCCCATGGGCACAAGTACCTTCGAGTGCTCCTCCCAGGACCAGACCAAGCCCTATATGCACAGCATTTCATGTATTACCTTTGACATCCACTCTCATTTATAGCCAATATGGAATTTCAAGAATTTAGAAACGTAGTATTACAGATGAGATTAACTAGTCATTTGGTTATGGAGGACTCTAGAGGTGGCCCCTACAGGCTCAAGAGGTGGCTCCCGTCGTGTAGCACTTTGTGCCGTAAGGCCTCAAGAGGTGGCTCCCACAACGTAGCACTTTACCCTGTATGGCACTTAGCTCCAAC
Source organism: Amorphophallus konjac (assembly GCA_022559845.1). Taxonomy (NCBI): domain Eukaryota; kingdom Viridiplantae; phylum Streptophyta; class Magnoliopsida; order Alismatales; family Araceae; genus Amorphophallus; species Amorphophallus konjac. Next base: position 283,292,332 of record CM040126.1, on the reverse strand, counting down.
ACTCCCAAATGGTAGTTTAAGAGATTCAAGGTTTGACCGTGTAGGATATACACAAGGTAGATTTTTCATGGAATGGAAATTCAAGAACTCAATACGCAAGAGTATGGATTAGGGTTGTGTTTGCACAATTCACGAGACAGATCAAGATCAGAAGTTATAATTACTGAGTTGGCATCTGGGGGTTTGGTAATCTTTTAAATTTTTAATTTTTAGAAATTTATATAAGCATATATCAAATTTGCGCCTGTTGTGCCCCTGTGGTTTTGATGATTGGCTTTGATGTGAGTTAATCATTTGATGATTGGTTTTAGATGTGAGTTAATCACTGTGAGTCATCTTGCTGTTATTCAGTCATTTTATTAGATCATAATGCAGTCTTTCATATGTTCAGTCATCTTGCTGTTCTGTTAGTTTATCAGAACTGAAGCATTGCATATTTTATGATCAGTCATGTTATCTGCTGCATCAAGCATTCATATACACAATTGCATCGAGCATACTGTCAGCACTCTCGTTAAGCCATAAAGTCCATACATTTGTCTTCTCTTCAAAGTCAGTACATTGGCGTTGGGCATCCAAGTCTATACATCGCCTTCTGCAAGCTTTACTTCAAGTCTGTACAGCCATCCGTCTCTCCTACCGTCTCAGTTAAGCCTTGAAGTCTGTACATCGCAGCTGTGTTGAAGTATGTACAACCAATCTCTTATCAAAGTCCATACATCCTTCTGTTGAAATTCCAAGTCCATACATCGGACTGTTTGAGCAAAGTCTGTACAGCGTTTCATTCACACTGGAAGTCTATTCATTAGACTGTGGCAAAGTCAATTCATTCAATTCCAGAAGTTCAAGTCCATACATTGATCGTTTGGGTAACTAAGTCTGTACATCACCTTCAAGGCATCAAGTCTATACACTGGACTGTGCTCATAAAGTATGTACAATGTGAGCTTCGGTTCTTCAAGTCTATACATCCACAGTTGGACCCCAAGTCTGTACAGCCAAAGCCTGATCATGCTTTCACACAAAGTCTGTACAGCCACATCTCAAAGGCCAAGTCTATACATCACTTTGGTTGCTCGAAGTGAAGCATAGTCTATACACTCCTCACCTTTCCCTACGTTTGGCCAAGTCTATACACTCATACCTTTCCCTACATTTTCTGGCCAAGTCTACACATCGTTTGCCTGGCGTTTGCTTCAAAGTCTATACATCGGTTTGATTGAGTAAGTCTGTACAGCAGTAGCTTTCATTGGAAGTCTGTACATCGCTGTTGTGTCGAAGTCTGTACAGCCGTTTGCTTGCCAAAGTCCATACACTCAACTGCCTTGTCTTAATCAAGTCTGTACATTGGTTCAGACTTTTCAAAGTCTGTACATTGGGCCTTCAAGTTTTTTTTGAAGTCTATACACTAGCTTACTCTTCTAAGTCTACACAGCCTGCTTGGTCGTTCAAGTCCAAAGTCTATACATCAGTTTGTGCCTTGTCCTGGCCATCTTCTCTCAACCATCAAGTCTACACATTGGTCGGTGGCAAGTCTGCACATTGGACTCTCACTCAAAGTCTGTACAGCATGCCTCGTTGTTCAAGCTTTGAAAACTCTATACATCGCTCTTGAGCTAAAGTCTGTACAACCGTTTCCTTGACAAGTCTGCACATCGTGAAGTCTACACACTCGATTGCCCTGCTTTGCTTCAAGTCTATACAGTCTCTCCCTCAGCAAGTCTATACACTAGAGTCGCCAGCTGCAGGGACAGGATGTCTGTACATTGGGTGCTCATGCATTGCTCTCATCGAAGTCTATACATCCGATAGGCTTGTTACAAGTCTGTACACCGAGGACGCTTGAAGGCTTTCAAGTGTATACACTCTACACACTTGGTTAACTAATGCATTTAACTGCAAGTCTATACACTGAGCTCGCATGAAGATATCCAAGTCTATACACTCGATTCCTTCATGCATTTCACAGAAGTCTACACACTCCCTCCTGTTATGATAATGCATTCTTCAGCAAGTATATACACTGAGATCGCATAAAGTCTTACAAGTCTATACACTCTCTTAGTGTACACACTTACTCACTTACTGCTTCTAAAGTATATACATTCGTGGTTGTGTGACTGAACTAACTAATCACATTTCCTTTGTCTCTGCCTGCAGAGGATTCAGATTAATGAGGGCACATGATCCAAGAATGGATAAAGGCCCAGGATCGTGACACGTGTGCTGAAGCTTGCTGGAGAGCTGCCACGTGGTCCAAGGTTTAGGCGGGAGCTGTGGAGACCACACGCGCCCAGTGCTGCTGCTGATATAAATAGAAGGCTTCGTCTTCAGATGAAGTGAGATCGAATTGGCCAAGTATATACAGAGAGAATAGAAGCTAGTGAAGAAAGTAGAGAAGCAGAAGAAAGAGAGCAACGATCAAAAGAGCAGAAGAATAAGAGAAAAGAAGAGATAGGGAGAGCCTGCGAAAGAGAAGAAAATAGAGAGTGAGAGCAGCAGAAGAAAGAGAGAAAGATTACGTGAGCTGAGAAGAAGAAAGAAGAGGAAGAAAAGAAGAGAGGAGAGAGTTATATTGAAGACCTGTTCAGTCTGTTCGTGGATCAAATCCAGAACGACTATTGTGTATCATTTCCAGCCTTTGTCGCTATTCCTTTTATGTTTTCTAATTTTTAATTTTGTTTCTCTGGTTAGCTTTGTTCTTCCGATTGCCCTGTTGGGGATCGGGTTCCTCCTGTGGACTCAGGAGAAGGGAGATCTGATCTTTGGTTCTGGGCTTGTGGGTTGCAAGTCCAGGGGTCCCTCCTGATTTGGAGGAAGAGAGGTCTTTGACCTCTAGTTTGCTGGTGACTGGGAGTCACTGGTAGGTTCCCTCTTGGTCTGGAGGAAGAGAGACTTCGGTCTCTGGTTTCCAAGTGGCTGGGAGTCACATGGGGTGTCCCTCCGGTTGGGAGGAAGAGGGGAGGCTGTTCCCCTGGTCAAGCTGTGTGGCAGCAAGTGTTCGCAGACTGAGTCTGCTTGTTTCTAGCGTTGGCTAGTGAAGCCTCACTCCGGTTGGGAGTGAGGGGTGGATGTAGGTCTGGAGGACCGAACCACCTAAAAATCTTTTGTGCAGTGGTTTTACTTTGTGCGTTTGTTCCTTGCCTTCTACCTCCTATTCACAGGTTGTGCATGCTTGATTAGTTGTGTTATCTTGGGAGTAAATTTCGAGCTTTATATTCTGCTAAGTGTGTTTGGTGTGTTTAGCTCTGCCTGCGTTTCTAGTGTAATCAGGTGACTGCATTGTTGCAGTCCAACTGTTTGATCATGTGTTGTCTTATCATCTCATGTTGGAGAGCTCATTAGTTTTATTCCGCATATCTGAGCTTTAGAGTTTTAATTTGGGCATTATCTCTAGAGGGATACATTCAACCCCCCTCTATATCCGGGCCTAGCACCCTAACAATTGGTATCAGAGCGGTGTCTGCTTAGAAGGTCCAGCGACCTGCAGATCCGATCTTGCAGTCTTCGGTGCTAATTTATTTTTAGTGCATCAATATTCCTATTGCATTAATCTGATTTGTTTTCAATGGCTCATCCACCCGTCTTTAGTGGTTCTGATTTCTATCAGTGGCACAGTGCTTTACGTGCTTATGTTAAATCTGTTGATCCAGATCTGTGGAAATTAATTTCACAAGGTCCTCACACATTACCAACGAAAGTATCCAAATGGACCGACAGACACAGATCAAAGGATGGAGAAAATCAGAAAGCCTTTAATCTGATGAAAGCAGCTACTGACAGAGCCTTATGGTCTTGCCTTTATGATTGCAGGTATGCTAAAGACATTCTGGATATACTGAAGCGAACTCATGTAAGAAATGAGGACAGCTGCATGATGACTGACAGAAATAATCAAGGGAGCAGTCAAGATGAAGATGATGATGATGATGAGGTAAATCCCTTTGAAAACTATACTTTAGATGATTGGGAAAATGCATATTCTGAGCTACTTGAATCTCATGAACTGTTAAGAAAACAGTATAAAAAATTGAAGAAGGGTACTGGGTTAGTTAGTTCAAGTTCTCCATGTAGAAATTGTGTTGAATTGAAAAATGTTCATGATGCTTGTATGTCTGATTTTTAAATGTTGAAGAAACAAATTTCATTGCTAAAAATTGAAAATCAAGATCATGTAAAAGAAATCTCTGAACTTGAAAAGAAGCTTACCCTAGCTAGTCATGATTCTGTTCAGAGTAAGGATTTGCTGAAAGAAGTTGAATGTGCTAAATCTGATCTAAGCAAGCTGAAAAGTGAGAATGATTCTCTCAGAAATTTCTCCAAAGAAAATGAAGAAACTTTAGAGAAACTTAAAAAAGAGAACACATTGCTGATTGAAAATTTGAATGCCATAAAATCTGTAAACTTACAATTACAGAAAGATTTTGAAAAACAACAAAAAGATTTGAAGGAATTTAACGCTGGAAGAAAACTTGAAACTAACTCAGAAGATCAGACTTTAATAAATGAGTTAATTCAGAATGACAAGCTTAAGGAAGAAAATAAGAAGTTAAAAATGCTGAACTCCACTATGTCTGAGAGACTTCTAACCTTAGAAAGAGGAAAAACTATTTGCATTGAAGATTCTGATAAACTGAGCAATCTAGAAAAGGAAGTTGAGAAATATAAAACTGCTAACAAAGTTTTGAGTGAAGCTATGAATTACAGTGAGCAAGAGATTGCCAGTTATGAGTTAAAAATCACCTCTTTAGAAAATAAAATCTAAGACTTAAAGAACTCTCTATCAAAGTTTGTGAGTGGACAAGAAAATCTGGACAGGTTGTTAGGAGTTAAGGTCAATACTCAAAAGGAAGGGTTAGGCTACAACAATGTCAATAAAAAGGCTTTCAAAAACAAGCTAATGACATCTTTTATCAAAGCATCAGATGTAGCCACCACCTCAGAAAATAAACAACCAAATGTTCAGAAGAATCAGAAACAAACTGGAAAAATAGAAAAGGTCAGTCATGTGAAGAAAGGAGTGAATCACATTGAAAAAGTGCATACTATACATCACTCGAACTTTCCTGCCACCAAGAAAAAGACTGATTTTAAATATGTTGAGAAAGTTCAATCTGTGCTTGACATGAATACACATACACATGCACATAAAAATAAGAATTCATGTCATTACTGTGGTAGGGTTGGCCACATTATGGATAATTACTTTATTCTGAAACAAGACAACAAAAAGCATGCTAGGAAACATGTCTCTGCTTAGAACAAAAAGAAAACTGAATGCTTTCACTGTGGCAAATTGAGCCACAGGGCCATTGATTGCTGGCATGCTCAGGGTAGAAATGAGAATTTTAAACATGCTAAAATCCCTGCAAATAGACATGCTTTTCATGAGAATTTTAAGAGAATGAATTCTTCTCATTGTTTTAACTGTGGAAAGCCAGGTCACAAGGCTACAACCTGTTGGCTGGCAGGATACCAAAGTAAGACTGGTTTTGGTAAACAGAATTTTAATTCTGTTAACAAAAATTTTCATACATATGCACATAAAAATCATGTTTATAAGAAGGTGCATAAATCTAATCTGAAACATGCTACATCTTGCTATTATTGTGGCACATCTGGTCATTCAATGAAAAAATGCTACTTGATGAAATCTGATGACCATAATGCTAGAAAATTATTTAGAAAACCTGCTAGGAATGTCACTGTTAATTCAGGACTCAAGACCTCTTGGGTACCTATTTATGCAAAATAATTTGTTTTGCAGGTGTGCCTTGGGACTGAGGAATAAACAGGGGTAAATAAACCAAGGCACTCAAAGAAAAACCCCTTCTGAAATTTTCAGGTAAATTCTCTGCATTTCTTATTTTGAAATTCATTGCATATCTGATTTGATGTAATCTTGCATATCTGCCATTTGTAGTTGTTTGATAATTGTTGAAATGCATAAACTATGAAAATAAATTGCATTCTGAAAAATCTGGATTGCATATGAATGTTGTTTGAAATTTGTCTGTTGCATAGTTCATTGAAAAACTGAATTGCATATAGGACTGTTGGTTTGCATTGTTATTCATGACCTCTATGGTATATCAAATTGTAAGCTACCAAAAGGCAGGGAAATCTGTCTGGAGGTTCTTACTATGTGAGAGGTGATCTTTTAGATCAAGTGCTCCGCCTAGTACCATGGGTCATTTTGCTTGATAGGGCAGTCTGAATGTGCATGAATCAAAATCATATGTTCAATTTCTCATGGCAAACATTGCATGTTTTCAGGGGGAGTTAATTGCATGACTTTGCATAGCAATCAATGTTGAGTAAATTGCATATCCTTGCATACATATAGTGCATTGCATTTCCTGATATTGAAAAATGCCAAAAAGAGTGATTGAATGCATGTTGTCAGGGGGAGTCCATGCATTGCATATAGGTTGTCAAATGCATACATTCGTCAAAATTCATTACATATCCTTTCTTATTCATTTTGCTGACAAACCTTGATCATATTCGGAAAACACTGGGCTTCAAAATCTCTCTTATCAATAGGTATCATTTGGCTTCAGAATTCTATCAGTTTTTCATGAAGATTTCAATGGGCTATTTCGATCATAAATCTGAAAACTCTTGGACTAGAAATCTTCTATTATACATTCTTATGAATGTCTTAAATAACTCATGTGGTTTAAGTTTAATGTATTCAAGAGTTGACTTTAAAATCTCTTAAAAATATCTGAAGCATGTTTAATAAACCTTAACCATCTGTTTCATGCTGTGTCTTGTGAAAACTTCTGAAATCTACACTTTTCAATACATGACTTTAATTGGTTAAGTACATGAAACTATTATTGATTTGAAGTAAATGAATTTTTCTGAAATGTCTAAAGGGTAATATCTGTCACAGCAATGACCTTGGTCACTGAGAAACACATGTCCAAAGGACTGTGTCATGAGGTACCATAGTTAACTCTGATTAAGAATAATTGAAAATCAGGCAGAGCAATGGCATGCACACTGAGAAATACAACTCACTCATCAAGAATTGATTTGTAGTATGTCATGATGTGTAAATGTTATCTCTGTTCATATATAGCATGACAGTTAGTCACACCAAGTGCTTAGGGATATTGGCCTCTGATCAAGGTATATCCTCCAGTTACAATGTGTGCACTGAACTAGAGTGCTCGTAAAATTTTGTAGCACGAAAAAAAAAAATTGTTGAACAAATTGAAATATTTGAATATTGATGCTAAAATCAAATTGCTACAACCCTAGACAAAATCGTATGACTTCATAATTGTTTGATTTCAATACTAATGCATGTAATTCCGAAAGAAGTCAATAAATTTGATTGTGTAAGAGAAAGGGAGATTAATCAAGATAAATATGAGGGTTTGGTTCATTTTTATTAAACCATGATTTTAGATATCAATACAGAATTTTATTGATAAACTCTGCATACATCATGTTTAAACCATGCTGTTCAATAAAGCTCATTCATAAGCCCTTATAATGGAAGACTTTGAAAACTTATGTTTTGGATTTATGAGATTGATATCTCTCTGAAAATCTGACTGAATTTCTTGTGATTGGAGCTTCTTTAAAAATCCGCTACTTGAAACTCTTCTGCTCAATGTCATTGATTCTTTGACCTGAACTTCTCCTTCTCATTCATTTCATAAGATTCCACTTATTGAGGGGGAGCTTCCATGTCATATGCATCATGCTGCATAGAAACTCTTAAAGGGGGAGATCTTGCATTCTGGTATCTACATCTGCATTCATACCTTCCCATGGTTCATCTTGATTATATCAAAGGGGGAGATTTTTGTTTGCCTAAGGGGGAGAATTTTATTCAATCATTGCATGCTGGTTTGCTTTTAACTTCTCAAACTATTTTCTTTTTGATGAAGTCAAAGGGGGAGAATAGTTTGTGTCATCAGCATTACTCACAGTGTAGTGTTGCCATCATCAAAAAGGGGGAGATTGTTGTGCCCCTGTGGTTTTGATGATTGGCTTTGATGTGAGTTAATCATTTGATGATTGGTTTTAGATGTGAGTTAATCACTGTGAGTCATCTTACTGTTATTCAGTCATTTTATTAGATCATAATGCAGTCTTTCATATGTTCAGTCATCTTGATGTTCTGTTAGTTTATCAGAACTGAAGCATTGCATATTTTATGATCAGTCATGTTATCTGCTGCATCAAGCATTCATATACACAATTGCATTGAGCATACTTTCAGCACTCTCGTTAAGCCATAAAGTCCATACATTTGTCTTCTCTTCAAAGTCAGTACATTGGCGTTGGGCATCCAAATCTATACATCACCTTCTGCAAGCTTTACTTCAAGTCTGTACAGCCATCCGTCTCTCCTACCGTCTCTGTTAAGCCTTGAAGTCTATACATCGCTGCTTTGTCAAAGTCTGTACATCGCAGCTGTGTTGAAGTCTATACAGCCAGTCTCTTATCAAACGCCATACATCCTTTTGTTGAAATTCCAAGTCCATACATCGGACTATTTGAGCAAAGTCTGTACAGCGTTTCATTCACACTGGAAGTCTATTCATTAGACTGTGGCAAAGTCTATTCATTCATTTCCAGAAGTTCAAGTCCATACATTGATCGTTTGGGTAACTAAGTCTGTACATCGCCTTCAAGGCATCAAGTCTATACACTGGACTGTGCTCATAAAGTCTGTACAACCTGAGCTTCGGTTCTTCAAGTCTATACATCCACAGTTGGACCCCAAGTCTGTACAGCCAAAGCCTGATCATGCTTTCACACAAAGTCTGTACAGCCACATCTCAAAGGCCAAGTCTATAAATCACTGTGGTTGCTCGAAGTGAAGCATAGTCTATACACTCCTCACCTTTCCCTACGTTTGGCCAAGTCTATACACTCATACCTTTCCCTACGTTTTCTGGCCAAGTCTACACATCGTTTGCCTGGCGTTTGCTTCAAAGTCTATACATCGGTTTGATTGAGTAAGTCTGTACAGCGGTAGCTTTCATTGGGAGTCTGTACATCGCTGTTGTGTCAAAGTCTATACAGCCGTTTGCTTGCCAAAGTCCATGCACTCAACTGCCTTATCTTAATCAAGTCTGTACATTGGTTCAGACTTTTCAAAGTCTGTACATTGGGCCTTCAAGTTTTTTTTGAAGTCTATACACTGGCTTACTCTTCTAAGTCTACACAGCCTGCTTGGTCGTTCAAGTCCAAAGTCTATACATCTGTTTGTGCCTTGTCCTGGCCATCGTCTCTCAACCATCAAGTCTACACATTGGTCGGTGGCAACTCTGCACATTGGACTCTCACTCAAAGTCTGTACAGCATGCCTCGTTGTTCAAGCTTTCAAAACTCTATACATCGCTCTTGAGCTAAAGTATGTACAACCGTTTCTTTGGCAAGTCTGCACATCGTGAAGTCTACACACTCGATTGCCCTACTTTGCTTCAAGTCTGTACAGTCTCTCCCTCAGCAAGTCTATACATTGGAGTCGTCAGCTGCAGGGATAGGATGTCTGTACATTGGGTGCTCATGCGTTGCTCTCATCGAAGTCTATACATCCGATTGGCTTGTTACAAGTCTGTACACCGAGGACGCTTGAAGGCTTTCAAGTGTATACACTCTACACACTTGGTTAACTAATGCATTTAACTGCAAGTCTATACACTGAGCTCGCATGAAGATATCCAAGTCTATACACTCGATTCCTTCATGCATTTCACAGAAGTCTACACACTCCCTCCAGTTATGATAATGCATTCTTCAGCAAGTATATACACTGAGATCGCATAAAGTCTTACAAGTCTATACACTCTCTTAGTGTACACACTTACTCACTTACTGCTTCTAAAGTATATACATTCGTGGTTGTATGACTGAACTAACTAATCACATTTCCTTTGTCTCTGCCTGTAGAGGATTCAGATTAATGAGGGCATGTGATCCAATAATGGATAAAGGCCCATGATCGTGACACGTGTGCTGAAGCTTGCTGGAGAGCTGCCACGTGGTCCAAGGTTTGGGCGGGAGCTGTGGAGACCACACGCGCCCAGTGCTGCTGCTGATATAAATAGAAGGCTTCGTCTTCGGATGAAGTGAGATCGAAGTGGCCAAGTATATACAGAGAGAATAGAAGCCAGTGAAGAAAGTAGAGAAGCAGAAGAAAGAGAGCAACGATCAAAAGAGCAGAAGAAGAAGAGAAAAGAAGAGATAGGGAGAGCCTGCGAAAGAGAAGAAAATAAAGAGTGAGAGTAGTAGAAGAAAGAGAGAGATTGCGTGAGCTGAGAAGAAGAAAGAAGAGGAAGAAAAGAAGAGAGGAGAGAGTTCTATTGAAGACCTGTTCAGTCTGTTCGTGGATCAAATCCAGAATGACTATTGTGTTTCATTTCCAGCCTTTGTCGCTGTTCCTTTTATGTTTTCCTAGTTTTCATTTTATTTCTCTGGTTAGCTTTGTTCTTGCGATTGCCCTGTTGGGGATCGGGTTCCTCCTGTGGACTCAGGAGAAGGGAGATCTGATCTCCGGTTCTGGGCTTGTGGGGTGAAAGTCCAGGGGTCCCTCCTGGTCTTGAGGAAGAGAGGTCTTTGACCTCTGGTTTGTTGGTGACTGGGAGTCACTGGTGGGTTCCCTCCTGGTCTGGAGGAAGAGAGACTTCGGTCTCTGGTTTCCAAGTGGCTGGGAGTCACTTGGGGTGTCCCTCCGGTTGGGAGGAAGAGGGGAGGCTGTTCCCCTGGTCAAGCTGTGTGGCAAAAAGTGTTCGCAGACTGAGTCTGCTTGTTTCTAGCATTGGCTAGTGAAGCCTCACTCTGGTTGGGAGTGAGGGGTGGATGTAGGTCTGGAAGACCGAACCACCTAAAAATCTTCTGTGCATTGGTTTTGCTTTGTGCGTTTGTTCCTTGCCTTCTACCTCCTATTCACAGGTTGTGCATGCTTGATTAGTTGTGTTATCTTGGGAGTAAAGTTTGAGCTTTATATTCTGCTAAGTGTGTTTGGTGTGTTTAGCGCTGCCTGCGTTTCTGGTGTAATCAGGTGACTGCATTGTTGCAGTCCAACTGTTTGATCATGTGTTGTCTTATCATCTCATCTTGGAGAGCTCATTAGTTTTATTCCGCATATCTGAGCTTTAGAGTTTTAATTTGGGCATTATCTCTAGAGGGATACATTCACCCCCCCCCTCTATATTCGGGCCTAGCACCCTAACAGCGCCCCCCGGGATGTCTTCATTTAATTGAAGACGTCCTGGAAGTCGTCAATAAAGTAATTGGCGCCCTGGCTTGGGGTGCCAATTATAGGGGCTATTTATTTGAATATATATAAGTATATAAAGAATTGGCGCCCCTGTATGCAGTCTTCAATTAATTGAAGACTTGCTGGCTGCCGTCATTTAAAGAATTGACGCCTATGGTTGCCCAACCTTTCCAAATTTTAATTTTTCAAAAAAATATATACATATATGAAATTGGCGCCCCTCATGAAGTCTTCAATTAATTGAAGACTTGAGGGCCGTCTTCAATTCAGTAATTGAAGACTTGAGGGTGGTCTTCAATTCAGTAATTGAAGACTTGAGGGCCGTCTTCAATTCATGATTTTCACCCAGTCTCGACGCGTTTTGTGACTCAAATCACTGTTCATTTCGAAAAAGTTTCTCAAAATTTGAAAGCAAGGACATGAATATTTAGTATAATTCTCAGGAGTCCAGAAACATGTTTAGATATAATTACTGAGTTTTGGTTTCACATATATGAATTTTCTAATGTTATAACTTTAATTCCTTAAGAAACGGAATTGACGCCCCTGTGAGCAGTCTTCATTTATGTTGCATCCCATAGTTCGTGCTTGGTTTCAATGATATCAAAACGATTGTGTTTGTGTGTGTATGTGTTTCATTGAGCAACATGTTTTATATCTTGATTTGATGAGTTGAAAGATGGAGTCAATGTTTACTCTTGAAAGCCATGTGAACCCTTGGTGTTTAAGGAACTAATGTTATATTTATGTTGGTTTGTAGGAACACAACTTCATGACTCATGCTTGGAATCTTAAGGAGTCCATCAATGAAGCTCTTCTTCTTAAAGGGAGTTAACTCTGTTCATGTTTGAAAGTTATATGAATGATTTGTATTTAAGGATCTCATGCCTTGAATATTTTGATTTGCAGGATGAAAATCCATGATTCATGCTTGGAATTCAAAGGAGTGCATCAATGAAGATCTTATTGAAAAAGAGAGTTGACTCACTCATTGCATTGCATTGATTCTTCTACATTTCATTCATTTCATCTAATAGCTTTTCAAAGTCTTGGTTGGATATTTTCATGCATTTTCTTCATAAGATTTTTGGGCTTGAAATATCCTCAACCTTGTAACTTGAAATTTGATGGATGTGATTTTAATGATGCTTGCTCGTTTCTTGGACTCATGGTAATTTAATTTGGGAAGTCTAAATCAATGCTTCATGGATGTTAGTTTTTAATCAACAAGAATGCCATTTGAATGAATGTGATTCCATGATATTATGCATGCTTTACATTTGGCATAATTGTTAACATTTGTGTAATGAAGCATTTTGATGATTGAAGATTTGGTTGATTCAAGAAAGTGATTGAATGGTTGAGCCTTCATGTCGTTGTATTTGATTAAGTGAGAGATTCATGTTCATCATATCAAAACCTTGTCAAATGGTGAATATGTTTTTGATGGTTGAATTGAGAAGTCAATTACTTGATTGAATGTGTTTATGATGTATTTTTATGTTAACTAGTTCAAAGAGTTGATGCTTGGTTCATGAGATTTGATTATCATCTAACTTCTTGGTTTATTAAATTTCTAAAGGTTAAAGGATGACTTTTAAACCCTCCCATGTCAAGTGGATGATGGTAACATCTAACCATTGCTATGCTAAGTTCCGGGTCGTTTTCATGAACATCTTTCATGAGGTTGCATTGCATTGGAAGTGTTTTATGCATCCTTAAAATGAGATTTTTGAGCCTTTACAATATGCTTAATGTTTTCTCATAAATCTTGTTTAAATGTGGTTTAAATGGTCTTAATACTTTGTTGAACTCATGGTAATTATTTCTTGATTTTTGGGAATTTTTTCGGCACTTTTACGGGGCTAAAACAACATTTTGTTGACCTCTGCTGAAGGGGTCGACCCCCCCTGGGCTGGATGCCCAGCCAGTGCATGGGTCGACCCCTAGGGTCGACCCACTGCCAAGGGTCGACCCCTACAGGCTGCTTCTATTTTTTGGCCCCGGCAGACTCTGGTTGCCCGAGGGTCGACCCAGGGTTCGACCCCTTCCGGAACGTGATTTCCGAAAGTGTTTAAAACTCTTTGAAAACCCTTCTAAACCTTATTATAATACCCCCCAATGATTCCTAATCATGTTAGGGTGTTTTAAACTCATTTTAGAAGCGGTATATGGGTCATTTGGTCAGTCTCTTATATATATTAATGTGTGCTCCGAATTGGAGAAGAGATTAACCCTAATGCTCATTTGTTCATTCGTGTAGATGAAGAAAAAGGGGAAAATGTGGTGGAGCTCTTCCAAGGAGAATATCATCTACATCCATGAAGATCTGGAGCTCGTGGAAGAAGAGGAAAAGGAGCGGATCGAAGAGAGGATCAAGAGGACGTAGGAATCATCTTCATCCGGCTTCCCTCCAACTCGTGGTTCAAGGAACATCATCAACCGACCTTGGAAAACAAAGGGGGACTACTTCTATGTCTTCTATCAGTTCTTTGTGATGTGTTCTATGATCTATATTTTGGGTTTGAGCATGCTTGAATATTTATGTTTATTTTCTGAACAATAGAGATATTTGTGTGTGTGACCGTTTGTGTATACGGTCGTGTTTGATCGCCTGCTTGCGATCGTGTTTGTGTCATTGTACTGCGGTTGTTGCAGCGTGTGTTTGTGTGTTGTGATCCGGTCGTCGGACCGTGTGTGTGTGTGTTGTGATCCGGTCGTCGGATCGTGTGTCTGTTGTGATCCGGTCGTCGGATCGTGTGTGTGTGTTGTGATCCGGTCATCGGATCATGTATGTGTTTGTGATTCAGTCGTCGGATCATGTGGGAGACTTCGTCTCCGTCTGTGTGTGTGTTGGGGCGTGTCCCCGTGTGTGTGCGGGCGTTGTCCCATGTGTGTTTGGAGCGTCGTCTCCGTTTGGAGATTTATCCCTGAGTGAAGCCTCACCGGGTTTGATGAGGGGTGGGCATAGGGAGCCCGTCGTGGTCCCGAACCACCTTAAAAATCATCGTGTCTTGTGGTTTGATCTTTGTGATTGTGTGCTTTGCTATCTTATCTGTTTATGCAATCGTGTGAGCTCGGTGAGACTGAGTGAATTAAGTTTAAATCTGTTTAGATTAAATTTCTCAATCTCATCAATCTTGTTAATTCCACTGTGCGCTCGTTTATATTTTTAATCGGACGTAGTTTATAGTAGTAGGATCTATTCACCCCCCCTCTAGATCCGTGTTCTTGCACTACGGGACCCAACAATTGGTATCAGAGCTTAGCTCTGTAGTCCCTAGATCTCACGATCTACAGAGTGATCCTAGTGCATTCTACAATCATGAATTTTTCTGTTGAGCACATGTCGATGAATTGCCTTCCTATTCTTAATGGTTCTGATGTTACTTGATGGATAGGTAAAATGTGTGGACTGATCAATTCAATTAATCCTAATCTTTGAAAGTTGATTTATGATGGTCCTCACATATTGCCTCTAGATGAGACCAAGTGGTCTAGTCAAGATAAATTGAAGAACCATGAAAATGTCATTGTCTTAAATTTATTGAAAAGTGCCATTGATACTCATATGTTTCCAGTTGTTTCTTCATGTACAACAGCAAAGGAGCTTATGAATGAGTTGATCAAAGCTCAAGATATGGAAGGACAAAATTGTCTCATGGCCGACGATGATGACCAACTCAATGAAGAAAATTATGATGAGGTAAATTCTGAATCCGAAGAACTCTCTATTGAGAATGGCAAATTGCATATGCTGAACTGTATGATAAATGCAAGAAACTCAAATCTGAAAATAAAACCTTGAAAAGGAAGATTAATGAGAATGTGCATGATAATCCTTCATGTGAAAATTGTAAAGCTTTGGAGTCAAAGATTGAGAACCTAGAATATGAAAAAGAACTTCTAGAATCCAAAGTGGAATTATTTTCAGATGAGATGTCTTGTATGAATGAGGAGCTTGAGATGTTTAGAAAATCTAATACTGCTCATGAAATTGATACTGATTCCCATGATTTGCTTGATCAAAATAAACACTTGTTGTCTAAGATTTCATTGCTTGAAGAAACAGAAAAAATATCTTAGAAATAAGTTAACTTCTTTGTCTGATGATGATAAGTTGTTTGAGAAATTGCTTGATTCTGAAATTGATAACAAGAGCATCATGGATGAAATTGAAGATCTTAAAAAGAAAAATGGTGTTATGTTAATTCAGAATTCCTTGCTAGAGGGAAGATTAAGATGCTTTGATAAACTTGAAAAATAAATCTCATTGTTGAAGCATGAGAATGAACAGTTGCTTATTAAGATATCAAAGCATGTTGAAACTGAAAAGGTGCTTGAAAACTTAACTGAAAAACTCTATGCCATGAATGATGAAAATAAGGAGATATTGAAGGAGAATGAAAACTTGGAATCTGTGAATTGCCTACTTAGTGAGAAAATCCTTGCTTGTAAAAAAGAGATAAATGATTTGAAAAATGACTTGTCTAGATTTGTCAAAGGGAAGGAGAACTTAGACACATTGCTAGGTGTTAAAGTAAACTTTTAAAAAGAGGGTCTTGAATACATTCTGGTCAACAAAAAATCATTTGAATCAAAAATGATAACCTCTTTTGTTCATATCTCCGACATTCCTAGCACCTCCAAAACACCTCCTCCCGTTGCTCAAGTGAAAATCTCTGAAAATGGTTTTGAAAAAAAATAAATCTCAACAAAAAGCCTTCCATGTCAAATAGATCTCAAAAATCAAAGTTGAATGTTGAATGTTTCTATTGTGGCATGTTTGGTCATGTGATGGATGATTGTGTTGTCATGAAAGAGGATGACAAACTTGTATGCAAAAAGAAAAATACCTCACGCTTGTATTGTCACAAACTTGGCCATGTCATGAATGATTACTTTGTCAAACAAAATGATGATTATCGTGTCATGAATGCTAAGTTAAACTTTCAAAGAAAATCCAGAACTGAACATGCTTCCAATGCTCAAGTGTTTTCATCCTATAAGAGAAACTTGTTCATAAACACTCATGCAAACAATGGAAAGTCATTCCGTAGACCCACATCTCCTTGTTGCTTTCATTGTGGGAAGTACGGACATCTTATGAAAGAGTGTTGGTTTTTGAAAACAGAAAATTTCCATGCTTCTAGAATGCATGCTAGGTCTAATTTTGTTAAACCTAGACCTTTTGAAAATAGAAGATGGAATGGATTTGAAACTTCCTTTACTCCAAAAAGAAAGTCTTTTGATAAAACTGATTCTCCTCAATGCTTTTATTATGGAAACCATGGACATGCTATTGAGAATTGTAGAATCATGAAGAATGATGATGTTGTAGCAATGAAAAGCAAGAAAGCATTTGTTGGCAATGCTACCAACTTCCAGGGACCCAAAAAGGCTTGGGTGCCCAAATCTGTTGAATGAATTATTTTAGATGCAAGTGTGTCTTGAGGTAAATTAAGAATGAAAGGGGTTCCAGTGAAATAGAACAAGGCATACTCATATGGTAAAATCCCAACTTTACTCCTTCATTGTCAAACTTGGTGGCCTTGATGTTTTGGAATAAGATTTTGGTATGTTCTCATGTTATGCTCTAAACTCTTCAAGCCACATATGTCTTCAATAGATGAATATTTGGTATATCAAATGGTGGTTAGAGAAGGTTGGACTACGTTCAACTGGATACTTCCACTAAGCGTGATGGTGGTCTTCGGACCTATGTTCTCCGCCTAGTTCCAAAATTTAGAAATTGAATTATTTGGCTTATAAGGAACCATGTGTTTTGAATAAAATTTTTGAACTGTGGAATTGCTTGATCAAATGCAACAATTGGTATTGAATGTTGACCATGGCTTATTTTAAAGCTCATTGACCATGTGTGATTGATTTGCTAAATTGATAAGTTGTTTGACATGTTTAGAAATCTACTCTTGTCAATAGATGTTCAAACACTTATCTTGCTCATTTATCAAATTTTGTGTGAAATCTGTTGGACACTTGGTTATTTGTATATTCACACATGCAGGGCGTATCATGTTCAAACTGAAGCTTATGTCTCATGAAATATTATCTTTGAATGATCATGGTTGAACATCTAAAGGATATGGCTTTTCATGATGAAATCTAAAATAAAATATTCATGATTCAGTGCCAAATTCATTGAAAATCTATCTCATGCATTCACCTGCATCATGCTTCTATAAGTTACATGCATTAGAAACTTCATAAGGTGCATTTAGATCATTCATATGAAAAACTGAAAACTTACATCTTGCGCTCATATTGAATTTTGCAATGCATTTAGAACTTTTAAATAAAAATCTGACATTCTGCATCGCATTGGCATCTTTGCATATCATTCATATACTATGCATATAAAATGATAAAAAGATGTATATTGCATATTCATGCATACAGAGCATATGCATGTAATTAATGATAATTACATATCTTGACTCGTGAATGCTTGCATGAATGTTTCATGAATCCTTGTATGCTTGTAAGTATTTACACTATGAGTATTTACACTATGAATCTATTTCTTGATCCTTCTAAGACCTCACCTCCTTGATAAATAATTTTGCAGTGATTTTATTCATATGTGATACATGTCATACATTAAGGGGGAGGATTTGTTTCCGACCGTGCATACATTTAGGGGGAGTCATAGCTATGTCTTGTCGAATTCATTTTATACATGCAAAATAAAAATTTACCCCCACACTCTTGCATATAATGAATTCAATGACTTTCATTGATAAGGAATCAAGAAATTCTTTCCAACACTCTAAAGGGAACTTGAATCTCTACATGGACATTAAAAAGT
Source organism: Amorphophallus konjac (assembly GCA_022559845.1). Taxonomy (NCBI): domain Eukaryota; kingdom Viridiplantae; phylum Streptophyta; class Magnoliopsida; order Alismatales; family Araceae; genus Amorphophallus; species Amorphophallus konjac. Next base: position 283,274,249 of record CM040126.1, on the reverse strand, counting down.
AATCGTGAGGAAAAAGCTGTCTACCCCACAAAAAATTCAATAAGTGAAATGTGGATCCTAGTAACCGGGAATCCCCCCTGAAACAAAGGAGGAAACTCGTGTCAAAAGGAGAAATAAAAATCCATATGTGTAACGAATCCAAGTAGCTGGGAATCCCCATTGCGACACATGAGGAAACTCGCGCCGAAAGGTGAAGTCTTTTAAAAGAAACTAAATCGGGGTTGTGCGAAGCTACCGAAAGTCGAGAATCTAAAGTGAAAGTGTAGAGAGGAGATTACCTTCTAGTGTTCTTTAGAAAATCTGGAAATCCATATGCTTTGAAGCTCATGAGTCATTGCCTTACATTTCACATGGGTATTTTTGTGATGTATGTCTTTTATGAATTTGCCTACACTCATGGTTTATGTAGTACTCGTAGTTGTGTATGCACAAATCTCTTAGTTATGCTTCATGCCTTACATTCTTGAATTTGAATCACATGCTCTTTTCTTAACTCGTGCCTCATTTAGGGGGAGTTACTATATGTAATATTTATGTGCTTGACGATTGTGCTTGTGTGCTTGCATGTTCATGCATTCCCCTTGAGTCTACTTCTGAGCATAAATCTTACATTTGAAGGATAGAAGTCATCATGGGCATAGCTTCATAACTTGCATGATTAGCATTCACATAGTACATATTCAGTGCTAATTTGCATATTTGCATATTTGACATTTTAAGCATGCATATAGGTCATTCATGATATCATCTTGATCAACTCCATACTTTTCAACAATTAGCACAGTTCATTTTGAAATACATATTCTGAACACTTCATGTTACATAAATGCCAAAATGAGTTCAACCAACAAATGGTATCATGATCAACAAATGGTATCTTTGAGGCTCCCTCTCTTCGAGAATTGACATTGCCTATGTTTGTGCCTCTATCTTGATCAACATTTGGTATCACATCTTTGAGCCCCTACTTATCATCCATTGGTCTTTAAATTGGAATCATATCCTTTTGCCTAACATGTTCATTTCATGTCACATAACCCCCTGTCTTTTTGTAGATAACAAAAAGGGGGAGAATGTTTGGTGTGTGCTCAATGCTTTATGAATGATGATATCTTGGGGAGAATGGGAGAATTGGTGTATGCTCAATGTTTGCACGTGTTTGCAAAATATGTATTATCACACACATCATTTTGTCATCATCAAAAAGGGGGAGATTGTTGCATCCCCTAGTTCGTGCTTGGTTTCAATGATATCAAAACGATTGTGTTTGTGTGTGTATGTGTTTCATTGAGCAACATGTTTTATATCTTGATTTGATGAGTTGAAAGATGGAGTCAATGTTTACTCTTGAAAGCCATGTGAACCCTTGGTGTTTAAAGAACTAATGTTATATTTATGTTGGTTTGTAGGAACACAACTTCATGGCTCATGCTTGAAATCTTAAGGAGTCCATCAATGTAGCTCTTCTTCTTAAAGGGAGTCAACTCTGTTCATGTTTGAAAGTTATATGAATGATTTGTATTTAAGGATCTCATGCCTTGAATATTTTGATTTGCAGGATGAAAATCTAAGATTCATGCTTGGAATTCAAAGGAGTGCATCAATGAAGATCTTATTAAAAAATGGGAGTTGACTCACTCATTACATTGCATTGATTCTTCTACATTTCATTCATTTCATCTAATAGCTTTTCAAAGTCTTGGTTGGATATTTTCATGCATTTTCTTCATAAGATTTTTGGGCTTGAAATATCATCAGCCTTGTAACTTGAAATTTGATGGATGTGATTTTAATGATGCTTGCTCGTTTCTTGGACTCATGGTAATTTAATTTGGGAAGTCTATATCAATGCTCCTCTTGAGATAATGCTTCATGGATGTTGGTTTTTAATCAACAAGAATGCCATTTGAATGAATGTGATTCCATGATAATATGCATGCTTTACATTTGGCATAATTGTTAACATTTGTGTAATGAAGCATTTTGATGATTGAAGATTTGGTTGAGTCAAGAAAGTGATTGAATGGTTGAGCCTTCATGTCTTTGTATTTGATTAAGTTAGAGATTCATGTTCATCATATCAAAACCTTGTCAAATGGTGAATATGTTTTTGATGGTTGAATTGAGAAGTCAATTACTTGATTGAATGTGTTTATGATGTATTTTTATGTTAACTAGTTCAAAGAGTTGATGCTTGGTTCATGAGTTTTGATTATCATCTAACTTCTTGGTTTATCATGTTTCTACAGGTTAAAGGATGACTTTTAAACCCTCCCAGGTCAAGTGGATGATGGTAACATCTAACCATTGCTATGCTATGTTTCGGGTCGTTTTCATGAACATCTTTCATTAGGTTGCATTGCATTGGAAGTGTTTTATGCATCCTTAAAATGAGATTTTTGAGCCTTTACAATGTGCTTAATGTTTTCTCATAAATCTTGTTTAAATGTGGTTTAAATGGTCTTAATACTTTGTTGAACTCATGGTAATTATTTCTTGATTTTTGGGAATTTTTCCGGCACTTTTACTGGGCTAAAACTGCATTTTGTTGACCTCTGCTGTAGGGGTCGACCCCCCCTGGGCTGGATTCCCAGCCAGTGCATGGGTCGACCCCTGGGGTCGACGCCTGCAGGCTGCTTCTATTTTTTGGCCCCAGCAGACTCTGGTTGCCCGAGGGTTGACCCAGGGGTCGACCCCTTCCGGAATGTGATTTCCAAAAGTGTTTAAAACTCTTTGAAAACCCTTCTAAACCTTATTATAATACCCCCCAACGATTCCTCATCATGTTAGGGTGTTTTAAACTCCTTTTAGAAGGGGTATATGGGTCATTTGGTCAATCTCCTATATATATCAATGTGTGCTATGAATTTGAGAAGAGATTAACCCTAATGCTCATTTGTTCATCTGTGTAGATGAAGAAAAAGGGAAAAACGTGGTGGAGCTCTTCCAAGGAGGATATCATCTACATCCGTGAAGATCTAGAGCTCGTGGAAGAAGAAGAAAAGGAGCGGATTGAAGAGAGGATCAAGAGGACGTAAGAATCATCTTCATCCGGCTTCCCTCCAACTCGTGGTTCAAGGAACATCATCAACCAGCCTTGGAAAACAAAGGGGGACTACTTCTATGTCTTCTATCAGTTCTTTGTGATGTGTTCTATGATCTATATTTTGGGTTTGAGCATGCTTCAATATTTGTGTTTATTTTCTGAACACTAGGGGCCTCTTTGATAACCTGGTAGGACAACCTACCCGATTTTAAGACCGGGTAGGTTGTATGATTGGAAACTCCACCGCGCTTTGATAACCGGTAGCGTGAATGCGTTGAAAAGCCCCACGCTATTCAGGTTGCTTTGTTAACAATCCGCGGGTAAGAGGGGCTTGACGTAATTGAATTACTGAATGTGCCCCTCATTTCATTACTTCAGGCCAAGCCCACTCCCTCCCTTTTAACGATAACAAATGATATTGTATAAGTCGGACGTATAGAAAGTAAATTCTATATATCAAATTGAGCCCCACTCCCTCCCTTTTAACGATAACAGGATTCCACTAAGATAATCACAGACAGGTTACAATACAAGGAGAGAGCCCATCCTTTTATACTAGGAGATTAGGGCGCCATTAGTCAGGGTATTAAAGACAATAATACCCCGGTTAAACAGAAACCCTCTTCCCGGATACCTCAGTCGCGCATGCTGGTCTATCCCCCCGGATGCTCTCCTGGGACCGAGTATGCCCTCCAGCGACTGCAGATGCTCCCCCACCATCAGACAGATCAAAGCATTGCCAAGGCAAGGTCGACGCATTGCCAAGACAAGGTCGACGCATCCCAAGTGATATCGACTTGCCTTGAACCCGCAATGCATGCTTCCCTGACGCCAGTGATGCTCTCCTGGGACAATGAATGCCCTCCAGAGACAGCATGTGCTTCCTTGCTAGACCCGCACAGCATATGCTCCCCTGGAGTAACGAATGCTTCCCTGGCACTGAAAGATGCTCCCCTGGAGCAGCGAATGCTCCCCTGGAGATGCGATATGCTTGTCATGCTCCCCTGAGCTGAGGATGCTCCCCTGGAGTAGTAGATGCTCCCATGGGGCAGTGATTGCTCCCCTAGAGCAGCGAATGCTTCCCTAGAGATGGCATAAGCTCGCCATGCTTCCCTGATGCTGTGAATGCTCCCCTGGAGTAGTGGATGCGCTCCTGAGACAGAGTGTGATCCCGTGCAGAGGCGCATGAATGAAAGAGTTCTGACTCCACACTCTAACAATAACAATGCATATAAACTACCAACATCTACACATTGCATATGAACTTAGGCCTTACAATCTTCGTACAAATTGTACACATGCGACAATCCACAATACAAACGGATCAACAATGAGATAAAAGCAAAATGCCCAATACCAGTGAAAATGGGTCTTGTTTAAGGCCACCGACAACTCAATAGATGCCGTCAAACCCACCGGTGAAGGAGCTTGCATAGAGGAAGGATGGCAGGCAAATGAAGAGCCACAACTGGAAGCAACCATCGATTGCCTTCAAATAGATGAACCCTGGAGGTGTGATTCCTTCTGCTTGCCGGCAACCATCAACCAGTCTCATCTCGTTGAAGAACGCCTTGAAAGCTCTTCGTCGCGTCTCATCGGGAGCCTGCCTCCAGGGTGGCATAGTTGTGCAGGGAGGCCGGCGTGCAGCTCTGGAGGTCGGGTCCTTTCACCTGCAACCCTAGCCGATGGGAGGCAACTGTGAGAGAGAGCACCCGATGAGCGCCACCCGTGAATCCTAGCCCCAGGGGAGACAGAGGACGATGCGAAAGGGGAAAAGAGATTCGAAGGGGACAAATGACTGCCTCTGCCCTTCTTCTCCTCTCCCAATCCGACCCCCATCCCCGTATTCGACCTCCCAGCGAGAACAGCTTGCTCGGGTCTAAATGGCGGCCATCCTGATTTTCTCTTGCGTATCCTAGCCCCGTTGTCAAAGCAAACACGGGATGCGCCACCGGGGTAAGAGGGGATATTCGCCCCGAAATCGGTTATCAAAGGTGCCCTAGAGATATTTGTGTGTGTGACCGTTTGTGTATACGGTCGTGTTTGATCGCCTGCGTGCGATCGTGTTTGTGTCATTGTACTGCGGTTGTTGCAGCGTGTGTGTGTGTGTGTTGTGATCCGATCGTCGGACCGTGTGTGTGTGTGTGTTGTGATCCGGTCATCGGATCGTGTGTGTGTTGTGATCCGGTCATCGGATCGTGTGTGTGTTGTGATCCGGTCGTCAGATCGTGTATGTGTTTGTGATCCAGTCGTCGGATCGTGTGGGAGACTTCGTCTCCGTCTGTGTGTGTGTTGGGGCGTGTCCCCGTGTGTGTGCGGGCGTCATCCCGTGTGTGTTTGGAATGTCGTCTCTGTTTGGGGATTTATCCCCGAGTGAAGCCTCACCGGGTTTGGTGAGGGGTGGACGTAGGGAGCCCGTCGTGGTCCCGAACCACCTTAAAAATCCTCGTGTCTTATGGTTTGATCTTTGTGGTTGTGTGCTTCACTATCTTATCTGTTTATGCAATCGTGTGAGCTCGGTGAGACTGAGTGAATTAAGTTTAAATATGTTTAGATTAAATTCCTCAATCTCATCAATCTTGTTAATTCCGCTGTGCGCTAGTTTATGTTTTTAATCGGACATAGTTTACAGTAGTAGGATCTGTTCACCCCCCCTCTAGATCCGTGTTCTTGCACTACGGGACCCAACAATTTAATTGAAGACTTCCAGGGTGTCTTCAAATTAAGCACAGGTTCAACTCGAATTGACGACACACCAATTGAGTTATTTTTTCAAGTGAGTTATGCTTCGCATCAGAATTGTAAGTTCTGTGACACAAGTCACTATTCATTTCTCCAAAGTTTCTCCGAATCAGAATCCGAAGACATGGTCAGGTGGAGAAAAATCTCAGGGTCACAGAAGTATATTCTGTCAAAATTTTCAAGGTCCCATTTATTAGTTATAGATTTTTGAATTCGTTGATTTACTAATTTATGGAATTTACAGAAAATAGAATTGATGACATGGTGCATGTCTTCAATTAATTGACGCCCTCGCAGGCAGTCTTCAATTCTGAAATTAGCGCCCTGGTCAGGGGCGCCAATTACAGAGCGGTGTCCACTATTGATCGGTGTGAAAAAGCTCCGAATCAAAAAGTAGTGGCACGAATATGTTGAGAAAAATATCAGGATTCCAGAAACATGTTTATGGAAAACTTTAGTACTTTAGTTCGATAGTTATGGATTTTTGAATGTGTTGAATTATCAATTACTCAAAATTCCAGAAATCGAATTGACGACATGGTGCATGTCTTCATTTAATTGAAGACTTCGACGAAGTCTTCAATTTGTTAATTGGCGCCCTGGTTAGGGGCGCCATTTTCAAATGACCTGGGTGTTAAAACGTTAACGTAATCTATGTAACAGAGGCTATAATTTAAGGTTTAAAACATGATTATTAAGACTGAAAACTAGTGTGATAAAATATGTTAAAAAGCTCATGAAATCATGCTAATAAACTATGTTCAAATTCATAAAAATCATGGTAACAGTATGTAACAAGCTATTAACATATGTATAACATGGTATTATTCTTGGTCATGGTAAAGCCAGAATATATATATATATATATATATATATATATATATATATATATATATATATATATGATCGAACTCTAAACATGCATCAATTAACCTATTTAGCTACTAGTTAGGCAAGGATTTGAGAACACATACCTTTTGACGTGTGATTACTAGGAAAGATGACAGGATGAAGCCACGCGTTCCCCGCCGCCGCAGCAGGACGTAGACTTCACGCTTCCCGAGGAATGAAGGGAAACATTCCCTTCTGTAAGCACTGAAAGATGGCAGTATCCTCTGACAGTGGTTCGTAGGGGATTAGTTATAGGGATTTGCAATCATTGGTTATTGCCTTGCGGGTCTGATTTGGGAAACACGATCCTAGATTAGTGCTTAGCCAGCGAAATGGGGCTGTTCATGTCTCAATCTTCTAGAAACATAGGTTTAAATGACGCCCTTGTAAGGGGTCGTTCATTAAACCAGGTGGTACTATTCATATAATTGACGCCTTGCATGAGGGCGTCATTAGTCTAGGTGACATTATTCATGAGACCCCATTCACGTGTTAGCATTCAGGATGTTCATATATATAATAATATTTAAATGGGATGGGGTCCTATTGAAAATGGCACCTCATGCCTTGTATTCAATTTTGTAAATGACTTCTATGTGAAGGGTCTTCAATTTGGTAAGTGGAATGTGTGGATTCCACTTACATACAACCCCATGGCCCATGTGTTAAAGTCTGTCTTGTACATTTATAGAATAACCCTCCCATGGTTTTGTTTCTTTGTACAAGACCTCCCATGTAACATTCTTTACCCATGTGCATAAAGTTGGATTGCACATTTGTATGCTAGTCCTCCTATAGTTTAATTCTTTAAACAAAACCTAGAATTCTATTAAGAATAGTAGATTATGTATACATAAAGTGATGATTTGTAATTTTATATACTAGCCCCCCTAAGGCTTGGCTCTTTACACAAAGCCCTCAGGATTCTTTATGTTATAAAGTAGGGTTGGCTTGTATATTTTCATTATAGTCCTTGTGAGGTTCGATTCTTTATGTAAGGCCTTCATGTATGATTTCTTTTAGGAAGAAGTTTTAAATTTACTCAATGGTTTTTATCGGGGGTGCTACACCCTGCCCCACTTAAAAGAATTTGGTCCCCAAATTCAACTGCATTATACGGGAATAGGAAAAGTGTAGTGTACTTACAATTAGAATAACTCTGGAAATCTCCTCTTCATGGATTCTTCAGTTTCCCATGTAGCTTCTTGTTCTAAGCATCGATTCCATTGGATTTTCACCATAGGGATCGTCTTGTTCCTTAGAACTTGAACTTCTCGGTCGAGGATCTTCATTGGCTTCTGCTCGTAGGTAAGGTCCTTTTGTACCACTAAATCATTGTGGTCAATGACATGGAGGGGATCATGCACGTATTTCTCCAACATAGAAACATGAAACACGTTGTGCATTTCTGATAGTTGCGGAGGTAGGGCGACGCGATAAGCCACCTCGCCTACTCTTTCCAGTACTTCGAATGGACCGATAAACCTTGGTGTTAGTTTACCCTTAACAGCAAATCTTCTAATGCCTTGGCCGGGAGATACCTTGAAGAAAATATGATCTCCAACTTGAAATTCCAGGTCTCGCCTTCTATTATCGGCATAATATTTCTGCCTGGACTGTGCTATCCTTAACCTTTCTCTAATAAGGTTTATCTTCTCAGTAGAATCTCGTACCATGTCTGGGCCTAACATTTGTTTTTCACCGACTTCATCCCAGCATATAGAAGATCGGCAACTCCTGCCATATAATGCCTCAAAAGGAGCCATTTGTATACTGGCTTGATAGCTGTTGTTATATGCAAATTCGGCTAGTGATAAGTGGTCATTCCAGCTTCCGCCGAAGTCTATAATGTATGCTTTCAACATATCTTCAACAACTTGATTAGTCCTCTCGGTCTGTCCATCTGTCTGGGGATGGAAAGTAGTACTGTAGTTGAGTTTCGTCCCCAAAGAGTGTTGTAGACTCTTCCAGAAATGAGAGGTGAAGCTCGGGTCTCGGTCAGATGCGATCGAGACGGGAACTCCATGCAATCTAACCATCTCTTGATATATAGGGCAGCAAGTACGTCGACTGACCATCGACTTTTGAGGGGTAAGAAATGGGCCGATTTAGTTAGCCGGTCGATAATCACCCAAATTCCATCATATCCGCCCCTTGACTTGGGCAAACCCATGATAAAGTCTATGCCAATGTCTTCCCACTTCCACTTGGGAATACCTAGCGGATGTAGCTTTTCGGCGGGTTTTTGATGTTCCACCTTCACTTGTTGGCATGTGAGGCAACAAGATACAAAATCTGCCACCTCCCTTTTCATGTTAGGCCACCAGAAGGTTCTTTTCAAGTTTTGGTACATCTTAGTGGCTCTAGGGTGGATCGTGTACCTCGAGCGATGAGCTTCTTCAAGAATCTTCTTCTTCAACTCGAGATAGTCGGGCACACATGTCCGTTCATGAAATAGTAATCTGCCATCAGGTGCCAGCTTGAAATCAAGTCTCTCGTCCAGCTTGCTATTTATCTCCACTAGTGAGGGATCTTCTTCCTGAAGCTCCTTGATTTCAGGTAGCAAATATGGATGTAGGCTCATATGAGATAGAATAATACACATGTTCTTCTCATCTGTGCTGATTATTTGGCATTTTCTCTCTCCATCCGTGGTGAAACCCCTAACTTCTCCAACCCATTTCTCCACGGTTTCTCAACCAAATGAGGTGCCGTTTGATTTGGGTGAGAGATTAAAGGATTATCTACAGATTTTATTTAATAATCTCAAATTAATATCCACTGGAGAATCCAATTTCGAGGTTAGATTTTTAGGACTCTATAAATAGAACCCCTAGTCCAAGGTTGAAAGGGGGGATCCAACGTCGACGTCAAAACTCTACCGAATTCTTGAGTGAGCTGTAGCCAGGGAGGGAGGCTTTCTACATCCCTTTTAAGCCTCTGGTTTAGGGAGTAGTCACTTTTTTTTGGTGTTTGGTCTAGGTTTTAATAGTCTTTTCATCCATTACATTATTATCTTCTCTGTCTCCTTTCCACATTTTCACTGTTTGCATGTCATTTTCACACCCCTCCTATTTGTTTTCACGCCCTATAGGGGTTTATAAATGTAGCAACCCTGATAAAATATTAATAATAATAAAGATTTTAAAAATAAATCAAATAATTAGATAAATAAAACAATATAAAATAACGCCTCTGATAAAGGCGCTATTCAAATTAGAAACGCCTCTAGATAAGGCGTTATTCAATAAGTGACGCCCTAACCACACGGCGTCAAATTCCAACGTCAAAAACGGTAAGGCCAAGAAACGCCCCTATCTTGGGCATGTTTTAAAATAAGGAACGCCCTGATACAAGGCGCTTCTTAAGAAATGACCTGAACCAGGTCGTCAATTCAAGAATCGACGCCCTGACCAAAGTCGTTAATTCCATTCATGAACCGTTCGACCCAGGAGCTTATCCAGGGAAGGATTATGTTAATCTAGTAAGTATCTACTAGGGTAAGGACTCTATATTGGAAGCATTACTTCCACTAGAACACTAACTCTAATAGGACACCCAAAATCCTATAAATACCTTTGATCACCCAAGCCCTAAAACCATTTGATCGATCCTCTCTGCTACGGTATGATGAAGAACAGTAAGTTTTCCTTGTAGTTCCCTTTCCCTAATACGGGAAGAATATTGATTATTTTTCCTCTTCCTCTATTACAGGTTGAAGAAACCTTGACGTCGTGAAGAACAATAGTGAGTTCTTCTTCCCCTGCCTTTCGTTTTTCATCAAAGCTTTTGACCCTTCCTCTTCCTTTCTTCTGCAGGTTGCCTGCAACCGGAGGAAGCTTGGGTATAACGGGAAGAACGATTGTTCTTCATCAACGTCCTCTAAATCTTCTTCTTCTTCCAGAAATCAAAGCTCTATTGCAAACAGAGTTCATTTTCTGTCAGAACAGAATTCATCTTCTATTCAAAACCTTCGTCCGTTCATCAGATTATCATCATTAAAGGTAGGTTTTCTCAAGTCACTGTAGCCCAAATAAAATAATTTAAGATATATGTATATTAGCATGACATGCATACGGTTTATTATAGTTTTAATGCGTTTTTCTACAATATTTTGAAAGAGACGCCCCTGTCAAGGGCGCTATTTTACAAGAAACGACCCTGACTAGGTCGTCAATTCTAGATTTGACGCCCTGAACACAGGCGTTAATTCCATGAAATTACCTGAAATTAATAATCATTCACGGTTTAAAAATTCATTTTATAAGGAATATCAAAACTAATATACTACATGACTCTACCTGTGAATTCCTGCCAATTTTCCTATCATGATGATATGATTGTTATCCTGAAATTTATTTCTTCCTGTTCACGATAATTTCTGAAATTTCTTGAATTCACGACCTAGACAAGGTCATCTCCCACTAGACTAACGCCTGATACTAAGGCGTAAAATGAAAAGTAACGCCCCTTCATAGGGCGCGTTTCTGTTAAATTCCTGAAAAATATATTCTGTAAAAATAAAGAATTAAAGAGTAACGCCCCTTCCTAGGGCGCATTCTTGATAATTCCTGAAATTATTGATATTCTGTCGAACAGTGACAAGAAAAGGACGTCTTCTGGTGTAGTCGTCAAAACTTAAAGAAACGCCCCTGATAAGGGCGCATTTTTGGCAAATTTTTGAAAAATGGAAAATCTGCAAAAATGGAAAATAGATAAACGCCCTTATCTTAGTCGTTAATTACTTGAGAAACGACTTTACCTAAGTCGTTATTTTCTATAAACTGATATTTTTATCCTGATTCTGTTAACCGATGGTTTCATATGTTATATAATATATATATCGGCACTATTCTCCATTCCGTGAGTATAGTCCCACGTTTCACGACTGTTTTATCGATCACACTCAATTCTCATTGACATACAAGCTCTCCATTGGACATTCCGTTCCTTTGGACTAGCGAGTTAGTCATAGAGACCTCTGTAAGACTCCTCGTAGCCTTGGATTCCCTCAAGGCCGACTGAGCTGGTTGTACCCTAAAAACCCATTACACCATTGATGCCATGTCACTCTAAAGAAACATGGTATACCGGCCCTTATGATTATACAAAGAGTATATCATAAGAAATTCTTAATGGGATGATGATATCATGCCATATCATGTCATTCTTGTAAACCTCAATTCTATGATGAGAATGAGGGTATCTTACCTTTGATATACTGTTCATGTGGACCTCAATTCTATATAAAGAATGTCCATATTGATTTGTCATGGTACCCAAGTTAAGGGAACCATATTCTACCTAGTTTTATCGATATCGTGATTATACCGTTATTATCGCCATTCTATGTCCTTTGTCATATTTTGGACTCTATTCTATCAAAGTTGTCGTACGTGTCTACAAGCTTGATTATTGAAATTCTATGTTGGCTATAAACAAGAGTGGATGTCAAAATACATGATAAATGCCTGCGCATATAGGGCCCGATCTGGTCTTGGGAGGAGCACCCGAAAGTACTTGTGCCCATGGGAGTTAAAATGATAAGGTATCTGGCATTATACCGAGTACTTGACTTGCTTGATTGGACATTCCACACATATCTTGTACTTGAATCGTACTTGACTTGACATGAAATGCGTGGCCCGAAAAAGGGTAATTTGCTTGCTTGATACATGATAGCCAAAATTCTTGACATGACTTGTTCAATGAGTATCTTGTTGAAAGTTCATGATTAGTTCATCTTATTCTTTGATATTACATTCTCTCTATCTTGTCGTTTTATGCGAGCATGCATAGCTTTATTGCATTCATGAAAAATGTAATCACTTAAACCCCTTGCTAGTACTTGAGATATAATTTCCTACTGAGCGTTCGCTCATTCCGTTTGTCCCTTACTTTTCAGGTAAGTCCGACGACGATGGAAGTCAATCGGATGGGGAAGGTCAAGAGTGAAAGAGCTAGAGCTTGTCCAAGTGTCATCTAGTCTTTTTCCTATTTTTTGAGTCAACTATGTACTTTTCTTTTTATTAAACAGAGTATTGGATTTGTAATAGTCTATTATGAAATAAAGGATTGGGTTATCTTGCTATTTTGCGCATCTCTGTCTTTGTGTCGAATACACGACCACTCTGATTGACATGATTGATATAAACTCGTCACGCGTCTCCGGGTATCTTCCGCACTCGGGGTGTGACAATAAACCACCCCAGGTATCGCCCATTCCATGCCGTTATGTTAGTTTATCATTCTACTTTATAGTTGCTACACATTCCAGGGCTAATTTGGGTTTTGTTTTCTTGTCCTCTACATCGTTTTGCAGGTCAGCATCAGCACAGTGCGAGGCCCATCCCCTCTGGCCGGTCGAAAGGGGTGGAGGATCAAGTCCTACATCTTGGAGTTTGGCGGCATCACACGGTCGTTGTCTGTCCATCTTCAAGGATATGCGGCACAGATCAGACCGTGCAACGCCTTCCTGCAGCCGTCTTCAAACCGTTTGAAGCCAGATCAGTCTTCGTCCCGCTTCCTTCTCCAGCGCTGTAAGCGGTCTATCGAGCGGCCATTCTATCCCTTGAGCGGTTCTTCCTGAACCGTGTACAACTGCAGTGCTACATTTTGGGCGAGTGTCTTCTCCCTTTCCAAGGTACGTAGTACTCTTCGGTACCCATGTCTTGGTGGCGATGATCATCACACACACCTCTCCACTCTTTCTTTCCTTCATTTTTGCTTGTCTTTATATCTTGACCTAGAAAAGTAAAAAAAGGGAAAGAAGAAAGAAGAAGATGAGGGGGGGGGAATATGTCAACACCGCTCTTCTACTCTCTTTGTCAGTCCTAGAGGTCGTTGTTAGTGAGTCAGCATTCACATTCACATGTTGCCTTTTAAAGAAAAAAAGAGACAAAAAAGATCATATATTTCACTAACATAGAGTCATGTACATGTGTCCATAAAGAAAAGAAAAGGTACAAATCATGCTCCAGTCGGTCCCTCTCCTGGACCCCCGCTGTCCCCGGTGCCCTCGTGCCTCTTCGCTGGCGGGGCCATGGAGGTACTCCCCTCCTCTCGCTGTCATCATCTCCTCTCTGCGTCCTCATTACTCCAAAGGCCGGAGGAACTGGTGAGGAAGTCTGGGAAGGCGCTGCTCTGTGCGCCGCTCTGCGAGGCACTGGCTGTAGGTCCTCGGCCCATCATCCGGACCGTTCGCTCAACGGCCCGTAGCTCGATCCTCAGATCGTACCCCTGGCACCGAGCATCCCTCGCCTCGGTCAAGTAGTTCTCCAAATCTGTTGCTCCCACGCTCAATCGTTCCACCTCTGCACGGACATGGGCTACCTCAGCCACCTCGGCCCGGAGACGCTCCACCACAGCTCGGGTGCGCTCTACCTCGCCCAATGCTGCAGTCAGCTTCCTCATCTCCATGACCATTCATCATGTAAGTCAAAGTGCATTTTCATATAGCATTTAAGAGAAGTCGGTCAGTTGCTTACCCTCTCCGTGAGAGTAGCCTCGGCCTCCTCGGCCCAAGCAACTACCCAAGCAACGTCGGTGTCCCGCTCTGCTCGGCCTGCTGGCTGGGAAGATGAGGACGGAGCATCAGGTCCCTATCGTCTTGCACCCTCGGCTCCCTGCAATTAGACGTCTCAGTCAGTCAATCATACATAAGCATAAACATTTAAGTCTAAGGATGAAAACTTACCAGAGGTCTAGAGACTGCTGGAGCTCGTCATTCCGATGAACTGTGGAATGGAGGAGTCCTTGAAGCTCTGCTATCCGGCCCTGGGGGTCTATCTACATATAGGAAATCAAATAGTCACTGCATCATTATAAGCATCAATGCATTTAGAATGTAATTTACATATAGGAAATCAAATAGTCACTGCATCATTATAAGCATCAATGCATTTAGAATGTAATTTAGGGGTTTGAGTTTAGAAGTCGTACCGGTCATCGAGCACCACGGAAAACATGATCGCCGCATCTCCTAGCGTAGGCCTTCTGGTATGCCTCATCCCTGCTAGCTCGGGCTCTCACCACCTGGCCTCTCCTGGTCCAGTCTCGTACCTGGTCGATCACCCGGGTCACCTAGTCGATCTCCCAGCTCAAGCCCTTTGAAGACCGTCCAACTCGCTTGTCGTCGCGCGCCGGGAACTCCACGTCCGGCTAGTGCACGCCTCTGGTCCTCATGATCAGTCGGTGGTGGAGTGGCTTGATGATGTTCATGCAGTGCAGCCATATATCTCGTCCCGCGTACGCCTAGGCGGCCTCCACCCAGGGCTGTCCCTCATGACCCTCATCATGGTACGGTGTCCAGCACACCTGAGAAGGCATGCATTTAGGTCAGTGTCAGCATTTATAAAAGCATTTAAGTGCATTTAGATGTTTAAGTCTAGAAGCTTACTGATGCATAAGAGAACGTGTCCATGTCGTCCTGGATCGCCCGCGCTAGGCACCGCAGTGACCCCGTATCTCAAACCGCCATCCATCGTCTCGCGATAGGTACCCGATCCGGCTGTACCTCTCTTCCTCGCCCTAGGCCGGGGAGGTACAGGTAGCTCCACACCTACATTAGTCAAATGTCAATATATCATAATCATAATCATAAGCATAATCATAATCATTTAGAGTCGAACATTTTTTTTTACTTGAAGTAAAGGTGAGAAGCCGCCCAGCATTGTTTGCCGGTCGGTGGTGCTCGGTGAGTCGAACAGAAATGTTAGCACTATAGCGCCCCATGCATACCCTCTAACTCTGTCCAAGTCCCACAACAATGGGAGGAGTCTGCAGCTCACTCCATCTGCCCTTGTCGTGAACATAAGCTTCCTGAACAGCAGCATCAGGAAGCGGCGAAGGGTGATGTCTCCCTCTGGTCCCCATCCAGCGGCCACTCTCTCTCGGGCTCTATCTGTCAATCTCCAGAGGTGCTCCTCCGGTAGTTCTCCTATGGCTATCGCCGCTCCCCTCAACCCCATGCTCTCCTGTAGGGTCGCCCGTCCCAACATCGACGAGTGGCTCCCCGGTCTCAATAGCTCCAGCCTGAGTAGCTCTTGTGCCAGCTCTCGGTAGTCAGCATAGGTCCATCCTGTCACTGGTGCTCCGTACACTCTCAGTCCCGTGATCCTCGCGACGTCCTCGAGCGTCGGGATCATGTGTCCCCACGGGAATAGGAAAGCCTGGCTGATCGGATCCCATCTCTCGTGCAGCGCATATAGTAGTGCAATGTCAATCTTCATCACCTCAATGCTGAGTAGCTCCCCGAAGCCCATCACTGCTAATCTCTCTCTCTGATAGTCCGGTAGTGCCAGATATACTGCTCGGACTTGCAGTCAAGAAATCCGGGTTCGTCTCTTCCCATGCATCCATTTAAACAAATAAGGTTAAGTCATTCATATAGTTTGTAATTCATGCACTGCATTGCATTTAGACAAAAACACAAAGAAATCACTCTAGTTCCCAAACGGTCGTCCTTGGACCATTTCTTGTTCCCTAGCGATCGTTCCATGGACCGCCTGGTTCTCTCGCGGTCGCTGGAAGGACCGCTAGGGACTCAGCGACTGGGCATTGTTTGCCCCATTTTCCTAAGCTTTGAAAATGGTCTCAGAGGCCTACACATCATTTATGCGGGTCCCCAGACCCATTCCCATCTCCTTCCACATACATGCATGATCTAGAAAAATTAAAAATGTAGTTTTTTGAGCCATCGGCCTACCTTGGATGATCGGCATCCGACCACCACCTCCGATGCCTCCACGGCCGTGGGTTCATCCTCGCACTCCTTTGAAGCACTTCCGGGGTCTCCTTCCGCTGCAGGAGCTTGTTCCATCGCCGGATGGGTCGTCGGCCATTCTTCCCCCTCCGATGGGTTCACTGCCGCCGAGGGCACTTCTTTCTCCTCTATCCACTGCCGAAAGCACCGAAGAGCCCTCCTCTTCACCATTTTAGGGATAGGGTGTGGTGATTCATAGTGGTCGCCGATGGGTCGTGTTGCCGGAATGGGGTTGGGTGTGATGGAATGGATTTGGTGTGTGGGGAAGAATGAACGCCGTTCTGTGTTTTTTTGAAATCGTTCAAAGTCATGCGGTCTATAGTCAGACCATTTATGCCCTCTTAGCGGTCTTCCTTCAGACCGTTTTCTATTTGAGGCACCCTATCAAAGAATGTGAACCGTCGTCACCTATACGGTCTATCACTAGACCGTTAGGGATCTTCTTGCAATCTATTGTAAGACCGTTTTATGTGTTGCACATTTGATTATTTGAAATAGTATATCTGCTTGATTCTTGGCTCTATTTTGGTATGGTTCATATCTTATTTCTTGCCTTGTTTTATATGGATATAATTATTGATGGCTAACCCTCTTATAGTTGAATCATAAACGCCATCATGCCATCCGTTTTCGCCAGGCAGGTAAGTCAGGTAAGTATTCCGATCCTTGGTCCCTTAAAGCATTACTATATGATATCTATGATATATTATCTCAAGAACCGACTGGTCATTCATGTGTTCTGGGATCTGATATTCCCCTCTAACAAAAACGATGATGATCTAGCTACACGTGTTTAATCGATGGATAGGCCGTTAGGTTGGAAGAGTTGGGGGACGATGGTTCTATCCTGTACGCTGTGGTTGCAGATAGTGTCTTGACCCTGATTTGTCTGGTCTAGTAATACTATTCTTGAGTATCTTCTTATTTTTATCATTTCATTGCATTCGTTTGGATGATTTCTTTTATTTTTGCCCAGCATGCATCATGCACATCTTTGAGCATTCACATACCCTAATCTGTCTAAAGTGTCTCAATAGTGGTGGATAAATATGTATCCATGGTCCTGAGTAAGGAGAATCATTCCACTCTGAGTTGGAAGGTTTCCTTCGGTCTATTTGCTCGGTTTGGTTAGCTGAGGATTTATGTCTGGAGTTTAGTTTCTCATCTCTTTACTTTCCCGTTTGCTCCGATCGCCTATCAGTTGTGCATTCCAGTGAGGAGGCTGGTCGTGTTTTATTTCCTTTAGTTGTTAGTTCATCCAGGCATGCGTCGTTCGGTGTGACCATTCCTTGTGATTAGTTCAAAGTTTTCCGGAAGATTCCTATCGCTCGTTGGTTGAGGACGGGTGTCGGTTTACCTTAACGCCCACTTTTCAGTCCACTCCGCTTCGTTTTCGCTTCATCTCCATATTCCATATCACTTTCGCTTCACCACCGCTCGCTCCCCTGCAAAGAGGACGTTAAGGAGGGGCATCTGTTGACACCCGCTTTATCACCAATGAGTTGGGTCATCTCCTAATCTATATTTTATGATGTCCCGAGTTATTCACCGATTATTGGGTCATTGTTGGCCAGTTTTTGGGCTTATTTTATGGGTTATTCTCCCTGGTTGGGCCTAGCTCCTCTGATTTCTCGACATTTAAGCTTATTGGGCCTGAATAAGGGCTAATAAGGATTTCATTTTTGATTAACTTGGAGATTTATTAGTCTTTATCTCTTTTGCCACGTCCTTTAGCCTAGCGGTCTATCACACGATCATTTGGTGGGCGTTAACGGTCCTTGGCTAGACCGCTAGGAGGCAGAGAGTCTTGTTGGGTTTCTTTGATCTTATCTTTTCTGGACGCCTGAGCTTAGCGGTCTATCGTACGACCGTTTCTTCAGCCTTGCGGTCTATCGTAAGACCATTTTGGGAGATAGAGAGTCATGCTCTGTCTATTCTTCCTCTGCTTCTCCATGGTCGAGCTAGAGTCCTTGGTTTATCGATTTCTCTCTAGATAGAGGCTCTCAAAACCTTCTGTTTATTTCTATGGACTTTTGGGAGAATTATCTTCAAGGTTTATCTAGATTCAAGCCTATTTTCATGTCATTATCTCTCCAACTCGAACTTAGGGTTTGGGGGTCTATAAATAGAACTCTTGACTTCATGGCTTGTGGAGGAGATTTTCTGGAGTTTGCCACGAAGTGCTGCTACGTTCTGGAGCAAGTACCAACCAGGGAGAAGTCGTCTCTACGTCCATAAGGTTTCTGGTCCAGGGAGTATTAAGTTCCATTGGTTTAGCTTGAGTCTTTTCTTTCTTAGTTTGCCCTTCTCTTTGCATCATCATAGCATCTTCCCTCTTCTTCTTCCACGTTCTCAGCACTCACGCCATGTTTTTAAAACATCCTCCTATCTTTTCCACGCCCCACAGGGGTTAAAAAATCACAACCTCCCAAGTATTCACCCTTCCTCTTATCCACATTAGCTTAATTGCATCATAGATACTACACTAGTCCAAGGGCTTATTGGGTCATTTTTCTTTGTGTCTACATTCTTCTGCAGGTTTACAGGGTTCATTACACGAGACCCAGCTCTTCTGGCCGGCCAGGAGGGGTGGAGATTCAAAGTTCCATGTTGCTGTTCTGGGTGCCCTTGCGGTCGTGAGGAGGGCCGTTTCCATATCTCAGGCGATCTATCGTAGGACCGTTTGCGCTCTATTAGCGGTCGTTTGGAAGACCGTTTCCTTCCGCAACCCCTGATTTTCTCTCTCCCACGGGCGGGTGACTTCACTTGGCTCTTTCCAAGGTACGTAGTGTGATTTTACTATGTTATTTACCTTGGTGGCGATCACATCATTCCTTATTTGGGCATTGTTCATCATCTTGATTATTTACTCTTTTATTTTGGTTTCTCCACACCCCTAGTGTGTTTTCTTCTATTCCTCTGCTCCACGCCCACGACTTGTGTTTTTGGTTTCTCTTTTTTCATTTCTGCGATATTTGAGATGACATGCCCACATGCTTCAATTTCATGTTGATTGCTTGAGTTAGTGCACTACTTGCTCACACACGTTTCACATCACATCATGTTGTGTCCCTATGATTTTGATGATAGCAAACACTATAAGTCATCAACTGTTGGAATCTGCATATAAATCTGTTTGTGTTGCATATGCATGTTTCATTGAACATCTTATCTGAATTACATACCCAACGAACAGGCTAAGGCTGTGTGGTGTGTGTATTGGTGCATTTCATAGTTGTTGATGCATTTCATAATTACATTTAATCTGGATTGTTTGATGTTAGATGCTGCAATTGTTGATATTTATTTGCCTATCTTTTATCTTACTTTTGAGGTTTGCAAAGTAATATGACAAGATGACAAACAAGCAATCAAAGATCTACTCAAACCTGTGAACATGTGAACATGAACCTAGGCAATCATAGCCAGCTCTAGCATGGGCATGCTACCTCAATCAAATTACGCTAAGGAAAAGGAAAACACACGCCGGGGCGTGGAGCAAGGAATAAATAAAAACACACTGCTAGGGGTGGAACAAGCAAGGAAAATAAAGAAGATATGAAGAAGACAGCTAATGCCCAATACCAAGGAAAGATGTGATCACCACCAAAGTAAACACAAGTCAAAGACCTGAATATACCTTGGAAATAGGTGGATGAAGCACACGGCCACGAGAGAGAAAACCAAGGAAAGCCTGCAGATCAACTTGGAAGTAACGGCCAAAACCCTGTGCGTCGCTTGGAAGTGACGGCCGCACGATAGACCGCCGGAAGATAGTGACGCGCCTGCACCAGACCGTCAGGTAACCTGCAGTAGTAAAGCTTGAATTCTTTTAACTCCAACTCTTCCAGCCGGCTAGAAGACTTGGGCCTCGTGCTAATGAACCTGTAAACCTGCCAAAGAAGTAGAAAGACAAGACAAGACATCCTCAATTGGCCCTTTTCACAAGCATAGCATCAATTCTTAAAGAGCTTAAGAACATCAAAAGGAGAGGGGATTACCGGGGAGTTTTGGTTTTTTAACCCCTCTGGGTGTTTTAAAAGTTTGGGAGGATGTTTGTATGCTTAAAGAACAGTGAAAAACGTGGTGGAAGAGGAGGGACAATGCTTTAATTGAGGAAAACCAAGGAAGAACTCAAGCATGCAATGATGAACTTGAAAGACAAAACCAAAGTACTCCCTTGATTAGAAGATGGATGGACGTGGGAAGCAGCTCCTCCTGGATGAAGATGGCTCCTGAGTTCGGCAGCACTTCGTCGTGAATTCAAATCTTCCTCTCCTTTCGGCCATGAAGTCAAGGGTTCTTTTTATAGACCCTCAAACTCTTAGGTCGAGCAGAGGATAATTCAGCAAGATAAAGAGATAACTCTTAGCAAATCCTTGAAGATAATATCACCAAGAGTCCATAGAAACAAACGGGGGGTCCTGAGGATCGGATTTGAAAGGGATAACGTCAATCCAAATCCTTATCTCGACCACGAAGTAGCAGAGAAAAGGCCTGAACTGCCAGGACTCTCGGAAGGAAGTAACGCCTGCACGATAGACCGCCACTTGGAAGTAACGCATCAAGGAACGACCGCCATTTTCAACCCTATCCCAAAGAGATAAGATCAACGGGAAGAAGACCCAAGAAGCTGGACTCTTCAAGGAAGCGACGGCCAAGGCATAGGGCGTCAGAATGAAATAACGGCTGGACGACAGACCGTTATTATCAACATGGAATTAAAAAGATAAGCTCTGAACACGAGGCCTTAAGCCTTAAGACTCTTCAAAGAGTAACGGTCCAGGACCCATCCGTCAGAAGGAAGCAACGCGCCTGACTGGGACCGTTATTAACATTGAGGTTCAAAAATAGAGTGAAGGATTTGCTAAGATTCATCCAACGAAATGCCACCGGGAGCCACATCTTAATCCAGGAATTAAGACCCAAGAAATAGGCTTCAATTAATCAAGAGACTCAATGAAGGGTGAACAACTCGGAGCATCATATAGAATGACATAAGGAGATGACCCGACTTATTGGGTATAAAACGGGTGTCAACAGATGCCCCTCCTTAACGTCCTCTTTGCAGGGGAACGAGCGGAGATGAAGCGAAAGCGAAACGGAACATGGAGATGAAGCTGAAATGAAGTGGAGTGTATCAAAAAGAGGGCGTTAAGGTAAACGACACCCGTTCTGTACCAACAAGCGATAGGAATTTTTCTGGAAAACCTCGAATTGATCAGAAGGAAATAGCCAACCAAAGGACGCAAGTCTGGAGGAACTAATTAACTAAGGAAAGGAAACACGGCTAGCCGCCGGAGGCAACGGAAAAGAAAGAGACTAAACTCCAGACAGGAATCTTTAGCGAACCAGATCAAGCGAGCAAATCGAAGGAAACCTTCTAATTCAGAGTGGAATGACTCTTCTTACTCGGGATTAAGAACACAGCTGTTCACCATCACTGAGATATCTTGAACATATGAAACTCACGAATGCTCAAAAGAATGCGTATGATGCATGCTGGGCTAAAGGAAAACAAAATCTTCAAATCAAATGCAAAGAAAGATAAAATAACAAGATACTCGAGAATAATATTGCTAGACCGGAGAAATCAGAGTCAGGACACCATCTGCAACCACGGCGCGCAAGATAGAACCATCGTCCCCAAATTTTCCAATCTAACAGCCTATCCAACGATTAAACATGTGAGCTTAGATCATCATCATTTTTGTTTTAGGGGAACATGAGATCCCAGGACACATGAATGACCAGCCGGTTCTCGAGGTAATATATCATAGATAACATATAGTAATGCATTAAGGGAGTGAGGGAATGATATACAATACCTGACTTACCTGCCGGACGGACGGCCAAGCGTGATTTTACTCGTAATTCCTTTCATGAAAGACAGGTTAGCCAATAATAAATCAAAAATAAGCACCAAGGCATAACCATTGTACGTGCAAGAGGCATCCATAAGGAACATCACGACATAAAATGGAACCATTTTGACATTAATTAGACCATTTAATTCATCAAGAAACTTGCAAGCATATAACGGTCTGATGACAGGGCGTCACATAAAGTAACGGATCACCCTTGATCCGTCATAAATAAGGCGGTTCACATTCTTCAATAAAACAGTCCATTACATGTGACGGCCTATGAAAGACACGTCAGAATGATGTGACGGCCGGTCGATAGACCGTCACATTTCCTGAGATTTCAAAAAAACAACCGAACGGTTACGGCCCGTTCATTCAAACACTCAACGCCCAAAACACTCCAAAACCGAGAGCTCCGGCGACCACCGTCCCAACGACCACCATGGCCGGCGACGAGGCACCCCAGCCTCCACCACAGAAGAGAGGGAGAGGGAAGAAGATGGCCATACGGCGGCTCCACCGCCGGATTGAACGGGAGGCGATCCTGCCGGTGGAAGAAGAACAACCGGCGAGGCGAAGTCCAAGGGAGGAAGAGGAAGCTCCCATGGCCACGGGGGACGAAGGGGAAGTTCCCTTGGGTGCAGAGGAGCCCAAAGAACCGAAGAAGAAGAAGAAGAAGAAAGCCATGGACCACGAGGTAGGCCCCCCCACCCTAATTTTCTAATTTTTATTTTTTTTGTGTTTATTTATGGATGCATGTGAGGGAAAGGGGTAGAAATGGGTCTACGAACCCACTAGGAACAATTGTAGGCCATTTGGCCATAGTGGGAGACCATGAGAATGTAGGGGAAAAAATTCCCAAACGCAGAAAATGTGACGGTCCTGCCAGCGACCGTCACACTCCTGACGCGCCACGCTGAGGCCGTCAGAGGCAAGTGACGCCCTACCCCAGGGCCGTCACTCTTGCCAGGGACTTAAACTGTTTTTTAGGGTTTTCAGTTTTTTAAATTTTTATTTTGTTTTCAATTAAGAATGATTATGCAATGATTATATGATGCAAATTGGACTAATTAATGATCTAATATGCAATGCAGGGGAAGAGAAGATCACGGATCTTCTGGCTACAGATCCGGGCAGTGTACCAAGCATTGCCCGATTACCAGAGAGAGAGACTTGCCGAGATGGGATTCGCCGAGGTGCTCAGCATCGAGGTGATCCGGATGGACACTCCGGTACTGTACGCCTTGCACGAGAGATGGGACCCGATCAGCCGAGCTTTCATCTTCCTGTGGGGCCACATGATCCCCACGCTAGAAGACATAGCGAGGATTACCGGATTGAGAGTCCACGGAGCCGCGGTGACAGGGTGGACATACGGCGACTACCGAGAGATGGCGCAGCAGCTGCTCGGGCTAGATTTGATCAGGCCGGGACAGTCCTCCTCCCAGCTTTCGAGATCAGTGCTGCAGGAGAGCTTGGGACTGAGAGGAGCGGCGATCGCCATGGGAGAGCTCCCTGAGGAGCACCTGAGCAGAGTGATAGACCAGGTGCGCCCTCGCGTGGCGGCGGAGGCTGGACCAGAGGGAGATAGAGTGCTCAGGCGCTTCCTGATGCTGCTATTCGGGAAGCTCCTCTTCGCGACTCGGGCAGATGTCATCAGTTGCAGACTGCTGCTGATGATGGAGGATTTGGGCAGAGTCAGGCGATATGCCTGGGGAGCGGCAGTGCTCGCATTCCTGTTCGAGTCCCTCAGCACTACGGACAGGCAGACGATGCTGGGCGGCTTCTCGCCTTTCCTATAGGTAAATGCAATTTATGCCATGAATATTGATGCTATGATTTATGAAAAATGATTTATGCAATGATGCGACTGACCTGACTTCTAAATGCAGATCTGGAGCTATATGTACCTCCCAGGCATCGGGAGAGGCGCTTTACTCCATCCTGGCCGCATACCGATCGCGAGGCGTTGGTCGGTGGCGAGGGATACAGGGTCGATCAGCAGACTGACCCGGACGATCCAGGACGACTTGGACTCCTTCCCGCACACATCGGTAAGCCCGGAACTCAAAATGATTTCTATATACTTTTAAATGTTTCTAAAATGCTTTCCAAATATCTTTTAATGCTTTCATATGCTAATGAATGAACTAAATGCTCTCAGGTGAGATGGACCCCATACCGTGACGAGGGCTATACGGGACAGCCATGGGTGGAGGTGGCCTTATCATACCGGGGGCGAGACATATGGTTGCATTGCCTCCATATCATCGAGCCTCTGCACTACAGGCTGATCCTGCGGACCCGGGGACTACACCAGCCCGAGGTGACCTTTCCACGCCACAGCGACAACCACCCCGGCAAGTCAGCATGGGGCATCAGCGGCAATGTGGATTGGTGCACCCGGAAGGCGAAGTACGTCCACGATTGGAACTGGCGGGGCCGAGCGGTGAAGGAGCGAGACAAGAGCGACGAGGCATACCTGAAGGCCTTCGCTCGACTCTACGGCGACCGGGTGTACCGAGGTACCCGACGACCGGTATGCAAACTAAAACTCTAAACTTTTCTATTATGCAATGTGCAATGAGATATATGCTGACTCATGCTTTCTAAAATGCAGCTAGACCCTGAGGGACGGATAGCCGAGCTGGAAGGGCTACTCCACTCCACCATCCAATAGCGGGACGGGTACCGGACTGCCCTGGAGCTCCTGGTGAGACTAAAAACTTAAATGCTCATGATTTATGCAATGTTGTTCATGATGCAAATGCCAATGTCAACTAACCATGACTTCTAAATGCAGCGGGCCGAGGGAGCCCAACGCGCTGGACCGGATGCCCCATCATCTTCCTCGCAGCCTGCGGGAGGCAGGGCTGAGCAGGAGGCTGACTTTGCTCGGGCGGTTGCCCGGGCCGAGGAGGCGGAGGCCACCCTCGCGGAGCGGGTAAGAGACTAAAAAACTTATGATTATGCCTAATTAAATGCTTAATGACTAATGATATGAAATGCAATCTACAGGCGAGGGGTCTAGCAGCAGCAATGGCCGAGGCCAGCCAGGCGAGAGCTGAGGTAGAGAGAAGCCGGGCCGAGACTGATCGAGCCTGAGCAAAGACGGAGCTGGTACGGGCAGAGATGGCCCGGCTGAGAGCGGAGACCCTGCGACGCCCAGATGATGCAGAGATAGAATAACTCCGAAAGGAGTTAGCGCGGGCGCGAGCTGAGGTGGAGGAGCTTCGGATCGGGACGGCCGACTTGGATCGCTACCGGACCGAGGCACGGGAGACGCGGCGTCAGATCTTTACACTGAAGATCGAGCTGCGGACATTGGAGCGGACGGTCCAGATGATGGGTCGGGGACCGGAGCGGAGTGCCTCCCAGAGTGGGGTACATAGGAGTGCTGCCCCTAGAGGCTCAGTAGGGAATTTCCTTGTCAGCTCCTCCGCCCAGCGGAGGAATGAGAGGGCAGAGAGAGGACAGCAGGAGGAGAGTGCTTCCATAGCACCGCCACCTGTGAGGAGACCCGAGGATAGAGAGGATGAGGGCTGTCCGACGGATAAGCCGACCGAATGATGCCTTTTCTTATGTTTTATTTATCATTTGTATAGAACCTTTGGCAAAATGGAATGAGATCCCTTCTTTTTAGTTTTCTGTTTTGTTTCAATTTTTGATGCGAGCGTGAATGAATGAATGTGAAAAATGCAGGATGGACGAAATGTGAATGAATGAATGAGATGTATGCAGGAATGCATGTATGAAAATGGGAAGAAAATGAGGTGTACAATGTGAAAGACCGCCAGGTCTAGGCAAGGGCAGAAGAAATAGCCTGAACTCAGCAACAGAGAAAGTGACGGTCTAAGGTCTGACCGTCATAATCAAACGACGCTCTGGTGAAAGACCGTTAATCATCAGAAGCCCACTCTGGCAGTGGGGCATCAGGATAAACGACGGCCAATCGAGGGTGCGTCAAAGACAAGTAACGGCCAAGGGTCAGACCGTTGATCATGGCAGAACGATAGTTGTCCAGGGCAACTAGCAGGAAAATGCGACGGTCTGAAAAGGACGTGTTAGAAAGAGACGGTCATAAGCAAGACCGTCAGGAAGTGTTTTTAGCCCAAAAGAGAAGGAACTGAGTAGCTGATAATGCGACAGCTTAGGGCTTGCGCGTTACAGGAAGCGACGGTAGACCCTTAGACCGTTATTCTCCATAGAACATGATTCGGGGAATTGAAACCCACAGAAAATGCGACGGCCAAGGGCTGGCACGATGGACTGTCAGAATCTGGGTTGTAATCCGAAACGGATTGAGTCGAGATAACTAAAACCCGAGGTTTAGCCACTTGATCCATCACTAGAACTTATCTTAATTGAAGATAAAGCCTTCTAGCCCGAGTCTTATCGTTTCAAAGTTAAATATAAGCCTTAGCAACTTGGAACCTTAATCAAAATCGCAACTTTGCTGAAACCTCTGTTCTAGGGTTTGAAGTGCTCTTCCAAAGAGCAGAAAACATGATGGTGATGGCTATGGAGGAGAAAGCGTACACCGGCCCCAAAGCTGCAAGGAGGGAACATGGAGAGCTTCAACGGCTAACCTCAATTCCCAAACACCTAAGCTCCAACGTCCTAAGAGTGGTAAGTTCTTACAATTCATCCAAAGTTCAGAATTTTGCTGCACTTATTCTTTTCATGACTTCCTTCTTTCTTTTCTCAAGCCCCTTCCTGGTCCAAGGTGCTATTCCAATCTGAAGTGGGTGGCTCCCATGGTAAAGGCACTTCCCATAGAGGTCACATCAATCCTTAAAGCATGGCGCCTCCAACCTCTCTTGGTTTTAGGCAAGAATTTCCAGAAATTATCTTTCGATTGGCCAAGCCTTTCAGCACTTGTGGAATTATGGCATCCACAAACTCATACCTTCATCTTCCCTTCCTTTGAAGCAACCGTCCTATTGGAGGAGGTAGAAACCTACCTAACCCTTCCTAAGACTAAGGTGGGGGATGAAGACTGGGTTTGCTACACAATCGAGCCTATCGACCCGTCCTTGATCTTGAGTGATTTCATTCACAATCCAAAGGACGTGAGAACCATGATCAGCCCACACCACATCCACTTGATACCCTTGGCACAGTGGATAGTGTCTCATTGTAAAAACAAGTGGGAGAGACATGAAGCGAAAGCCAAGGCAGTGGCGGTTTGCTTGTGTGGAGTCTTTCTTTTTACCACTACCGACCACCTCTTAGACATTCAAAATCTTGGTATTATTAGCGGGCTGTGGCCGGGAATGTCTATCTCTCAAGCGGTCCTCTCATACCTTTATGAAGGACTAAGCTCGGCTTGTACAGGAGGACTTTTGTTCGGCTCCATGATACTCCTTGAGTGCTGGATGGGAATAAGAATCAAATTCCTTCCTAAGGAAGACATAATCTCAGCAAGCCAGATCTTTGGGAGCCACCCTCTCTTCTTCATTGGAGGGGCATTTGGATACTCTTCTCAGGTTGAATGTAAGACAGCGGATAAGAAAACTCAGGATGAATGGCGCCTCTTCTTTAACACTTTGCCAATAGACAAATTCATCATGCGACCAAGAGTCCTCCGAAGCACTCTTCTCAAAATACCGCGGCATCAAGGCCTGGACCTCCAGCTAGTAGGGAACACTACCATGGCGATCTACAACCCGCACCGATGCCATCTTCAGATCGGATTACCTCGAATCAGTGTTTCTGCACTATCACACTACCCTCCCCTTCTACCTAGGAAGATGGGGACCGAGGAAGATGAACGAGCAATCCGGAACGTGCTGACCATGTGGGAGATCAGCAAGGTGCGCCCGTGGCAAGCAGAGGTTGAAGAGAACGATGAAACGCGCCGAGATTACATGAAAGAGTTGAGAAGAATCCGCCCTCTTGCGGATAAGAAATTGAATGTATCTTGATTTTCCTTTTTTTATTCATGAGAGATATCATGTAATTGACAATCGAAGTTGAATTTATCAAGAATTATATTTCATTAATCTTTACTTGAGTGAGATGAGATTGCCATAGTTGAATGATCTTGAGTTCCATCATTTGAAAGGCTAGACTGATGTGAACAGACAGGGCTTCTGGAGGATATGACGGATGTGCACTGGGCCGCTACAAGGAAATAACGGTCCTGCGACAGGCCGTCAGAATGAGAGTAACAAGAACCCGATCTCTGAAGGATATGACGGATGGGTCTTGAGCTGTTATATTCAAGTGACGGTAGATCTCAGACCGTTATAGTGATGGTTTAATGAAAAGGAAGAAGGCCCATGCCTGAAGGGAAATGACGGTCAAATAGGGGCCCATTACATGACTGTAACGGTCTGATGCTGGCGCATTACACACCTTGAACCTGCATAGTTGTGAGCTTTTGCTTTTGGGCCTGCCCCTGTATTCTGCACACACTCAAACATGAAACAAGTTAGATCTGTTCTTAGACTCAACCCCTTGCCTTGAAGCAAGTTAGATAATGACCGTTTCTTGATATTTGGTCAAGGGGTGGAGCCTTATTAAATAGGCGAAAACATAATGAACATGCGATGCATGCTATGCATATGATGGTATTTTTTGGGAGTTTTGGAAAATATTTAATATTTTTGGATTTTTGAAAATATTTGATGTTTTTGGATTTTGAAAGATATTTGATGTTTTTGGATTTTTGAAAATATTTGTTGTTTTTTGGATTTTGAAAATATTTGTTGTTTTTGGATTTTGAAAATATTCGTTGTTTTTGGATTTTAAAAATATTCGTTGTTTTTGGATTTTGAAAAACCAGTGCCTCTCTAGCAACACGAGACCTCCCTCGTTTTAGGTTGAGTCTCGAGACGGGCGTGCAATATTGTGACAACCCCTGGCCGA
Organism: Amorphophallus konjac; assembly: GCA_022559845.1. Lineage (NCBI taxonomy): Eukaryota > Viridiplantae > Streptophyta > Magnoliopsida > Alismatales > Araceae > Amorphophallus > Amorphophallus konjac. The sequence continues at coordinate 283,245,067 of CM040126.1, read as the reverse complement.
GACCTAATCATTGTGACGGTGTTTTTACCAAAGCCATACCTAGGGTACTCATCTTAGTCCTAAAAGAAAAAAGGAACATGGGGGTAAGCTTAGGCCAGATATGGGAGTTTTTAGAACTTGATTCCCTCACCGTACAACCCTATTAGAGATTTGGTCTGTTGCGCCGGGGCTTTTATATCCGTCATCGAACCTTTGTTCCACCTAGGCATGCATGCGACCGGGCTCATAACGTCCCGCGGGGAACTGTACTGCCACTCTTGTCATGCCTAGTTTTCTTTTCCTTTGGAGGTTTTGAAATTTTATTCACAGACTTTGAGATGATGCTTTTGACTTTGTTGGTAAAGAGCACTCCTTTTCTTTTCTTGTCCTTTCTTCCTTGTGGCGTCAGGTCATAACGGACTTGCCCCTATTTGAGACATCCTCTCGTTAGGGAGTTTGGATTGGTTGTCGCCTCCTTATTCACTCCTTGCCCCTGGATTCAGCCGAAGAATGAAACGGACAGGGACTTCGATTTTCCCCTAAAGCATGGCCAGGGAGAACGGTGTCTTTTAAACAAGGAGCCCGACCAGGGACGTCGTGTAGTGTGTGATTGCCTTACTTGGGACCCTCTTCTTGAAGATAGGGAGGAAGTTCTTATTACCGGAGAAGCACATGGTTTTAGATTTTTAAGGAAAGAAATGCTTAAGATACAACCCATTCCACGGGTGAGAGAGCTCCTCACCTTCCGCGTTTACTAAACGATAAGCATTCCCTGGATAAGCTTCTTTTATTACAAATGGCCCTTCCCAGTTAGGTTGCAACTTGGACCTAGGACCTGCAGACTGAATGAATTTGCGTTTCAAAACCATTTCTCCCTTACAAAATTTTCGCTCGATTACCTTCTTTTGAAAATAACGCGAAACCCTCTTTTGATAAATGGACACGTGATCAGCTGCATTCATCCTCTTCTCATCCAAGAGTTCCAACTGGACCAGCAACGCCTCCCGACGTTCATCGAGATTAAGTTCCTTATCGAGCTGCACTCTAAGGGAAGGGATTAAGATCTCGTATGGGAGCACCGCCTACATCCCGTAAGTTAAAGAGTAGGGAGTTTGTCCCGTAGGGGTGCGGACGGAGGTGCGGTAAGCCCACAGAGCTTCCATCAATCTCTCAGGCCAATCAGAAAATTTATGCGCTTCGCATATTTTCTTAATGATTTTAAGAAGGGTTTTATTAGTGGCCTCGGCTTGACCGTTGCCTTGAGGGTAATATGGAGATGAATGATGCAGTGCAATATTGAACTTCTTACATAGGTCCTTAAGCTCTTGGGAGACGAACTGGGGTCCATTGTCGATGATGATGCTGCTTGGTACTCCGAATCGCGAGATAATATTCTTCATGATAAAGCGGCACACCGTTGTAGCTTTGATCTCCGCGTACGCCTCGGCTTCGGCCCATTTGGTGAAGTACTCGGTAGCGGTGAGGATGAAGGATTTTTGCTTGATCTGAGAATTAGGATCACCGAGTGGGCCAACGACGTCGAAAGCCCACATAGAGAATGGCCAAGGAGCAGTCATAGGATGGAGGGACGAAGCTGGAGAGTGAATTTTATCAGCATGGAGTTGGTATTTAAGACACCTTTCGGACATAGAGGGAGCAATCTTCCTCTAGAGTGGGCCAATAGTAGCCCTGCCTAAGGATCTTCTTTGCTAGAGCCTGGCCATTGACATGACCTCCACACTCACTAGAATGGGCCGCTTCAGCCACCTTCCAAGCTTCTACATCATCCAAGCATCTCATGAGCATTCCATTAGTAGCGCGCCTATACAATTCTCCTGCAATGATAGTGTACCTTGCGGCGGCTCTTCCCTATTGCTTTACGCTGCTCGGCCGTTGCCCCTTCTGGGAATGACCCTTCTTTGCAAAACAATTCGATTTCATGATACCAAGGCAATTCCTCTTCGTCCAGAATCTCCTCTAGTTCTGTTAATGAAACTTCCTTGAGATCTTCCTTCTCAACTCTCGCCTCTACAGATTTTCTGAGGTTGATGAACCAGGGATCTTGAAGAGAAGGTGCGTCCAATCTCTGGACGACGATGGTCTCAGTACTACGACTGAGAGAAAAAGATAAGGAGGAAGCAAGAGATGCCAAAGCATCAGCTAGAATGTTCAAAGAACGGGGAGTATGGATATAGATCAGCTTACGGAATCGCTTAGCAATGAGCGTGACCAAATCTTGATAAGGTTTGAGCTTGGGGTCACGAGTACGGTAAGTGGACAGAACTTGTCGTAGAACGAGCTGAGAGTCTCCTATGATGTTCAAATAGCGCGCGCCTAGGAGATAGGCGTGCTTCAAGCCGGCCAGGAGAGCCTCATACTCAGCGATGTTGTTGGTAGCAGGAAATCGAAGTTGATAAGCGAAGGGGATGGTTACTCCCTCTGGAGTAAGCAAGACAGCCCCGATCCCTTAGCCTTGAGAGTTGAGTGCACCGTCGAAGTGCAGAGACCAGAAGGGATGATGAGAAAGGACAGAGAGATGCTCATCAGGGAAATCATCCTGAATGGAATCGGTATGAGGAATAGGAAGATGTGCAAGATGCTCAGCAATGGCATATCCTTTGACTGCCTTCTGAACGACAAAGGTGATGTCAAACTGAGAGAGGAAGCTCTGCCAGCGAGCTAACCTACTAGAAAGGACGGGCTTTTCTAGGAGATAACGGACCGGGTCCATTCTGGAGATCAACCTAACTGGGTGGACGAGAAAGTAGTGTTTAAGCTTCTGATCTACCCACACTAAGGCGGCACAAGTCTTCTCCATAGCGGTGTACTTGGATTCAGCTGGATTAAACAACCGAGAAAGGTAGTACGCGGCCCGCTCTTTTCCTTCATCATCTGCTTGTGCTAAGACCGCCCCTAGGGAGTCCTCGATGACCGAGATGTATAGAATTAGGGGTTTCCCAGGGACAGGAGGTTGCAAAACCGGGGGATTGGTTAGGTACTCTTTGAGGTCCTCATAGGCCTTTTGACAATCTTGATTCCATTCGAACTTGGCCCCCGCCTTAAGCAACTCATAAAATGGGCGGCACCTTTGAGAATGCTGAGATATAAATCTTCTAATGAATTGCAGTCTACCAATCAATCCTCGAAGTTCCGTAATGTTCTTTGGCAGAGGCATGTCCATGACGGCCTGTGCTTTATTAGGATCAATCTGGATCCCCCGTTTGCTCACTATGAACCCTAGCAACTTCCCTGAGGAGACTCCGAATACGCACTTCTTCGGATTCATCTTAAGCTTATACTCCCTAGCTCTCTGCAGCACTTTAGCCAGAATAGAGGGGTGTTCTTCTTTTGTTCTTGATTTCACCAAGATGTCATCCACGTAAGCCTCCATGTATATGGGCATCATGTCGTGGAAAATGGCCATCATTGCCCTTTGATAGGTGGCGCCCGCGTTCTTCAACCCAAATGGCATAACCACATAATAATACGTGCCCCAGGGCGTGGTGAAGGAAGTTTTCTCTTGATCTTCCGGAGCGAGATGGATTTGATTGTAGCCCGAGTATCCATCCATAAACGACAGAGCTTCGTACCCGACAGTGTTATCCACTGGAACATCTATATGAGGTAGCGGGAAATCATCTTTGGGACATGCTTTGTTTAGGTCCCTGAAATCAATGCATATGCACACTTTTCCATCCTTCTTGAGAACAGGGACTATGTTTGTCACCCACTGGGGATATAAGACTACTCTGACGAACTTGGCCTTGTATAGCTTGTCGACCTCTTCTTTGATTCTTAAGGCCATGTGGGGGTGAAATCTTCTTGACCGTTGTTTCACAGGTGTTGCCCCTGGTTTAAGCACGAGCCGATGTTCCACTAAGGAGGGGTCAAGACCTGGCATGTCCTCATAAGACCAGGTGAAAGAATCGCTATACTCCCTTAATATCTTAATTAGATCTTCTTCTACCTGTGAAGGGAGATTAGCAGAAATAATGACGGGCCTTGGGTCTTCTTCTGTTCCCAAGTTGATTTCCTTTGTAGGTTCATCCACTGCCGTCGACGGCTGGTCGAATCTTTTTAGTCCTTGTGCATATAAATCGGCAGTGTCATCTACGTTGCTGTCTTCATCTATAGGATCTTTCTCATCCAAAACCTCATAGACGCCTAATCCGTCATCGCTCCATTCCCCTTCTATTTCCTCTTCGTCTTTAATCACAATTGCTGTAGCGACGAATTCCGGGCACTTCAAAAGAGCATGACACCGCTGAGCTAGATCTTGCAAGAACCTATCAGGAATAGATCGGGAAGGACGCGCGAGCGGGCGCGGCTCAGAATGGGAAGGGTTGGACGACCCAGAACAAGACCCTACTTCTCTAGACCTAACTGACTCTACTTCTCTAGACTCGACGGGCCCTAATCCTAACCTAGGAGAGAGAAGACTTAGTGGAAGGGAAGGAGTAGGGGACTCGTGCCCCTAGGAGGAGGAGGATGGAGATAGGATAGCGTAATCTTCCACTGAAATCTCCGTTTTAAATTTGACGTTTTTTTTTTCTGGAGATCAGTAGAGACTACATAGCAAGATGGAGGAGGTGGGAGCTGCATAGGGAACAGCTCAGGGAAGATGCAATCGAAGAAGGGGTCAGAAGAAGAGAACCACATCTCGTAGAGTTGAGCATTGGGAGGAGGAGGAGTAAATAGAGTGGATAGATCAATGCGCGGGCACTTCCTGCAAGCACAAGGAATGAATAGAATCTCCGGTGGATTAATGACGGATGGATTTATCATGATAGGAGGAAGGCGGGGCATGAACTCCCTTTGCCGAAAGATGGATTGGAAGCGTGAGGGAGACCAAGAGAAGATAACTGGAGAGCTTTCCACCTTCTGCAATTTAACCGCGTGCTGCTTCTTCGGCCTCCACTGTACGAGCCGAACCTCTTGTTGCTTCTGGCGCTCCTCCTCATAAAAGAGCCTCTGCAAGGCCTGACTGTAGTCGAGCATGTCATCATCTGACCCTCCTGACAGGGAAGGCGGACTGGCAATCGGACAAACTATATCCCTTTTTGGCTGAACCGGCTTTGGAGCTAATGTGCCGGGCTGGAGAGGCCCTCTGATAAAGTGCTGACGATAATCCCAGGTAAGCGGCCCAGAATCACCCATCATAGATAATGCTGTTTCCTTGTAACCGAGACCTCGCCTACCCATTTTTCTTCCCTTAGGTATAGGCTTAGTCATCCCTTGCAGTTGCGCACCGAGGCCTCTCCCCGGTTGATAGCCCAGTTTCAATATAATGTTCCACCCCTTTGAATCCTGAATCTGCGGCTTCACTTTGACATTGACTGGAGTAGTGATGGGCTTAGGAGGTATGTAAGCCCAAGGAAAGTTTAAATCAAGCACTGACAAAACGGGTCGGCTGCTCGGCTAGAGTGTGGGAAGAACTTGATCTGAGATGGCCTTGACTGTCTGCACCGTGGACAAGCTCTTGACTTTGACGACCCTCCATTGGAAGGGGAATTTAACGCACTGATGTGCGGTGGAGGGTACGGCGCCAAGCGTGTCAATCCAGGGATGGCCCAAGATAGCCTTGAACATAGGGTCGATATCGAGAACATAGAATTCCACGGCCATAGCAAGGGGCCCGAGCTCTGCCTGAATGGTGATTATCCCGTGACATGCTCGCCTTGAGTTGTCATATGCTGCTATAGTGGTGGGAGTAGGCCGTAGTAACTCTTCAGATATGTTGCATGCTCGGAGGGTGCTAAGTGGACAAACATTAATTGAGGCCCCTGTGTCAACCAGTGCTGCTTCAATGTTGACCTTGTTCAGGGTAATTGTTATGCAGAGCGGCATTTGCCGAGCCCCCGGAGGTGCAAGCTCGGTTTCTGAGAACGTAATTGCCGGCCCTTTGGAGATAGTTGCTAGTGCCGTTGGTAAGCTGTCGACTGCCATGTCTTCACTAACCATCACCTTCTGTAGGAAATCCCTCAGTGCATCCTGATGAAGGGTAGACCTTTTGATCAGCTCCAGCACGGATATCTTAGCGGGTACCCGATCCAGATGATGTAGCAAGTCATATTGGGTACCCGACAGAGGCTCAGCTTCCTCTTGCTCGGCCGTTGGCTGGGTGGACTGGGGATTAGAAGTAGTAACGTAATTCCTATGGAACATCTTCCCGCTCCTTAAGGCACAGTTTGCCGCAGCCTCCGAAGAGAGTATGATGGGCCCTGTAGGGTGGATGAGTGGGACAGGTGGTGCGGGGGAGGTGATTTGGTGGAGCGTAGGGTTGGTGAGGTTAATGGGGGGTGAGCGGATGATAGGTGAGGGATTGTGATGTGACACGACCTAGGGGGTTCTTCACATGATCAAATGACCCTTGGACCTAGCAAGCAACCAACGCACGAACCGGTGACTTTACTCGGGCGGACTCACCCGCTAAGCGCACTCTTGTGCCCATAGGCAAACCGGTGATAGTGGTGAGGGTCCGGGACGGGCCCTTGCTGCTCCGAGGGTTGGCTAGCTTAGGATTGGACCTCTCAAGGGTCCTAGGATGTCCACTCTCATAGACGGCCAGCACGCCGAGGGCGTGGGTATTAACGGTTCACTCACAACTCACCCGCGGTAATCATTCATTCACAAGCAAATTTGAGTTCGGGCACTCCACTTACCACCGACGGCACTAAGTTACAATACTACTCAAGCAAGGAAATTTCAGCAAAGAGGAGTGTGCAGTGGCTCACCTAGTCGGTGTGAAGACACCGATCCCGGTCGGAGACGAGGGCGAGCGAGGAAGCGTGGGCTTACCCGCACGCCGCGCCGGAGAAGCTTCAACCTGAAATTGTAAATTACATGCACTACACCCCATGCAAGGGGGGGGGGGGGGTTCTTGGGGTGGGGATTAAGGTGTTACAATCAAAACTACCACCACGCAGGGTGGGGCCTTCAGCCGGCCAAGCGGGGTGGGGAAAATAAGGTAAAGAATGTCGGTTGAGTGTGGATGCCGAATCTGCCGGTTATCTGCGAACAGGGACAGTGGGGCGGTGTAATGACCGTAGATCCTTCTCACGAATTTTGCCGATAGCGAGACTGGCGGCAAAAGCTTCGTAACAGGTACAGGAACACTTCAGATTTTTGTGAATTTCTTCTGAGACCGTGGCTGACCGGAGCAGAGGTTGGAACAGGACATGAGGTTTTCTGATCCACAGTTGCAGACTTCTGGCAGCAGGTTGCAGAGGACGCCACGCACTCTCCCGAACTCCGATCAGCACGAAACCAGTGTTGACGTCTTCGTGGTCAAAGTAGATTTCAGCCGAAGGTAACGGAGCTGCAATCAGAGGTCGAGGGCGGTCGGTGTACCCTGAATAGTTGGCACTGGTCGGAGTAGACAGCAGGAGACAGAACTGGAGAGCTCGGGGGAGAAAATTCGTAACTCCTTCCTCCGGCAGCCGAATGAGGTTCTGTTTCTTGATCTTGGAAGAAGACTAGCAGAGGAAGAACTTTGATGAAGGGGCTTCAGCCTGAATCCGCTAGGGTTCATCGTGGCAGAGTGATCTCTCCGGTTCTGATGCTTGGCAGGGAGGGTTCCGCGCAGTCGTGGGAGAATGGAGTTCCTGGACAGCCCTGAGCTCCGATGAAGACGAAACCACTTTGGTGTCGAAGAGGACAGGCAGACGCTTCCACGGATGTATCTTGGCCCTTCAGAATCGCCCGCAGAAAGCCGTGGTCACCTCTGCAAGTTGGTACTCTTCTTCTGATCTGCAACTGAAACTGTAGGTTGAAGATGACGGGGGGGAATGGGGTATGTGGGAGGGGAAATGGGGGTGGATGAGTGTAGGAGTGACCCCTGGTTGTAAGGGGGTCTTGGAGGGGGTGTTCCAAGGTGTGTATGAGCGAGAATGGGGTCTAGAAGGTGGTGTTTGCAGTGGGTGAGAGGGGAGCTACGAATTTGGGATGGGTGGGGAAGAGAGAAGGAGAGATCTTTCTCCAAAATTTGAAAATGGACTAATGTGGTTAGTGGGGCTTTGGGAATGGGAAGAGTTGTGTTGGGGAAGGGAATGGGTGCTTGGGGTAGTGGGAAGGGTGCTTGGGGAAGTGGGTGGGGTAGTTGGGGGTTGGGAGGTGGAGCTAGGATTGGTGGAAGCTCCCTTGGGACTAGGGGGTGGAGTAATGGTGGCTTGGGGAAGTGGAGGGTCTTAAATGAGGTGGGTAGCTAGTGGAGGTGGTTGGGGAAGGGAGGAGAGAGAAGCAAATTCGGAATTGGGTGTTGAGGAGAGAGAAAGTGGAGTGAAAAAGAGAGATTAAGAGAGGGAAGGGTGGGGAATCTCTCCCCTAGGGCATCTCACCCAAGAAATGTTGGAATCACTCCACTAAACTAAGCTTTGGACTCTCAAATGGCATTTTTTCATTGATTGATTCATTGATTGATTAAGTTCAAATGGAGGAAATGGGGTCCTATATATAGGAAACCCACATTTCTACAAAAGACCCTGACAAAAGCCTCATTGACAAATAACCGAAGGGGTAGGAGAGCTCATTGGGCCAAGCCCAAAGAAATGGGCCCAATTAGCACATTACACAATCTAATGACACTCAAACATAGGAAAATAAATGCTAGACCTAGGGAAATGACTCAAATAAAATGAAAATTACATCAATGACTCAAATAAAAATTACATAGGACTCAAAATTAAATGACTAGACCATGCCTGATGAAATAGGAGGTGATGTCTCATCATACTCCTGGGGTGCAAAGAACTCGACTCCGTCGAGTATGAGTCCACCGGGGGGAGAAGAGGTCCTCCGACGCAACTCCGAGCAAGCTTCAACCTCCAAACTCAACCTCACGTTCGCAACCAGGGGACGACGCTTCAACTCCTCAAGGTGGCTTGGACACACCCTCTTGCCGATGATAGTACCTTGCTTGCCCAGTATTGCCTCCGTGTGCACACGTCGGGCTCTCAAGTTGTTATGTGGAAGCTCTCTGAGGGTGTCGCTCACAAAGATGGGGGTAGGCTCAAGGTGCTCACTAGGATCTACCGCGGTGCCCTTAGAGGGTGCTAGATCCGTTACATGAAAAGTGAGGTATATCCTAAAATCCCATGAGTAAATCCAACCCATAAGCCAGGTTGCCAAAGCCACTTGGAACATGGAAGGTCCAAGTCCTCGTGCCCTCGATTTGGAGGTGGCCCTAAGGTAGAGCCATTCCAAAACCACCATCGTGAGGTTGCCTTCTTGGAATTCGAAGTGCCACTCGTGAGTTTTTGCCCGCTTATTACGACCCTCACCGCCCATTGCTAGATGCTTGCTTGAATGAGTATGCCTTGAGCTACGGTGCGGTGTGGGTGGGAAGTGTGTGGTATGCAAAGGGGGACCGGGGCAACCAAAAGTAGACCTATCATGTAATGATGCAGTGTAGACTTCGGTCAACCTAGGTGGGCCGGGGCACCCGTAGGTGGCCCTATCATGCAAAGTGGTGATAAATATCGGGGGACCCGGACATCCGTAGATGCCTTTGACATGTGTATGACTAATGTGAAGTGAGGGAGGGCCGGGGCATCCATATGTGTCCCTTTCATGTATGGGTGTGATGAGTGCCGGGGGACCCGGACATCCGTGAATGCTCCTATCATGTTTAAGACTTATGATGAATGACGGTGGCCCATTACATCCGAATATGGAACTCTCATGCTTAAGACTCATGATGAATGGAGGTGGACCATTACATCCAAAAATGGTCCATTCATGCTTCCTACTTGACATGTGGGTGTTGTGAATGAATGGACCCGTCTTATGAATCATGCCAAGTGATGTGTTATGCCAAGACTTATGCATTCCTTTCCCAAAGATGACTTCCATGTGTATGGGTGTGGGATGGCCTTTGAACTTCCATGTGAAAGGGTCAAAAGGATCTAGGAAGGTGGGCATTATGGAGAGGGGGTCTTCTTTGCTTCCTAGGCATATGTTGTCTATGGTGATGGTTCCCTTTGTGTGGCCCAAGTCTTGGAAGAGGTGTTCTTGGTCCAACATGGTTGGTTGGGGTAGGGAAAGGGGAGTTGTGGGTAAGGTGGGTGTATTACATGGGTACCTAGACTCCCATTAGAAGGGATCAAAGGGGTCATGGACTGGGCTTCCTAGAGGAAGGAACTCTATGTCCACATGGTCCACGCATGGTGGGTCATCCTTCCCCAAGGTAACTGGACCAAGATCTTTAGTGGGCCAGTCGGTCAAGGTACTTGGGATCTTAATGGTAGTGGAGTGGACCATGATGGGTTCTTCATCCATGGGGAGAATGAGAAGGAGGTCACTAGTGTAGCAACCAATGGTGTAGACTGAGGTGATAGAACCAACACATGGGTGGATGAGACTAAGTCTTCTTGGGTGGGCCTCTCCTATGATCAATAAGCAAGTCAACTTTAGTTGCCATTCTAAACCCTTGATGAGATCATCCCAACTATTTACCTCATAGTAGGATTGGAATGTGGTGTGATAGGAGTTAATGGGTGCTAATTGGAAAGGATGCTCCATGGTTGGGTTTTGAAAGTACAAGGTATGAGGGATGGGATTTTGCTTGAGTCATTTGATGATGAGTTCTCCTAGGGTCACCACCTTTTGCATGAGATTGAGTGGTTTGGGGAGGTATGTGTTTGTTTGGACGGGGATGAGTTGATGTCCTTCTTCCTTATTGATAGGAGTATGAATTTCCTTGAATGTGGGGAAGGGATTTGGATTGGTGTCCAATCTCGGGGATTTGGTCTTGTGGGCCGGGTTTTCCTCATGTTCACTCATGACCTTGTTCATTCTTCGAAGTGGGTTGAGAGGGCATGGTGGCCAGGTATGGGGCCCCGGTGGGTGAGGGAACAAAAGGTTGTTGAAACCATAGGCTCTCGGGAGATGTGGGGGATGAAGTAGGCAAGACCAACGCAATGGGTGGAAGGTGGTATTCCGTTCATCAAGCCATTGTTTCCCTAGGATTATGCAAGGGCCTTCCAAAGTTCCAATTTGACACCAAGCTCCATCAAAGTATTTGGTCTCTCCAAACCTTTTATGGAATTCAATGAAGACTAGGTCTCCATTGTGCACAATTTGTCCGGTCGTAGAGAGGGTGGCTACAATGTCGGGGGATACCCAATTATCTTCTACCATGTAGATGAAGTCAATTTCTGTGGGGCTCCCATTAGGTAGGTATGCTTGGGATATGATGGGAATTGGGGCTTTTTGGTCTGTAGACTCAATGACAATGGGAGGTGGATAATGCATGGAACGATCCGATGAGAACTCTAATGCAAGCATGCCCATGGACTTGACTTGATAGAGACAAGTCAATGACTTGCTCTGATACCACTTGATGTGACACGACCTAGGGGGTTCTTCACATGATCAAATGACCCTTGGACCTAGCAAGCAACCAACGCACGAACCGGTGACTTTACTCGGGCGGACTCACCCGCTAAGCGCACTCTTGTGCCCTTAGGCAAATCGGTGATAGTGGTGAGGGTCCGGGACGGGCCCTTGCTGCTCCGAGGGATGGCTAGCTTAGGATTGGACCTCTCAAGGGTCCTAGGATGTCCACTCTCATAGACGGCCAGCACGCCGAGGGCGTGGGTATTAACGGTTCACTCACAACTCACCCGCGGTAATCATTCATTCACAAGCAAATTTGAGTTCGGGCACTCCACTTACCACCGACGGCACTAAGATACAATACTACTCAAGCAAGGAAATTTCAGCAAAGAGGAGTGTGCAGTGGCTCACCTAGTCGGTGTGAAGACACCGATCCCGGTCGGAGACGAGGGCGAGCGAGGAAGCGTGTGCTTACCCGCACGCCGCGCCGGAGAAGCTTCAACCTGAAATTGTAAATTACATGCACTACACCCCATGCAAGGGGGGGGGGGTTCTTGGGGTGGGGATTAAGGTGTTACAATCAAAACTACCACCACGCAGGGTGGGGCCTTCAGCCGGCCAAGCGGGGTGGGAAAATAAGGTAAAGAATGTCGGTTGAGTGTGGATGCCGAATCTGCCGGTTATCTGCGAACAGGGACAGTGGGGCAGTGTAATGACCGTAGATCCTTCTCACGAATTTTGCCGATAGCGAGACTGGCGGCAAAAGCTTCGTAACAGGTACAGGAACGCTTCAGATTTTTGTGAATTTCTTCTGAGACCGTGGCTGACCGGAGCAGAGGTTGGAACAGGACATGAGGTTTTCTGATCCACAGTTGTAGACTTCTGGCAGCAGGTTGCAGAGGATGCCACGCACTCTCCCGAACTCCGATCAGCACGAAACCGGTGGTGACGTCTTCGTGGTCAAAGTAGCTTTCAGCCGAAGGTAACGGAGCTGCAATCAGAGGTCGAGGGCGGTCGGTGTACCCTGAATAGTTGGCACTGGTCGGAGTAGACAGCAGGAGACAGAACTGGAGAGCTCAGGGGAGAAAATTCGTAACTCCTTCCTCCGGCAGCCGAATGAGGTTCTGTTTCTTGATCTTGGAAGAAGACTAGTAGAGGAAGAACTTTGATGAAGGGGCTTCAGGCTGAATCCGCTAGGGTTCGTCGTGGCAGAGTGATCTCTCAGGTTCTGATGCTTGGCAGGGAGGGTTCCGCGCAGTCGTGGGAGAACGGAGTTCCTGGACATCCCTGAGCTCCGATGAAGACGAAACCACTTTGGTGTCGAAGAGGACAGGCAGACGCTTCCACGGATGTATCTTGGGCCTTCAGAATCGCCCGGAGGAAGCTGTGGTCACCTCTGCAAGTCGGTACTCTTCTTCTGATCTGCAACTGAAACTGTAGGTTGAAGATGACGGGGGGGAATGGGGTATGTGGGAGGGGAAATGGGGGTGGATGAGTGTAGGAGTGACCCCTGGTTGTAAGGGGGTCTTGGAGGGGGTGTTCCAAGGTGTGTATGAGGGAGAATGGGGTCTAGAAGGTGGTGTTTGCAGTGGGTGAGAGGGGAGCTACGAATTTGGGATGGGTGGGGAAGAGAGAAGGAGAGATCTTTCTCCAAAATTTGAAAATGGACTAATGTGGTTAGTGGGGCTTTGGGAATGGGAAGAGTTGTGTTGGGGAAGGGAATGGGTGCTTGGGGTAGTGGGAAGGGTGCTTGGGGAAGTGGGTGGGGTAGTTGGGGGTTGGGAGGTGGAGCTAGGATTGGTGGAAGCTCCCTTGGGACTAGGGGGTGGAGTAATGGTGGCTTGGGGAAGTGGAGGGTCTTAAATGAGGTGGGTAGCTAGTGGAGGTGGTTGGGGAAGGGAGGAGAGAGAAGCAAATTCGGAATTGGGTGTTGAGGAGAGAGAAAGTGGAGTGAAAAAGAGAGATTAAGAGAGGGAAGGGTGGGGAATCTCTCCCCTAGGGCATCTCACCCAAGAAATGTTGGAATCACTCCACTAAACTAAGCTTTGGACTCTCAAATGGCATTTTTTCATTGATTGATTCATTGATTGATTAAGTTCAAATGGAGGAAATGGGGTCCTATATATAGGAAACCCACATTTCTACAAAAGACCCTGACAAAAGCCTCATTGACAAATAACCGAAGGGGTAGGAGAGCTCATTGGGCCAAGCCCAAAGAAATGGGCCCAATTAGCACATTACACAATCTAATGACACTCAAACATAGGAAAATAAATGCTAGACCTAGGGAAATGACTCAAATAAAATGAAAATTACATCAATGACTCAAATAAAAATTACATAGGACTCAAAATTAAATGACTAGACCATGCCTGATGAAATAGGAGGTGATGTTCTCATCAGATTGGTGGAAGGCACGGCGGTGATGGACGTCGATGCGGGTGGAGGGAAGGCTAGTGGATGTTTGAGAGTGGGCGAAGGATTAGGTGGTGGTGTGATGATAGTGAGGGGAGTAAGTATTGGACGGTATGATGGGATGGAGAGCGGTAGAGGGTTTGCTGGAGCGGGTGTGGAAGGTAAGACGAGCGGAGAGGGTGTCGGTTGTGTAGGGAGGATGAAGGAATGGTTGCGGAGGTTGTGGTGGAAGGCCATTACTTGCGGTGTGGCGCCATCATCATCGAAAGAGCACCCGGTGTTGGGGGCCAGGGGTTGAACAACGTTTACTTGTGCTGGTGCCGGTGGCTGCTGCTGAGGAGCGGGTGGATGATTCGGCATCGGGTTCTGATGGATGCCCAGGTCTTGTACTTGCTGCGGTTGCTGCTGTTGTGGCGGCTGCTGCGGCTGCGGTGCTTGATGCTGCTGCACTTGCTGCCCCTGCGGCTGCCTTCTCTTCTCTTTAATCTCAACAATGGCCCTATGCATTTCGGCCCAGTCGATTCTCTGCCCCTCATGAAGGTCATATACCAGATCTCGGAACTGAAAGCATCCTTCTATGGTATGGCCCGGCTGCCTATGGAACATGCAATATTTAGTCTGATCAACCGCCGGGTTCCAAACAGGTCGTTCCGGAGGAAGTTGGATTGCATTTATTGACATGAGTGCCGAGAAAATATCTGTAAGTGTCTCTGGCAATGGAGGATACTGGGCTCTCCTGGGAGCCGGGCGCTTGCTATTAGGGTTGTTGTTGTTGTAGCCGTTGGGTGGAGGACGTTATGGTATTGTGATGGTGGCGGTGGTTGTTGTGGAATGGTGAAGGTGTTTTGAGGAATGGTGAAGGCGGGGGGAGGGTTTTGTGGAGTGGCCTGGAAGCTTTGTGGAGCGGGGTTTTGTGGATTGCGGGGGTTTTGGTTGTAGCGGAAGGGTGCGGCCTGAAATGGAAAAGCAACGGCTTGTACTTGCTCGTTTGTTTGGACTCCCTCGGTAACCGGCCCTTGTGGTTTCTTGTGGTACTTGGGCTTTTGGTTTTCGAAGAGAGAATGAATAGGGGAGTCCTTGAATTGAGTCAGTATGAAGCGCGCCCGGCTGTAGAGTTGACGCATGTTAGCTATATCATTCATTGCCAGGATGTTGCGGAAAGTCGGCGTGGCATTGGAGATCAGCAATTTGACCTTCTCTTCCTCCGGAATATGTCCAGGCACTCTGGCGGCCATCTGCCTCCACCTGTCTGCATAGGTGGCGAAGTCTTCCTCCGGTTTCATCTTTTCGGCTACTAGGTCTGTAAATGAATATTCTGGCCCGACCCTGTCTTGAAACCGCTGAATGAATTTGTCCTTGACTACCTTGAAACTTTCGGCCTCTTCCAGTGGCAAAGAATAGAACCATTCCAGAGCAACTCCATCTAAGGATCGGCGGAATAAATACGCCATGAGGTGATCATCATATTGGAACTGCGCCGATTCATATAGAAAATCCCTCACATGGATAAAGGGATTGCTGTTCCCATCGTACTTGAGATAGTTGGGGAGCTCTGATTGCGGAGGGAACCGAATGTTCTGGAAGCTCGGAATAGGAATATCGGCCAAGGATTGTGGGCCAACCCTTTTCTGGAAAAAATCGAGTTGTTGCTGCATGGCAGCCCACTTGCCAAGCAAGTCCTGCTCTTGGGAGGGAGCAGGGGTAGTGAAGGACGCCGATTGTATTTGAGGAGCGGATGGAATGACTGTAGCAGAAAGGGGAGGCCCATAGGCATGAGTAGAAGGATAGATAGTGGAAATAGGGGGCCTGTAAGAAGGATATTGAGCCTGAGATATACCCGGATGGGAGTGAGTTTGGGCCACCCCTTGCTGAGGGTGTAAGAAATCAGAAGGATTCATGAGAAGCTGTGAAGCCACCGAACCAGAATTGTGATGATCCACCTGGACGAAAGAAGGGATAGGCGATTTCCCTTTATCAAAAGACTGATGGGTTGAATTGGAAGATTGGCCCATCTCCATGCCGGCGAAAGTGATGGTCCGAGGTTGGACCGGGGTGAGGTCAATCGGAGTGGGCTGAACGGACGGCCCAATAATGGAAGGATTAGATTGACCTTGAATAGCGGCGGAGGGAGAAGCGTTGGACCCTTGCATAGCTTGATATTGGACTTGAAGTTGGGTCGGGTCCAATTGGGCCATCATGTGAAGGACAGAGCCCGCGGAAGGAGTAGAAAGAGAAGGGGTACCTTGACTACC
Organism: Amorphophallus konjac; assembly: GCA_022559845.1. Classification (NCBI taxonomy): domain Eukaryota; kingdom Viridiplantae; phylum Streptophyta; class Magnoliopsida; order Alismatales; family Araceae; genus Amorphophallus; species Amorphophallus konjac. The sequence continues at coordinate 283,229,087 of CM040126.1, read as the reverse complement.
TCCCACAGATGTGGAGGACGGGAGAGGGGCAGTCCCTTCTCCGGAGGGAAAGGTGGCAACCCTAGGGGGGTTCTCAAGGAGCCCTTGAGGAAGAGAGTCCTCTTGGGAACGCGGGGGGTTGGAATAGAACATGAAGGGAGAAGCGACTCGAGAGGACGATTCAGACGGACGAAAATAACTCCACATGCAACGGACAACTTTGACAAAAAGCAAAAACAACCAACACAAAGTACACAATAAGCAACCGAACTTAGGTGATTTTAGCAAGATGTAAGTGGTAAAAGATGGAGACACTCAAAAATCAAGCAAGTTGTTTAGAATGATGCGACAAGATTTTTATGATTTCTCCTTTGGAACTTTAGTGAATTGATCGATATGTATTCTCAACAATGGGTTCCTAATAGGAGATGGATATGGGACTTGGTTTGATTCTAAGTGTAACCACTCAACCACCTATGCAACCCTAGACACGGGGTGGGAAAGGTACAACCAGCCCGGCGTCCGTGTGGGAATCCACGGCTTGCGGGGACTTATGGAGGTCCCTGCTGTGATTTCCTAGTCGGCCCCAAGGAATATGGAGACGAGAGGTCCTCACAACAAGGTAGGAAAATGTAATCTAATGTATGAAAAGATGAATGACCCAATATGCACCGGAGTGCATGCAAAGTGTAGCCTAACAATCTAACAATCAATAGTGCACACCATGATATGCAGATATGAGCAAAGCAAGAAGGAGGTCAAGTATCACCCAAGCAATAAATCATAGCAAAAACTGCGGAAATCAATGCACCTCGGATGCGTACCTGCCAGGAGAATAACGGTCGAAGGACCCTGCGTCAGAGAACAATAACGGACGAAGGCCAGACCTGCCAGATAATATATAATGCAGGGGGATGAGACCGTCGGATGAGCCAGAGAACAAAAACCAAACAGAAATAACCGAGAAACCCGTGGGAGCTCTCACAGCAGAACCAATGTGGCGGTCTAATGCCCCTGCGTCAGAGAACTGTGACGTTGGGACACCTGGCCGTCAGAGCACTCAGAAAACCAGAATATGCAGTAATCAAAGGGGAAACAAAGGGTAACTCAACAAGCAGATGATGGCAGGTTTTAAACAAGAATCAAGAGCACGATTGGCACAAGCTGTCCCACCGTGATCGCCAAAAAATTATCTGTTGATATTTATTTGCCTATCTTTTATCTTACTTTTGAGGTTTGCAAAGTAATATGACAAGATGACAAACAAGCAATCAAAGATCTACTCAAACCTGTGAACATGTGAACATGAACCTAGGCAATCATAGCCAGCTCTAGCATGGGCATGCTACCTCAATCAAATTACGCTAAGGAAAAGGAAAACACACGCCGGGGCGTGGAGCAAGGAATAAATAAAAACACACCGCTAGGGGTGGAACAAGCAAGGAAAATAAAGAAGATATGAAGAAGACAGCTAATGCCCAATACCAAGGAAAGATGTGATCGCCACCAAAGTAAACACAAGTCAAAGACCTGAATATACCTTGGAAATAAGTGGATGAAGCACCCGCCCACGGGAGAGAAAACCAAGGAAAGTCTGCAGATCAACTTGGAAGTAACAGCCAGAACCCTGTGCGTCGCTTGGAAGTGACGCCGCACGATAGACCGCCGGAAGATAGTGACGTGCCTGCACCAGACCGTCAGGTAACCTGCAGTAGTAAAGCTTGAATTCTTTTAACTCCAACTCTTCCAGCCGGCTAGAAGACTTGGGCCTCGTGCTAATGAACCTGTAAACCTGCCAAAGAAGTAGAAAGACAAGACAAGACAACCTCAATTAGCCCTTTTCACAAGCATAGCATCAATTCTTAAAGAGCTTAAGAACATCAAAAGGAGAGGGGATTACCGGGGAGTTTTGGTTTTTTAACCCCTCTGGGTGTTTTAAAAGTTTGGGAGGATGTTTGTATGCTTAAAGAACAGTGAAAAACGTAGAGGAAGAGGAGGGACAATGCTTTAATTGAGGAAAACCAAGGAAGAACTCAAGCATGCAATGATGAACTTGAAAGACAAAACCAAAGTACTCCCTTGATTAGAAGATGGATGGACGTGGGAAGCAGCTCCTCCTGGATGAAGATGGCTCCTGAGTTCGGCAGCACTTCGTCGTGAATTCAAATCTTCCTCTCCTTTCGGCCATGAAGTCAAGGGTTCTTTTTATAGACCCTCAAACTCTTAGGTCGAGCAGAGGATAATTCAGCAAGTTAAAGAGATAACTCTTAGCAAATCCTTGAAGATAATATCACCAAGAGTCCATAGAAACAAACGGGGGTCCTGAGGATCAGATTTGAACGGAATAACATCCATCCAAATCCTTATCTCGACCACGAAGTAGCAGAGAAAAGGCCTGAACTGCCAGGACTCTCGGAAGGAAGTAACGACTCCACGATAGACCGCCACTTGGAAGTAACGCATCAAGGAACGACCGCCATTTTCAACCCTACCCCAAAGAGATAAGATCAACGGGAAGAAGACCCAACAAGCTGGACTCTTCAAGGAAGCGACGGCCAAGGCATAGGGCGTCAGAATGAAACAACGGCTGGACGACAGACCGTTATTATCAACATGGAATTAAAAAGATAAGCTCTGAACACGAGGCCTTAAGCCTTAAGACTCTTCAAAGAGTAACGGTCCAGGACCCATCCGTCAGAAGGAAGCAACGCGCCTGACTGGGACCGTTATTAACATTGAGGTTCAAAAATAGAGTGAAGGATTTGCTAAGATTCATCCAACGAAATGCCACCGGGAGCCACATCTTAATCCAGTAATTAAGACCCAAGAAATAGGCTTCAACTAATCAAGAGACTCAATGAAGGGTGAACAACTCTGAGCATCATATAGAATGACATAAGGAGATGACCCGACTTATTGGGTATAAAACGGGTGTCAATAGCTATACCCTTTTAGCATTGTCTGGATAGAAGTGGGTCGACCCCCCTTCCTGATGGGTCGACCCCCCAGATCGGCAAGTCTATACAACGCCATTTTGTTCATGCATCATATCTCCATGTCTACACACTGCATTTAGGCAAAGTCTGCACATTGGTAGAGTCTGTACATCGCCTTCAAAGCCTTCCAAGTCTATACATCCATAGTTGAACATCAAAGTCTACACATCACCTCATTTCTTCAGAGTCTATACATCTTCAGTGCATGAGTGTCTTACAAGTCTATACATTACCTTTGGGCATCCAAGTCTGTACATTGGGCTCTTCATTCAAAGTCTGTACAGCGCCATGTACATATTCTTCAAAGTCAATACATTGCACTGTAGATGCATCGAAGGGAAGTATGCTCATCGGACTGTTCATGAGAAGTCTATACATTGGAAGTGTGTACATTGTTCAGCTGCCTTGATCAAGTCTGTACAGCGAGCAGCGTCCTTGTGCCTCAAGCTATTCTCCAAGTCTATACATCGCTTCAGGCACTCCTGTGCAAAGTCTATACATTGTCTCTTTTACCTACGTTGCTCGAAACAAAGTCTATACACTGCTGGATGATCAAGTCTGCACATTGGCAGCTTTCCCTACGTTCTGGCCAAGCCTATACATTCATACCTTTCCCTACGTACTGGCCAAAGTCTACACATCGTCGTGTTCAAGCCTTTCAAGTCCATACATTGGTCGGTGGCAAGTCTGTACACTGGTGGAGCATTTAAGTCTGAACATTCACAAAGTCTACACATCGGCCCTGTAGCATTGTCTAGACAAAGTCTATACATCGGCACTGTAGCTTGCATAGCTCAAGTCTGTACATTGGGCTTCCACGTGAAGTCTATACGTTGTTCTCTCAGCTTCTTCAAGTCTATACATTGGTCGGTGGCGAGTCTGTACAGAGCACTGTTTCAGGCACTCAAGTCTATACAGAGTCTTCATCTTCTAAAGTCTATACATTCAGTTGGGAAGTCTATACATTCATTTATCTAAAGCTTCATCAAGTCTGTACAACGCTGCTTTGTCAAAGCCTATACATCGTAGCTGTGTTGAAGTCTGTACGGCCAGTCTCTTGACAAAGTCTATACATCACAATGTCTGTACTTCACTGTGTCAAGCCTCCCAATGTCTGTACATCACTGTGTCAAGCCTCCCAAGTCTGTACAACCACTGTCTCACTTGGACTTGAAGTCTATACGGTGGTCCGTCTCTGTAATCGTCTCAAGCTGCAAGTCTGTACAGAGTCTGGCAGCCTACAGTCCATCGTCTCTTCAAGTATGTACAGCCTTCGCGTATGCATCTTAAAGTCTAAACATTGTGGGGCTTCGAATCTTCAAGTCCATACATCCATGCATCATGGGTCGACCCCTTTCTTTGATGCGTCGACCCCCCCAGACTACCAAGTCTATACATCAGCCTTTGCATTGCAAGTCTATACAGCGTGCATTGTTCAAAACAAGTCTGCACAGTCATTGTCTATTGGCATCACTAAGTCTATGCATTGCTTGTGCATCATAGTCTGTACAGTGTCTCAAGTTGGCTAAGTCTATACACTCTCTCACATTGTACACACTTGCTTCATTGCTGTTGCTAAGTCTATACATCGGTTGGGTCGTTAAGTCCATACAATGCATATGTTCATCAAAGTCCATACATTGCATTGTCTTCAACCAAGTCTATACATTCTGTTCCTTTGATCAGCAAGTCTATACACACTTCAGCATATGTGCATCCCCTTCAAAGATGAAGTGTATACATCCTTCCAAGCATTCAAGTCTACACACTCCTTATTAAGCCTTTGCATCGAAGTCTATACAGCATGTGTCTTGTATGAAGTCTATACAGCCTGTGGCTTTTACATCAACTGAACGTTCTTCAGTAGAGTATACACTCTTCAGAAGTTAAAGTCTGAACATCCTTCTGTGAAGACTGTATACACTCAGTTGACCTTCAACCCTATACACTCGATATCACCTTCAAGTCTATACACTCGATTGTTAGGCCTTCAACCCTATACACTCGATTGTTAAGCGTTCAAGCCTATACACTCTATCCTTCACACGAAGTCTGTATACTCAGTTAACCTTCAAGACTATACGCTCAAGCTGCATCTTGCCTGTACACATTTTGTTAACAGCCTGAACCAAGTATATACATCCAACTGATATCTTCTTATGTATGTGTGACAGGTACTGTTCGTAAAGCCTATGAAGTGCACGTGATGCGAGGTTGGCACCTGGCACGTGATCCGAGGATAACGCCCTAATTGCTACAGCTATAAATACACAGCCGCCTCCATCTGGAGAAGATGGATAAAAAGAATAACAGATCAGATAAGAAAGAGGAAGAGAGTGATCGAGATAGAAGATAGAGCTGCAGAAAGGCAGTGAGCAGAAGAAGAAGAAAGAAGAAGAAGAAAGAGAAGAAAAAGAAGAGTGCGAAGAAGAGGGAGCTAGAGCAAAGGAAGCTTCAACTGAAGATTAGTTTCTGCTAGACCGTGGATCAAATCCAGGCCAGTCAGCTCCTGCGAGAGCCACAGTTTGATTTTATTTTTCCAGCTTTCTGTTGCTGCGTTTTTGTTTTTCCTTTTAACAATTCCCCAGTTGTTCTTCCGATTCTCTAGTGTGAGGTCGGGTTCCCTCCGGTTGGGAGGAAGAGAGGTCCGAGACCTCTAGTTTGCAGGTGACTTGGTGTCACCTGTGCTTCCCTCTGGGTTTCAGAGGAAGAGAGACTTAGGTCTCTAGGTCCCCTCCGGTTTGGAGGAAGGGAGGATTGTTCCTCCGGTTCTGGTCTTGTGGGTTGCAAGACTAGGTCTTCCCTCCTTGTCTGGAGGAAGAGAGACTTGCGTCTCTGGTTTCCAAGTGGCTGGGAGTCAATTGGGGTGTCCCTCCGGTTGGGAGGAAGAGGGGAGGTTGTTCCCCTGGTCAAGCTGTGTGGCAGCAATTTGTTGCAGATTGAGTCTACAGTTTCTATCCTAGCTAGTGGAAGCCTCACTCCGGTTTGGAGTGAGGGGTGGACGTAGGTCTTTGGACCGAACCACCTAAAAAATCTTGGTGTTCTCTTGTGGTTTGTTTTTCCTTATATGTTATTTTCTCTTCTGCGATCTTTAGATGTTTGCTTAGGAGCGTGTGAGAGCTAATAGATTTGTGTTGTCTTGCTGAGTTGCTTCTAAGTATTTTCAGCACATTTCATCAACTGCTTTTTGAAGAGGTGAAATCTCGCGCTATATCCTGAGCGGGCTGTGGATCACCAGAAGATGAACTGCAAGACAAGGAAACGTATCAGAGGGCCCAGGGGGTTTCCCTGGGGGAAAACCCTCCGATGGCTAAGTCAGTAGAGTTGTGGTGGAAGCAATAATGGGGAGGAGAAAAACTGGCGCGCGAGATTCCTCTCCACCAGAGGGTGAAGCGGATTGCTCAGGAGTTTGGGTGTATGAGTACCTTAATGGCTCCTTCTTTCCACCGGAGGGTATCCCTGGTTTAAATAGTGCACCGCCTTCAGGAGTCTTGCAAGCTGAGGGGTCTCCGACGGGAGTTACGTCCTCAACGTGGGCTTTCATGGCCTTATCGTGGGAACGTTATCGCCTCGAAGTCTGGCGGCTTCTTGATTCCCCTATCCGTTGGGGACTCTTAACGGCAGCACGAACGGATAATGTCTAATCTGGCCGAGCTTCTGAAACGCCAGCCCTGTCCAGGTGATGAGCATAGCTCGGCGAAAGAGGGGTCGTATAGGTCGGCTAATGCCTGTCTCTCCCAGGCGGGGAAACGGCTTGGGCCGGACCCACCTTGTGACCTAACCATTACTCGGGCCCTCCGAGCCTAGGGGCCGCCGGGGAGAGTTGGTTCCTCGAGTATTTGTTCATTGGGCTTTTCTTTCCTGAGTGGGCCTTGTGGGCTGTCACTCAGGTGAGCTTGCCTCGTTGGACCCTGTTGGGTCTTGTTGGGCTGCTCTTTGGGTGGGCTACAGAAATCCCCCTCTCCACTTGTCCCCCTCCTACTCCCGAGCCATGGAGGCTCGGTCGAGTAGCTTTTGAGGCTTTGGACCGGCGTGGCTCAGGTGGGTGGAATTCTGTTGGCGTTATGGAGCCACGTATAGTGGTCGCCTGGGCCCGTAATGATGATCCTGACGGATTTGAAATGAAGGGGCCCCCCTTTTCTCGGAGCACGGAACGATGCGCCACCTTCCTCCGGGATTTTATAGGCGTTGGGCGCTGTTCGTCGTTCTAGGCTTCTCAGGGTTTTAGGCTTTCCTTAGTTTCTTTGCTTCTGGGGCTCCTTGATGCGCCGTGAGGGCACAGTGGAGGCGCAAAGTCTTGCGGCGGCGTTTGAGAAGTTGGCGAGGATAACCGCGGAGGCGATCCGGCAACTTCTTTCCCCCCCGGAGTCTTCGAGCTCGCGCAAGGGATCATCTTCCAACTCGATGACGGATCGGCCTTTGGAAATCAGGCAGGTGAGGCGGGAGCCCGTCCCCAACTGCAGTGAGTTGGGGGAGGCCGAGGTGAGGAAGCTGGAGCATCGCTTTCGCTTGCCTCTCAGGTACAGCTTCGCTGCCGTCGCTCCGTATGAGACGAGTCTGGACAGCCGTACGGGGCACATTTGCACTTTTCTTCTGGCTTGGAAGAGTAGGTTCCGCCTTCCCTTCGAGCCTCTTGTGCTTAAGCTTCTCGAGTTTTTCCGGTTGGCGCCTATTCAGTTGGTGGCCAACTCGTATCTCCTTCTCTCCGCCTTTCGGGTTCTCTGTCGTTAGCACGACATTTTTCCTTCCTTGGACCTCTTTCACTATTTTTTCGAGTTGAAAGCGCACTCGTCGGCGGGGAAGGGCTTCTACTTCATCCAGGCGAGGAGGAACATGAGTTGCATCTCCCTCGCAGCGAAGGACTCCTCGCACAAGGGGTGGAAGACCCAATTCTTCTGGGTGAAGGCGGAGGCGACGGACGAATCTTGGAGATGCCTGGTCTCGCCCAACTTTCATCCGAATCTTCCCCCTCGCCAGGAAGAGTTCCCTCCCCACGTGGAGCGGCAGGCCGCTCGTCTGCTGGATAACTGCCAGTCGACTGAGGAGCTGGTGACGCCGAAGAACATCGAACGGTGTTTGCTTACGCGGTTGACGTCGACAGGTACCGCTCTCGAGGTTCTTCTCCTGGGATGGTAGTTACTTTCTTTCTCCTGACCGGGTCTTCTCCCTTTGTGGCAGACGTTAGGCGGGAACCTCTGGAGGAAGCTGCTGAGGTCATTGATCTGGGAGATGACTCGGCGGCCGATGAACCAGATGCTTCTGCGAGTCGCGCCCAAGCCCGAGATAAGGGCAAGGGGGTGGCTCCTGAGGGATCTTCAAGGCCAACTGGTACGAAGCGCAAGGATCCCATGGCGGGAAAGTTGCGGGAGGCCGCGAAGGCCAAGAAACGGGCCAAGAAGGCAGGTCTTCCTCCTACCGCCAGGGGTGACTCCGGCTCGGCGGCACTCCCCTCTCGGGGGCAAGATGGGGCCGACCCCTCGGGGCCAGCTCCCCCACCTGCCAGGCGAGAGGGGGCCGAGGAGACCGGGGGGCCTTCAGAGGGCTGCGATAGGTCGGCTCTCCCCCCCACGGGGGTAGAGGGGGCCGATGTTGAAGTAGCTGACGCCGAGGCCGGGGGATCGGCCGGAGGCGGAGATGTCCCGGTCGGCGAGGTGCGGGCCGAGACAGGCAGGGCTGGGGGTTCGCCCGCAAGGATGTTGCAGCCCCAGGTGCTTGGAGCTCCCGGTGCAGTTGGTCCCACGGCGCCAGTCGAGGTTGGGGGTTCACCCGGGGAGGCGTCGCAACCCCAACCGACCGTGGCGCGCGAGGCGGTTGGTTCTGTCGCTCGAGGGGAGTCTTCTGGCGGGGTGCCCCGGGCGGAGCGGTCCCCTCTGCCGGAGCCCTTGGAAAGGCTCGGCATTACGATCGACCTATATCGGGTCTGCCGGTCGATTGTCACAAGGACGAAGGGGGGAGAAAGGCGCAATACCCCCCCCGGGATCCTTGATGTCCTGATGGAGGGCGGCCTGGTCAAAGCTCGGTCAGCGGCTTTGATGGTGAAGGTGCACTCCCGGACGGAGGTGGAGCGGTCGAACCTTGCCTGGACCCTTGAGGGCTACGAGAGGAAACTGGCCCGACTCAAGGGGGAGCATGAGGGGCTCCGGCAGGAGTTCTCCGCGTTCCGGGAGGTGGCGCGGGCGAGTCGACTGGAAGCCGGGGTGCTGACCGAACAGCTCGCCAAGACCTGAGAGTCTCTCGAGAGGACAAGCCGATCCCTGGAGGAGGAGCGTCTGTGTCGCCTCGAGCTAGACAATCGCTGGGAGCTCGAACGCGCCTAGCTGCTAGATCGGGCGGAGGTGGCGGAGCGTCTCCGAGCTGAAGCTGAGGTGGACCGGGCCCGGGCAGAGGAGCGTGCGGCCGAGGCGGAGCGGGCTCGGGTCAAGCTCGTCGGAAGGGAGGGGCAGATCGAGGCGGAGGCAATCGAGCGTTACAGGAGCTCGGATGCTTACTCGGCCGACCTGGTGGAAGCCGCCCTACCCTATTACGAGGTAGCACTACACCGGGGTGCTCGAAAGGGGTTCAAGCAGGGCTATTGCCGGGCGGTAGACTACGCCGATGAGCAAAACTCCACGATCGAGTTTCCCTTTGGCCAGTGTTATGACTCGGATGAGTCGGTTTCCAGCTCTTCCTCGTAGGTCGGGGAAGATTCGGAGGGGTCGCCTCCATTGGGGTCACCGGCTCCGGGCGTTTCGGGAGGGCTCACGACCGAGACAGTTCTCGCACAGGCGAGGTCAGTGTCCGAGCCGGCCATCACCGAAGGTGCCGGGGGTGACGCGTCTCCTTCCACCGTTCTCGAACGTCAAAGTGGGCCCGAGGCTTGATGTATTTTGCCTCTTTCCCTTTTTGTCTCTCTTTCCTCTTTTTAGAGGGTTTCCTTTTGGTGTGATAATAAATGACTTGCTCTGTTTGAGTACCATCCTTGCCGTGATTTGGTTGGTGGATCTTGAGTAGTTGGGAGGTGCCGATATGTCCTGCGTGGTTTTCGCACACTGTTTTGGTAGGCTTCTGACGGAGCGTCCTTTCATTCCCTCATGCTTTTAATGTCAGGCCGCTTCGTGAATCCCGCTAAGGCGGGAAACGAGGAGTTGGAGGTGACTGTTCAAGGGAGAAATCCTTTGGCGTGTTTCCGAGGGGGGGGTCATTTAAGGCGTGTAGCCTCCTTTGGCCTATAAGAAGGACTGAAAGGCGCCCTTTCCTCTTTACTGCTTGGGATTTTCTCTAACAGTCTTTCCTCACTCCTTTTCTTCACTCTACATTGTGCCCTTGCATTCAGAGCATGGAGGATCCTTCGGAGGGTGACGCCACCGACGACGGGGAGCGGCGGGCTCCTGCTGTCCTGTAATGTTGAATGGATCCCACGGTCGCCGCGCGTGAACGAGATGTGTCCGACGGTCGCCGCGCGGATCTGGAGAGGGCTTCGACGTGTGAAGGCACAGTTCTTGCCCTTTCTCAGTTCCTGCGTGGCTTCCGGGTGGACGCCGAGGCGGAGGACGGATGGGGGCATCAGGGTAGCCTGCCGCCACTCCCCCTCTGCATGGAGGGGCGCATCAAGCTCCCTCCTCACCAAAGCCTTCCTCCGTCTGCAGCCTCTTTTTCCCTCTTCTGCTCTTCATTTCTTTCACTCTTCGGGGGCTGCTTGCTCTCTCCTTCCTTCCAAGGAGTTGGCAGATTGGAAGACGGGAGGCCTTCACGGCGCTCCTTTTTCCTGGTTGTTGCCAACTTGGGAGGTAGCCTTACTCAACGTTTAATGGTGGCCTCCCTTCTGCAGTCCCTCTGTCACTTTTGTCACGGGCCACCCGAGCCAACTGGCTCGACCACCTTTTGTCCGAGCCAGTTTCCGCACGAGGCAGAGTCAATGGCTGGACGCGAGGAGATCAAGACCGAGTCAGTCGAGCGATGACCCCTTGAAGCGGTGTTAGATGGATTTTTGCCTTTTGCTATGTGATGTACTGACATTTGCCTATCTGATGTACCAATGGTTTGGAATGAAAAGAAAAGGGATTTATTCCGTCCATCTTGCTGTACAATTTCAAAAATAGAATTTACGTAGTGTGGCTGCGTTCCATGTCCGAGGAATAGGTTCCCCTTCCATTGTCGCTAACCTGTACGCACCTTTTCCGAGCGTCTCGACCACTCGGTAGGGGCCTTCCCAGTTGGGGGATAGCTTGCCCGCCGCCTCTAGTGGTCGAGAGGCTTCGGCCTTCCTGAGGACGAAGTCCCCCGGTTGGAAACGTCTGTCTCAGACCTTGGCGTTGTAGTATCGAGTGAGGCGGCACTGGTACTCCGTTGCTCGGACGTTCGTGATCTCTCGGAGTTCGTCTGCCAGGTCGAGGTTCTCGAGCAATTTTTGCCCGTTTGCCTCGAGTGAGAAGCTGATCACTCGGAGAGACGGATTGGCGATCTCCAATGGAACGACGGCTTCGGTGCCATATACCAACTGAAAAGTGCTTTCACCGGTTGCCATCCTGGGGGTTGTTCGGTGCGACCACAGTACGCTAGGTAATTCCTCGAGCCAGCTACCCTTAGCCTTGCTGAGTCTGGTTTTTATGCCTTTCAAGATAGTCTTGTTGGCATTTTCAACCAGCCCGTTGGCCTGAGGGTGGGCGACCGAAGTGAAGTGGTTGTGGATATTTAGGTCGGCTCATCTGTCTCGAAAATACCAAGAGTCGAATTGCCGGCCGTTATCGCTCACTATCACTCGAGGGATGCAAAGCGACAAATGATCGATTTCTAAACAAAGCCCCAAACGACTTTCTCGATGATCCTTGCCGTAGCCTCGGCCTCGATCCACTTGGTGAAGTAGTCGATGGCGACGATGATGAACTTCTTCTGGGACTGGGCCGTCAGGAATGGCCCAAGGATATTGATTCCCCACCGAGCGAAAGGGTAAGGCTCGGCTAGGGTGACAAGTTCCATGGCCGGCCGATGGACCAAGTGGTCGAACTGCTGGCATCGGTCGCATTGTTGAACATAGGCCGAGCAGTCGCACTGCAGAGTGGGCCACCAGTACCCCTATCGTAACAGGATTCTGGCTAGCGACCTTGCCTCTGAGTGCGCTCCGCACAGGCCTTCATGAATCTCTTGGATGGCTCGGCTTGCTTCGTCGGGACCGAGGCACTTCAGGAGGGGACCGGAGAACGATCTTCGGTAGAGAGTGTTGTCGAGGACGACGAAGCGCCGAGCTTGATACTTCATTCGGTGGGCCTCTCGAGGGTCGGAGGGCTCTTGGGAGTCTTGTAGCCAGGACAGGTAGGGGGAGCGCCAGTCACTTGGAGTGGCCGAGTCAACAGTGAGGAGCTCCGTGTCGGTGCTCGGGCGCTCTAGCTCTTCTAGGAGGACCGATCGTGTACCTTCCGGGTCTAGGGAGGAGGCCAATCGAGGGAGGGCGTCCGCCCGAGAGTTTTGCTCCCGAGCCATCCGGACTACCCCAAATTCCTCGAACTGTTGGGCCAGGCTCCGGACCAACTGAAGGTATTTGATCATGGGGGCCTCCCGAGCTTCATACTCACCGTTGACCTGACCTGCGACTAGTTGAGAGTCGGTGTGGATCCTGACTCGCTCGACCCCCAGCCGTCGGGCCATGCGTGCTCCCGAGATAATGGCCTCGTACTCTGAAGCATTGTTGGATGCCATAAAGTTGAATTTCAAGGCGTACTGTAGCTCTATCCCTTCGGGGGACCTCAGGAGGATCCCCGCACCGCTGCCCGCCGAATTGGACGATCCGTCGACGAACAGTTCCCAGGTTGGCCCGGTCGTGGTCGGAGGCCTGTCCTCAACGGGAATGGTGCTTTCGGTAATGAAGTCGGTGAGCGCTTGGCCTTTGATTGCTGATCGCGGCCGGTACGAGATGTCGTAGGCCCCGAGGATAATGGCCCATTTGACGAGTCGCCCAGAGCCCTCGGGGTTGGCCAGAATCTTCTTCAACGGCTCGCCGGTTAGCACGGTGATGGGGTGCCCCTGGAAGTAGGGTCAGAGGCACCTTGCAGAGGTAACCAACGCTAGCATGAGTTTCTCGGTTGCAGGGTACCTCCGTTCGGCGTCATTGAGAACCTTGCTGGTGTAGTAGACCGGTCTTTCGATTCCCGAGTCATTTCTGACTAGGACCGAGCTGACCGTGGATGGCGTCACCGAGAGGTAGAGCAGCAAGACTTCACCTGGGATGGGCTTGGAGAGCACCGGTGGTGAAGCCAGGAACTTCTTAAGCTCAGTGAATGCTGTCTGGCACTCCTCATCCCATGCGAACGTAGCAGATGCTAGCTTGGGTCCCCTCATCAGTTTGAAGAAGGACAAGCATCGTTCAGCCGCACGGGATAGGAAACGGCTGAGAGCGGCGACACGCCCTGTCAGACGCTAGACGTCTTTCACGCACGTGGGCGGGCGCATGTCCAGGATGGCCTGGACTTTGTCGGGGTTGGCTTCGATCCCGCGCTGTGTGACCAGGAAACCCAGGAACTTCCCGGATTTTACTCCAAAGGCGCACTTGGCGGGGTTGAGCTTCATGTTGTACTTCAGGAGGGTGCCGAAGGTTTCGGCACGGTCGGTGAAGTGGTCTTGGGCCTTGGGGGTCTTGACGAGCATGTCATCAATGTAAGCCTCGACGTTCCGACCTAGTTGTCCCTCGAACATGTGATTTACCAGTCATTGATATGTGGCTCCGGCGTTCTTTAACCCGAAGGGCATCCGGGTGTAGCAGTACACGCCGTAGTCGGAGATGAAGGCGGTCTTCTCGACGTCTTCTGGATTCATTCTGATCTTGTGATAACCCGAATAGGCATCTAGGAAACTGAGTATCTCATTGTCCGAGGTTGAATCAACCAATTGGTCGATGCTCGGTAGCGGATAGCAGTCCTTGGGGGTAGCCTTATTCAGATCGGTGAAGTCCACGCACATTCGCCATTTGCCTGTGGTTTTTGGCACCAGGACGACATTGGCTAGCCACGTAGGGTACAGGACTGGTCTGAATAGGCCAGTCTCTTGTCCCTTGGTGACCTACGCCTTGATGATCGCCTGCTTCTCAGGCGCATGCTTCCTTCTCCGTTGCTGTACGGGCCTCACGGTGGGGTCGAGGCTGAGCTTGTGCATCACGGTCTCCTCTGGTATGCCAGGGAGTTGATCATCAGACCAAGCAAAGACCTGAACGTACTCAGAAAGAAATTTCTTGTATTGCTGCTGTTCCTTGGGTGGTAGGTCGGCTCCGATCCTTACTCCGAGGGCCGGGTCATCGTTTAGGAATACGGTTAGCAATTCGCCACCGGGCTCGGCGGTTACGGTCTTCCCTTCGATCCCCTTAGGGCCCTTATCCCCCCTGTCCGGCCTTGAGGCTTCCACCGAGATGTTGTAGCACCTTCTAGCCGTGGCCTGGTTACCTCGGACTTCCCCCAACCCATTTTTGGTGGGAAATTTCATTTTCTGGTGATAGGTAGATGGTACGGCCTTTATTCGGCTGATAATTTTCCGGCCGAAAATGGCGTTGTACGCTATCATACCCTTGATCACTATGAAGTCCGCCATGACCGTAACGGTTTTGGGTGGGGTGCCGATGGTGACCAGTAGGCTTAGGGCTCCCTCGGGGTAGGTGGCCAGGCCGTTAAACCCGCAAAGGGGTGTTCGGATCGGGCGGAGCTTGGATGGGTCTTCCCCCATCTTGAGGAAACAGTCATAAGATAATACATCGGGGGTGCTCCCATTGTCAACCAGAATTCTATCTACGTTACAATGGTTTATTGTGGCCGAGATAACGAGGGCATCATCATGCGGGGTGTTCAGCCCTTCCAGGTCTTGGTCGGAGAAGACTATGACCTGGGGCACCCTCGGCGGTCCCCCTGAGGGCTCTAAGACCCGGCTGGCCCGCTCGGCTTGACGCTTCCTTCCTCGGCTGGTGTCGCCGCCCGATGCCGTTCCTCCGGAGATGACGTTGATGTGGACCCCTCGGGGGGCATTGTAGATCTCCTCGGTAGCGTCTCGGTCTTCTTTGCGCCCGGCTGCAAACCGGGGCAGGTGCCCCTGACGGATGAGACGTTCGATCTCGTCCTGGAGCTGGTGACAGTCGCCGGTGTGGTGCCCGTGGTCGCCGTGGAACAGGCAATGCCTGTCGCGCTTGCGGTTCTTCGATCTCATTGGTTCGGGCTGGCGGAGGAGTCCCGAGTCTTTGATGTCTTCATAGATCTTGTAGACTGGCACGGTCAACGGGGTGTACCGCTCATACTTCCGTTTGCGCTCTCCTTCCCGATCGCGCTTCTTGCCCGAGCCAGGGTTTGGCTCGGAGACCCGCTTCTTGTCCCCCTCCCGACCCGAGCCGGTTGTGTCTCGGCAGACGTTGAGTACTTCTTCGCACTCGGCGTGGCGCAGTGCCAGAGTCACTAGCTCGGCAAGGGTCGAGGGAGGGTGGAGGACCAGTTCGCGGCGGAGATTCTCGTCCCGGGTGCCCCCGGTCAGAGCGGTCGTGGCTGAGGCCACATCCAAGCGTGGAATTCTGAGGGCTTCCGATTTAAATCGGTGGACATAAGCCCGGAGCCTTTCCCCTTGCGCCTGTTTGAGGGCCAGGAGCCCCGCTACTGACCTTGGGGGGGCGCTTCCGGTGAAGCTCTCCTTGAAGACTCGCCCAAATTGCCTGAAGTCCCGGATGGACCCAGGGGCGAGGGCTCGGAACCATGCCTGAGCGCCTTGGACCAGGGTGGCCGTAAAGGCTCGGCATTTAATAGGATCCGGTGTTCCATGCAGAGTCACCAGGGCGTCGAAGTTGTCATAGTGGTCGGCTGGGTCACACTGGCCATCATAGAGCTTGAAGGTCGGAATGGAGGTTCTGGGAGACATCTCTGCCTTCAAGATGTATTCGGAGAAAGGGGATTTCTCCTCATCCTCCGGGAAAGAGGTTTTCTGCAGGGCGCGGAGGGCGCGCTCTTGCTCTACAAAACGTCTTTCAAAATCCCTCAGTCGGAGGGATAGTTCTGGCTGTGGTCGTGCCGTGGGACTGGGGGGAGCGTCGTGGCGATCCTCAGGAACGCCAGTGCTCGGGCGTGGAGGCCTCGCCCCCTATTTCCCTTTTCTGGGCGTGGAGGAAGCCTCTTGCTCCGGGGGCGGAGCTTGCGAGGGTCCTCCTACGTTGTTGCGGATGAGCTGCTGACCGCGGAGGGTGAAGCGGCCCCCAGCGGTATGCTGGGACGCACTTCGACGGGGGGGCTCCCGGACGGGGCGCGGGACCAGGCATCCCTTGCCGCCTGGGCCCTCATGAGCTCCACGAGGACGTCAAGCTTCTTATTAAGGGCCTGGAAGACCTTGTCGCCACCGTTGGGGGGTGCCCCCGTCGCCGTCGGAGGGGGCGGCGGCCCGTTGGTGGGGACGCTGGCATTGAAGGGAGGGTTTTGTGAGGCCCTAGAGGGGCCATCTCCTGCCGCCACCACGACCTTACCCTTCTCGATGGCGGATCTCCTCCCTGAGCTTCTTCTCACCATCTTGGCTCTTCGTGCGTTTCCCACAGACGGCGCCAGATGAAGAGGCGAAATCTCGCACTGTATCCTGAGCGGGCTGTGGATCACCAGAAGATGAACTGCAAGATAGGGAAATGTATCAGAGGGCCCAGGGGGTTTCCCTGGGGAAAAACCCTCCGATGGCTAAGTCAGTAGAGCTGTGGTGGAAGCAATAATGGGGAGGAGAAAAACTGGCGCGCGAGATTCCTCTCCACGAGAGGGTGAAGCGGATTGCTCAGGAGTTTGGGTGTATGAGTACCTTAATGGCTCCTTCTTTCCACCGGAGGGTATCCCTGGTTTAAATAGTGCGCTACCTTCAGGAGTCCTGCAAGCTGAGGGGTCTCCGGCGGGAGTTACGTCCTCAACGTGGGCTTTCATGGCCTTATCATGGGAACGTTATCGCCTCGAAGTCCGGCGGCTTCTTGATTCCCCTGTCCGTTGGGGACTCTTAACAGCAGCACGAACGGATAATGTCTGATCTGGCCAAGCTTCTGAAACGCCAGCCCTGTCCGGGCGATGAGCATAGCTCGGCGAAAGAGGGGTCGGATAGGTCGGCTAATGCCTGTCTCTCCCAGGTGGGGAAACGGCTTGGGCCGGACCCACCTTGTGACCTAACCATCACTCGGGCCCTCCGAGCCTAGGGGCCGCCGGGGAGAGTTGGTTCCTCGAGTGTTTGTTCATTGGGCTTTTCTTTCCTGAGTGGGCCCTGTGGGCTGTCACTCAGGTGAGCTTGCCTCGTTGGACCCTGTTGGGTCTTGTTGGGCTGCTCTTTGGGTGGGCTACAGAAATCCCCCTCTCCACTTTTAATTCCGCATACTTGAGCATTAGAGTTTTAATTGGGCAATATTTAGAGCAGGATACATTCATCCCCCCTCTGTATCCAGGCCTTGCATCCTATCAATTGGTATCAGAGCGTAGGTCTCAGACTGAACAGATCCAACGATCTACAGAGGATCCTGTTGCCCTTGGTGCATTTATGTAATTTTCTCTCTGTTGCATTAATCTGCTTGCCGATTTAATCAATGGGTTCTTCACCGGTTTTCAATGGCTCTAACTTTAACTCATGGGTTAGCAGTCTACATAACTATGTGAATTTAATGGATCCGGATGTTTAGAAGTTAATTTCACATGGTCCTCATAGACTCAAATGGACTAAAAGTGACAGATCAAGAAATGGAGGGAATCAGAAAGATTTGAAATTAATGAAAGAAGCTACTGACAAGGCTCTACATTCTTATTTTTATGACTACAGGTCCGCTAAGGACATTCTGGATCAGTTGAAGCTAGCTCAGAAGATGAATGAAGACAGCTGCCTGATGGCTGATAAGAGCGACCATAGCACTGATCAAGATGAATTTGAAGATGCTGAAAAGGTAATCAATCCTTTCGATAGTTACACTTTAGATGACTGGGAAGATGCCTATGCTAATCTGTTACACTCCCATGAAAAATTGAGGAAGACGAATAAAAGTCTGATAAAGAAGTTAACAAGTCTAGGGGATCCTATTTCTGGAACTGAAAATCTTGAAAATCCTGAAATTCTGAAAACTGAAAATGAAATACTCAGAAGACAAGTGTCGAAACTAGATGGAATCCAATCAGAACTTGATCATGTTAAATCTGAAAACACTAAACTCAGGAAACAATGTCAGGAATCTGAACAAAAACTAATCAGTCTTGAGAATGAAAATAGATTGATCAATGAAGAGTTCAAGGCTGTTAGTGTTGCGAACTTAAAGTTTCAGGAAAACTTTGAAAACTGTAAATCAGAATATCCAAGTTTCCTAACTGATGTTTTGTTTGATGATGATAAACTTGAGCAGGAGAACACTAGTCTAAAGGAGGAAATTGAGAAACTAAAACAGTTGAACGCCACCATGTCAGAGAGATTGCTGACATTTGAAAAAAGAAAATCTGTTGATGAAAATCAAAATGAGCTCAAACTGAAATCAGAAATTGATACCCTTAAAACTTTGAATGATGTGATGCATCAACAAATTCTGGTCTGTGAAGAAGATATAGTCAACTATGAACATCATGTCTCTTATCTTCAATCTGAAATAAATGATCTGAACAATACTTTGTCAAAATTCGTAAGTGGGCAGAAAAACCTAGACAAGCTACTAGGTGTAAAAATCAACACTAGGAAGGAAGGGCTGGGCTACAATAGTGCTAACAAGAAAGAATTTCAGAGCAAGTTGATGACATCTTTTGTAAAAGCTTCAAATGTAGCCACCACTTCAAAAGATAAACAGCCCATTGTTCATAAAACCGAAAAATAGAACAAAAATCAGAAAAAGATTGGAAAACAGAAAATAAATAAAAAGGGTTCATTAGGGCATGTTGATCACAGTTCTCACACACATTCACATGCATCTAAAAAGATAATGTCATGCCATTATTATCATAAATTTGGTCATCTGATGCATGAATGTAAATTTATGGAGAAGGATGATATGACTGCTAGGAAACTTCATGATAGAAATCCTTCAATTCAGAAAAAGAAAATTGAATGTTTCCACTGTGGTAAATTAGGACACACAATTGCACAGTGCTGGTTTGCAAGTGATAAGGAAAAATCACGTTCATATCATGCTAAATTTCATGCAAACAATCATGCTGTTAACAAGAACAAATTTGATTCAATAAACCAGCATATGACATGCTTCAATTGTGGAAAATTAGGTCATAAGAGATCCGAATGCTGGCTGAGGGCTGGTGGAAGAAATTCTAACTCATGTCTTCACTGTGGCAAGATGGGCCACACTGCAGCCCAATGTTGGTATGCTTGTAGACACGCCATTCCTGACGTCTCCCAAGAAAGTCTCATATTACTATACAACGCCCCGCAATGGCTTACGCATTTTGAATCGCTCGAGTGCTTCCTTTTCTTGAGTCTTCTTCCGCCCTTTTCGGCATCCGGAATCGTCTCGTCACGGCATTCGGACGGCATCAACACCAGTCAGACGCATCAGGAGGTTCCGGAACCAAGAAGGGTGTCTACCGGGCGGCCACCAACGCTTGTCCGAGGACCCGGGTGGGTGTTAATGGGGGCGTCCAGGCCCCTGGACGCCTCCATTCTTTTAATTTAATTTTATTTATTTTTATTTTTCAAAACCCAAAACCCAAATAAAAAATAATATATTAATGGAGGCGTCCAGGCCCCTGGACACCTCCATAAAAAGTAATATAAAAATATATATATATATATGCCAGTTGGCATAAAAAAACAAAATAAAATAAAAAAATGATATATTAATGGAGGCGTCCAGGCCCCTAGATGCCTCCATAAAAACAAAAATAAAAAATATATAATGCCAGCTTTGGCATAAAAAGACAAAACAAAAACAAAAATAATATATTAATGCAGGCGTCCAGGCCCCTGGACGCCTCCATCAACTCCCTCACGGGCGCCGCCCACCGAACGACGGTTTGTCGTGTGTGAAAAAAGCCAAATTATGGAGACGTCCAGGCAGCTGGACGCGCCCATTTCTGAATCACGAGACGCCGCTCACAAAACCACGCGTTGTGCCAAACCGCGTGCGGCCGTCGGTGGTGTTCGGTGGACCTGTTAGGGGCGTCCGGAGCCTTGGACGCCTCCACAAAAATATTCTGAAAAAATTAATAAAAATAGAATAAAATATTAGTTCGGCCCTGATGGAGGTGTCCAGGGTCCTGGACGCCTCCACCCTCCGGAGCCCTATAAATAGAGGCCCCCCCCTCAGTTCTAGGAGAGCTTAAAAAGAGATCCGATAGGCTGCCGGAGCCCAGAGCCTACCGGAGTCATTTTCTAACCCGTGGGGTCTTTTGTAGGTGGAGGTTCTGCCGGCTTCTCAGGTGCCCACGCTCGCGAGAGGAAGGTCGTCTTCATCCACCGTGCTTCCACGCCATCCCTACGCTGCCGGAGCTCCGCCGGATTTCACCATCGACACATCCAATAAGCCAATCCTTTCCTTTTCTTCTTAGTTCTTTTGCATTCATCATCTCGCATCATCTATCCCCTTTCATAAGGGCGCCTCTTCTTATATACTTCTTGCATCCATCATCTCATTTTCCTCCTACTCGAGTCCGAGAGGGGTTTAAAAGACAACACCAACCAGGTGTGTGTCTTACCATCATTTCATTATTTTTATCGCAAGGATTTGAATACTACACCTTCATCTTTCTAATCCACTCGTTACTTGTTTGTCGTTGTTTTGCAAGGGTACCCAAGGAAAGCCCTCTCCGTCGGCCGGCCGAAGGGGGAGGAAGAAGCAACCCGCCATCTCCCGCTCTTGAGGTAGGCGCGATCACTTTCTTTATTTTGGGGTCTTTCGGCCCCTAGCGATCACATCTTGTTCTCGAGGCCGCGGCGAGTCACTTCCCCAATGGCCGTTTAAATTCCCGTTCTTATACTCTCTTTATATCCTGTTGTATTCTGCTCATATTCTCGAGGCCGCGGCGAGTCACTTCCCCAATGGTCGTTTAAATTCCCGTTCTTATATGTTATATTCTTATCTATTCATATTCTCGAGGCCGCGGCGAGTCACTTCCCCAATGGCCGTTTAAATTCCCGTTCTTATATATTATATTCTTATCTATTCATGTTCTCGAGGCCGCGGCGAGTCACTTCCCCAATGGCCGTTTAAATTCCCGCTCTTTATATTCTCCTTATATTTTGTTATATTCTTATCTGCTCATATTCTCGAGGCCACGGCGAGTCACTTCCCTAATGGCCGTTTCAATTCTTGCTATTTAATTTCTGCACCATTCCCGTCCCCCCGAGGTCGCGGCGAGTCACTTCCCACTATGGCCATTTAACCCCCATATCTTGCTATATCACATTTGTCCCGCTCGCCCCACCGGAGCAATCTCCCGTGGTGGCCCCTTCTCTTTTCTCTTATTTCTGTGTTGCAGCAAATAAAAAGAGGAGCCCGCGCGCTCCGCGTCCTCTTCGCACCCCGAACCGCGTGACGTCGCTCACAGATTGGCGATCACGGTGGGACCTCTACTACTTCCTTTCGGCTACCCTTGCAAGTTCGGCACCATCCGTGCCTCTCCACCTTGGCGCCCGCGCGCGCCCCTGTTGTGCTCACGGCAGCACTGTCAGTTTTGATTGGTTGTTTGTTTATTATATGTCTGTTATTTCTGTTATTTTTCCACTCCATATCTCTGTCAGCATTTCATTGCAAGCATTCATCCCTCTTTTCTATCCTTTCTTCATTTTTTTTTAGGATCACCCTTCCCGGTGAAGGAAGGACTCTCCGTTTGAGAATTCCTCTCAACGGACTAGAATCTCCTCCACTGGGACCTCCGTAAGTCCCCGACATCGAAGAATCTCCTCTTCGTTCACTGGACTGGTTGTACCATTGAAGTTCCCCGAAGTTAGTCATTTCATTCGTGGTGAGACGAGAGACCCTAGCTGACACGGCAGTGAAACAAAAATAAACTAGGGTCCCCATTTTGTGTGAACTTCGGATCTCGCTAAAAACACAAAAAAATCATCAAAATCAAAACACAAAAAAGGCGTAAAGGCATCCACTTGTTTGATAATCTGTGCTACCTGCTTGCTAGTGTATGTTTTTGCGTTCTGGGAAAACTGTGAGCATGGCTCACGAGTCTTTTGAGGAAAACCACCCTAGTCGTGGTTTGTCAGCCGACCCGCGAGTCTATGCTATGGACTCAGGTCCTTCTCATGAGCTCTCGCATGAGGTGCAGGTTATTACCGGGGACACGTCCCCACCACAAGATATCTCTTCCTTACTGGGCGTCCTCGCCAACACGGAGCTTACCTCTGAACAGCTCAGGGCCTTCCAGGCCATTCTGAAGGGGAAATCTGTTTCCCCACGCCCCAGGAATCAACTCCGGCCATCGCACCTCTCCAAGAGTCCGTGCAGGCCATTCCATCTCCTTCGTTGGCACAAGCCATCCAGTCTCCCTCGCTTCAAGGACATGCGAGCCAACAACCACCCTCATTCCAGTTCCCGTCACAATCTCAAACTCCCGTAGTTCCCCATACACCGCTTTAGCCAGGGCCAACTGTCGGCGGTCCGACAGCTCCCTCTCATTCCGGGTTCCCCCCTCAAGTCTCCGAGAGACAGTTTCTCCCCCAGTGGCAAGTGCTACCTTCACCTCCAGAGGAGCTCGCCCAATCGCTCCTCAATAGGTTCAATCGCATGGACGAGCAGTTTCAAAATCTGAGAAGGATGGTGGACGTGAAAGCCACCCCGGAGGTTGCTTTGTCAATCCTTCCCGTCATTCATCTTCCTCCCTCCGAAATGCCCACGTACCGCAGATACAATGGTACCGGCAACCCCTTCATTCACCTCAAGGATTTCATGTATGAATCCTCCTATTGGCAAAACGATCAGAGGTCCCTGGCATACCTCTTTCGGAGATCATTGGATGGTCCCGCGCTTGAGTGGTTCTATTCCTTGGAGCCCCGCGAGGCCGAGAATTTTGAAATAGTCCAGAGAAGGTTCTTGTAGAAATATAGGGATAGGGTCGGTCCCTCACTCTCCATTACCGACCAAGTGGCCGAAAAGATGAAGCCCGATGAGGATTTTGTCCGCTATGCTGATAGATGGAGGTCTCTGGCGGAAAGAATAAGGGACACCCTCTCCGAGCCCGAACAAGTGAAGATGATTGTGTCTAATGCAACCCCACAGTTCAGACACGTCCTGGCCATGAATAAACTTACTACAATGGAGGAACTCTATGAAAGGGCCCGATACATCCAAACCCAGTTAAAAGACTCCCCCATTATGAACATGTTTGAGTCGTCGAAGCCCAAAGTGGTCAGAAAGACAGGCGCTGGTGTCCCGGGCGGAGCCACAGAAGGGGTCGTGACAAATGAGCAAGTGGGTGCGGTCAACAATGCCAACTATGCGGTCAACCCAAGGCCTCCACAAATGCCCCGACTTCCCCTCCAACCAGGTCCTTTCCCTCTTCGTCCTCCACCCCAAAATAATCCACCCCAGGATAATATGCCTCCATTACGTCAACCCCAGCAACAACAACCACAACCTCATCAACAACAACCACCGCTTCAGTACAACCAAGTTCCACCCTCGGGGAACTATGGTCCCCAACAGCAACAAAGGAGGCCGCTCGGTCCCAAGAGAGCCTACTATCCACCCTTGCCAGAAACCTTAGCAGACATTTTTAATGTCCTCATGGCATCAAACCAACTCGCCCTACCCAGAGAAAGGCCCATGTGGCCCCCAAATGTTGATACCTCGAAATACTGCGTCTACCACAGGCAGCCAGGACACACAGTAGATTACTGCTTCCATTTCAAAGATTACATCCACGATATGAATGATGAACATCAAATAGATTGGGATGAAATGAGACGATACGTCGCCGCTCTCAAGGCTAGGAGACCTTCTCATAGGCCACAGCAGCAGCAGCAGCAGCAACCACAACAACAACAACAGCCTCAGCAGGCCCCACAACAACAGCCCGACATGGGCATAATCCAGAATCCATTACCGGAGCACCAACAGCCCAATCATCAGGTTAACCTCATCTCCTCCTTCCCGGAAGTCGGGAGAGAGCAGGTGTGGCACCAGGAAAGTACCTCTATTCTTTCTTCCTCCAACCCCATCGTCATGCAACCCCCTCGCCTTGCCCGGGTAGCACCTCTCTCTCATCAACCCGCGTCAGTATCGCCTTCACCATTTCCACTACCATTACGCCCCCTCATCCGTACCCCGATCTCCTATCAACTGACACTCTCCACTACGCCTTCACACCCTCTCATCTTCTCTCACTCCCCCACTTTACCATCCAACTCTACCACATTTACCCCTTACGCCTTCTAAACCCCTTATCATCTGTCAACCATACATAACCCCGTCTTTCTCCACCGTATCACCACTAATGCCTTCAAAACCACTCATTACTCATCGCCCACCTCAAAATCATTGCCCACTTCAAGCCCTACCCACTTCTACTTCGTCTCCACCTCCACCTTCCAAACCCCTTATCCTTCATAATCCGCGCGATATCCCCTCTACCTTCACCATGCCTCCACCTAACAAACCCCTCATCAGAATCCCTGCTCCCGTCATCACCCCTGCTTCATCGACCATTCCTCCACCACTACCCCTCAAACCTCTATTAAAACCCACTGCTACCCCCACAGAGGTACAAAAGCCGCAGGCAATGGTGCTCCGGAGTGGAAGGATTTTCCACAGGGTTTTCCCCCACAACAGTCAGAATCCTGAGCAATCTCAGCCAGAGAAGGATGATGGAGAAAAACCAGAAAGAGCTATCCCTGGAACACAGTATGATCTATTAAAACATTTGGACAAGACGCCTGCTCGGATCTCCATCCTGGAGCTTCTTCAAAGATCCACATCCCACCAGGCAGCCTTAATGGAGTACCTTCAAAGAGTCATGGTTAATGAAGACCTCCCCGTGGAGAAGATTTCGACCGTCCTGACCCCAACAGACACACAACCGGCCATCATGTTCCACAACTACGAGCTCGCTCCCAAGGAAGCTCGGAAATATGCATTGTGCATTTCAATAAAAATCAATGGGGTATCCATAAACCCGTGTCTTGTGGACACGGGTGCGTCCATAAATGTGATCTCCATGAGCACTCTTCAGTTGTGTGGGATCGACGAGGAACAAATAAGACCTTCCTCGATCACGGTCACGGCCTATGACAATAGCAAAAGGCCGCCGCAGGGGATGATTATTCTGAAGGCAGAACTAGGCCCCATGTCAATTCCCACGGAATTCCATGTCCTCGACATGGACCCCACATTTAAGGCTATAGTGGGTCGCCCTTACATCAAAGCCATGGATGCTGTGCCTTCCACCAACCATCAGTGCATGAAGTTTTTTTACAATGGGAGAATTATTAAAGTGGTCAGTACACCTGTCCTTCACACAATGGATGCTATCAACACCTCTCTGCCCTCTGTTTGGCCGTCTCATCGGCCCATATTGTCACTACTGGATGTACGTGATTCATCTCACGTTCCACTAGCACCAAAGGAGCCGGTCAGGACAACCGCAACATCATGTCTCCCTTTTCACTCCAAAGGTTGGGAGATTATGAGGAACATCGGCTATCAACAGGGTAAAGGACTGGGCGCACAATTACAGGGTATGCTCAAACCGCCAAAGGAAATTAGGCCGAACCGTAGGTTTGGCCTAGGCTTCAAAGGATCGTTCAGGGCGGATTGGAAGCCCCTCACATGGACTCTATCAAACCACTTCAACAGAGGGCCCGTTGTTCAGATGGGAGATTACCCACGAGAAGCATATGGGGGATCACATGCTGTACATTTGGCTGAAAAATGTCCGAGGATCACCAAAAGAGGCAAGATCAAAGATCCGGAATGCGAGTGGAATAAATGGTTCGACATACGGGACATTTCCGTTGCACTGGAAAGGATGTTCTCGTCTCCGCAACTTGAAGGACCGCCATTGATCTCTGGAATACCAGAGAATATTACCACTCTTGCCAAGGTTCCAAACTATCCTCGTCCTCGCCAGAAGGACTCTGTCATCGACGGATCTTCATCCATCCTCAACATTGCCGTCGACGGCTCATTAGCCGCCATCTTCTCCATCCACTCGTCTCAGCCTTTGCTGATATCTTCTTCCTGGGCCAGACAATTGTCTGATGATCTTCCCAGATCCCCTTCTCTGTTTGCATACCTACGCGGGCTTTTCAACCCGCGCTAGGTCTTCAACCATGATCTGCTCTATGAGCCTCACAATCCTCTAGCCATAACCACTTTTCTCTCTCCTCCAATCTCTTTTCACTGCTTTGTCATTAAAAATGAAAACGAAAAAAAAACGTCAATTTTCAAACTCCCCAATAACACATCTTCGTTGAGGAAACCTCCTACATCTCCCACGGGTGCGTACCGCCTTGCGGACCACCCGTCCAAGGTCCGATGAGCGACCTTTTCTACCCCTCCTCTGAGGGGTCTTCTCATGTACATTCTACACCATCCTCTTCGTCTTCCTCTTCTTCTGTAAATATTGTCAGTCAATCTAGGAATGATAGGCCAAGGGTAGTACCTAGGAAGAAATCCAAGGGTAGGCAGATCCCTTGTCGATTCCTTCTGGATTTAGCCGCCAAGTGTCAAGCCCTCCTTGCCATCCCCCAGTTGCTAGAAAATCCCATCCGGCTACCAGAAATAGAATGCGAGGGCGACTGTGCATTTGATGAAGGGTATGGAGTCTACGAGATCACGAATGAAGAATGCCCCACTGAAGATGAGGGTGAAGAATATGAGGATGCGGCGGGCGCATACGCAAGTGGAATGAGAGATTCGACGAGCCGTCAACCGCCGTAGAAGAATCCACCAAAGAAGTCAACTTGGGAACCGAGGAAGACCCTAGGATCATCCTCATAAGTGACAACCTACCACCCTCTGAAGAAGAGGCATTAATTGAGGTTCTCAAGGAATATAAGGACACGTTTGCATGGAGCTACGAGGATATGCCGGGTCTGGATTCAACCTTGGTCGAACACCGTTTAACCCTAAAACCAGGGTCCGTCTCGGTAAAACAAAGGTTAAGGCGTTTCCACCCTCAAATGGCTTTGAAAATGAGAGAAGAGGTCGATAAGCTCCACAAAGCCAGATTCATTAGAGTCGTTCTTTATCCTCAATGGGTGGCGAACATTGTCCCGGTCATGAAGAAAGATGGGAAAGTCAGGATTTGTATCGACTTCCGGGACCTTAACCGCGCGTGTCCAAAAGATGATTTTCCCTTACCTCACATTGATGTGTTGATTGATAACACGGCAGGCTACGAAACCCTCTCATTCATGGATGGATTTTCAGGATATAATCAAATTCGTTTGGTAGAAGAGGATCAGGAAAAGACGTCATTCACTACCCCTTGGGGAACATATTGTTACGTGGTCATGCCGTTCGGATTAAAGAATGCTGGAGCTACTTACCAAAGAGCGATGATGGCCATATTTCATGACATGATGCACATATATCTGGAAGTGTATGTGGATGACTTGTTGGTAAAATCAAGGACCAGGATGGAACATCCAGAAGTTTTGGCTAAGGTCTTGCAGAGGTCAAGGGAGTTCCAACTGAAAATGAACCCAAAGAAGTGTGTGTTTGGTGTGTCGTCAGGTAAATTGCTCGGGTTCATTGTGAGCAAAAGAGGGATCGAGATAGATCCCGACAAAGCTAAGGCTATCAGGGATATGTCGCCTCCCAAGAATTTGAGGGAAGTCTGAGGTTTAATCGGGAGGTTGCAGTTTATTCGTCAATTTGTGTCTCAACATTCACAAAGGTGTAGACCTCTCTACGAGTTGACCAAGCCAGGAGTAGAATTCTACTGGAATTCTAAATGTCAGAAAGCTTTTGAAGGGTTGAAGGAATATCTGGCTAGTCCACCCGTTCTCATTCCACCCAAACCAGAAAAACCTCTGATCCTTTACGTCTCAGTCTTGGATGACTCCGTGGGAGCCGTCCTCACACAAGCTGATGAAGAAGGCAAGGAACGGGTAACCTATTACTTGTCCAAACTTCTCAATCCCTGTGAGCAGAAGTACACCGTCATGGAGAAAACCTGTGCTGCCCTCGTTTGGGTAGTATAGAAATTGAAGCACTACTTCTTGGCTCATGAGGTCCACTTGATTGCTCGAATGAATCCCATCAAATTCCTTCTGGAGAAAGCCGTCCTTACGGATAGGCTAGCACGCTGGCAAAGTTTTCTCTCTCAGTTCGACATCACCTACATCCAGCAAAAGGCGATTAAAGGCTATGTCATAGCCGAGCATCTCGCTCACCATCCTCTTCCCAAGTTCGATCCCGTCCAATCAGAGTTTTCAGATGAGGAACTAATGTCCGTCAACCAATCAGATGAGCCAATGTGGACGCTATATTTTGATGGAGCTCTGAATTCTCAAGGGAGAGGAATCGGCATCGCCCTCCTGTCGCCTGAAGGCCTCACATTCCCATTGGCATACCAACTCAAATTTCTAGTCACCAACAATATAGCCGAATATGAAGCTCTTCTAGCTGGCCCAGAACTCGCTCATTCTTTTCGTATCACTGAGTTGCGAGTCGTAGGTGATAGTCAACTCATCCTTCGCCAGGTGCTCACTAAATATCGCACTCGCGATCCCAAACTCAAGCCATACCAAGAACTCACTGCTACCTTTGCCAAACTGTTCGCCAAACTGATCTTTGTTCATGTCCCTCGTCATCAGAATATTCTCGCCGATGCCCTCGCCTCGTTGGCATCATCCATAAGGTTCCCTCTAGGAAGATGGTTTAAGTCCATTTCCATCTACAAACTTCACGCCCCTGCAATCGATGATGCTTCCTACGTAAATATCAAAGACAGGATAGCAAGAAAGATCCTGCAGGAAGATATCCTTGAGAAGAGGGAGATCATGTTGGCAGAGGTTGAAGAAGAACTGGCTGATGAAGAGAAACCATGGTTCTATGAAATTGTCAAATACTGCCAAGATCAGTCTTATCCTGAAGGGGCCACCACAGAGGACAAGAAAGCCATAAGAAGGGTGGCTCAGAAATATACTTTGGTTGGAGGTCTACTCTATAGGAGGAGCCTTACTGGTATTCTGTTAAGATGTCTCGGTGACGATGAGGTTTGGAAATGTGTAGAGGAGACGCACTCGGGCATGTGCGGTGGCCACGTGAATAGTCAGATGCTCGCCAAGAAGATCATTCGCCAAGGCTTTTATTGGCCCACTATGGAAGAAGATTGTGCTGTCTATGTCCGTAGGTGTGTCAAGTGTCAACTTTACGCCGATAAAATCCATTCACCATCTTCCTCACTTCATCCAATATCTTCCCCGTGGCCTTTCTCCATGTGGGCATTCGACATCATTGGTCCCCTAGGTGATCCCAATTCCCTCACCAAGCAGAAATCTTTCATCCTTACTGCGACGGAATACTTCACCAAATGGGCCGAAGCTGAAGCTTACGCGGAAATCAAGGCGTCAACAGTCTGCAAGTTCATCATGAAAAACATCCTCGCCAGATTCGGCATCCCAAGCACAATCGTCACCGACAATGGGCCACAGTTCATTTCTCAAGACCTACAGGACCTCTGCAAAAGGTACGCAATTGCATTGCATCATTCATCGCCTTATTACCCACAAGGTAACGGCCAAGCGGAGGCCACCAATAAAACATTGCTCAAAATCATCAAAAAAACCTGCGAGTCTAGTAAGTTTTCAGACTGGCCAGAAAAGCTTATCGAAGCTCTATGGGCCTATCGCACTTCAATCTGTACCCCCACTGGGCAGACTCCATTTGCCCTTACTTATGGTATGGAAGCGGTAGTCCCGTACGAGACTCTGATCCCTTCTCTCAGGGTACAATTGGACGAGAAATTTCCCCTCGACGATCGTCGTAATTCACTCCTCGCCCAGTTGGAACTCTTGGATGAGAAAAGGCTGGCCGCTGCCGAACACGCGCGTGTGTATCAAAATAGACTCGCTCGCTTTTACCAAAAGAAAGTCGTTGAGAGAAAATTCAAAGTCGGTGAGATGGTCGTAAAAAGAATTTTGTCAAACCTGGAGGTCCGCGTTCTAAGCTCCAACCCAATTGGGAAGGACCATTTGTAATTCAAGCCGTGTACCCTGACAACGCCTACAAGCTAGTCAACGTCGAAGGGACCGAGTTATCCCACCCTTGGAATGGGCTTTATCTTAAGAAATACTACCCTTAGCACAAACAAAAAATGATGAAAAGATAAAAACATCAAAAATAAAGAAATACTGAAAACCACTAAAAATATGGAAAATTCAAAATGCCGATGCCTGGCAGTCACCATGTAGTTAAGTTCCTGCATCTAACCTTCATGTTAGGATAGGGCCCATTAAGGCTTGGTAGTCATCGGGTATTGGTTTGCCAGAACCGTGGAGATCCCTGTCCGGCCACATCGGCCTATGCTCGCTCGAAGGAAGCTAACATGTGCTCACTTATGTATTTTATTCAAAAAAAGTCGATAGCATCACCTACGGTGGAGCGTCACCCAGAAGATCTCCGGAAGCTGTAATCTTTATTCTTTTCTCTTCGACCAAATGAGACAGTCGGCGCCCTTAAAACGCTGAGCATGAGAAACCAAAACTCAAACCCCAAAGGCAAGAGTATGATCCATTTCCTCGAGCATCGATCAGAGCACGAGAAGAGGGCAGTGTCCCCACAGGCATACAAAATGGAGCCCACAAACGTCAAACGACTATATCTCCCTCACAAAAAGAAATACAAAATCAAAATCAAGAGAAAAGTCTGGTCGTGACCGTGCCTGTTGCGATAAACGGAACCCCTCAAAGCAAAAGTCTGAATCCACAAAAGGGGCCGTGGAATGTAAATGCTCGAGATTTGGTCCGAAGTTGTCCGAAAGGAAAGAGTTAATGGGCCCTTATTCGCTCGCCGGGTTAACGGTTTTGCTGATCCTCTCAGAAGGTTTATCCCCCACGCTCTTCCTTCTTCCTCCAAAGATGAAGGTTCGATGGAGTTTCTGAAAGGTGAAAACTGCCCAGGGTCTACGACCTTATTTTAATATACACATTTGGTTGTCTACTTTGAAAAGCAAAAGCTATCGCTGCGAAGGAGTCTCCGTGTTTCTGGCTGGTCAAGACCCCTGTTTACCACCTTGATGTCTTCTTGTTTAACCTCGGGCTTAGGCCAATGCAAGCGTGTCACCTATGGGTGCGACGGCGTCTGATTCCGGGTCAGCGTCGCGTGGTTGGTCGTTATGGTTCCAGGGTGTTCCATCATATACCATCTAGAGTTGTGAGGAAACAGACCCGGGTCGGGCAAATCTCTTACCTCAAACATCTTTTGGGTGAATCCCTGTGGTCGGAAGCGACTGGGAGCCTAAGCATGGCATGACGGTATTGTCATCAGGGTAAGTCTTAGCCGGCGGGATCATCATTCGAGGGGTCTAGAGGCCCAAATCAACCTAGATGTGTATTTAGGATACCTGGGAGGTTAGTAAGAAACCCCTGTTCTCACGTAGGTTAGGTGCCATTTGGGTGCTTGCCGGGCATTAGCAACAAAAAAAATTGAAATGATAAAAACAACAAAAAATTGGAAAAGAGAAAATGTACATATTTGCAAACAAAAAATATTTTTTATGATTAAACAAAAAAAATGCCAAATATAAAAAGAAAACAAATCAATTTTGCATGATCGCATTTGCGTACAGCATCTCACTTTAATACCGCATGCATTCGTGTGCTTGCCTGTCGCATTTATCGTCACCACATTTTTTCATTGCCTTCGTTAATAAAGGCTTGGCCCCTTGACCAGTTATCAAGGACAGTCACAGTGACCATTTGCTTATTGGGCAAGGGTCCAAGTCAGAACAGAAATTCTCATTTGTTTGTTTCAGTGATGTGTGCAGGGATCCAGGCAATAGAAGCAAAGGTGAAAACCAAACAAACCAAACCTTGTATTTTATTCTAAAAACCAAAAAAATTACATCAAGTTCCGCCCTCTCTCTCCGCATTACTCGTCACACTACTCTCCGGGCAAAACGCTCTCAAAGGTGCTACCCAACTACGAAAAGCGGTACTCCTACCGCTCTGTACTCCTCTTCCTATTCCCACATCCCGGCGTTGATCTACGGAAGCAGCAGAGAAGCTACCAACACGAAAGCCACGCTCTCGTGCTCTTCGGTAGCGCTCCTCACCATCTCTCAGCCATTGTTCAGCAAGACCAAGGCTGATTCGGAGTTCGAATAGTTGGGCCTCCATGGCCCTTCATTCCTCCCTTTCAGTCAATCTGTTGGCTCTTTCTCTCTCTGCGTCTCTTTCTTTCTCTGTACGTTCTCTCTCGCGGTCTTCCCTCTCCAACTGGCGAGTGATCCTCAGTTCCACAGCATCCCTAGAGGGGTCGTCATCAGGATGACGCCGCAGTTCCCCCTCCAGTTCTGCTATCCTAGCCTCCTCTGCGCAGCTTGGCCAAGCGCTTCTTCCGTCTCCTTTTCCTGCCGAGTGTACCATCTCAGATACACGATAAGGCATAAACAAGGAGAACTCAACACTAAGACTCTTACCTGTATAGAGAGCATCCCTTCTGCCTCCGCAGCACGTTGCGTGGCGTGAGCAAGTTGCTCATGAAGCAAGTCAAGTTCTGAGGTGGGAATCCACAAGCTGGAAGAGGCACCACCTACTCCCATCGCTGGGGAAGCCGCGCCAATCTGGGCATGCTACGATCGCGTGAATTAGCAGCCAACATCTGGAATCTGGGGTTTTAATTAGGAACGTACTGTACACCTACCAAGGCGCTCGTAGCTCCGCGGGCATTACCCAACTGTTGTTCCATCTCTGCCAAGCGAGTTCGTAAATTCGCTATCATGGCATCCCGGACATCCTGCAGCCTTACGAGTCAGCATTTTCACCAGAAAACTAAGAAAAGGAGAAAGAAGAAAAGAGAAAAAGGGGAAACCTACCTCCACAAGTCCCCGGGGTTGGAACCGCTCTGCGTACTTTGTCCTATATAGACGCAAGTAGTCCTCGCTATCCCGCGCCTGTGATTCTACAATCGTGCCACCCCGTTGCCAGTCCTCATACTATTCGGGGAATCGCACGCGCCAGTCAATGCATGTCGCCGGTCCCCGCGTCTTTCTCCCGACACGAGGTGGCACAGCTGAATCCACCCATTCTTGAGCCAGTCCTAAAGTCCTCATAACTAATCGTAACCGAAGCGGCTCGATTTCATTCAGGCAGTGCATCCACAGTTCCCGTCCGAACCAGGCACGACTTGCTAGAACCCACGGCTGGTCGGCATCGACCATGTCTGAGTAGGGTCTCCAGTTTACCATCACTGCAGGGAACTCCTGTAGCTCCCGCCTTAGCACCATCAGTTGGTAGGTTAGGGGTGCCGCACTCATGATGGGTTCCCACCGCCTGGCTAGCGGCACCATCGCGGGTCGCCAATGTCGAGCTCTCCCCATAGGGAGGTAATAATAGCTACACAGCTGCTCGGCGCAGGTCATCAGAACCTTACAAAAACACAAAAAAATACAAAACAAGCAAAACCAAAAAAATACCTGGATGAATGATGTGAAACCACTCACGGTCATCTCACGATCCGTTTCTTGGAATAGGCCTGCAAACAAGTGAGCCAGCATGGCAGCTCCCCAGGCATAATACCCTACTCTTTCAAGGTCTGACAGCAGCTCCAGGAAGCGACATTGGATACCGTCCCCTTTCGAGCTCAGTACCAATCTCCCCAAAAGGAAGAGGAGAAATCTCCTCAAATCTATGTTGCATCTTTCCCAGTCGCCGAAATCTGTGCAGTACACGGCACGACATCCTATTTCCATCCTTTACATGAACTCTTCTGAGGATTCATCGTCCCGCCGACGAGTGTCGGTGAGCCCTAATGCATCCATGAGGGACGCCCTAGCTACCGACCTATTTTTCCGACCATCTAGGTCTAAACCCAGTAACTTCTGGGCACCTTCTCTGTAGTCCGCATAAGTGACTCCGGTCACCGCCTCGCCCTCCACCTTCAGGCTTGTGATCCAGACCACATCCTCCAAGCTGGGCACCATGTGCCCCCAGGGCATCAAGAATGCCCGACTCACTGGGTCCCATCTCTCACACAAGGCTTGGATCAGGACCAGGTCGAGCTAGATCGGCTCGATCCGAAGGAAGGTGCCAAAACCCATCACGTCTAGCCTGGCCTTCTGAAAATCTGGGAGACCTCGGTATGCTGCCACTACCAACTCCCATGAGATCTGTGATTTCATCACACCCTACGCATGCAGGGAATGGAGAGGAGGTTTGGTCAGAAAGAAAGGAAGAAAAAAATGGAAAAAAGGGCAAGAAAACTTGGCTTACGAGTTGTGATTGGGCCCATTCGCTAAAGTGTCCTTCGCGGTCCGAAAGCCTCCTGGAACTACTACCACTAGACCTTCTTCTCTTCGAGGAGTGGGAAGATTCGCCCTCCATCCAACTCTCGGAATTTTGAACTCCTCCTCTCCCGTGAAAACTTGTGCTCCTCGAGTTAGCTTCAATATACCTGGGAAGATAAAAGGGACAAGAATTTATAGAAATGGAAGAAGTGCGGGCCAAGATTGCCTCCATCACCTGTTAATGATAGCCCTCGCAATGAGGAACCTGCCATGTAGTCCCGTGTGTCACTTCACCGCTCGCACAGGGTGATTGATTGGACGAAGAATATGACGACTAGCCCCCTATGTTGTCTAGGGAAACCCTTTCATGTTTTAAAGGACGCCCGCAAAATTTGACACAACATCCGGGAAAAGGGGCTAGGGCCGTCATTATTGACTTCGACGGCAGATTCCCGTGGGAAATGGTCACAACAAGACGCGATTCTCTGCTTGGGGTGGAGTCTCGGTAGACCCATCACATGGGAACAATGCAAAGGAGAGGAAGTGTAGGGAAGAAGGAATGCACAAGAGAACAAACGAGCAGCAAAAAATCAAATCACTCCATTCATAATTCTACATAAGCTGTCATAAACACTACAATCATAGAGAGGAGGTGAGTCCACCAGCTCGCTGATCCTCACCATCACTCATCTCTCTGGGCGCTCCCCTCCTCTCCCCTGAGGTGCGGGTCCCTCAGAAGCCTCTGGGATCCTCGTGCAGCAGCACCTGCCTCACCTAGTGGCGCCGGCTCCACAGCAATGACTCGCGGCTCCTCCCCTGGCGTGGCAAAGAAGCCACTAGCGGCAAAGCGACCATACTGGCGCAGTCGCTCCCCGAACTCTCGTGCTATCTCGTAGCGCGTCTCCATCCCTCCTAGCCTCTGCACGACGGCCTGAAGGCCCAGCTGGAGCTCCCTCACTTGGGCCTCCAAGGCCCTCCTCTCGGTCTGATCCCGCTGTCGCTCGGACCTTCTCTCGGCTTTCTCTCTCTCTGCCTCTCTCCTCATCATCTGCAGAAGAACCCTTAACTCCAGGATGTCTGGAGAAGGCCTCTCCTCACCACGATGCCGCAGCTCCGTTACAGTCGCCACCCAGGCATCACGCTCCTCTTCCGCCCGGGTCGCGCGGGCCACCGCACCGACAAGTTGCTCCCGGAGGGAGGCAATCTCGAGAAAAGGGGCCGAGGAGCTGGAAGATGCGCCACCAATCATCCCCGCCGTCGCTGTCTGCTGGGCACGCTGGAACAAAATAAACAACGGCCGTCAGTGAAACTCCAAATCTGAAGATAAAAGTGCGGCATGTAACTTACCAGGAGCGACAGCTCATGTTGAGCGACAGCCAACTGTCGCCTAGCCTCTGACAGTTGGGCGCGCGAGCCACCGACCCCACGTGTGTCCCCATCTTGGGGAAGCCCCGCATAACTCTCTCTCTGCCGCCGTAGGAAGTCGGCGCTGTCTTGCACCAATACACTCCCTTGCTGTCCAGGGAGACGTACGTGCTAGTCCCCGAGCCTCACCTTGCCGCGACTCTCTCTCCTGACGTGGCTCGGCTCGTCCGCACTCGCCATGTCTTGCACCAAGAAAGGGGTCCCACATCAGTCAAAAAGAACGCGTCCCCTGTCTAGGACGCATCCATCATTTAAGTGCAACACTTGCCGAACCCTTTCCCCCCTCGCACGGCTTGCTTCAAAACTCAAAATGGATCAAAGAGGGGGAAAACCAAGCACCTACCAGACCGTGTTCACCTCCCTCCGCGACATCGGGCCCCTCGGGTCCCTCGGGGGCCCGAAGCGGCCCTTCCTCTCCATAGATGCCGTTCCGTGCTCTGGCACGTCCCTCCTTGGGCGAGGGGTCCTGCGTCCCTCTCCACCTTCGCCGTGGTCCAGACCGCCGAACTCCATCGATCGAGGGGAAGAAGACAAAGACGGGCGAGCAAGTTTCGGCGGAAGGCAGGCTCGTTTGCGGGTAAGGCACGGAGAAGGAAGGCCACCCGTCGCTTTAAATTTGAATTTGAGGATTAAGACGCGTCCTCGCGCTTGGACGCGCCCAAAAGAAAGCAAAAAAAAAAGGGGAACAAAAAAAACTCCATGCAAAGTAGTTCCTCCTGTCCAGGGCAAAGTCCCGTGAAGCGTGAACAACATGGTGTGAAAGAAAGTGCAGGAAGGAAAAGGGCACATGACAAAAGGAACCACACGAAATCCATTTCATACAAACAGTCAAAAGTACATCATACAGTGAGGATGGTGGGGTGTACAAACAACTCTCTAACTCTCACCACCACCCTCCTGGTCATCTCTCTCCTCCCTCCTCTGACGGGGATCCCTAGGGGGCCTCCGCGACCTCTGCGAACCCTGAGAAGCCGTGCTCGCCTCTCAGGTGGCACCATGCCAGCCTTCAAGGTGCGGCGACGCTGCTCGGCCGAAGAAACTAGAAAGCTACCCACAGAAAAGGAGCCGGACTGACGAAGTCGCGCCCCGCGCTCCTTCGCCCTCTGATACCGCTCCTCACTCTCCCGAAGTCTCCCCTCCGCCGTGCCAAGACTCAGCCGGAGCTCCGACACTTGGGCCACCAAAGCTCTCCTCTCGTCCCAATCTCGATATCGCTCTGCCATCCTGTACTCCCTTTCTTTCTCTATGATCTCCCTATCCCTCTCCCTCTCTCTCTCTAGGGTCTCCCTATCCCTCTCCCTCTCTCTCTCCACGCTCTCCCTATCCCTCTCCCTCTCCTCTCTCTCCCTCATCGCCTCTCTCCTCGACAGCTCGAGGGCGATCCGCAGATCCACTACGTCGCGAGGAAGCTCCTCAGCCTCCCGTCGCCGCTCCTCCTCTAGCTCTGCACTCCGGCGTCATGCTCTGCCACCCAGGCATCGCGCTCCTGCTCAGCACGAACAGCGCGGGCCAGGGCCTCCCGAGTCTCGGCCACCTGTCAAAGCACGCATGCACCGTAAGAGAGCAGTGATAGAAGGAAAGTAGCTAGAAGAGGGTCAGGGCCAAGCAAGCACTCACTCGAGCCTCGCGGTCACGCTCGGCCTCCTCAGCCTGAGCCACCGCATACGCCAGCTGCTCCTGGAGGGCAGAAACCTCCGGAGGAGGGCCCCGCGAACTGGAACCCGCTCCACCAGCCATCCCGGCTGCCGCTGTCTGGTGGGCCCGCTGAAACACGGGGCAAACGTCAGTCAAAGGCTAAGCATCAAAAATCTAGGTCATAAAAAAATGCATTGCATAGACTCACCAGGATCTCCAACTCCTGTCGGATGGCCACTAACTGCCGCCTGGCGTCTGCCAGCTAGGCCCGCAGGTCGGCAATCATGTTGTCACGAGCATCCTGCATTGCACATAAGTTACTGCCACATGCATATACATATAAAGGGGGAAGCAATTTCATTTCACTTACCCCTGCCATACCACCCAAGGAGAGGCGGTCCCCGTACGTAGCTCGATATTGTCTCATGTAATCTGTGCTGTCCTGTACATGGGATACCACTGGGACACCGCCCTACTGCCAGTCCCATCTTTGGGCATATCGCCACCATGCATAGGATGCGGGCCCGTCGTAATCCATGGGACACGGGGAAGCTAGTGGATGGCCATGCCGACACGTGGAGACAAGACACTAGACACGACCCTAAACACAAATGCAATGTTGGAGTGCAGATTCGACTATGAAACTAGACACAACCAAGATCCAGTATGTGGCGGAGTTACGGGATCCGAAGATCCTCTCTCGTAAGTGTGCGGCTGTCCCGATAGGCGTAACCTACCGTTTGGACAACACCTTTCTATGTACCGAATAAAGGTAAGCAATGCAACCTTGGACCGACTTAAACTTAGACTCGACTTAAATGACTCTATTTTTTGTGTGTTTTTTAAACAAGACTACCCTAGACTCGACTCGCTCTGATATCAAACTGATGTGGGATGGACACGGGCCCTAGGACTCTAGCTCGCGAGCGTCCCTAGTGAGGGATACGTGGGACCATGCACGGTTGAGAAATCGGCAATGAGTCGGGTAGTCGGTTCTTCCGTACTCGGAACGAGTCACGGGACGGGTCTCGCTCTCTCGCGCATAGCGGTGAATAATAATAAATAGCGAGCTAATTAACCTATCATGCTCTCTAGCAGCGGCATACACAAATCAATACGCGTAAAGCGAATGCCGAGTGAAGGAGCGAACATGATACCTCCACGCGCCGGGCGTGGGGAAGATGATCTCGGCCGAACTTGTACTCCTGGAACAACAATTATTAAGAATCACAGAAGTGAATATTTTTGCCCACTCCACGCAGGGAGGTAACGGGCTACACAGTGGGACCCGGGAGTAGCGGGTTCGGGTTGAAGGGCAACATTTTGTGTAGCTTTGCCGGCATGCGTGCTCATGCGCGTGGGGCCCACGTACTAGTCGGTGGGGCCGAGTGGGCCTAGAGTGGTACCGCTATGACGAGAATGCCTAGAGGGGTGCTTCTTGGGAAGGCGGCGCACTGGTTTGCCTTGTGGAAGGCGAGTCAGCTCCGATCATCACTTGTTGGAGTTGTTGTCCACGGATTTGAAGTTCTATTTTTACAGCGCGCGACCCGGCGAGAACAGCTGCTACGATCAATCCCGACGTCGGATCGACGTGAGACTGGCACCGTTGGAAAGATAACTCAAAATCCTTCGACAAAGGACTATGGCAGGAATTTCTAGGGCTCTGGATTTTTCGTGGTGGATTTATGAACAAACTGACTGACAGACTCAGAAAACTCAGGATAGAAATAGATTTTCCTGAGAACAGATGTTCACCGTGGCTTAAACCTCAGATAGGGAAGTTGACCTCTTCATGAAAGTTGGAGAGGGATAAGTAAGTAAGACGGGAGTATTTTTTTTAGATTTTCTAGTGGCTGTTTAATAGGGTAAACGAAATTTATTACACTGGTGGGTCGGATCTGGACTGCACAGGATAGAACTGAAATTTGACTGAGTTTTAATTTTTTGGAAGAGGAAAAGAGCTCCTAAATTTGAGGGAAAATTATTGGAGATGGACTTTGGTGGGCAGAATACCCAGTCCAAGTTTAGAGTCAATCAGAAAAGGGGAAGGGGGTCGAACAATGGAAACATAGGGTTGCTGTGACACAAAATAGAACATAGATAGATCTGGAAGGCTGGAGAACACGAAATTGGAAAAAATAGAAAACGAAGGGTAGAAAATAGGAAACTTTTTTTGGGAGAGGGTATTGGCGTAGTGAACCTACCCTAAAAGTTTGGGCTCCAGCAGATCCGTAGATTAGGAGCTAAAATTCAGACATAGAGGCTCTATCCTGATTTGGGCAGAACTCCGGTGATGGCGGCGGCGGCGCGATGGCGGCACGAAGGCGGCGGCGGCAGAAGTAGAACTTAGAGGGGCTAAGGAGAAGATAGAAGGGCTTCACACCCTAGATTTGGCAAAAATCCATCTGCAAGAGGGGGAAGGAGAGAGGAGGAGGGCGCACCCTTCTTTAGCTCCAACCAAATTCACAATTTTCTCTTCATGAATTCTGGTAAAAATGGAAATACATGGTATTTATCAGAAATGTAAAAAGACTAATACTACCCACAGATCTGAGTTAGGGGAGGGGCACTTAGGGGATAGAACATATTTAATTCCCCATGTGATTTGGAACCTATTAAACAACTAATAAGAGGGGGGGCACCCCCTTGACTAAATGGGATGGCATCTTGGACATTTTAAGCCCATTGTCCCCTTTGAATGGTCAAGCTTCTAGAAGCCCACCTTGGACCTTTGACTGACCCCACAGGGGCCCTAAGACTTAGGTGGACCAATAGGGAAGGAGATGGGGGCCCCTTGCTGGTCCTATTGGACTTTTACACAAAAACCCAATGCTCCTTAAGGAATGACAAATTGGCTTATTAAGCCTTACAATTACATACATGTTTTTCCAAGGATATAAATGCAAATAAAAGGACTCAAATGCAAAATAAAAAGTTAGTGGTCTTGCTCTGATGTCCCCATTAGAAACCCACGGATCTTGTTCCGATAAATACTCGAAAAAAATCAGGGGCATTACAGCCCTTCCCCCTTAAAGAAATTTCATCCTTAAAATTCAGGACAAACGCCAGAACATAAGGAAAGAATGCCTTAACCAACTAACAACGCCGTGAAAGCCCCAACATAGAAAACCTCGATTCTCACAAAAGCTTCTATCCTGAGGGACACAACCAGACTACAATCACGAACGACACCTCGCTCCACATGCCGCGCACACCGGTCATTAGTGCATGTATATACCAAAGGACACAGTCCGACATCACCTCAGTCACAATGAAAACCAATCATGGCACCGCTGCCACCATCTTGCTCACCAAGGAGACACAGTCCTTGACACGAGAAACAGCTACCGATCCATCCTACGATCGGCGGACAAACCCACATCAGCTTCACAACTAGCCGACTGGTTTCACGCCCTACTTCAAGGAACAACCAATACAGAGCCTCCACCGGCTCACACCTGGCAGGACAAGTGCTCACAACAGCACCGGACCAACTCTGCCAGAAGACAAACTTTGACAAAGCCCAGACCCCATCCGAAAAACACATCACGAAAATGGCCACCAGTGGCCTCGCTGATACACCGCTCCACCATTCTCGATGCACAACCACCAGCATCTTCTGTCTGTGAAAGGCCACGTGCTGGTCACTAGCTGCTCGTCAATGGGAAACCCTCCTCTTGCTCAACTTGTTCCTTCTTTCCTGGTCCTACATCAGAACCAACAAACACATTCCAAACCTCGATGGGCCACCCGCTGACTCAGACATAGACCGATACCACATCTTGAGCCGCACTCCTCTCGGACACCGCATCTGATCTTGATCATCGCGCCAACTCAACCCTCGCAGAGGAGCACGATGAAACCAAAGACAAGAGTCAGGAGTCCTTAATCCTCATCTCACATGACTCAGACTTACAGGGAAATCCTCCCATGCTGGTCACCAGACTAAGGATCACCATCCAATGCCAATCTCTCCTCAAAGACCTCCAACCACAGGCGTCACTCTTCAGTCCTGTCTCATCGAATCCTATCTCATTTCAATCGCTCCAAGTGGACGCTTGCCGATCCCGATTCCGCTCTCACCAAAGAGCCACGGGATACAACCGGGACAATTCAAGGCACACGTCTCTATGGGAGGAAAGTTGATGGGAATCAACACCGGACATTAACATTTTGTTTTTGCATTTAGATCATTTTGTTTGTATTTATGTCCTTGGGTTAATTAGGTTGTAATTTTATGGCAAGTATAAGCCAATGGGTTACTTGGGCTAAGTCAATGGGTTTCTTTGCAAAAAGGTCGCATAGGCCTGGCGGGACCCCCAGCCTCTCTCCCATTGGGCCACCTAGACTCTCTAGGGCCCATGTGGGGTTGGTCTATGGTCCAAATTGGACTATTGACCAAGCCCCTCTTATTGACTCCAAGGAGGGGGGCGCCCCCTCCCTTGTCCTTACATGGGATTTAAATAATCCCCCATTTATCCTTTTTTATTTGCTTTGACCACATAGGGGAATGAATTAAAAATTCCTATCCCCTAATTACCCCTCCCTAACCCTAGATCTGAGGTTAGTTTAGGTCTTTTATCCATTTCTATATAAGCCTTGTATTTCCATGTTTTCAAAATTTTAATGCAAAGAAATTCAAGAATTGTTCTTGGAGCCTTGGGCGCCCCTCTCTCCCACTCTCCCCCTTGCAGCTGGACTGCTAAAAATTCTATGGTGTGACGCCATAAACTTGGTGGATTCCAAGTTCTATCACCTCTGCTGGATGCGACTTCTAGCCACTGCCGCCGCCGCCTCCGTTCGTGCCGCCGTCGAGCCGCCACAACCATCTCTTTACCCTGCTGTCCAGGATTCCGAGATCTAGGATAGTAGATGAAAGAAAAGGTTGGTCCCCCCAATCCGTGAGTCTGATGATCTTGAAATTTTGAGAGGTCCTCCTCCTCCTTGTTAGACATTCCCATTTTAAATTTTGTGTCAATCTGCCACCGTTTGATATTTTTCTCAGTATTTTAGTTCCACCGCTGACAGTCTGCCAATCAGTAGATCTACGGGATAGTGTCTTGTTCTTCTATTTTTCCCGTCCCATTAGTCATCTCCAAAAATTCCCAAAACATTCTTACGTGATCCTCGCGTCCCCCCCTTCCACCCATAATTTTCTCAGAGTCTAGATCTACCATTCCCTTGTCGGTCAAAATTTATTTTCAGGCAGATCCTGTTCTGTCCTGACTGTCTATAATCCGATCCAGCAGAAATAATTGGCGAACAATGGTTTTCATATTTAGTCCGTTTAATGGATGGACGTGAAATTAATTTATGTTGTAGCCCTTTGAGTCCTCTGTCCAACGGCACTGATCTTGTCTTGATCCGACACCGGATTTGGGCGGAACAATTCTTTTCGTGGAGGCGCGCAGATCTGATCCGTGAATAGGCCAGCAGAGGCAGCAGCAAGTTAATACTTGCAACAGTACTTTGGCGTCTATTCAGCTGTCGCCAACTTCGGGGATTGAAGAGGAGTGTTCCCCCGGCATCCC
The DNA here is from genome assembly GCA_022559845.1 of Amorphophallus konjac. Classification (NCBI taxonomy): domain Eukaryota; kingdom Viridiplantae; phylum Streptophyta; class Magnoliopsida; order Alismatales; family Araceae; genus Amorphophallus; species Amorphophallus konjac. The sequence goes on along the minus strand of CM040126.1, from coordinate 283,186,193 downwards.
AGCCAACCGCCGCGGCCAGAAGGTGACCAGAAGCCACTATTCCAATAGCCGAGTTTGCTTGCTGTCCAGCGGGCTGAACTGAGTTGGAATAGTGCCGAGTCGGACCAATAGCCCGTCTTCGGCCCGAAAGCCCTTCCGGCTTGCTTCCCGTCAACCCAAGTTCACTACTCCCGGGTTGCCATTGTAGCCCATTACCTCCCTGTGCGGAGTGGGCAATAAAAATTCACTGCTGTAATTATTTATTTACTGTACACTGGGAGTATGAGTCTTGGCCAGGGTCATCTTCCCCACACCCGGTAACGTGGAGGTATCGTTTCCGCTCCCCTCCTTGGCATTTGCTTTCATCGTATATATTCTTATGCCGCTACTAGAGTGATAGGTAATTAGCTCGATACATTTTATCACCGCTACGAGAGAGAGCGAGACCCGTCCCGTGACCCGATCCGGGTTCGAGAGAGAGTTGACCACCCTAGCTCATTGTCGGTTTCTCAACCGCGCGCGTCCGCACGTTTCCCTTGCCAGGGACGAGTGGCGAGTTTGCCTAGAGTCTCAGGTTTGCATTCAAATTGGCGTCGAGTCGCATCCCGTCCCGCGTCAAATTGGTATCAGAGCTAAGTCGAGTCTAGGGTAGTCGGTCCAAGGTGTCGCATTGCATTCCTATACACGGTATATCAAAATGTGTTCCCAGAATGATAGGTTACGTCTATCGGGAAGGTAGCACACTTGCGTGAGTGCGATCTTCGGGTCAAACCTCCGCCACGTACCGGATACTGGTTGAGTCTAGGTTGGTAGTCGAGTCTACATTCTGATTTTACATTGTTGATTTAGGGTCGTGTCTAGTCGGTTTGTCTTGCACCAAGTGTTGGCATGGCCATCCTATAGCTCCCCGTGTCTCATGGATCACCAATGGCGCACGCCATATAAATGGTGGCGACACACCCAAGGATGGGGAACCCAACACTTCCACCTCCGTAGGCCCAAAGCCCCAGACTTCTATGGTTCCAAAGTCCCGAGCGACTACCTAAAGTGGGAAGCCGCTATGGACAACTACTTTGAGTGTTACATTATGTCCGATGCCATGGAAGTTGATTTTGCCACAAAGCGGCTTTTTTATGAAGCCACCGAAAAATGGAGGGACATCGAATGCTTGAGGGAAATTAGGAGGCAATGGCCTATAGAGTCATGGCGTGAGATGAAGGGTGAGCTTAGAAGGGTCTAACTACCCGGCCTAGTCATCTCCAACCTACCCCACCTAGTCACCTCCAACCAGGTGGGTCATAGTCCGGTCACCTCCAACCGACCCCACCCAGTCACCTCCAACCAAGTGGGTCATAGTGGGAGTCAAAGAGCCCCGCATGTAGACGAGCCTAAGCCCAAGATTAAGCCAATTGAAAATGAGAAAACCCACCATGATGCCCCTAGTCCAAACCGCACCTTAGACAACCTCGTGCAAATGTTTATGGACCGGATGGATAGAACGGATAGGATGTGGGCACGACTCCTGCCCGAGCCTACGGAGGTCGTAGTCGGTAGTCTGAACCCGGTGCCATCTACGGAGTCCCCATGTCCTTTCCCCATCATAGAGGACGTCCTCCCCCCGTCTGAGGGGGATGTTTCACGTCGAGGAGGGCCACCCCAAGGACCTCTTCCCCTCAGGGAGGACATTCCATCCCCACCCATGAGAGCTCCATTGCCATCACCCTCACCTTCTGATCGTTATTCGGAGCCACCTCAGCCTGAGCTACCCGTGTTTCTAACAGGAAAGCTAATCATCGCCGAGCCACTACTTAGTTGGCTCAAGAAAGGCTTGGTCCCACCTTACTATCTATCCATGGACCCTACACTACCATTAGTGCATGTCAACTCATTCCATACCACATTTCGGTCTTTCCACTATTTTGACATTTTCGAATACCTTTTCAAGGGATTAGACATGCAAATGAAGTTGACATGTATGTTGGCCCGAGGCTTCGACCAACCGCATAGTCGTAGCTTCACACATCCAGCCTTAGGGTCTATTATCTCCGTGTGCACCGTGGGTCATGTCACCACGGAGGTTCTCTTATTCCGCCCCTTGTTGGTCGAGCCTGATTTCATTCCACCTACCCTGAGGGAGGAACCATACCGTCTACATGGAACCACCGTCCCCTCTACCCTAGTGCATGAAGGTGACCACCTACACCTTCAAGAATTCCAAACGTGGGACCGTGTCATGAAGGAACCCATCTCGAGGGGTCATACATTCTTTGATCCCTTCGACCCCTTCCGTAGTAAGCCTCTTGACCCACCTATTCTACTCCACTTCTTCCCAGAAGTTCATTATCACACCAGTACCCCACAGGCCAGTCCACCTACACTCAGCAAGGAGCCCGTTCAGTGGGGTAATGAATTCGGCTCTCCTGGCACACCCAAACCTCCCAAACCTCACAAATACAAAAGGTCGTCAGTGCATGAGTGGTGCATTTTAGGATGTCTAGGATTCCATGATTCGACCAACATTTGATTGCATCGTGTGTATGCATGACACACATTCGGATGTCCTGGTCCACCATTGCATATGTATGGGTCGGTCTAACAGTAGGTTTGTTTAGGGTCTTGTGTGAGTCTGTGTTTTTATTTATTTGTTCAGAGTCTGTAGATGCATTTGTCGAGCATATAAGGAGTCACATAGTCAGTCTATTGCAAGCTCGCGATGTCACTCCCGTTTCGAGGGTGAGGCAAGTCGGGTCTAATGTGTACGTTATAGACTTGGCGGAATTTGGGATCAGCTCTACCTCAATGTCTCGGATCTAGTCACATAAAGGGACACAATGGTGATTCCTAGTGAGTCATTGAACGGTCTCCTTCCTTTGAGAGTGACCCCACCCCGGAGTTTCCACCACTAGCCTCATTCCAACAGCAACATGTGCATATCGAATATATAGGGAATGAGTAGGTGACGATTACTTGGAGTGGAGCGTACTCCGCGCGACCTGGTACGGTGACAGATCCGTAGGAGCCACACGAGCAGCCGTACCCCTTACTCGACGGGGTCTTGTTCTTCCCACCCGGGGAGAATTGATGGGAATCAACATCGTACACTAACATTTTATTTTTGCATTAGTATCCTTTTGTTTGCATTTATGCCCTTGGGTTAATTGGGTTGCAATTGTATAGCAAGTATAAGCCAATGGGTTACTTGGACTAAGTCAATGGGTTTCTTTGCAAAAAGGCCGCGTAGGCCCGGCGGGACCCCCACACTCTCTCCCATTGGGCCACATAGACTCTCTAAGGCCCATGTGGGGTTGGTCTATGGTCCAAATTGGACTCTTGACCAAGCCCCTCTTATTGAATCCAAGGAGAGGGGCGCCCCCTCCCTTGTCCTTACATGGGATTTAAATAATCCCCCATTTATCCTTTTTTTATTTACTTTGACCACATGGGGGAATGAATTAAATATTCTTATCCCCTAATTACCCCTCCCTAACCCTATATCTGAGGTTAGTTTAGGTCTTTTATCAATTTCTATATAAGCCTTGTATTTTCATATTTTTAAAATTTAGTTCAAAGAAAATCAAGAATTATTCTTGGAGCGTTGGGCGCCCCTCTCTCCCTCTCTCCCCCTTGGTGGATTCCAAGTTCTATCACATCTGCTGGATGCGACTTCCACCCACCACCGCTGCCGCCTCTGTTCGTGCCGCCGTCGAGCCGCCACAACCATCTTTTTACCCTACTGTCCAAGATTCCGAGATCCAGGACAGAAGATGAAAGAAAAGGTTGGTCCTCCCAATCCGTGAGTCTGATGATCTTGAAAATTTGAGAGATCATCCCCCTCCTTGTTAGCCATTCCCATTTTAAATTTCGTGCTATCTGCCACCGTTTGATATTTTTCTCAGTATTTTAGTTCTACCCCTGACAGTCTACCAATCATCAGATCTACGTGATAGTGTCTTGTTCTTATATTTTTCCCGTCCCCTTAGTCATCTCCAAAAATTCTGAAAAAATTCTTACGTGATCCTCGCATTCCCCCCTTTCACCCATAATTTTATTAGAGTCTAGATCTACCATTCCCTTGTCGGTCAAAATTCATTTTCAGGCAGATCTTGTTCTGTCCTGACTATATGTAATCTGAGACAGTAGAAATACTTGGGGAACATTCATTTTCATTTTCAATCCGTTTACTGGATGGACGTGAAATTAATTTATTTTGTAGCCCTTTGAGCCCTCTATCCAATGGCACTGATCTTGTCTTGATCCGACATCGGATCTGGGCGGAACAATTCTTTTCGTGGAGACGCACAGATCTGATCCGTGAACAGGCCAGCAGAGGCAACAGCAAGTTAATTCTTGAAAAATTTCTTCGGCGTCGATTCAGCCGCCGCCGACTTTGAGGATTGAAGAGGAGTGTTCCACCGGCGTCCCAGCCAACCGCCGCTCCCAGAAGCTGACCGGAAGCCACCATTCCAGCAGCCGAGTTCGCTTGCTGTCCAACGGGCTAAACTGAGTTGCGGAACTGAGTTGGAATAGTGCCGAGTCGGACCAGTAGCCTGTCTTCGGCCCGAAAGCCCTTCCGGCTTGCTGCCCGTCAACCCGAGTTTGCTACTCCCTGGTCACAATTGTAGCCCATTACCTCCCTATGTGGAGTGGATAATAAAAATTCACTACTGTAATTATTTATTTACTATACATCGGGAGTACGAGTCTTGGCCGGGGTCGTCTTCCCCATGCCCGGTAGCTTGGAGGTATCATTTCCGCTCCCCTCTTTGGAATTTACTTTCCTCATATATATTCTTATGTTGCTGCTAGAGTGATAGATAATTAGCTCAATACATTTTATCACCGCTGCGAGAGAGAGCGAGAGCCGTCCCATGACCCGATCCGGGTTCGAGAGAGAGTTGACCACCTTAGCTCATTGTCGGTTTCTCAACCGCGCACGTCTGCACATTTCCCTCACCAGGGACGAGTCGCGAGTTTACCTAGAGTCTCAGGTTCACATTCAAATTGGCGTCGAGTCGCGCCCCGTCCCGCATCAAAAGTGCCATCCAATATTACGGCAACCTAGTCGCTAACACTACGACCAATGCACACGGGTCCCCATGCAATACACATCTTACCATGGTCGACCACTCGGTCAACCTGACCAGCTACTCGCGGCCACCATCTGGGACCCATAATCTCTCAGAGATCACTTCTCCAAAACACGAACTCCTCTGCGAATATAGCTTCTAGCATGCAAACAAGGTACTCATGCAGCGCACTTGCCAACATATTTCACCAGTTCTCCATCCAGCTAGTGCCAGGACCACAGCAACTTGAGCAACGACACATCAGCTGTTAGCGCGATGGAGTGGTGCGAACCAAGATTCAGAGGGGGGGTAAATGAATCTCCCTCTTAAATATGATGAAATTAAAATTTATCCTGAAAACTATAGACTAATGTAAAATTAAAACCAACCAGGACATTAGGTGGAAACGCGCCTATCATTCATCTAATGTTTGACACATAAGAAGTCAAGCCACAGTACACAAGAATCTTTTAGGTGGTTCGGTCCTCCAGACCTACATCCACCCCACACTCAATCCTGAGTGTGGATTACTGCTGACACACAGCTTGAATCCGCTGGGCCTCACAGCTTGCCTACACCCGCTGAGTGTCACAGCTTGCTCCGCTGGGCATTACAGCTTAAGCCACTGCTGATTCATAGCTTCAAACCGCTGGGCCTTACAGCTTCGCCTCCGCTGATACACAGCTTAGAAAGTAGAAATAGAAAAAGAAAAATAATGAAATTAGCAACAGAAAGCTGAACACTAAAACCTCAAAATGTAGCTCACTATGGAGCAGACGTAGCTTGGATCTGATCCAGAGGCTACAAGATCTTCTTCTTCCTTTGCTTGGGCTGCTGCACTTTTCTTCTCAGCTCAGACTGGATCACTGCTTACTATATTTGCTTTTCTCTACAATTTTCTCTTCCTTCAACTCTCTGCAGCTCCCCTCTTTTTCACGCTCTGTGATTCTTCTCAGTCTCTCTATTTCTTAATGCCTCCATGATAACGCGGATATGTATGTCGTTACTACACGCATATCAATCTTAAAATTTCCAACTCGCACTAGATGAAAGTAAGACGTAATAAGGTGGCGAGAAGGGTCGAATCCACAGAGAAGAAGAGATTTTTAGACTTGAAAACGTTGGAGTCCTTTAGAAAACACTTGTGATTTTTCTTTGCTTAAAGAAAATAGTGAAATGAAGAACAAACCAAACACTTAATTAAAAATACCTATGATTATGCCCCCATGCTATAGAAATTAATTGCATGAAGTGAAAAGGAGAGATAGAAGAAGGGGGTAGAGAGGGAAGAAGATCAAGAACTAGATCAAAGGAACAACTCTCTTCATTAACTTAAAAGAAAGAGTACATGAAGTGCAAGGCAAGCTTACAACAAAGAGGTAACAAGATTACAATGAAGTAAAATAACACAAAAGTAATAACAACAAGAGGAGCCTGAGATGTGAAGATGGTAGCAGCAATGGTGATGATAGCGCAGTCCTCTCTTGGCCTTGGATCACGAACCATCTTGCGGAAGATATCATCCACGCCGGGAGGAAGTCACCTTCATCGTTGAAGGTGCCTTTGGAGGGTGAATAACTTTCAAAACAATATGAATTAGGGGATTCCTAAGAAGAAGAAGTTGAAGAGTAGGAAGAGAGGAAGAACTTTTATGAAGAACTCAGAGAGAAAATAAGAGAATAAAGGCTTCAAAATGAAGGAATAACAGATTTTAGCACTTCAGATGAACAGTAAACTCATAGGATAGCAATGTGAAAAATAAAGAATAACTTAAACACTGGAAAGAATTAGAAGATGAGGCAGAAGAAGAAGTTGTAGAACATTTAATAACAAAGAATGTTCATGAAGACAGTAGGAGGAGAAAATGGAAGGAAGAGGAAGAAATAATGTGAAGAACAGATAGGAACATTGATTCGTAGATGAACAAGATAGTACAGTGAAAAAAAAGAAATAATTTGAACACTAGAGGGCATTAGAAGATGACAAAGAAGAAAAAATTCTAGAGAATTTAAAAATGAAGAACTTTCATGAAGAACACATGAGGAGAATAGGAGTAGAAGGGGGAGAAACCGGCGGCCTAAGGTGAAGGTGGGAGAGGGAGAGAGAGAGAAAGAGATTGCCAAAAAAAGAACTCCCCTTCTCCTCCTTGTCATGGACTATTTATAAGGAAAGTTGGATTAATGGAGGGTGGAGATTGTATCAAAAGGAGATGGATGGCTGGGATTTAGGTAGAAGATGATGTATGGGAAAAAGAAAAAGGAGGTGGGCACCCCCTTTCTTGGACTTTGGACACCCCATTTCCCAAAGCTCATCATGTCTCTCCTTTATTTCAAACTTTGAATTCAATTTTCCCTCCAACCAAAATATGTGTTTCTTTTCCTTGATTTCAAACTTTTGAAATTTATTTTCCCTCAAACTAAAATATGTGTTTCTTTTCCTTGATTTCAAACTTTTGAAATTTATTTTCCCTCCAACCAAAATATGTGCTTTTGACTTGGTCAAAGTGGTGATGACAGTTTTGCCCTAGGAGTTTCTTGCAATTACCTTCAATGTCCTGCACATACATAATTATAATTTAGTCCATAAAAATTATCACAATGTGCACATAAATCTCAAATGTTCATGGTTATGCAATGGAGAATTAATGCTCATGGCCCTCAACTTTAATTTATTATTAAATAATATCACCGAATTAATTAATTTGCATGAAAGTTCTAATTTAAATGCGGAGTTGAGATTAACTATAAAATATGCATAATTGCCTAATTATATGCATATAAAATGATGTACATGCGATGAATTATCATAAGAAATAGACACTTATCACACCCCCAACTTACTCATTGCTCGTCTCTTAGCAATGTCAATAAATTAAAATTTAGGACTAACAAGAGTTTGTAAAATTAATACTCTCATATCTAATTCTCCCTTCATAGAATCAACCAAAGATTAGGAATCTGGAATCATTACTGCACACTAGCCTTATGTAGGAACTTAATAGTACATGATCAAGAATTCAAATCAAAGCCCAATAGCACTTGTGTATGTGTAACTACCAAATCCACAGCTTTGACAATTGCATCCCCCATTCGCTATTCCAAGCAAATGCCTTTCAACCCTGCACCTCATAGATCAGAGCTTTAAGTATACTAGCTTTTGTCTGCCTTATTGCTTTGTCTCTTTGGGATCTTTTATACCACACATGATGCTGCACTACCCTTCACTGCTTAACGTGAACCTCGACTCGTGCCTTAGGAGAAACAGGCCCAGTTTCGCATATCTAGGTTCCCTTTTCCATTTTACGTGTACCTCAACACGTCTTAGGTGAAGTAGGTCCGGTTACTAAGATTAGGGGTATTTTTCATGGTATTTTTTTTTCTTTTTTTCATAGTGCCATTGCACTTATTTGATAGATAATTTGGCAAAAAGCTTTGTAAAAAGATCTCTTTTCTTAAGAAGTGCAGAATATCAGACATCATACCTAAAATGGCAGGGGGCTTGTCTTGCTTGTTTCATTAGTGTGCAATGTGAATTTTTTTTTTCTAAAGTGTACATGAACTTTTAAGGGATTCTTATATCAATTTTCCATGACTAGATTGATTAAATTTCTCATCATCATTCTCCCTAGTCTTTACTATTCCAGAGTTACTTTTAATTTAAGCATGAATCATGAAACTCAAAATGGGGTTTACGTCTGTCTACTTTGATGATATGCAAGACAGACTCCTATCAGGTTGCACTATATGCATCATGAAAATTTTTCTCTCCCCCCAACTTGAATGACAATGTCCTCAATGACATATAGAATTGAACGCAATAGAACAATGTATCAAGAAATACTTTTGAGTAAGGAAGAGACAACCGGATAGGCAGGATGAAACCTCCCTCAATGTCACGGACGGCGATGACTTCCTCTCCATGGCCTTGACCTGACTACTAAAACACACTCAAAAAAAAATGTCAAACATTAGAAATCTTAGGTTGCTTCCGAGAAGCGCTATGTTTTCCGTCTTCAGCCAGACGCATGAGAGCTCATGAAGATTTTATTCTAGACCACTTAGAACAATGGATTCTTTTTGCATCTGATCATTTTCAAATAAGGTTTCGATCTTTGACCATTGATAGTGAAAATGTGACCATTTTTAGGATTCAAAATTTTGACGCCACCGTGGTCAAAAGCCTTAACAACTACAAATGGTCCGTCCCATCTGGATTTGAGCTTACTAGGGAACAAGCGTAGCCTAGAATTAAAAGCCAAACCTTTTGATCAGGTTGAAATGATTTTCTCACAATGTGTTTATCATGGAATGTTTTGGTCTTGGCTTTGTAAATATTTGCATTTTCATAGGCTTCATTCCTCAACTCTTCCAACTCATTTAGTTGTAGGGCCCTATGAGATCTGGTTTGGGCCAAGTCAAAATTGAACTGCTTAATAGCTCAATAGGCCCTATGCTAAAGCTCAACGGGTAGGTGACAAGATTTCCCAAAGATTAACCTATATGGAGACATGCCAATGGGAGTTTTGTATGCTGTCCGATAGGCCCAAAGAGCGTCATCCAATCTTTTAGACCAATCCTTCCTATCGGGTCTAACAGATTTCTGCAGGATGTTTTTGATCTCCTTATTGGATATCTCCACTTGGCCACTTGTTTGGGGATGGTAGGGGGTGACAATCTTATGAGTGATCCCATATTTCCCGAGAAGAGCTCAGAATTGGGCATGAGTGAAATGAGAACCTCCATCACTAATGAACGCCCTCGGACACCCGAACCTTGAAAGTATATTCATTCGGACAAACTTCATGACAACTTTATGATCATTGGTCCAGGTGGCAATGGCTTCAATCCACTTAGACACATAGTCGACCGCCACAAGAATGTACTCAAGTCCGAATGATGGCAGAAATGGCCACATAAAATCAATTCCCCAAACATCAAAGATTTCAACCACTAGAATGGGGTTAAGTGGCATCATATCTCGTTTGCTTATGTTCCCTACAACTTGACACCTAAGACAAGTCTTGGTAAATTCATAGGCATCTTTGAAGAGAGTGGGCCAGAAAAATCTACTTTGCAACACTTTGGTAGCAGTTTTCTTTCCCGAGAAATGTCCCCTACAAGCTAGAATGTGACAAAAGTTCAAAACACTTTGGTGTTCCTCCTCGGGGACACACCTCCTAATTATTTGATCCGGACCCACATGGAACAATTCGGGATCCTCCCAAAAGTAGTGCTTAACCTTTGAAAAGAATCGATCTTTCTCCTGCCTAGACCACCCTCCTGGAATCTGTCTTATCGGCAAGTAATTGACTATGTGAGCGTACCAGGGGGTTGAGTTGTGAGAGATGGAAAGAATTTGCTCATCAGGGAAGGAATCAAACATAGGAGCACTTCAGGAATCAGAATCCTAGACAAGTGATGAGCTACAACATTCTCTAACCCCTTTTTCCTTGATCTCAAGATCAAATTCTTGTAGCAAGAGAATCCATCTAATCAAACGGGGTTGATGAGGGCATCTCACAGCGTTCTCTTTGGCTCGGATCGCCTGCAACACTTTGAGGATGCCGGCTATAATGATCGCATGTTATCTTCATTTCTTTAAAGTCTTATTTATGTATCTTCTTTATTGAGTCATGTGGTCATGAGTCCAATTTCTCTTGTTTTGTATTAATTGGGCGTTTGTATCCTAGTTTGGGCCCATGTTGGTTGTTTAGGATAGCTTTGGTCTTTTGTGTAAACGCTAAGGGCATTTCGGTCATGTAAAGCGTTGGGTGCCTATAAATAAGACCCAACCCCCTCCCATTAGAACACTTGATGCTTGAGAAATTGAAGTCCATTTTGAGTGAATCCTCCCTCCCCTCTAGTTGGAGTGTGACTCCCCTCTCTCTCTCTCCCTCTCTCTCCTCTCTCTCTCTCTCTCTCTCTCTACTCCCCTCTCCCAAGACGAATTCAAATTCGAATCTCCCTCCACTCCCACTTCCAAAGACGAATTTAAATTCAAATCTCCCTCCACTCCCACTTCCCAAGATGAATTTAAATTCTATTCTCCCTCCACTCTCACTTCCCAAGACACTTTCCCTCTTCCCAAGGTCTCCTCCACCCTTCCCTAGGCACCCACTAACTCTCCACCCCATCCCCAACTCAAAAGTCAAATTTGTATCTCCCTCTATTCCCACTCCCCAAGACCCCTTCCCACTTCCCAAGAGAACCCTCCCTCTTCCCAAGGCATCCTTACCCTTCTCTATACACCAATTAAATACCCTCCCTATCTCCATTTCAAATTTGAATTTCATCCCCCACACCCCAAGAAAGAACCCACCAATTCCCCCCATTCCCCCCCTCTCTAGTGCACACCCAGCCCAGCCCCCTTTCCAGCAACTCTAGCCCCCTTCACACCCTCCACTCATCCTCCTCTAGTCCCCCCTCCACCCCCTTCACCATTCGGCATCATCCCTTCACCCCCTTCTCTTGTCCTCTTGGAGATACACCAGAGGCCTGTTCGCAGCTGTGGACCTGCAGAGAACTAGTCACTTGTAGCTCCAGCCAAGATGTCATCTCGGTGTTTCTGAAAGCCCAAGAGGTATTGTTGGAAGTGACTCCCTGTCGTCTTTGCAACAACGGTAATCTTGTCTCGTTCTGAGCTCGTGGCTGCCCGGTGGAGCCGATCTCCCCCGACCGCACGTCTTCCTCCAGACTACCAACCTGAAGCTGCTTGCAGAAGCTCCCACTACGGACCATCTGAGGATTTAGAGGCAGTGCTTGGCCGAGATATTCTACGACGAGTCACCTTCCAGTACGACGAAGCGGCTTCCCGATTGGACCCCGGACAAGTGAGTTTTTAATTTCTTCCCTAGGGTGCGTAGTTTTGTCCCCTCAGGGGCTGAACCGACCCCTATCCACTGTTCAGGCTCTCCTAATCTACTCCAACTTCCTCTGGCATCTCCTCCGGTCCCATTTCAAAGAGGACTTGACAACGGATCCAACGACTCTAGCCACGCCTGAATCAGAGCCCAGCAGTCCCCGGGGTGACCTTGTCTTCCTACTACAGTGGTGCTGAAGCACCCAGAACCAGAGTAGTCTGGCCCTAGTCCAGGTCCTACCCCGACCAGCAACATCGTCAGGGGAATTCAAGAAACTTCAGACATCCTCCTGGGTAAAGTACAAGACTTTTGGCATTGGTTTCAGCCCATTTGGAGTTCAGTGGCGACCGTGGCGGCGACATCTTCGACTATCTGTTTGGTTGTCCCAGAAGCTGGCAGCATCGGCGGAACTCGGCACGACGATTTCTAGCTTCACTTCCCCTCCCCGCCTGGCTTGCTTACAGCCCCTCCCTGTGTGGAAGTAGTATTTGGTTGAAAATCTCCTAACCCCCACCCCGAGATCCCCCCTCGTGCGAGAGGAGTAGTGTTGTAACCCACTTATTTTCAGGTCAAGCACCATCGCCGCGGCATGCGGGAGTATGCCCACGCTTCTCGGCACGCCCTCATCTTCGGTTGGGATCGGTGTTTTAACATCGGTCAGGTCAGCATCTGATACCCCCTTGTCTGGTTGCAATCTTGCTTATTTAGTATAGTCTTTACTTGCCATCGGTTGGTGAGACGAGAGCCCGAACTCGTACACCACCTTAAGTGTGCCCCCCGCGGACCGTGCGAGAGTGCCTCCCAACCCACGCCCTGGCGTGCCAGCCGCCCACAAAGTTGGGAACCCCAGGCCTTTAATGGTCAGCCTATGCCTGCTAGGTCTTTAGAATCGATTGGGTCCCACCTCGGTCCCTCGCCATCATCCCCCTGTCACCATCGGAAGATCGTGTGCGCCGTGCGAGTGAGCCGCTAGCGTGAGTCTGACTTCTACTTTGTATGCTTACGGGTATAGGTCTTAGGTTCAAGAAGTCATCCCTTATCACCCTAGGGCTATGCCTCATCAAGTGGTATCAGAGCCAAGTTATAGACTTGTCCTCACAGGTCTAGTCTTAGGCGTCTTCACACTAGGTCGTTAATTCGTGTACACGCACACCCGTGCATATCCCACCCAGCATTGCATGACCACCCGTAGTGGGATCCATTATCAATCCAACCCATCCTCTTCCAACTCCCCAATGAATCCTAATCCCCAATGGAATCCCGCCCCCAACGAGCATGAGCTCCCCGATCACATTAGGTTCCTTGTGGGGGTATGACCAATATCTTAGGGTGGCTTGATGACATAACGGCCCGACTTGAGCAACTTGAGGAAAATAGACCCGCCCCAAGGGTGGATGATCGGAGGGCACGTCCTCCACGTGAGGGACCAGCCATAAGAGAGCTCAACCGTTACCACCTACCCAAGCCAGAAAGGGACCCACCCCCAATAAGAGATGATAGACCCCTCGGGAGAACCCGGATGATCACCTCATGAGACTTGTGAAAGTCGATGCCCCTACCTTTGATGGGTCCCATCACCCAAGCATCTATCTGGATTGGGAAGCGGCAATGGACCAATATTTTGATTGGTACCCCATGACCGAGGATAGGAAAGTCCGACTTGCCAAAATGCAACTTACTAAGTTAGCCAAGACCCATTGGTTGAACGTTGAGGGGTTGACGATAGTTAGGAGGGAACCACCCATATATCACCATATGGGGGGCCATGAAAGAACAACTCAAACTCAAATATGTCCCTCCGTCCTACCATCAAAACCTCCTAGATGAGTGGCAAGCCCTAACCCAAGAAGGGAAGACCGTGATGGAGTAAATTGAAAATTTTGATTACTACCTTCTTAAGTGTGGAGTCCAAGAGGATCTCGCGGTCACACTATCCCGCTTTAGGAATGGGCTTCAATTCCACATAAAGAAGGAGCTCTTCATGTGTCAAGTGACCACCCTAGAGCACGCCTACCAAATAGCCCGGGATGCCAAGAAATTCTCTCGATATACCCAAATGGTTCCCCCTCGGGGGATGAATCCCAAATCCTTGGCACCTCGGACCAACACCCCACCTCCTCAACGAGGTCTCCTTCCCAATCCCATGGGAGCTCCTCCCACCCGGGCAGCCCCTCCTAGTGACACCCTTCCCCATCGCCCCACAAATGGTCCTCCCAACCCCACTCCCAATAGACCTAATCCGAGACCCACCCCCCTTCACACTAGGGCCAACCCCAACCACCAAAGCGGGCAACAATGCTTTAGTTGCCTTGGGTATGGACACTTCGCCAATCAATGCCCCACCAAGGGAGCATCTAGCTTGCTCATTGAGGAGGCTAATCTCCTACCCCAAGCTGAAGTTGAAGAAGAGGTTGAGGTGTATGAGGCCTCTCCCGACTGGGAAGAAGAATATGAGACCCACTACATGGAGGCCAATCAAGAACAACCTCCTCCACCCACCGACCCTCACCCTGGAGTGGTTAGGTGTACCCTCACTCAAGCCCAAGAACATGATTGGAGAAGAAACACCATCTTCCATACCTACATCCGGAAAGGGAGTCATGCTAGAAAGGTCATCTTGGACAACGGGAGTAGTGTGAATGTGGTGTCCCCCAACATCGTCAAACTTCTAGGCCTCACCATTTCCTCACACCCAAAACCTTATCGGGTAGCTTGGATTGATGCTACATCCATACCCGTTAGCACTCGTTGCCTTGTCCCCATCACATTTCAATCGAACTAAGGCCAAGTTTGGTGTGACATTCTACCAATGGAAGTAGGGAGCATACTCCTAGGGTGACCTTGGATCTATGATGTAGATGCCACCTTCCTCGAGAGGGCGAACACTTGCATTTTCACCCATGAGGGAAAGAGAATCTAACTCAACCCTTCACCACCCCGCTTCCTCCCCAAAAAGACACCTGCTACCCTAGAGGAATTCTCAACCCCTCCCTCTACCCCATACCCCACCCCATCAAATCCTAGCCCTAGTTTGACCATTGGGACTACTAGGAACCTACACCTCATCACTAGGAAAGAACTTGAGGAAGAAGTCAACCAAGGGGGACAAGTGTGTGCCATTGTCATTTGCCTTGGGGAATCCACCCCAACCGACCCACACCCAATAGAAATCCAACAACTCTTTGAGGACTTCCATGATGTGTTCCCCGATGAGCTTCCGGATAAGCTGCCACCCATGCGTGATGTGCAATATGCCATCGACTTTGTGCCCGGAGCTACCTTACCCAACCTCCCCCACTACCCCCTCAACCCCACCGAGTATGCTAAGCTTAGGAGGCAAATTGAGGAGCTCATCAGGAAGGGCTTCCTCCGCATTAGCAAGAGCCCATGTGCCGTCCCGGCTCGTCTCACACCGAAAAAGGACGGAACTTGGCACATGTGTGTGGATAGCCGAGCCATTAACAAGATAACGGTCAAGTATAGGTTCTCCATCCCTCCGCTAGATGACATGTTAGACATGCTTGCTGGAGCCACCATCTTCTCCAAGATTGACCTCAAGAGTGGCTATCACCAAGTTCGCATTAGGCCCGGGGACGAGTGGAAGACCGCCTTTAAGACCAAGGACGGTCTCTATGAGTGGCTTGTGATGCCTTTTGGCATTTCCAATGCACCAAGCAGCTTCATGCGCCTCATGACCGAGGTTCTCTGGTCCTTCATTGGCATCTTCCTTGTCGTCTACTTTGATGACATTCGCATATATAGCCAGTCCAAGGAAGCCCACCTCGATCACCTCAAACAAGTGTGCACAGTTCTTAGGAAAGAGAGCCTCTTTGCCAACCCTGGGAAGTGTCATTTCTTGACCAATCAACTAGCCTTTCTAGGATTTATTGTCTCATCCCAAGGGGTATCCATGGACCCCAAGAAGGTCCAAGCCATTCTTGAGTGGGCCGAGCCCAAGACCCTCCATGAGGCCCAAAGCTTTCATGGGCTAGCTACTTTCTATAGGAGATTCATCTGTGGGTTTAGCACTATCACCGCTCCTATCATGGATTGCCTCAAGAAGGGAACTTTTGTGTGGACTAGGGTGGCCTCAACAAAGCATTTGTAGAGCTCAAGGAAAAGATGACCCAAGCCCCGGTCCTTTGCCTACATGACTTCTCTAAAGTCTTTGAGGTCACTTGTGATGCATCCGGGGTAGGGATTGGAGGCATTCTTAGCCAAGAGGGTCACCCAGTAGTCTATTTTTGTGAGAAACTCTGTGAGTCTAGGACTAGGTACTCCACATATGACAATGAGCTTTATGTTGTGGTTCAATCCCTTCGGCATTGGAGGCACTATCTCCTACCCAAGGAGTTTGTGATCTTCTCGGACCACGAGGCCTTGAAGTACCTCAACACCCAACAAAAGCTCAATGCCCGTCATGCCCGTTGGGTAGAATACATTCATGCCTATACCTTTGTCTCAAGTACAAGATGGGTAGTGAGAATCACGCCGTCCATGCGCTGAGTAGGGGGGTAGCCTTGCTTTCCACTGTCTAGGTGGAAGTCAGGGGGTTTGAGAGAATCAAAGGGGAATATCCAAATTGCCCCAACTTTGGGACTCACTACAGCACCATCTCCACTTAACCCCACAGGGGACATGAGGGATTCATACTCCAAGAGGGGTATCTTTTCAAGGGAGCTAGGCTATGCATACCCCGAACTTCACTTCGGGACTTCTTAGTTTGGGAGTTACACACTGGTGGCCTAGCTGGTCACTTTGGGGTCCAAAAGACCATAGAGCTAGTTGAGAGGCATTTCCATTGGCCCAGTCTCAAGAAGGATGTGGCCAACATTGTGGGATAGTGTCGCATTTGTGTCTCGTCCAAGCAAGTAAGGCAAAACACTGGACTTTACACGCCCCTTCCCATCCCAGACCGACCTTGGGAGGACTTGAGCATGGACTTTATCCTTGACCTGCCTAGGACCTTGCGTAAACATGATTCAATCTTTGTAGTCGTTGACAGGTTCTCTAAGATGGCCGACTTTATCCCATGCTCCAAGACATCGGATGCTTCTAGGGTCGCCCGTTTATTCATTGATGAGCTAGTCCGACTCCATGGATTAACTAAGACCGTTGTGTCCGACCGGGATGTGAAATTCACCGGTTATTTTTTGAAAACCCTCTGGCATCGGATGGGAACCCTCCTCAAATTCTCCACTGCTTACCACCCTCAAACCGATAGCCAAACAGAGGTCATCAACCGAAGTCTTGGGAATTTGCTCCGTTGTCTAGTTGGAGACCACCCCGGGAATTGGGATCTCCTCTTGCCCCAAGCCGAGTTTGCATATAATGATTCCGTCAATAGGCCCATAGGCAAGATTCCATTTGAGGTCGTGCATGGTTATAGGCCTAGAAAGCCTTCAGATCTTATTCCCCTTCCCCTACATGCTAGAGTGTCAGTCTCAGCTGAGTCCTTTGCACAACATATCAAAAAGTTACATGATGACATCCGCAAGCATATAGGGAAAAGTAATGAGGCTTATAAAAGGCAAGTAGATGCTCGACGGCGTCACTGTGAGTTCCAAGTGGGAGACTCGGTGATGGTGAGGATGGAGCGGCTCCTTCTCGGGCCTACCTCCAAGTTGAGGGCACGAGGTTCAGGACCCTTTCAAGTTCTAAAATGACTTGGCAGTAACGCTTATGAGCTGAACCTACCTGAGAGTTTTGGGGTACACCCTACCTTCAACGTGGCGGACCTGGTACCCTACAAGGGCCCCGCGGTGGGACCCAGTAAGGAGCTTGAGCCTTTACCCCCCCTTGAGAGAGACACCCACGGTGGGACACCACTTCCTAGCTTGAGAGGCCGATGTGAGTAGGTAGAGGCAATACTGGATGAGCAGGGTACCATTACCAGGCACAAGGTGTATCAGCGCTGCCTAGTGAGGTGGAAGAACCGTCCCCCGACAGAAGACACTTGGGTGAGTCGGGAGGATCTGCTACGCCTTGACCCGGATATTTTGGAGCACTACCACAGCCAGGCGGACCCATACTCGATGGGGTCGAGTTCTCCCCACCCCGGGGGATTTGATGAGGGCATCTCACAGCGCTCTCTTTGGCTCGGATCGCCTACAACACTTTGAGGATGTCCGGCTATAATGATCGCATGTTGTCTTCATTTTTTTGAAGTCTTATTTATGTATCTTCTTTATTGAGTCATGTGGTCATGAGTCCAATTTCTCTTATTTTGTATTAATTGGGCTTTTGTATCCTAGTTTGGGCCCATGTTGATTGTTTAGGATAGCTTTGGTCTTTTGTGTAAATGCTAAGGGCATTTTGGTCATGTAAAGAGTTGGGTGAAATAGGACCCAACCCCCTCCCATTAGAACACTTGATGCTTGAGAAATTGAAGTCCATTTTGAGTGAATCCTCCCTCCCCTCTAGTTGGAGTGTGACTCTCCTCTCTCTCTCTCCTCTCTCTCTCTCTCTCTTCTCCCCTCTCCCAAGACGAATTCAAATTCGAATCTCCCTCCACTTCCACTTCCCAAGATGAATTTAAATTCAATTCTCCCTCCACTCTCACTTCCCAAGACACTTTCCCTCTTCCCAATGTCTCCTCCACCCTTCCCTATGCACCCTTCCCTCTTCCCAAGGTCTCCTTCACCCTTCCCTAGGCACCCTTCTCTCTTCCCAAGGTCTCCTCCACCCTTCCCTAGGCACCCACTAACTCTCCACCCCATCCCCAACTCAAAATTCAAATTTGTATCTCCCTATATTCCCACTCCCCAAGTCCCCTTCCCACTTCCCAAGAGAACCCTCCCTCTTCCCAAGGCATCCTCACCCTTCCCTAGACACCAATGAAATCCCCTCCCTATCTCCAATTCAAATTTGAATTTCAGCCCCCACACCCCAAGATAGAACCCACCAATTCCCCCCATTCCCCCCCTCTCTAGTGCACACCCAGCCCAGCCCCCTTTCCAGCAACTCTAGCCCCCTCCACACCCTCCACACATCCCCCTCTAGACCCCCTCCACCCCCTTCACCATTCGGCATCATCCCTTCACCCCCTTCTCTTGTCCTCTTGGAGATACACTGGAGGCCTGTTCACAGCTGTGGACCTGCAGAGAACCAGTCACTTGCAGCTCCAGCCAAGATGTCATCTCGACGTTTATGAAAGCCCAAGAGGTATTTTTGGAAGCGTCTCCCTGTCTTCTTTGCAACGGCGGTAGTCTTGTCTCGTTCTGAGCTCGTGGCTGCCCGGTGGAGCCGATCTCCCCCAACTGCACGTCTTCCTCCAGACTGCCAACCTGAAGCTGCTTGCAGAAGCTCCCACAGACGGCCATTTGAGGATTTAGAGGCGGGGCTTGGCTGAGATATTCTACGACGAGTCTCCTTCGAGTACAAAAAAGCGTCTTATCGATTGGACCCCGGACAAGTGAGTTCTTAATTTCCTCCCCAGGGTGCGCAGTTTTGTCCCCTCTGGGACTGAACCGACCTCTGTCCACTGTTTGGGCTCTCCCAATCTACTCCAACTTCCTCTGGCATCCCCGCAGGTCCTGTTTCGAAAAGGACTTGACAACAGATCCAACGACTCTAGCCACGCCTGAATCAGAGCCCAACAGCCCCCGAGGTGACCTTGTCTTCCTACTGCAGTGGTGCTGAAGCAGCCAGAACCAGAGCCGTCTGGCCCTAGTCCAGGTCCTACCCCGGCCAGCAACATCGTCAGGGGAATTCAAGAAAATTCAGGCATCCTCCTGGGTAAAGTACAAGACTTTCGGCACTGGTTTCAGCCCATTTGAAGTTCAGTGGCGACCGTGGCGGCAACATCTTCGACTGTCTGTCCGGTGGTCCCAGAAGCTGGCAGCATCGACGGAACTCGGCACGATGATTTCTAGCTTCACTTCCCCTCCCCGCCTGGCCGGCTTACAGCCCCTCCCTGTGTGGAGGTAGTATTTGGTTGTAAATCTCTTAACCCCCATCCCGAGATCCCCCCTCGTGCGAGAGGAGTAGTGTTGTAACCCACTTATTTTCAGGTCAAGCGCCATCGCCGCGGCGTGCGGGCGTATGCCCACGCTTCCCGGCACGCCCTCGTCTCTGGTTAGGATCGGTGTTTTCACATCGGTCAGGTGAGCATCTGATACCCCCTTGTCTGGTTGCAATCTTGCATATTTAGTATAGTCTTTACTTGCCGTCGGTCGGTGAGACGAGAGCCCGGACTCGCACACCACCTTAAGTGTGCCCACCGCAGACCGCGCGCGAGTGCCTCCCAACCCACGCCCCGGCGTGCCAGCCGCCCACAAGGTTAGGAACCCCAGGCCCTTAGGGGTCAGCCTAAGCCCGCTAGGTCTTTAGAATCGATTGGGTCCCACCTCAGACCCTCGCCATCATCCCTCGGTCACCATCGGGAGATCGTGTGTGCCGTGCGAGTGAGCCGCTAGGGTGAGTCTGACTTCTACTTTGTATGCTTGCGGGTCTAGGTCTTAGGTTCAACAAGTCATCTCTTATCACCCTAGGGCTGTGCCACATCAGGGGTTTAGCATCCTTCTTGGTGAGCTGGTATTTCAAGGCAGTGTGATCCGAATAAATAATGACTTTGGCCCCCAAAAGATATGAGCAAAATTTTTCTAGGGCAAACATAATAGCCAGAAGTTCTTTCTCTGTGGTGGTATAATTCAATTGAGCATCGACGAGGGTGCGACTCGCATAATAAATTATCATAGGTTTTTTATCAATTCTCTGGCCTAAGACAGCTCCTATGGCATAGTCAGAGGCATCGCACATGATTTCAAATGGGAGCGACCAATCAGGAGACTGTAGGATTGGGGCTTGAGTGAGGGTCGCTTTAAGAGAGTGAAAAGCCTCAAGACAAGACTTATCTAGCTGGAATGGAGTCTCCTTGGCTATGAGCTTAGTGAGCGGACGAGTAATGGTAGAGAAGTTCTGAATGAATCTTCTATAAAAACCCGCATGGCCAAGAAAAGAGTGGATTTGCTTGACATACGAAGGGGGAGGAAGATTAGAAATCAGATCGATCTTAGCCTTGTCTACCTCTATTCCCCTTTCGGAAATTACAATGCCTAACACAATGCCTTCTCTTACCATGAAGTGGCTTTTCTCCCAGCTTAACACATGGTTGGATTTAATGCATCGTGCCAGCACCTTCTGCAAATTCTCCAAACAGCAATCAAATGAGTCACCGAAAATTGAGAAGTCATCCATGAAAATTTCTAAAAAATCCCCCACCATTTCAGAAAAGATTGCCATCATACACCGCTGAAAGGTGGCAGGGGCATTACAAAGCCCAAACGGTATTCTTCTAAAAGCAAACGTGCCATACAGACACGTGAATGTCGTCTTGTCCTGATCAACTAGGTAGATAGCAACTTGATTGTACCCGAGTATCCATCCAAAAAGCAAAAATATCTTTGTCCAGCCAATTTTTCTAAAATTTGATCCACAAACGGGAGAGGAAAATGATCTTTCCTTGTCATTGAGTTCATTTTTCTGTAATCAATACAAACTCTCCACCCCGTTTGTAGTCTCATTGGCACCTCTTCACGCTTCTCATTTTGAATCACAGTCAACCCGGATCTCTTTGGAACAACTTGTGTATGGCTGACCCACTTGCTATCAGAGATGGGATATATGATCCCCGCATCCAACCACTTCACCACCTCCTGCTTAACCACTTCTTTCATGTTCGATTTAGCCGACGTTGCATCTCCCTGCTCGACTTGGCATTGTCCTCTAAATAGATATGGTGCATACAAACATCCGGACTGATCCCCTTGAGATCCGCCACTGACCAACCTATTGCCCCCCTATACTCTTTAAGAACAGTTAAGAGTTGGGCTTCCTGTGTAGTAGTGAGGTTGGAGGCAATGATGATAGGTAGAGTGTGGTTAGGTCCCTGATATGCATATTTAAGGGAGTCCGGGAGAGGCTTGAGTTCCAGAGTGGGAGGATGTTCTAGAGATGACATGATTGGTTCAGATTGAAATGCAGGAACTGGTTCTACCTTAGAACAAGGTGCAGAAGAGAGAGGAGAATCTGAAGCATGTTACTCTCTTCTAGGGTGTCTTCAATGTTATCCGGAATCACATCTTCAAAGACATCAATGACATTACATTCCTCTCCTTGATCCGGATATTGAGATGCCTTAAACACATTTAGAGAAACTTTCTCACCTCCAAAAGAAAGATCCATCATTTCCGTGGCACAGTTGATGTTGGCCTTAGCAGTTGCTAGAAAAGCACGTCCCAAAATAATAGGGGTATGTTTCAATTCTTGAGGCGAGGCCATATCCAAAATTAAGAAATCCACGGGAAAATAGCATTCACGCACCTTAACAATGACATCCTCCAACAAAGCCCTTGGAGTTTTAACCGATCGATCCGCTAGTTGAAGGATTATTGAAGTGGGTTTTAACTCCCCCAGATCAAATTGCTCGTAAATGAAGGTGGGCAAAAGATTCACGCTATCACCTAAGTCTAGCAATGCTCGATCAAAAGTGACCCCACCTATATCACATGAGATTAACGGGGCTCCGGGGTCCTTCAATTTTTTGGGCAAATGATTCATCAAAACAGCAGTCACATCTTCAGATAGGCGGATCTTTTGAGTTATCGCATTGGGTTCCCTTTTTGGAGTGAACAGCTCTTTCAGAAACTTTGCATATGCCGGCACATGCATGATCGCGTCCAAAAGTGGAATATTGATGTTCACTTATTTAAACAATTCCACTAGCTCTTCTTGGTGGACCAACTTTTTCTTTTGAGCCTTAAATTTTAGAGCATCGGGAAAAGGGATCTTAGGAACATACTCTTGAGGGCTTTCTTCATCAACCTTTACTTTTCCTTTATTCCGCTTGTTCTCTCCACCCTATAGCTTTTTCTTCTCTTGCATAATCATAGGCTCCTCATCCTCACTATCACTCTCCTCGTGGGCATCTTGGCCCGGACTACTATCCACATCCTTAGCCTGATAAGGATCATTAAGAATTTTCCCGCTCCTAAGGGTAGAGATGGCTTTGGCATTCTCAAACTGAGGACCTACAGGAGGGGGCGGCTGAGGTTGATTGGGCTGATTGGGTTGAGGAAGAATGGGAGCTCTTAGAGGGAAGCCTGGAGGTTGTTGATTGCGGGGGTTGGCAATGGGCTGACTTGGTGATTGGCCCATTTCTCTTCTCATGGTGGCTTCGGCCAATTGGCCCAATTGGGTTTCCAACTTAGAAATAATTTGTTGGTGGGCATGGAGGGTCTGTTGGAAAGATTGACTTTGGGCTTGCATGGTTTGTTGGAAGGATTGGTTTTGGGCTAGAATTAGTTGTTGTAATTGATGGAAGCTATCATCAGTTTGGGAGTCCTGGTGGTGTTGCGGAGGAGGTTGATAGATTTGTTGGGAATTGGAAGATTGCCCGTAATTGGACTGAGTCGGTTGGTATGGGGCCTGACCCTGGTTAAATCGGGGAAGTGGTTGTTGGGCTTGCGGTCCCCGACCATAAGTATTCCCTTGAATTGATGGCTGTGCTTGGAATTGGTGTTGGATGGGTGGTTTGTGAGTTTGAGATGCAGAGAGGATGGTGGGCTGATTGGGAGATTGTTGATTTCTCCAATTGAAATTGGGTGATTCCTCCAACCCAGATTATAGGTGTTAGAAAATGGGTCATAGTTGGGCTTAGAGAACCCCTGGGCTGCTTGGACTTGCTCTTGTATAAATGGTGGTAACTGGGCTGCTGTTGGGCAATCAGACACATGATGCTCCGGGCTAGCACATAAAGCACACACCTCATGGTGTGTTGGGTCTGGGTATGGGTTGGACATAGGTGATATGATGGTTTCTTGTTTGTTTTGGGCGAGGAGCTGGTCTAACTTGTGGGCTAGCATATCAACCTGTCCTAGCTTTTGGGCCATGATGTCCACCTTGTCCAATTTTTGATGGATGAAATTCACATCCACTCTAGCTTCAGATTCCACACGATACATCCCAGCCCGTTTAGAGGGCCCAATGGTTCTCTCATATGAGGATAAGGAAGCATGGTTGATTGAATTCTCACTCAACATTTCAAATAAGGCATAGGCCTCATCCTCACTCTTACTCATAAAGGCCCCGCCACATGATGCATCACAATCTGCCTAACTTGATCATCTAAGCCCTCATAGAAAGTTTACACTATTTACCATTTGGAAAGCCCATGATGTGGATATTTTCTGAGGAGTTCTTTTAATCTCTCCCATGATTCATATATTTGTTCATTTGGGAGTTGCGCGAATCCTGTGATTGAACGTCTCATGGTGTTAGTTCTACCGATGGGGTAAAACTTCTTAAGAAACTGATGCTGCATATCTGCCCATGTGCCAATAGGTTTCCTTAAGGTCCCTAGCCAGTATTTGACTTTGTCCTTAAGTGAGAAATGGAATAAGGTCAGATGGAGGGCATCATCTGTGAAATTTTAAATTTTCACAGTGGAACACATTTCTAGAAATTCATCCAGATGTATATAGGGATCTTCATTGGTGATGGGGGCATCTCTCGCCCTTCATATTTTCAAAATCCCGGTTGTTCACCAGCATGGTTCTATTATGTCCGTCACATTTTCTTATTCAGTTCATGTAATTTTCATATTTACTTTAAGTCATAATTATGTAATCTTCTTTTTATTTGAGTCATGTCCATAGGCCTTTTGTTATTTCTCTAAGTTTGTGTGTCATTAAGTTAGTTTGATTAAGTCATTGGGCCCAATTCTTTGGGCTAGGCCCATGGGTGCCCCTACTTTGTTGGTTATTAGTCAATCTGCCAAAAGTCAGGGTCTTATTGTAAATTGTGGGATCCCTATAAATAGGACCCCACTCTCTCCATTTTCAGGTAATGAATCAACGAATGAAAATTGCCATTTGAGAGTTCACATTTCTGTTGGGTTCGGTGCTATGTATTCAGAGGGGGGGTGAATGAATATATGGCCTTTAAAGACCTTTCGCCCAATTAAAATCTTATGCTCACTAAAAATGCTAGTTCTCAAACTAAACAAACTTGAAAGCTAATGGGCAGTGCCGAACTAAACAAACACACAGTGAGATCACTAGAGTGCTAACAAAATATAGCTCAACTAGAATTTCGCTCTCTTGAAAAATTAAAACACTCTAAGAAAACTAATTAACTCTTCTGCTCAACCAGAAGCAAAACACTTAGAGCGCCCCTATGCAATCATCTAGCAGAAGCACAAATAGACAAAACAAACCACAATGCACAAGGGGTTTTTAGGTGGTTCGGTCCTCCAGAACTACATCCACCCTACACTCAACCCGAGTGTGGCTTCCTGCTGACTCACAGCTTGAACAGCTGGGCATCACAGCTTGTCATACAACCGCTGGGCAACACAGCTTGCCGTCCGAGGAATCCTCCTTGACCGCTGAGCAACACAGCTTGCTATCCAGTGGAATCCACCACTACAAACCGCTGGGGATTACATCATACCCGTCCAGAGGCAGCACCTCTGCAAACCGCTGGGCAATACCGCTTGGCCGTCCAGTGGAATCCTCCACTGCAAATGCTGAGCAACACAGCTTGCTCCGCTGACAAACAGCTTGAAGAAATGTATAAAGGAAAACAAAAGATAGAACAAGACAGCAACGGAAAGCTGAAATAATGAAGCACACATATAGCTCTCGAAGGAGCAGTTCTGGCTTGGATTTGATCCAAAAGCCAGACAACCTCAGCCTCTCTCTCTTTCTCAACTCAAGCTCTCTATCTCTCTCTTTCTCTTCTTTATCTTCTGCTCTTCTTCTCTTTCTCTTCTCTTCTCTTCTCTCTTCTTTCTTCTTCTACTCTCTTTACTCTTCTTCTGCTCTCTTCTTTCTTCTTCTGCTCTCTTTACTCTTCTTCTGCTCTTCTTCTTTCTTCTTCTGCTCTCTTTACTCTTCTTCTGCTCTTTCTTTATCCACTTCGATCTCTCTTCTACTTTTCCTTTTCTTCTTCTCTGTCTGGATTGTGGCTCTCTGTATGGACTTCACCTCTCGCCAACTCGATCAGTCTTCTTCTGTGGAAGAAGGCTCATATATATAGCAGCAGCAGCAGCCCCGGCGTGTGACCTCCACATTTCCAGTCCTAAGTATTCGGACCACGTGGCAGCATCCAGCAGGCTGTCAGTCCATGTGTCATCATCTAGTCAGGCCTTCCAGCCTCGGATCACATGCCCTCCTTAAGCTTCACGAGCAGAGCACCTATCAGACAGAGTATCGGATTATCAACTTGGTGTCGACACTTTGTAAAATGAAATGCATTGTATAGACTTGTGAAAGCGCATGCATTGTACAGACTTAGTGAAAGGGAATGCATGTAATACAATTCTTTTAAATACCCAGAGACTAGTGCGTTCTCGCACGGGAGCATATGAAGTCTCAGGGGAGCATCTATGGCCTCTGGACAGCATCACCAGCGTCAGGGGAGCATGTGGAGCACATGCTGTCTCTGGGGAGCAATCGCTGCTCCAGGGGAGCATCCTCAAAGTTAGGGAAGCATTAGCAGTCACTAGAGGGCATACTCGGTCCCAGGAGAGCATCCGGGGGGACATGCGAGCATGTGCATCTGATGTACAGACTCTACCAATGTATATACTTGGTGGATAGTGATGCATAGCCAAACGGATGTACAGACTTCACTATGAATGCATGAACAGTGAATGAGTGTATAGACTTGATCAAGAGAGACGCTGGCCAATCGGAGCATTAACAGTCACTGGAGAGCATACTCGGTCCCAGAGAGCATCCGGAGGGACATGCGAGCATGCACGTCTGATGTACAGACTTGTGAAAGACTTGAATGCACGACCAATGTACAGACTTGTATGAGATGCATGCTCCAATGCAGTGTACAGACTTATGCATGAGACGCGGAGGAAGACGGTGGATGTACAGACTTCTGAGTGTACAGACTTTCCACCGACCAATGTATGGACTTGCTCAGCCTGAGACTCTGAACTTGAATGCATGAACAGTCTGTATAGACTTGAGCTAAGCAAGCTACAGTGCTGATGTGTAGACTTGGCCAATGTTCAGACTTGAATGCTTGATGAGACGCTCAATGTACACACTTCAATTTCCAGTGTCTAGACTTGCCTTAGACGCTAAATGAGACGGACGTTGTGCAGACTTGTTGTGCCGTGCATGAACAATGTAAAGACTCTGAAATGCTTTACCCTGCAGTGTATAGACTTGCTAGTCATCAAACTACATGCAGACAGAAAGGCAACGCACATGCACAACCAATATATCAGTCATACACATGCATTCTCCACAAAACAAGTTATGTTGCTATCATCAAAACACAATCTCATAAAGCACTCATTGTGTTGCTATCATCAAAACAAAACAACATTGCTATCATCAAATCAACATAGCACATGCTTGTGCCTAAGAGGCACAACATTCTCCCCCTTTTTGATGATGGAAACACACTGTGACAGTGAGTCACACACAAAATTTTCTCCCCCTTTGACATAATCAAAAAGAGAAAAAACACCTAGTAGCATGGTAGTATGCATGCAAAATTCTCTAGAGCAATTCTCCCCCTGAAAATATGACTCTCCCTGAACTGGTTCTCCCCCTAAATAATTGCTCCCCCTATGAGAAGGAATATGAGCATATAAGCAAAGGTAGAGAAGGTAGGAGGGTCACTAGACAACAGCTGAATCATTGGTTCAGAAAGTAAGCCTGATTATAAATAACAGTTAAAGTATAAGAATCAGCAACATACAGTTTTGACAAAAATTCAGGTTTAACAGTGACAAATCTAGAGTAAAACACCTGACCCCTGAAAAAGAGTTTATAGACTCCATTTATAGCAATGAATCTAGGGCACATGGTATTAATAGATAAGTCAGAACTAATACCCTTTTATGTTTAAACATGGAAGTTCAAGAAAGGCAACTTGAATATGTATTGAGAAAAATAATACCCTTTTGTGTTTAAACATGGAAGTTCACTCAATGACTTTTGATTTCAAAGGGTTACAGCAGTTTGATTTTCATTTTTCAATTTCTGAACCTGAACTAAGTGAATAGACCTGTGGCATTTATGCTGTTGACATTAGGTGTACACCTTGATAAGAGGCAGGTACCCCCAGTTACTAGGCATAAACTACAAGATCTACTTCAGATCAAGACCTACAAGGAATAGTCTTCACTTTTGACATTAAGGGTATACCTTGGTTAGAGGCCAGTACCCTCAGTTACTTGGTGAGGACTCCCCCTATAGATTTGACCCTATGAACATAGTTAGCTTGAAGCACTTCATGACATGTGAATTTTCCTGCTTCATTGGAGGAGTTCACAGTTTCTCAGTGCAATCAACCATTGCTCTGTCACAATGTTCAGTTCTTTACATTTATGATCTTATTTACTGCTGCCCTTAATTCTTTTAGAGTGATTGTTTGAAAAACATTACACACTCTTGTTCACCTGTTCTAGATATTTCCAGTTCAACACATTTAGGCATTTAAAAAAACTTTTTCTATTTTAGCCATGAGACAAAGATTAAGAGCTATAAAAGTTTTCTTTTATCTCAAATTCTGAAGTGCAGACACTTAACTCTCCAATTTATAAAGGTTAAACCTTTAGTTCTTTTCAATTTGTAAGAGTGATTCTTATAAAAGAACAATTGAAATAATCACAACTCAATGTACTAAACCAGATACAGAACTGTTGTTCAGTGAAAATGATAGGGAAAAGATAGCAATAAGCATTATGGTCCAATGGCATCTGATTGTCAAAGAATACGAGTGAATTCAATGGGGACAGTGATAAGTAGCAAGGATTCAATATGATGAACTAAGCTCTCAGCTCCCCCTGACACCATGATGCAAGGATTATGCTATGCAACACACTGCTCTATATGCAAACTATGCAACAATGAAACATGAGACAAGTATGCAATCATTTTAATTTTATGCACCCAAGTCATTTCTTTTTAGATTTTTAAAATTTTAATTATATGCAGGACACTGCTCTACATGAAGACAGGACCCATGGTACTAGGCGGAGAACCCGGTCTCAAAGACCATCTCACACATGATAGAAACCTCCGGGCAGATTTCCCTGCCTTTTAGTAACATACCATTTGATATACCAGGGTTATGCAAGACAATGCAACATAAAGCAGTCCTACATGCATTGAACAGCATCATTGACAGTCATGCAAATGATGTATGCAGACATAAGACACATGCATTGACTGTGTACACTAAATGAACCATTCACAATCAGCAAGTTATGCATTTAACAGTAAGCATACAATGCATTAACACAAAACACATGCATTGACACAAAGTCTATATAGTGCATCAACTGAATACACTAAAGAAGCATTCAAATTCAGTTCAACATATAGCAAGAGAAGAGCATCAGATATGCAGAATTGAATTCAATAGCTGAGTCTGGAATGCAGACTGATCAGCTAGACATGAAGAGATCATCATAAATGAAGCTGACAGTTCAACAATTTCAGTTAATGAATTTAAAGCAAAGTTCAGAACTGACCTGAAATATAGAATCCTGGGGTTTTCTGTTGAGTGCCTTGGATCATAAACCCCTTTATTCATCAGCTTCCAAGGCACACCTGCAGCATGTCAATCAATTTGATCCTGCAGGGACCCAAGCAGCCTTGGGTCCTGCATTTACCTGGACAGGTGTTCTAAACACCCTTTTTGTAGCATTATCATCAAATTCCATTAGACAACAATCAGACATAGAATGTCCAAAATTTCCACAGTAATAACATGAACCAACAGATTGTCTGGTCCTATGATGCATATCAACAGCAGCATGGGACCTATGAAACTTAGCATGAAATGTTCTGTTGTTTACATGGACATTTTGTTTCTTACTAGCAGCATTGGGAGCAGGAAATTTTACAGATTTGAAATTAAATCTACTTCCTTGTACATGCCAACAGTCCTTGACTGTGTGGCCGTGCCTCCCATATTCGAAGCACCTTGGGTGCTTACCTTTGGAGCCAAGGTTATTTCTGTCAAACATCTTTTTGTTAACATGAAAATTAACAGGTTTAGAGTTGAATCTCTTTCTCGGATTCTACCAACATTGAGCAGTAATGTGGCCAAACTTCCCACAACAAAAATAATTTAGATTCTGTCTCCTAGAAACATGATTTCTAGCTGGAATTTTCTGTGCAGTAGTAGCAGCTAGGTCATCTAATTTAAACATCTTACACTCATGCATCATATGACCTATCTTATTACAATAGAAACACTGCACATTCTTTTCCTTTTTAAACTGAATTTTATGAGAAGATTTTTCACAGCAATTTTCCTTTTTCTTTTGTTCAGCCCTGTGCTTATTGTTCTGAGATTTCTTAGATGAAATATATTTTGAGGTGCTAGCACATTCTGAACTTTTCACATTGGAGCCAAGCAGTTTATTTACCTTTGACAAATTTAGACAGAGTGTTTTTCAGATTTTCAATTTCAGAATTCAATGAAGCAATACTCACTTCATACTTGGATAGCTCAGATTCACATGCAATTAGCTGCTGTTGCAAAGCATCATTCAGGTTCTTCAGAGTTTCATTTTCTTGTTGAACCATTATTTCAATGTTGTTCTCATTTTCCTTCACAACTGATTTTCCTTTTTCCATTGGCAGCCATCTCTCAGAGAAGATAGTATTAAGAACCATTAGCTTTTTATTTTGATCTTTCAAGTAGACATTTCTTCTTTTAGAGATTTGATTTGTTCTTTTTGAGAACTATCATCAGAATCAAAATCATTAATCATGTCTTCGAGAATGGCACAAGCTTTGCAAGGATTATTTTCACCGATGAGTTTGTTTCTAATATTCTCATTTTCAGATTTCAACATGTTCAACTCATCTTTTTCTGTAATCATTTCAGATTTCAAATTATTCATTTCTTTTCTTAAATTTTTATTTTTAGATTTTAATTTCTTGGACACTTTAAACAGATTTTCATACATCACTATCAATTCATCAAAAGAAACTCCATCTGATCCGGAGCTTACCTGAGATGAGGTTTCTCCATCATCACTTCCCCGGTTGGCCATTAAGCATATGGACTTTTCTCCTTCTTCATCAATGTCCGAGGTGTTCCCTTTGAGTTTCGAGAATTTTAGACAGTCAGCCTTCGTATGGCCAGCCTTCCTGCATTTGTAGCAGACGTTAGTGTCAACAATCTTGGTAGGATTAGAATTATACCTTATTTGCTTTCTGCCATCACCATGCTTTCCTTCTCTTTTTCTCAGGAATTTCCTGAAATCACTGATCACCATTGCAATGTGGTCTCCATCAATTTCAGACCGTGAGAGGCTGATTTTCTCGCTTAATGATCCACTGTGGCTGGATCTGTTTACTTTGCTGGAGCCAGCCTTCAGCACGATTGGTTCCATTGCAAATAATCTGAAGACACAGAAAAATTGAAGCACCTAGACCAAATGAGCAAGGCAAGGCACTAAGTCGGAGAACCAAAATAACGAACACAAAAAGCACACTATGAAATGCACCAAACAGAAATGCACTAAACCAGATGATCAAAGTAAAGCAGTAAGATAGTGAAACAAATCAACGAGCAGAAGAAGCCCACTCTAATGTGCACCAAAAGCTAGCAGGAACTGCTGTGGATTGTTAGATCCTATGCACAGCAACCCTCTCTGATACCAAGTGTTAGGTTCGGTGCTATGTATTCAGAGGGGGGGTGAGTGAATATATGGCCTTTAAAGACCTTTCGCCCAATTAAAATCTTATGCTCACTAAAAATGCTAGTTCGCAAACTAAACAAACTTGAAAGCTAATGAGCAGTGCCGAACTAAACAAACACACAGTGAGATCACTAGAGTGCTAACAAAATATAGCTCAACTAGAATTTCGCTCTCTTGACAAATTAAAACACTCTAAGAAAACTAATTAACTCTTCTGCTCAACCAGAAGCCAAACACTTAGAGCGCCCCTATGCAATCATCTAGCGGAAGCACAAATAGACAAAACAAACCACAATGCACAAGGGGTTTTTAGGTGGTTCGGTCCTCCAGACCTACATCCACCCCACACTCAACCCGAGTGTGACTTCCTGCTGACTCACAGCTTAAACAGCTGGGCATCACAGCTTGCCATACAACCGTTGGGCAACACAGCTTGCCGTCCGAGGAATCCTCCTCGCCCGCTGAGCAACATAGCTTGCTGTCCAGTGGAATCCACCACTGCAAACCGCTGGGGATTACAGCTTACCCATCCAAAGGCAGCACCTCTGCAAACCGCTGGGCAATACAGCTTGGCCGTCCAGTGGAATCCTCTACTGTAAATGCTGAGCAATACGGCTTGCTCCGCTGACAAACAGCTTGAAGAAATGTATAAAGGAAAACAAAAGATAGAACAAGACAGCAACGGAAAGCTGAAATAATGAAGCACACATATAGCTCTCGAAGGAGCAGTTCTGGCTTGGATTTGATCCAAAAGCCAGACAACCTCAACCTCTCTCTCTTTCTCAACTCGAGCTCTCTGTCTCTCTCTTTCTCTTCTTTATCTTATGCTCTTATTCTCTTTCCCTTCTCTTGTCTCTTCTTTCTTCTTCTGCTCTCTTTACTCTTCTTCTGCTCGTCTTCTTTCTTCTTCTGCTCTCTTTACTCTTCTTCTGCTCTTTCTTTCTCCACTTCGATCTCTCTTCTACTTTTCCTTTTCTTCTTCTCTGTCTGGATCGTGGCTCTCTGTATGGACTTCACCTCTCGCCAACTAGATCAGTCTTCTTCTGTGGAAGAAGGCTCATATATATAGCAGCAGCAGCAGCCCCGGCGTGTGACCTCCACATTTCCAGTCCTAAGTATTCGGACCACGTGGCAGCATCCAGCAGGCTGTCAGTCCATGTGTCATCATCTAGTCAGGCCTTCCAGCCTCAGATCACATGCCCTCCTTAAGCTTCACGAGCAGAGCACCTATCAGACAGAGTATCGGATTATCAACTTGGTGTCGACACTTTGTAAAATGAAATGCATTGTATAGACTTGTGAAAGCGCATGCATTGTACAGACTTAGTGAAAGGGAATGCATGTAATACAATTCTTTTAAATACCCAGAGACTAGTGCGTTCACGCACGGGAGCATATGAAGTCTCAGTGGAGCATCTATGGCCTCTGGACAGCATCACCAGCGTCAGGGGAGCATGTGGAGCATATGCTGTCTCTGGGGAGCAATCGCTGCTCCAGGGGAGCATCCTCAAAGTTAGGGAAGCATTAGCAGTCACTAGAGGGCATACTCGGTCCCAGGAGAGCATCCGGGGGGACAGGCGAGCTTACGCGTCTGATGTACAGACTCTACCAATGTATAGACTTGGTGGATAGTGATGCATAGCCAAACGGATGTACAGAATTCACTATGAATGCATGACCAGTGAATGAGTGTATAGACTTGATCAAGAGAGACGTTGGCCAATCAGAGCATTAACAGTCACTGGAGAGCATACTCGGTCCCAGGAGAGCATCCGGAGGGACAGGCAAGCATGCGCGTCTGATGTACAGACTTGTGAAAGACTTGAATGCACGACCAGTGTACAGACTTGCATGAGATGCATGCTCCAGTGCAGTGTACAGACTTATGCATGAGACGCTGAGGAAGACGGTGGATGTACAGACTTCTGAGTGTACAGACTTTCCACCGACCAATGTACGGACTTGCTCAGCCTGAGACGCTGAACTTGAATGCATGAACAATCTGTATAGACTTGAGCTAAGCAAGCTACAGTGCCGATGTGTAGACTTGGCCAATGTTCAGACTTGAATGCTCGGTGAGACGCTCAATGTACACACTTCAATTTCCAGTGTATAGACTTGCCTTAGATGCTAAATGAGACGGACGTTGTGCAGACTTGCTGTGCCGTGCATGAACAATGTAAAGACTCTGAAATGCTTTACCCTGCAGTGTATAGACTTGCTAGTCATCTAACTACATGCAGACAGAAAGGCAACGCACATGCACAACCAATATATCAGTCATACATATGCATTCTCCACAAAACAAGTTATGTTGCTATCATCAAAACATAATCTCATAAAGCACTCACTGTGTTGCTATCATCAAAACAAAATAGCATTGCTATCATCAAATCAACATAGCACATGCTTGTGCCTAAGAGGCACAACAATTTCTTATTGGAGAGATTCCATTAGTTAGGGTGAGAAACAACTGGGATTGATTCCCACCTACCCCTTTCTCTCTCTCTCTCTCTCACTCTCTCTATACCCAACAACGGGGCTGCTCCCCTCTCCCCCTCTCCCCTTCTCCCCATCTCCCACCTACCTCTTAATTCCCCTCCCCTCATTCAAACACCTCCCCAACCACCCACCACCCCATTAACTACCCCCTAGTCCCAAGAGAGCTTCCACCAATCCTAGCTCCACCTCCCAACCCCCAACTACCCCACCCAATTCCCCAAGCACCCTTCCCACTACCCCAAGCACCCCTTCCCTTTCCCAACACAACCCCCCCCATTCCCAAGACAAAAAATTAACCCCACCCTTAAACCTATTTTCAAATATCCTTTCCCTCTCTCCCTTCCAACCAAATTCGCAGCCCCCACTCCCACCATATGTTGGACCCCCTTCCAGACCCTATTCTCCCCCTCCCACACCTTATAACACCCCCTCCAAGACCCCCTTACAACCAGGGGTCACTCCCACACTCATCCACCCCCATTTCCCCTCCCATATACCCCATTTCCCCCATCATCTTTAACCTATAGTTTCTAGTTCGTAGGTAGTAGAGAAACACCCTATTGCAGAGCCTGCCACGTCTTCACTAGGAAGCTTCAGAGGACATACCATATACCATCGGAAGCGACTGCCTGTCTTCTTCGTAACGGCGGTAGTTTCGTCATCGTCTGAGCACCGTGCTGCCCGGGAGAGCCGTTCTTCCTCAACTGCGCGAAGCTTCCCTGACAGAGCACCTAAACCTAATTGGAAGCTCGACTGTGGCGATTCTAGGGAAAATCTTGACGAGAGTTCTTCTACAAACTTCTTCCTCGTCTTGTCTACTTCCAGGAACAAGATGTAGAGCTCCGATCGGCCCCCGGAATCATCATTTCTCAATTTATTCCTCTAGTTGCTCGGTTCTGTTTCCTTGCAGTCTGCACCGACCCCCCCTCAGTGTTTGAGTCCTACTGCTCCACTCCGACATCTTCGGGCATCCCCGTTGCTTGCGTTTCGAAGAGGGCCCGTCAACGATTCCATCGGTACCAGCCGCGCTCAAATTGAAGCTCGGGAGTGCCCGTGGTACCTTCGTCTTCTTGCTGCTGAAGTACTGCAATAGTCATGACCTGAAGCCTGCTTCGCTTTTCAAGCCTCTGCCCTGATCGGTACCGACGACCAAAGAAATCACCAAAATTCTGGCATCATCCTGATCCAGTTATGAAGAAGTTCCAAGTGGTTTGGTTGTCATAAAAATTCTGGAGTGGTCACGGCGTCAAAGTAATCAACTGCCTGTCCAGAAGCGCAGAGAGTGGACAAATTCGGCATCGGTTTCCTTTCATCGCGTCTAGCTTGAATTCCCCTCCCCGCTTGGCCGGCTGAAGGCCCCTCCCTATGTGGAGGTAGTGTTTGGGTGTAGTCATTAGCTTCCCTTCCTCAAGATCCCCCCCTTGCATGGGGCGTAGTGCATGTATCTGAAATTTCAGGTTCGAAGCTTCACCGGCGCGGCGTGTGGGGAACACACGCTTCCCCGCTCGCCCACGTCTCCGACTCGGGGCCGGTGTCTTCACACTGGTCAGGTATATGCTGAACCCTCCTTGAATATTTGTGTTTAATTAGTATCATATCTAAGTTCATCCGGCGAGGAAGAGAGTGCCCGGTCCCGTGACTACCCGATCACGAGTGGCCACCGCGGTTTGAGTGAGGAGAGATCCCAGTGCCCTCAAGGCACGACGTCCGCCCCACTAACGTGGGTGCTCCAATCCTAGGGAAGGGAACACATAGGCTAAGCCATCACCCCAACCAGCGTGATTTAGGCTCTCGAATCCTCCCTACCATCACTTAGTCACCAGAGGAAAAGATTGTGCTGCGATATCGGTCCGCCAACATCGAGTCCGCCAATTTGTAATTGTACTTGCAAGTCTAGGTCCGAGGTTCACTCGGTCGGTACCTTTTCACCCATAGGTCGTGTCACATCAAATTGGTATCAGAGCAAGTCATTGATATGTTCTCACAAGTCAAGTCCATGGGCACGCTTGCATTAGAGTTCTCATCGGATCGCTCCATGCATTATCCACCTCCCATTGTCATTGAGCCTACGGACCAAAAGGCC
Source organism: Amorphophallus konjac (assembly GCA_022559845.1). NCBI lineage: Eukaryota > Viridiplantae > Streptophyta > Magnoliopsida > Alismatales > Araceae > Amorphophallus > Amorphophallus konjac. Next base: position 283,150,008 of record CM040126.1, on the reverse strand, counting down.
CCAATCCCCATCATATCCCAAGCATACCTACCTAATGGGAGTCCCACAGAAATAGACTTCATACACATGGTAGAAGATAATTGGGTATTCCCCGAAATTGTAGCCACCTCTCTACGACCGGACAAATTGTGAACAACGGAGACCAAGTCTTCGTTGAATTCCATAAATGGTTTGGAGAGACTAAATACTTTGATGGATCATGGTGTCAAATTGGTACTTTGGAAGGCCCTTGCATAATCCTAGGGAAACAGTGGCTTGATGAACGGAATACCACCTTCCACTCATTGCGTTGGTCTTGCCTAGTTCATCCCCCACATCTCCCGGGAGCCTATGGTTTCAACAACCCTTTGTTCCCTCACCAACCGGAGCCCCATACCCGACCACCATGCCCTCTCAACTCACTTCAAAGAATGAATGAGGTCATGAGTGAACATAAGGAGAACCCGGCCCACAAGACCAAATCCCCGGGATTGGACACCAACCCAAAGCCCTTCCCCACCTTTAAGGAAATCCATACTCCTATCAATAAGGAGGAAGGACATCAACTCATCCCCGTCCAAACAAACACATACCTCCCCAAACCACTCAATCTCACCCAAAAGGTGGTGACCATAGGAGAACTCATCATCAAATGGCTCAAGCAAAATCCCATCCCTCATGCCTTGTACTTTCAAACCCCAACCATGGAGCACCCTTTCCAATTAGCACCTGTTAACTCCTATCACACCGCATTCCAATCCTACTATGAGGTAAATGGTTGGGATGATCTCCTCAAGGGTTTAGAATGGCAACTAAAGTTGACTTGCTTATTGACCATAGGAGCTACCCACCCAAGAAGACTTAGTCTCATCCACCCATGTGATGGTTGTATCACCTCAGTCTTCACCAATGGTTGCTATACTAGTGACCTCCTTCTCATTCTCCCCATGGATGAAGAACCCATCATGGTCCACTCCACTCCCATTAAGATCCCAAGTACCTTGATCGACTGGCCCACTAAAGACCTTGGTCCAATTACCTTGGGGAAGGATGACCCACCGTGCGTAGACCATGTGGACATAGAGTTCCTTCCTCTAGGAAGCCCAGTCCATGACCCCTTTGATCTCTTCCAATGGGAACCTAGTTACCCATGTGACACACCCACCTTACCCACAACTCACCTTTCCCTACCCCAACCAACCATGTTGGACCAAGATCACCTCTTCCAAGACTCGGGCCACACAAAGGGAACCATCGCCATAGACAACATATGCCTAGGATCCAAGGAAGAGCCCCTCTCCATAATGCCCACCTTCCTAGATCCTTTTGACCCTTTCACATGGAAGTTCAAAGGCCATCCAACATCCATACACATGGAAGTCATCTTTGGGATATGAATGCATAAGTCTTGGCACAACCCATCACTTAGCATGATTCATAAGACGGGTCCATTCATTCATATCGCCCACATGTCAAGTAGGAAGCATGAATGGACCATTTTCGGATGTAATGGTCCACCTTCATTCATCATGAGTCTTAAGCATGATAGGTGCATTCTTGGATGTCCGGGTCCCCCGGCATTTGCCACCCCTTTGCATGATAGAGCCACATTTGGAGGTCCCGGCCCTCCTATCCTCACTAACCTTCATAGGGAGTCTAGACATGCTAGGTCCACATTTGGGTGCCCGGGACCTCCAACATCCAATAGAGTGTTAGCATTCACCAACTATGTCTCAGGATTGCATACTTGCAAGCACATCATCAAAAGTAATAGGATTTGTCAAAGGCGAATCGATACCCGCAAAAGAAACCAAGACTTCCAAGAGAGTGACTATCTGATGGTCAGGATGGAGATGCTCTTCCCTAGAGTCGCCTCTACGCTCAGGGATCGAGAGACTGGACCCTTTAAGGTCTTGGGGCGATTGAGCATAAATGCCAATGAGTTGGTCCTTCTGAAGGAATATGGGGTCAACCCTTAGTGTAGTGTGGCAGACCTTGTGCCCTACAAGGGCCCCGCGGTGGCACCTAGCAAGGATATTGAGCCCATACCCCCTTTCGAGAGTGACCCCACCAATGAGAGTCCACTTCTAACCTGGAGAGCCCGGCATGAGCGCAAAGATTTGATACTAGTTGAACATAATAACACCATCAGGAGTAGGGCAATCCAACAGTATCTTGTGAGGTGGAAGGGCCGGCCACGATGGAGGACACATGGGCGAGCCAGGAAGGACTCCTACTCGACGGAGTCGAGTTCTCCGCACCCCGGGAGCATTTTGGGGGCATCTCTCGCCCTTCATATTTTCAAAATCCCAGTTGTTCACCAGCTTGGTTCTACTATGTCCGTCACATTTTCTTATTCAGTTCATGTAATTTTCATATTTACTTTGAGTCATAATTATGTAATCTTCTTTTTATTTGAGTCATGTCCCTAGGTCTTTTGTTATTTCCCTAAGTTTGTGTGTCATTAAGTTAGTTTGATTAAGTCATTGGGCCCAATTCTTTGGGCTAGGCCCATGGGTGCCCCTACCTTGTTGGTTATTAGTCAATGTGCCAAAAGTCAAGGTCTTATTATAAATTGTGGGATCCCTATAAATAGGACCCCACTCTCTCCATTTTGAGGTAATGAATCAATGAATGAAAATTGCCATTTGAGAGTTCACATTTCTTATTGGAGAGATTCCATTAGTTAGGGTGAGAAACCCTTGGGAGTGATTCCCACCTACCCCTTTCTCTCTCTCTCTCTCTCTCACTCTCTCTCTACCCAACAAGGGGGCTGCGCCCCTCTCCCCTTCTCCCCATCTCCCACCTACCTCTTAACTCCCCTCCCCTCATTCAAACACCTCCCTAACCACCCACCACCCCATTAACTACCCCCTAGTCCCAAAAGAGCTTCCACCAATCCTAGCTCCACCTCCCAACCCCCAACTACCCCACCCAATTCCCCAAGCACCCTTCCCACTACCCCAAGCACCCCTTCCCTTCCCCAACACAACCCCCCCATTCCCAAGACAAAAAATTAACCCCACCCTTAAACATATTTTCAAATATCATTTCCCTCTCTCCCTTCCAACCAAATTCGCAGCCCCCACTCCCACCATCTGTTGGACCCCCTTCCAGACCTTATTCTCCCCCTCCCACACCTTAGAACACCCCCTCCAAGACCCCCTTACAACCAGGGGTCACTCCCACACTCATCCACCCCCATTTCCCCTCCCATATACCCCATTTCCCCCATCATCTTCAACCTATAGTTCCTAGTTCGCAGGCAGTAGAGGAACACCCTGTTGCAGAGCCTGCCACGTCTTCACCAGGAAGCTTCAGAGGACATACCATATACCCTCGGAACCGTCTGCCTTTCTTCTTCGTAACGGCGGTGGTTTCGTCATCGTCTGAGCACCGTGCTGCCCAGGAAAGCGGTTCTCCCTCGACTACGCGAAGCTTCCCTGACTGAGCACCTGAACCTGATTGGAAGCTCGACTGCGGCGATTCTAGGGAAAATCTTGACGAGAGTTCTTCTAAAAACTTCTTCCTCGGCCTGTCTACTTCCGGGAACAAGAAGCAGAACTCCGATCGGCGCCCGGAATCAACATTTGTCAATTTCTTTCTTTAGTTGCTCGATTCTGTTTCATTGCAGTCTGCACTGACCCCCCCCTCAGTGTTCGAGTTCTACTGCTCCACTCCAACATCTTCGGGCATCCCCGTTGCTTGCTTTTCGAAGAGGTCCCGTCAACGATTCCATCGGTACCAGCCGCGCTCAAATTGAAGCTCGGGAGTGCCCGTGGTACCTTCATCTTCCTGCTGCTGAAGTACTGCAACAGTCAAGACCTGAAGCCTGCTTCGCTTTTCAAGCCTCTGCCCCAATCGATACCGGCGATCAAAGAAATCACCAAAATTCTGACATCATCCTGATCCAGTTACGAAGAAATTCCAAGTGGTTTGGTTGTCAGCAAAATTCTGGAGTAGTCACGGCGTCAAAGTAATCAACTGCCTGTCCAGAAGCGCAGAGAGTGGACAGATTCGGCATCGGCTTCCTTTCATCGCTTCTAGCTCCAATTCCCCTCCCCGCTTGGCCGGCTGAAGGCCCCTCCCTGTGTGGAGGTAGTGTTTGGGTGTAGTCATTAGCTTCCCTTCCCCAAGATCCCCCCCTTGCATGGGGCGTAGTGCATGTATCTGAAATTTCAAGTTCGAAGCTTCACTGGCGCGGCGTGTGGGGAACACACGCTTCCCCGCTCGCCCACGTCTCCGACTCGGGGCCGGTGTCTTCACACTGGTCAGGTATATGCTGAACCCTCCTTGAATATTTGTGTTTAATTAGTATCATATCTAAGTTCATCCGGCGAGGAAGAGAGGGCCCGGTCCCGTGACTACCTGATCAAGAGTGGCCACCGCGGTTTGAGTGAGGAGAGATCCCCATGCCCTCTAGTCACGGCATCCGCCCCATTGACGTGGGTGCTCCAATCCTAGGGAAGGGAACACATAGGCTAAGCCATCACCCCAACCAGCGTGGTTTAGGCTCTCGAATCCTCCCTACCATCACTTAGTCACCCGAGGAAAAGATTGTGCTGCGATATCGGTCCGCCAACATCGAGTCCGCCAATATGTAAGTGTGCTTGCAAGTCTAGGTCCGAGGTTCACTCGGTCGGTACCTTTGCACCCATAGGTCGTGCCACATCAATTGGTCTTCCCATAAAAGGATGGGAGCATCTGAATTGTCCTAGATTTGATCTCATAATGTAAAGCAGGGATATTAGGCAGTTGGATACAAGTGGATGACTGATAATTCAAAGGAATAAAATATTCCTTCATCTGTTTGGGCACCCCTAGTTGGTGTTGTTCGGCCATAGGTTAGATTTGATTTTGGGCCTGATTAAAAATGAATCGCTCAATCTCACTAATGATCTCAACTAAGTCAAGATGTTGAGATCTTCTCCCTTGCATAAACCAAGGTTAAAGATGAGAGATGTGAGAATTTTTTTATGATGTTTATATATATATTTTTTATTTTTTATTTGTTTTGACTCAAATTATGATGAAGAGAGAGAAGATGAGATTTTTTTTATTTTTATTTTATTTTATTTTATTTTATTTATGCAAACACAAACAAGTTGTCACACAAATTACTTAATACCCTAGATGTGACCTATGTTGTGCCCCTTAGGCACAAGCATGTGCTATGTTGCTTTAATGATAGCAATGCTATTTGGTTTTGATGATAGCAAGATAGTGAGTGCATTTGAGTGCATTTGATATTGTGTTTTGATGATAGCAATATGAATGCATATGACTGTGACTGATATATTATCTGGAGAATGCATGTGTATGACTGATATATTGTTTGTGCTTGACTTCTGTTCTGTGCATTGCATTGCATCATTTGCATTCAAGCCTTGAAGTCTGTACATCGTGTTCATTCAGTTCATTTCAAGTCTATCAGCCGTGTGCATTGGATTCAAAGTCTATACTGCCTCTGCGTGTTCTTTGCATTCCATTCACATTCCATTCACTGCTTTTTACATTTCTCATATGTCATGGGTCGACACATCCTTTGATGGGTCGACTCCTTCAGCAGTCATGCTTAAGAACTCAAGTCCATACACTGGAAACTCTTCAATTGATTGAGTCTATACATTGTCCTAGGCTAAGTGTGTACAGCGTCTCATTCATGCTTTGATTAATGAAGTCTGTACATCAGTCTTCACATTCTAAGTCGTTACAGCCGTTGGGTTTGGACTCAGAGTCTGTACACTCGATTCGCCTTTGAATTGGTCAAGTGTGTACACTCCTTCACTGTAGCTTTCACGTATCCAAAGTCTACACATCGTGAAAGTCTATACATTCATCACTGACCTTTGTTCAAGGCAAAGTCTATACATTGGGGTCTTCTCCTACGTTTCTTAAGTGAAGTTTGTACATCCGTTTCTGAAGCCTGAAGTCTATATAGTCCAGCCTATTCCTACGTTCAAGGCTTCAACTACACTCTAAGTCTGTACAGCCACTCCTTGAGCATCAAGTCTATACATTGGCCGCTGTTCTTCAAAGTCTGTACATTGGGCTTTCACATGAAGTCTGTACATCCGTTTGTCCTGTATTGTTCATCAAGTCTGTACAGCCGTTCACTGTTGAAGTCTATACACTAGTCGGTGGAAAGTCTGTACACTGGCTTCTGTCTTCAAAGTCTATACAGCGGCTGTCTTCACATTTGAAGTCTGTACACCGACTCGCTTCATGTCCCTAAAGTATGTACATCCACAGTGGAATTTGAAGTCTGTACACTGACTCGTTTCATTTCCTCAGAGTCTGTACATCCACAGTGAAATCCAAAGTCTGCACATTGGTCTTCACATTCAAAGTCTATACAATGGTCTTCACACTTGAAGTCTATACATTCGATGTGCAGAGTTGATGTCCATACTGTGCCTCAGGCTGAGTTAGTCCATACACTGGTCGGTGGCAAGTCTGTACACTGGCCTCAGCTTTCCAAGTCTATACATTGAACTGTGTTATGTAAAGTCTATACATCCGATTGTGCAGTGTCTTGCCATCGTCTCACGTTCTTCAAGTCTGTACATTGCTTACAGCTCACACGTTCAAAGCTTAAAGTATGTACATCAGCTTCACTCATTCAAATCTGTACATCCACAGTGGAACTTCGAAGTCTGGACACTGCTTGAGCCTCAACAAGTATGTACATCGAGTCCCTTCTCATCTGAAGTCTGAACATTGCTTTACACTCTAGCAACTCCATACACTGCTTCAGATCTGATTCATAATGTCTATACATTGGTTCTCACACTTATTACTTGTGCTGCTTCACGCATAAAGTCTATACACTGGGTTTGATGCCAAGTCTATACATCGACTGGCAGTCTTCAGCTAAGTGTATTCTTTGCTTCATAACATGAAGTATATGCATTGCATGATCTTTTAATCAAGTCCATACACTGAACAAGTACATGCATTGTCAGCCTGTCGAGTGAAGAGTCTACACATTGGTTGTTCACAAGTCCCTATAGTTCAAAGTCTGTACACTGCATTCTAATTCAGCGAAGTCTCTTCATTGCATATAAGCATCAAAGTCTGTACAGTGGGCAAGTGTGTACATCCACCAGTGAACACATCAAGTCTATACACCGCATGTGTTCATCTGATTTTCATGAAGTCTATACACCGCGTGTGTTCAGCTATGTTTCATGAAGTCTATACATCGCTTGCCTTCATCTGATCATCATGAAGTCTATACAGCGCCTGCCTTCATCTGAGTATTATGAAGTCTATACATCGCCTGTTTTTCATCTAAGTATCATAAAGTCTGTACATTGCTTTAGCCTTTACGTTCACTAAGTCTATACAATGCTCTGCATTCTTCAGAGACTATACAGGGTTTAGACTTAAACTGATAGCTTAATCCGATACTCTTGTCTGTCTAACAGGGACAGAAGAGGCTATTGAAGAGCACGTGATCCGAGGTGCCTGGCTCGTGATCCAAGGATGGACGAGATACCAGGATGCTGACACGTGGCCAAATGTTTGGGCGAGAGCTGTGGAAGCCACACTCGCCCTAGCTGCTGCTGCTGCTGCTATATATATGTGTATTCATCCTCTGTAGAAGAAGGCAATTTGAGTGATTGTGATCGAAGCCTGGGATCAGAAGAAGAGAAGAAAAAGCAGAGAGCAGAAGCTGAGAGAAGAAAAAGAGAAAAAGAAGAGAGAGCTTCCACGATCTAGCAGAAGAAAAGAAAAAGAGAAAGAGAGAAAAGGAGAACAGAGATCGAGAGAAGAAGAGAAGTGCAGCAGAGAAGAAAGAGAAAGAGAGAGAGTGAAGAAAGAGAGTGAGATCGAGGGAGATCTGTTCTTGATGGACCGTGGATCAAATCCAGGCCATCCAGCTCTTTAAGAGCCACATTGTGCTTCATTGCTTACAGCTTTTCGATTGCTGTCTTGTTCTATTTTCTATTTTCTATTTTACATCTTTGTTCAAGATGTTAGTCAGCGGATTGCAGAGGTGCTGCCTCTGGACGGCTAAGCTGTATTGCCCAGCGGTTTGCAGTGGAGGATTCCACTAGACAGCAAGCTGTGTTGCTCAGCGGGGCGAGGAGGATTCCTCGACAGCAAGCTGTGTTGCCCAGCGGATGTATGGCAAGCTGTGATGCCCAGCTGTTCAAGCTGTGAGTCAGCGGAATCCACACTCGGTTTGAGTGTGGGGTGGATGTAGGTCTGCTGGACCGAACCACCTAAAAACCCATTGTGTAGTGGTTTGAATTCTTGTGTGGTTGGCGCTAGATGAATGCTTAGGGGCGCTTTGGTTTGATGTTCTATAAGTGTTCATCTATTTGCTGCACACACTATATGTTTGACTGTGGTTTGATCTCTTTTATCTGATTTCGCTAGATGAATGTTAGGAGCGCCTCAATTGGGTTTTCTGTCTGAATGCTTTAAGGCACAAGCTCCTTTGATTTGATTCAGTCTAATGTTTAGAATTGCTTAGGTTCGCTCTATATATCTGCAATAGTTTTTAATTCCGCATCTCTGATTGCTTTAGATTTTAATTGGGCGAAATTTTTATAGGCCATATTCATTCACCCCCCCTCTGAATACTTGCACCGAACTCAACACTTGGTATCAGAGCGGTCTTTGACTTAACAGATCTAACAATCTGCAGAGGATCCTGCTAACTGTTTAGTGCATTTCAGAGTGGGTCTTTTGAAATCGTGTGTTGCTTCATTGACTTGTGCTTTGCTTTGCTCATCTGTTTTTGGTGTTATTTGAGTTGATTCATTGTGTTTGATTAGTGCTCTTCCTAGAACTCTTATTCTGTCTAAAGCATGAAACTCACTGTTGGTCCTCCGAAGTTTGAAGGTTCGGGTTTCTACAATTGGTTTAATCAGTTCAGAGAATATGTGATGCAAACTAATCCAGATCTGTGGATAGTCATTGCACACAGTTCCTATGAAGTTCCAAAGGATGAATCCTTATGGAAAACTTTAGACAGACAAAAATTCTCTGATAATCAGAAGGCCCTGGAGCTAACTCAAAGGGCTATAAACACTGACAAGTTTCCATGTCTAGTTAATTGCTGCAGTGCCTCCGAAGTAGTCGAAATGATAGCAAGCAGCAGAACCCATGATAAAGTGAATTGTCTCATGGCAATAGAAGAAGACGAAGATTATGAGGAGGACACTTCATCACAGGTAAACTCTGATACTAATAATTTTTCTCTGGAAAATATGATTGAATTGAATGAGCATTTATTGAACAAATATGATAGACTGAAATCTGAAAAGATAAAAATAAGAAAAGAAATGTTGCATGAGGTTAGAAGTCTGAAAGCTGAAAATGAAAACTTGAAATCTGACATGAATAAAGAAAAAGATGAGTTGAACAAGTTGAAATCTAAGAATGAAGATCTTAGAAACAAACTCATCAGTGAAGATAATTCTTGTAAAGCATATGCCATTCTCGAAGACATGATTAATGATTTTGATTCTGATGACAGTTTTCAAAAGGAACAAATCAAATCTCTAAAGGAAGAAAATGTCTACTTGAAAGATCAAAATAAAAAGTTGATGGTTCTGAATACTGTTTTCTCTGAAAGATGGATGACAATTGAAAAAGAAAAATATGTTTTGAAAGAGTATATCAATTGCAGTGACGAAGAAATTACTAGCTTTGTAATACACACTGCTGATCTAGAAAAAGAACTTCGTCTGCTAAAAGAAAAACTGGCTAGTTATGAGAAGGAGAAAGTTGATTCAGAAAATCTTATAATCTCCTTGGAAAATAAAATTACTGAGCTGAATAGTACTTCATCTAAGTTGGCCAAGGATAAAGGCAAGATGAAAATGTTTCTGGAAGATGAAGTGAGTAGTCAAAGTGAAAGGGTGGAAAGTAGCTTTGGAGTTAAGAATGGTATTAGAAACCTGCTATACACCACATTTGTGCCGAGTTCTAAAGTAGCTGGTCCCTCAAATAAATCATTGAAAGAAGCTGCTGTTCAGGAAATTCAAAAATGAAATAAAAATCAGAAAACCCCAAAAACTCAAAGGAACTATCTGCATGCTAAAAACTCATCTAATAAGTGCCATGTTTTAAAGAAATTTAATGGTTCTTGTTCTTGTCATTATTGTGGTAAGCATGGACACTTTATGAGTGAGTGTTTTGTGATGAAACAAGATGATAGAAAGCATGCTAGAAAAGTTCCGTCTGATCAGAAAAAGGGTAATCTGAATGTTAAAGAATTTCATGCTAGAAATCATGATTCTAGGAGAAAGAATCTGAATTGTTTTTGTTGTGGGAAGTTTGGCCACATTGCTGTTCAATGTTGGCAGAATTCGAGAAAGAGATTCAATTCTGAATTTATTAATTTCCATGTTAACAAAAATGCTTTTGATAGAAATAACCTTGGCTCCAGAGGTAAGCATCCAAGGTACTTCGAATGTGGGAGGCATGGCCACACAGTCAAGGACTGTTGGCATGCTCAGGAAAGTAGACTTAATTTTAAATCTGTAAAATTTCCTGTTCCCAATGATGCTAGTAAGAAACAAAATGTCCATGTAAACAACAGAATAATTCATGCTAAGTTTCATAGGTCTCATGCTGCTATTGATATGCATCATAGGACCAGACAATCTGTTGCTTCATGCTTTAACTGTGGAAAGCCAGGTCACAGGGCTGCAACCTGTTGGCTGGCAGGATACCAAAGCCAGACTAGTTTTAGTAAACAGAATTTCAATTCTGTTAACAAAAATTTCCATGCATATGCATTTAGAACTCCTGCTCATAGGAATGTGCACAAAATAAATTTCAGAACTGCTGCATCATGCCACTACTGTGGTCAGATAGGTCATTCAATGAATGATTGTCATGTGATGAGAATTGATGACCTTCATGCACAGAAGTTGGCTACCATACCTGCTAGGAATGTCACTGTTAATTCAGGACCCAAGACTTCTTGGGTTCCTGCAAGATCACATTGATTGACATGTTGCAGGTGTGCCTTGGTGGGAAAAAATAAAAAGGGGTTAACCAAGGCACTCAACAAGAAAACCCCAGGATACTACAATTCAGGTCAATTCTGAACTTTGCTTTAAATTCCATTATCTGAAATTGTGAGCATGAAAATTGTGAGTTTCATATTGATTTGCTTGATTGATTGTTGATGATCTCTTCATGTCTAGCTGATCATTCTGCATTCCAGACTCAGCTACTGAATTTTACTTTGCATATATCTGATGCTCTTCTCTCACTGATTATTGCACTGAATAAATGGGCTATTAGATGCTCTGCACAATCATTTTGCCAGTCGATGCTTTATATGAACCTTGTGTCAATGGACTGCATGCTTGTTGTTGAATGCATAACTTGCTGATTGTGAATAGTTCTTTAGTGTATAGAGTCAATGCATGTGTCTTGTGTCAATACATTGCATGCTTGATTACACACTTGGACTGAGCTTGAATGGGTCAGTTAGTGCATACAGTCAATGCATGTGTCTAGTACTTGCATATATCATATGCATGACTGTCAATGAAATTGATCAATACATAAAGGACTGATTTGCATGACTGTCATTTGCCTATTGTCGTAGACTGCATGTTTTTCAATGCATAATAGGGCTGCTTCGCACTGCATTATCATTTGCTTAACCCTAGTATATCAAATGGTATGTTACTAAAAGGCAAGGAAATCTGCCCGGAGGTTTCTACCATGTGTGAGATGGTCTTTGAGACCAGGTTCTCCGCCGAGTACCATGGGTCCTGTCTTCATGTAGAACAGTGCACTGCATCATATGTTGAAAAATCTGAAAAAGGATGAAGATGCTTATAACTTGGATGCATAAACCTGAATTGATTGCATACTTGTCTCATGTATCCTTGGTGCATAGTCTGCATGTAGGACAGTATGTTGCATAGCATATCTCTTGCATCATGATGTCAGGGGGAGCTGAGAGTTCTATTCAATTCATTGAATCCTATTCACTTCTCAGTGTTCTCATTCAAATGATTCATATTCTTTGACATCAGTTGCTCATTGAACCATATTGCCAATTGCTATCTTTTCCCCATCATTTTCACTAAACAACATCTTTGCATCTGGTTTAGTACATTGAATGGTGATTATTGCAATTATCCACTTATAAGAATCACACTTACAAATTGAAAGGAACTAAAGGTTTAACCTTTATAAATTAGAGAGTTAAGTGTCTGCACTTCAGAATTTGAGATAAAAGAAAGCTTTTATAGCTCTTAATCTTTGTCTCATGGCTAAAATAGAAAAAGTTCTTGTAATGCCTAAATGTGTTGAACTGGATATGTCTAGAACAGGCTAATAAGAGTGTGTACTGATTTTTTAAACAATCACTCTAAAAGAATTAAGGGCAGCAGTAAATAAGATCTTTAATGTTAAGAAGTGAACACAGTGACAGAGCAATGGCTGATTGCACTGAGAAACTGTGAACTCCTCCAAAGAAGCAGAAGAATTCACATGTCATGAGGTGATTCAGAATATCTCTGTTCATAGGGTCAAATCTATAGGGGGAGTCCTCACCAAGTAACTGAGGGTACTGGCCTCGAATCAAGGTGTACCCTTAATGTCAAACGTAAAGACTATCCTTTGTGGGTTCTGATCTGAAATAGGTCTAGCAGTTTATGCCTAGTAACTGGGGGTACCTGCCTCTGATCAAGGTGTACACCTAATGTCAACAGCATAAATGCCACTGATCTATTCACTTAGTTCAGGTTCTGAAAAATTTAAAAGTGAAAATCAAACTGCTGTAACCCTTCGAAAATCAAAAGTCAATGAGTGAAAATTATTTTTATTAATACATATTCAAGTTGCCTTTCTTGAATTTCCTTGTTTAATCACAAAAGGTTATTATTTCTGACTTATCTATTAATACCATGTGCCCTATATTCATTGCTATAAATGGAGTCTATAAACTCTTTTTCAGGGGTCAGATGTTTTACTCTAGATTTATCACTGTTAAACCTGAATTTTTTTTAAGGTGTATGTTGCTGATTCTTATACTTTAACAGTTCTTTATAATCATGCTCTCTTTCTGAACCTATGCTTATGCTGTTGTCAAGTGACCCTCATACTTTCTCTACCTTTGTATATCTGTTCATATTCCTTCTCAAAGGGGGAGCATTTATTTAGAGGGAGAAATATTTCAGGGGGAGTTTATTGCTCTAGAAGCCATTTGCATGCATACTGCCATGTTGCACACATGTTTTTATTATTTCTTCCCTTTTCGATTATGTCAAAGGGGGAGAAAAATTTTGTGTGTGACTCACTGTCACTGTTTATTGCCATCATCAAAAAGGGGGAGAATGTTGTGCCCCTTAGGCACAAGCATGTGCTATGTTGCTTTGATGATAGCAATGCTATTTGGTTTTGATGATAGCAAGACAGTGAGTGCATTTGAGTGCATTTGATATTGTGTTTTGATGATAGCAATATGAATGCATATGACTGTGACTGATATATTATCTGGAGAATGCATGTGTATGACTGATATATTGTTTGTGCTTGACTTCTGTTATGTGCATTGCATTGCATCATTTGCATTCAAGCCTTGAAGTCTGTACATCGTGTTCATTCAGTTCACTTCAAGTCTTTCAGCCGTGTGCATTGGATTCAAAGTCTATACTGCCTCTGCGTGTTCTTTGCATTCCATTAACTGCTGTTTACATTTCTCATATGTCATGGGTCGACACATCCTCTGATGGGTCGACTCCTTTAGTAGTCATGCTTAAGAACTCAAGTCCATACACTAGAAACTCTTCAATTGATTGAGTCTATACATTGTCCTAGGCTAAGTGTGTACAGCGTCTCATTCATGCTTTGATTAATGAAGTCTGTACATCAGTCTTCACATTCTAAGTCTGTACAGCCGTTGGGTTTGGACTCAGAGTCTGTACACTCGATTCACCTTTGAATTGGTCAAGTGTGTACACTCCTTCACTGTAGCTTTCACGTATCCAAAGTCTACACATCGTGAAAGTCTATACATTCATCACTGACCTTCGTTCAAAGAAAAGTCTATACATTGGGGTCTTCTCCTACGTTTCTTAAGTGAAGTCTGTACATCCATTTCTGAAGCCTGAAGTCTATACAGTCCAGCCTATTCCTACGTTCAAGGCTTCAGCTACACTCTAAGTCTGTACAGCCACTCCTTGAGCATCAAGTCTATATATTGGCCGCTGTTCTTCAAAGTCTGTACATTGGGCTTTCACATGAAGTCTGTACATCCGTTTGTCCTGTATTGTTCATCAAGTCTGTACAGCCGTTCACTGTTGAAGTCTATACACTAGTCGGTGGAAAGTCTGTACACTGGCTTCTGTCTTCAAAGTCTATACAGCGGCTGTCTTCACATTTGAAGTCTGTACACCGACTCGCTTCATGTCCCTAAAGTATGTACATCCATAGTGGAATTTGAAGTCTGTACACTGACTCGTTTCATTTCCTCAGAGTCTGTACATCCACAGTGAAATCCAAAGTCTGCACATTGGTCTTCACATTCAAAGTCTATACAATGGTCTTCACACTTGAAGTCTATACATTCGATGTGCAGAGTTGATGTCCATACTGTGCCTCAGGCTGAGTTAGTCCATACACTGGTCGGTGGCAAGTCTGTACACTGGCCTCAGCTTTCCAAGTCTATACATTGAACTGTGTTATGTAAAGTCTATACATCCGATTGTGCAGTGTCTTGCCATCGTCTCACGTTCTTCAAGTCTGTACATTGCTTACAGCTCACACGTTCAAAGCTTAAAGTATGTACATCGGCTTCACTCATTCAAATCTGTACATCCACAGTGGAACTTCGAAGTCTGGACACTGCTTGAGCCTCAACAAGTATGTACATCGAGTCCCTTCTCATCTGAAGTCTGAACATTACTTTACACTCTAGCAACTCCATACACTGCTTCAGATCTGATTCATAATGTCTATACATTGGTTCTCACACTTATTACTTGTGCTGCTTCACGCATAAAGTCTATACACTGGGTTTGATGCCAAGTCTATACATCGACTGGTAGTCTTCAGCTAAGTGTATTCTTTGCTTCATAACATGAAGTATATGCATTGCATGATCTTTTAATCAAGTCCATACACTGAGCAAGTACATGCATTGTCAGCCTGTCGAGTGAAGAGTCTACACATTGGTTGTTCACAAGTCCCTATAGTTCAAAGTCTGTACACTGCATTCTAATTCAGCGAAGTCTCTTCATTGCATATAAGCATCAAAGTCTGTACAGTGGGCAAGTGTGTACATCCACCAGTGAACACATCAAGTCTATACACCGCATGTGTTCATCTGATTTTCATGAAGTCTATACACCGCGTGTGTTCAGCTATGTTTCATGAAGTCTATACATCGCTTGCCTTCATCTGATCATCATGAAGTCTATACAGCGCCTGCCTTCATCTGAGTATTATGAAGTCTATACATCGCCTGTTTTTCATCTAAGTATCATAAAGTCTGTACATTGCTTTAGCCTTTACGTTCACTAAGTCTATACAATGCTCTGCATTCTTCAGAGACTATACAGGGTTTAGACTTAAACTGATAGCTTAATCCGATACTCTTGTCTGTCTAACAGGGACAGAAGAGGCTATTGAAGAGCACGTGATCCGAGGTGCCTGGCTCGTGATCCAAGGATGGACGAGATACCAGGATGCTGACACGTGGCCAAATGTTTGGGCGAGAGCTGTGGAAGCCACACTCGCCCTAGCTGCTGCTGCTGCTGCTATATATATGTGTATTCATCCTCTGTAGAAGAAGGCAATTTGAGTGATTGTGATCGAAGCCTGGGATCAGAAGAAGAGAAGAAAAAGCAGAGAGCAGAAGCTGAGAGAAGAAAAAGAGAAAAACAAGAGAGAGCTTCCACGATCTAGCAGAAGAAAAGAAAAAGAGAAAGAGAGAAAAGGAGAACAGAGATCGAGAGAAGAAGAGAAGTGCAGCAGAGAAGAAAGAGAAAGAGAGAGAGTGAAGAAAGAGAGTGAGATCGAGGGAGATCTGTTCTTGATGGACCGTGGATCAAATCCAGGCCATCCAGCTCTTTAAGAGCCACATTGTGCTTCATTGCTTACAGCTTTCCGATTGCTGTCTTGTTCTATTTTTTGTTTTCTATTTTACATCTTTGTTCAAGCTGTTAGTCAGCGGATTGCAGAGGTGCTGCCTCTGGACGGCTAAGCTGTATTGCCCAGCGGTTTGCAGTGGAGGATTCCACTAGACAGCAAGCTGTGTTGCTCAGCGGGGCGAGGAGGATTCCTCGGACAGCAAGCTGTGTTGCCCAGCGGATGTATGGCAAGCTGTGATGCCCAGCTGTTCAAGCTGTGAGTCAGCGGAATCCACACTCGGTTTGAGTGTGGGGTGGATGTAGGTCTGCTGGACCGAACCACCTAAAAACCCATTGTGTAGTGGTTTGAATTCTTGTGTGGTTGGCGCTAGATGAATGCTTAGGGGCGCTTTGGTTTGATGTTCTATAAGTGTTCATCTATTTGCTGCACACACTATATGTTTGACTGTGGTTTGATCTCTTTTATCTGATTTCGCTAGATGAATGTTAGGAGCGCCTCAATTGGGTTTTCTGTCTGAATGCTTTAAGGCACAAGCTCCTTTGATTTGATTCAGTCTAATGTTTAGAATTGCTTAGGTTCGCTCTATATATCTGCAATAGTTTTTAATTCCGCATCTCTGATTGCTTTAGATTTTAATTGGGCAAAATTTTTATAGGCCATATTCATTCACCCGCCCTCTGAATACTTGCACCGAACTCAACACTTGGTATCAGAGCGGTCTCTGACTGAACAGATCTAACAATCTGCAGAGGATCCTGCTAACTGTTTAGTGCATTTCAGAGTGGGTCTTTTGAAATCGTGTGTTGCTTCATTGACTTGTGCTTTGCTTTGCTCATCTGTTTTTGGTGTTATTTGAGTTGATTCATTGTGTTTGATTAGTGCTCTTCGTAGAACTCTTATTCTGTCTAAAGCATGAAACTCACTGTTGGTCCTCCGAAGTTTGAAGGTTCGGGTTTCTACAATTGGTTTAATCAGTTCAGAGAATATGTGATGCAAACTAATCCAGATCTGTGGATAGTCATTGCACACAGTTCCTATGAAGTTCCAAAGGATGAATCCTTATGGAAAACTTTAGACAGACAAAAATTCTCTGATAATCAGAAGGCCCTGGAGCTAACTCAAAGGGCTATAAACACTGACAAGTTTCCATGTCTAGTTAATTGCTGCAGTGCCTCCGAAGTAGTCGAAATGATAGCAAGCAGCAGAACCCATGATAAAGTGAATTGTCTCATGGCAATAGAAGAAGACGAAGATTATGAGGAGGACACTTCATCACAGGTAAACTCTGATACTAATAATTTTTCTCTGGAAAATATGATTGAATTGAATGAGCATTTATTGAACAATTATGATAGACTGAAATCTGAAAAGAGAAAAATAAGAAAAGAAATGTTGCATGAGGTTAGAAGTCTGAAAGCTGAAAATGAAAACTTGAAATCTGACATGAATAAAGAAAAAGATGAGTTGAACAAGTTGAAATCTAAGAATGAAGATCTTAGAAACAAACTCATCAGTGAAGATAATTCTTGTAAAGCATATGCCATTCTCGAAGACATGATTAATGATTTTGATTCTGATGACAGTTTTCAAAAGGAACAAATCAAATCTCTAAAGGAAGAAAATGTCTACTTGAAAGATCAAAATAAAAAGTTGATGGTTCTGAATACTGTTTTCTCTGAAAGATGGATGACAATTGAAAAAGAAAAATATGTTTTGAAAGAGTATATCAATTGCAGTGACGAAGAAATTACTAGCTTTGTAATACACACTGCTGATCTAGAAAAAGAACTTCGTCTGCTAAAAGAAAAACTGGCTAGTTATGAGAAGGAGAAAGTTGATTCAGAAAATCTTATAATCTCCTTGGAAAATAAAATTACTGAGCTGAATAGTACTTCATCTAAGTTGGCCAAGGATAAAGGCAAGATGAAAATGTTTCTGGAAGATGAAGTGAGTAGTCAAAGTGAAAGGGTGGAAAGTAGCTTTGGAGTTAAGAATGGTATTAGAAACCTGCTATACACCACATTTGTGCCGAGTTCTAAAGTAGCTGGTCCCTCAAATAAATCATTGAAAGAAGCTGCTGTTCAGGAAATTCAAAAATGAAATAAAAATCAGAAAACCCCAAAAACTCAAAGGAACTATCTGCATGCTAAAAACTCATCTAATAAGTGCCATGTTTTAAAGAAATTTAATGGTTCTTGTTCTTGTCATTATTGTGGTAAGCATGGACACTTTATGAGTGAGTGTTTTGTGATGAAACAAGATGATAGAAAGCATGCTAGAAGAGTTCCGTCTGATCAGAAAAAGGGTAATCTGAATGTTAAAGAATTTCATGCTAGAAATCATGATTCTAGGAGAAAGAATCTGAATTGTTTTTGTTGTGGGAAGTTTGGCCACATTGCTGTTCAATGTTGGCAGAATTCGAGAAAGAGATTCAATTCTGAATTTATTAATTTCCATGTTAACAAAAATGCTTTTGATAGAAATAACCTTGGCTCCAGAGGTAAGCATCCAAGGTACTTCGAATGTGGGAGGCATGGCCACATAGTCAAGGACTGTTGGCATGCTGAGGAAAGTATACTTAATTTTAAATCTGTAAAATTTCCTGTTCCCAATGATGCTAGTAAGAAACAAAATGTCCATGTAAACAACAGAATAATTCATGCTAAGTTTCATAGGTCTCATGCTGCTATTGATATGCATCATAGGACCAGACAATCTGTTGCTTCATGCTTTAACTGTGGAAAGCCAGGTCACAGGGCTGCAACCTGTTGGCTGGCAGGATACCAAAGCCAGACTAGTTTTAGTAAACAGAATTTCAATTCTGTTAACAAAAATTTCCATGCATATGCATTTAGAACTCCTGCTCATAGGAATGTGCACAAAATAAATTTCAGAACTGCTGCATCATGCCACTACTGTGGTCAGATAGGTCATTCAATGAATGATTGTCATGTGATGAGAATTGATGACCTTCATGCACAGAAGTTGGCTACCATACCTGCTAGGAATGTCACTGTTAATTCAGGACCCAAGACTTCTTGGGTTCCTGCAAGATCACATTGATTGACATGTTGCAGGTGTGCCTTGGTGGGAAAAAATAAAAAGGGGTTAACCAAGGCACTCAACAAGAAAACCCCAGGATACTACAATTCAGGTCAATTCTGAACTTTGCTTTAAATTCCATTATCTGAAATTGTGAGCATGAAAATTGTGAGTTTCATATTGATTTGCTTGATTGATTGTTGATGATCTCTTCATGTCTAGCTGATCATTCTGCATTCCAGACTCAGCTACTGAATTTTACTTTGCATATATCTGATGCTCTTCTCTCACTGATTATTGCACTGAATAAATGGGCTATTAGATGCTCTGCACAATCATTTTGCCAGTCGATGCTTTATATGAACCTTGTGTCAATGGACTGCATGCTTGTTGTTGAATGCATAACTTGCTGATTGTGAATAGTTCTTTAGTGTATAGAGTCAATGCATGTGTCTTGTGTCAATACATTGCATGCTTGATTACACACTTGGACTGAGCTTGAATGGGTCAGTTAGTGCATACAGTCAATGCATGTGTCTAGTACTTGCATATATCATATGCATGACTGTCAATGAAATTGATCAATACATAAAGGACTGATTTGCATGACTGTCATTTGCCTATTGTCGTAGACTGCATGTTTTTCAATGCATAATAGGGCTGCTTCGCACTGCATTATCATTTGCTTAACCCTAGTATATCAAATGGTATGTTACTAAAAGGCAAGGAAATCTGCCCGGAGGTTTCTACCATGTGTGAGATGGTCTTTGAGACCAGGTTCTCCGCCGAGTACCATGGGTCCTGTCTTCATGTAGAACAGTGCACTGCATCATATGTTGAAAAATCTGAAAAAGGATGAAGATGCTTATAACTTGGATGCATAAACCTGAATTGATTGCATACTTGTCTCATGTATCCTTGGTGCATAGTCTGCATGTAGGACAGTATGTTGCATAGCATATCTCTTGCATCATGATGTCAGGGGGAGCTGAGAGTTCTATTCAATTCATTGAATCCTATTCACTTCTCAGTGTTCTCATTCAAATGATTCATATTCTTTGACATCAGTTGCTCATTGAACCATATTGCCAATTGCTATCTTTTCCCCATCATTTTCACTAAACAACATCTTTGCATCTGGTTTAGTACATTGAATGGTGATTATTGCAATTATCCACTTATAAGAATCACACTTACAAATTGAAAGGAACTAAAGGTTTAACCTTTATAAATTAGAGAGTTAAGTGTCTGCACTTCAGAATTTGAGATAAAAGAAAGCTTTTATAGCTCTTAATCTTTGTCTCATGGCTAAAATAGAAAAAGTTCTTGTAATGCCTAAATGTGTTGAACTGGATATGTCTAGAACAGGCTAATAAGAGTGTGTACTGATTTTTTAAACAATCACTCTAAAAGAATTAAGGGCAGCAGTAAATAAGATCTTTAATGTTAAGAAGTGAACACAGTGACAGAGCAATGGCTGATTGCACTGAGAAACTGTGAACTCCTCCAAAGAAGCAGAAGAATTCACATGTCATGAGGTGATTCAGAATATCTCTGTTCATAGGGTCAAATCTATAGGGGAAGTCCTCACCAAGTAACTGAGGGTACTGGCCTCGAATCAAGGTGTACCCTTAATGTCAAACGTGAAGACTATCCTTTGTGGGTTCTGATCTGAAATAGGTCTAGCAGTTTATGCCTAGTAACTGGGGGTACCTGCCTCTGATCAAGGTGTACACCTAATGTCAACAGCATAAATGCCACTGATCTATTCACTTAGTTCAGGTTCTGAAAAATTTAAAAGTGAAAATCAAACTGCTGTAACCCTTCGAAAATCAAAAGTCAATGAGTGAAAATTATTTTTATTAATACATATTCAAGTTGCCTTTCTTGAATTTCCTTGTTTAATCACAAAAGGTTATTATTTCTGACTTATCTATTAATACCATGTGCCCTATATTCATTGCTATAAATGGAGTCTATAAACTCTTTTTCAGGGGTCAGATGTTTTACTCTAGATTTATCACTGTTAAACCTGAATTTTTTTTAAGGTGTATGTTGCTGATTCTTATACTTTAACAGTTCTTTATAATCATGCTCTCTTTCTGAACCTATGCTTATGCTGTTGTCAAGTGACCCTCATACTTTCTCTACCTTTGTATATCTGTTCATATTCCTTCTCAAAGGGGGAGCATTTATTTAGAGGGAGAAATATTTCAGGGGGAGTCATACCTTCAGGGGGAGTTTATTGCTCTAGAAGCCATTTGCATGCATACTGCCATGTTGCACACATGTTTTTATTATTTCTTCCCTTTTCGATTATGTCAAAGGGGGAGAAAAATTTTGTGTGTGACTCACTGTCACTGTTTATTGCCATCATCAAAAAGGGGGAGAATGTTGTGCCCCTTAGGCACAAGCATGTGCTATGTTGCTTTGATGATAGCAATGCTATTTGGTTTTGATGATAGCAAGACAGTGAGTGCATTTGAGTGCATTTGATATTGTGTTTTGATGATAGCAATATGAATGCATATGACTGTGACTGATATATTATCTGGAGAATGCATGTGTATGACTGATATATTGTTTGTGCTTGACTTCTGTTATGTGCATTGCATTGCATCATTTGCATTCAAGCCTTGAAGTCTGTACATCGTGTTCATTCAGTTCACTTCAAGTCTTTCAGCCGTGTGCATTGGATTCAAAGTCTATACTGCCTCTGCGTGTTCTTTGCATTCCATTAACTGCTGTTTACATTTCTCATATGTCATGGGTCGACACATCCTCTGATGGGTCGACTCCTTTAGCAGTCATGCTTAAGAACTCAAGTCCATACACTAGAAACTCTTCAATTGATTGAGTCTATACATTGTCCTAGGCTAAGTGTGTACAACGTCTCATTCATGCTTTGATTAATGAAGTCTGTACATCAGTCTTCACATTCTAAGTCTGTACAGCCGTTGGGTTTGGACTCAGAGTCTGTACACTCGATTCACCTTTGAATTGGTCAAGTGTGTACACTCCTTCACTGTAGCTTTCACGTATCCAAAGTCTACACATCGTGAAAGTCTATACATTCATCACTGACCTTCGTTCAAAGAAAAGTCTATACATTGGGGTCTTCTCCTACGTTTCTTAAGTGAAGTCTGTACATCCATTTCTGAAGCCTGAAGTCTATACAGTCCAGCCTATTCCTACGTTCAAGGCTTCAGCTACACTCTAAGTCTGTACAGCCACTCCTTGAGCATCAAGTCTATATATTGGCCGCTGTTCTTCAAAGTCTGTACATTGGGCTTTCACATGAAGTCTGTACATCCGTTTGTCCTGTATTGTTCATCAAGTCTATACAGCCGTTCACTGTTGAAGTCTATACACTAGTCGGTGGAAAGTCTGTACACTGGCTTCTATCTTCAAAGTCTATATAGTGGCTGTCTTTACATTTGAAGTCTGTACACCGACTCGCTTCATGTCCCTAAAATATGCACATCCACAGAGGAATTTGAAGTCTGTACACTGACTCGTTTCATTTCCTCAGAGTCTGTACATCCACAGTGAAATCCAAAGTCTGCACATTGGTCTTCACATTCAAAGTCTATACAATGGTCTTCACACTTGAAGTCTATACATTCGATGTGCAGAGTTGATGTCCATACTGTGCCTCAGGCTGAGTTAGTCCATACACTGTCGGTGGCAAGTCTGTACACAGGCCTCAGCTTTCCAAGTCTATACATCGGACTGTGTTATGTAAAGTCTATACATGCAATTGTGCAGTGTCTTGCCATCGTCTCACATTCTTCAAGTCTGTACATTGCTTATAGCTCACACGTTCAAAGCCTAAAGTATGTACATCGGATTCACTCATTCAAATCTGTACATCCACAGTGGAACTTTGAAGTCTTTACACTGCTTGAGCCTCAACAAGTATGTACTGCGAGTCCCTTCTCATCTGAAGTCTGAACATTGCTTTACGCTCTAGCAACTCCATACACTGCTTCAGATCTGATTCATAATGTCTATACATTGGTTCTCACACTTATTCCTTGTGCTGCTTCACGCATAAAGTCTATACACTGGGTTTGATGCCAAGTCTATACATCGACTGGCAGTCTTTAGCTAAGTGTATTCTTTGCTTCATAACATGAAGTATATACATTGTATGATCTTTTAATCAAGTCCATACACTGAGCAAGTACATGCATTGTCAGCCTGTCGAGTGAAGAGTCTACACATTGGTTGTTCACAAGTCCCTATAGTTCAAAGTCTGTACACTGTATTCTAATTCAGCGAAGTCTCTTCATTGCATATAAGCATCAAAGTCTGTACAGTGGGCAAGTGTGTACATCCACCAGTGAACACATCAAGTCTATACACCGCATGTGTTCATCTGATTTTCATGAAGTCTATACACCGCGTGTGTTCAGCTGTGTTTCATGAAGTCTATACATCGCTTGCCTTCATCTGATCATAATGAAGTCTATATAGCGCCTGCCTTCATCTGAGTATTATGAAGTCTATACATCGCATGTTTTTCATCTAAGTATCATAAAGTCTGTACATTGCTTTAGCCTTTACGTTCACTAAGTCTATACAATGCTCTGCATTCTTCAGAGACTATACAGGGTTTAGACTTAAACTGATAGCTTAATCCGATACTCTTGTCTGTCTGACAGGGATAGAAGAGGCTATTGAAGAGCACGTGATCCGAGGTGCCTAGCTCGTGATCCAAGGATGGACGAGATACCAGGATGCTGACACGTGGCCAAATGTTTGGGCGAGAGCTGTGGAAGCCACACTCGCCCTAGCTGCTGCTGCTATATATATGTGTATTCATCCTCTGTAGAAGAAGGCAATTTGAGTGATTGTGATCGAAGCCTGGGATCAGAAGAAGAGAAGAAAAAGCAGAGAGCAGAAGCTGAGAGAAGAAAAAGAGAAAAAGAAGAGAGAGCTTCCACGATCTAGCAGAAGAAAAGAAAAAGGGAAAGAGAGAAAAAGAGAATAGAGATCGAGAGAAGAAGAGAAGTGCAGTAGAGAAGAAAGAGAAAGAGAGAGAGTGAAGAAAGAGAGTGAGATCGAGGGAGATCTGTTCTTGATGGACCGTGGATCAAATCCAGGCCATCCAGCTCTTTAAGAGTCACATTGTGCTTCATTGCTTACAGCTTTCCGATTGCTGTCTTGTTCTATTTTCTGTTTTCTATTTTACATCTTTGTTCAAGCTGTTAGTCAACGGATTGCAGAGGTGCTGCCTCTGGACGGCTAAGCTGTATTGCCCAGCGGTTTGCAGTGGAGGATTCCACTAGACAGTAAGCTGTGTTGCTCAGCGGGGCGAGGAGGATTCCTCGGACGGCAAGCTGTGTTGCCCAGTGGATGTATGGTAAGCTGTGATGCCCAGCTGTTCAAGCTGTGAGTCAGCGGAATCCACACTCGGTTTGAGTGTGGGGTGGATGTAGGTCTGCTGGACCGAACCACCTAAAAACCCATTGTGTAGTGGTTTGAATTCTTGTGTGGTTGGCGCTAGATGAATGCTTAGGGGTGCTTTGGTTTGATGTTCTATAAGTGTTCATCTATTTGCTGCACACACTATATGTTTGACTGTGGTTTGATCTCTTTTATCTGATTTCGCTAGATGAATGTTAGGAGCGCCTCAATTGGGTTTTCTGTCTGAATGCTTTAAGGCACAAGCTCCTTTGATTTGATTCAGTCTAATGTTTAGATTTGCTTAGGTTCGCTCTATATATCTGCAATAGTTTTTAATTCCGTATCTCTGATTGCTTTAGATTTTAATTGGGCGAAATTTTTATAGGCCATATTCATTCACCCCCCCTCTGAATACTTGCACCGAACCCAACAACCTAGACCTATAAATTGGGTTTCACAAAATGGCTAAAGTGAAACTTAAGTTCACCATCAATATTTCCACCGGCCAGGTAAGGGGTGGGGTAGTGGGAGGTTCTCCCTACTTTCGTAGGGACCTAATTATGCCAAACCACTAACCCGCTTAAAGCGTTTGCCGTCTGACCGTCTTGCCTCAGGCACTGATTTTCATAAGAGGGTAAGCCCAAATAACACAAGAAACATAGTGTGAACCTTGGGCCAATGTCTACTGAATTTTTTTTAAGATCTAGGTGATGCAAAGATGCATGGGAATTGTGGTTTGTGGGCTAAGGAAGGGTGATGAAATCCCCACCTTATCTTCCTTATGGGTGTTGCCCTTAAAATATTTTAGAAATGATACGCAACAAACCAAGTTCAAACAAGGGGTTCTATGCAAGCATGAAATGCATGAGCATGCTTTTGAAAAAAATTAGAGTACTCACCTTGCCTCCCGCAATCTTCAATAATACAATTACCAATAATTAAATAACAAGGAAAAATAAATTCTATCCTAAATGATGCATGACCTAAAACATAGAAGTGTGTGTTCTACTCTTACAATAAACATTTTTATTGAAGTTCAAGTGATGATTTTTTTTTCTTATTTAGTGAACCTATCTAACCACAAGATATGAAATGTAGAGAAATGAAGTTAAAATGAAGGAGGAAAAAAATGGATACTTACTTGAAAAGTGTTACCTCTTTCTTTCTTTTTTTTAAATAAATGACTAAATCACAAAGATGAAAGAAAGAAAGGTAAACTTACCTCTGAATATTTTTGAGTTTTCAAGTTGCTTTTTCTCCATTTTTTTTCAACAAAAAAGAAAAGAGAACTTTATTAGTATACTATAAACACAAGGAAAACAAGGTTCTTAAGTCAAAAATCATCATTCTTCCCCGGCAACGGCGCCAAAAATTGATAACGCGGATATGTAAGTCGTTACTACACGCATATCAATCTTAAAATTTGCAACTCGCACTAGATGAAAGCAAGACGTAATAAGGTTGCGAGAAGGGCCGAATCCACAGAGAAGAAGAGATTTTTAGACTTAAAAACTTTGGAGTCCTTTAGAAAACACTTGTGATTTTACTTTGCTTAAAGAAAATAGTTAAATGAAGAATAAACCAAACACTTAATTAAAATTACCTATGATTATGCGCCTATGCTATAGAAATTAATTGCATGAAGTGAAAAGAAGAGATAGAAGAAGGGGGTAGAGAGGGAAGAAGATCAAGAACTAGATCAAAGGAACAACTCTCTTCATTAACTTAAAAGAAAGAGTACATGAAGTGCAAGACAAGCTTACAACAAAGAGGTGACAAGATTACAATGAAGTAAAATAACACAAAAGCAATAACAAGAAGATGAGCTTGAGATGTGAAGATGGTAGCAGCAATGGTGATGATGGCGCCGTCCTCACTTGGCCTTGGATCACGGACCAACTTGTGGAAGATATCGTCTACGCTGGGAGGAAGTCACCTTCGTCGTTGAAGCCACCTTTGTAGGGTAAATAGCTTTCAAACCAAGATGAATTAGGGTATTCCCAAGAAGAAGAAGATGAAGAGGAGGAAGAGAGAATGATCGTTTATGAAGAACTAGGAGTGAAAAGAAGAGATGAAAGGCTTCAAAATGAAGGAATAATAGATTCTAGCACTCTAGATGAACAGTAAACTCACAGGACAGCAATGTGAAAAATGAGGAATAACGTAAAAACCAGAAAGAATTAAAAGATGAGACAGAAGAAGAAGTTGTAGAACATTTAAAAACAAAGAACGTTCATGAAGACAGTAGGAGGAGAAAATGGAAGGAAGAGGAAGAAATAATGGAAGAACAGAGAGGAACACTGATTCATAGATGAACAGGATAGCACAGTGAAAAATAAGAAATAACTTGAAAACTGGAGGGAATTAGAAGATGACAAAGAATAAGAAATTGTAGAGAATTTAAAAATGAAGAACTTTCATGAAGAACACATGAGAGAATAGGAGCAGAAGGGGGAGAACCCGGCGGCCTAAGGTGAAGGTGGGAGAGGGAGAGAGAGAAAGAGATTGCCAAAAAAAGAACTCCCCTTCTCCTCCTTGTCATGGGCTATTTATAAGGAAAGTTGGGTTAATGGATGGTGGAGATTGTATCAAAAGGAGATGGATGGCTGGGATTTAGGTAGAAGATGATGTATGAGAAAAAGGAAAAGGAGGTGGGCACCCCCTTTCTTGGATTTTGGACACCCCATTTCCCAAGGCTCATCATGTCTCTCCTTTATTTCAAACTTTGAATTCAATTTTCCCTCCAACCAAAATATGTGTTTCTTTTCCTTGATTTCAAACTTTTGAAATTTATTTTCCCTCCAACCAAAATATGTGCTTTTGACTTGGTCAAAGTGGTGATGACAGTTTTGCCCTCGGAGTTTTTTGCAATTACCTTCAATGTCCTACACACATAATTATAATTTAGTCCATAAAAATTACCACAATGTGCACATAAATCTCAAAGGTTCATGGTTATGCAATGGAGAATTAATACTCATGGCCCTTAACTTTAATTTATTATGAAATAATATCACCGAATTAATTAATTTGCATGAAAGTTCTAATTTAAATGCGGAGTTGAGGTTAACTATGAAATATGCATAATTACCTAATTATATGCACATAAAATAGTGTACATGCGATGAATTATCATAAGAAATGGACCCTTCTCACTCCACGCCACCGATCAGATCTTTGGAAAAGGCTTTTTATATGGCTTCAATTTCCAGGACCCACGAGCTCACATTTTTCGTGTGAAGATCTCGTACCCGCCTTTTTGAAGAGGACACGTGTCAGATGTAGATATATGGAGGAATACACATGGCAGAATCCTCCGAACAAATCTACCTTGGATCACGAGCTCCATTTATACTTTCAAGGGCATTGTGTTCTGCCCTGCAATGCAAGAAAAGGATAAGTCAAGAGAAAAGATGCACCGAGTTTGATTTGGCATGAGATGGGGTATGCATAGACATTCCAAACAAACACAGCATGTATGCACAGCCCCTTCTAAACCAATGGCACAACCTATACCATCATTTTGAGTCAATACATAATGTGCACAGACTTTCTTGAATCGTTCAATAAGAAAACGTGCACAGACACAACCTGAGCAATGTAGACCTTGCTAAGAGATGCACCGACTATGCATTTACCTGCTACAGTGAATGCACAGAGCTTATACACGTTTATGATAGAATGTGCACTGACGTGCTAAGCCTCCAACATAATTTGCACAGACCTTGTTGCACAAGTCAAAACAATGCACCGACTTTCAAGTGCTTGCAATCAATCATGCACTGTCCGTCTATAGTGTGTGCACCGACTATATATATGCTTAGTGATGCAACTATGCACAGACTATGCATGCAGTCTACAGAAGGTGCACCGATGTTGTGTGCATTCTACCAAGACATGCACAAATATTATAACATGCGTGAGGCAAGTATGCACCGACCGTAAAGTCTTCTGTGCACAGACTTCATGCGAAGAAGAAACACATGCACCGACCTTGAAAGCTTGTGTGCACAGACTTCGTGTGAAGGAGGAAAACATGCACTGACCTTCGAGTGCACTCATTAGACATCATGCACCGTCGTTGTGTGCACAGACATTGATTATGTGAAGAGGAGATCATGCACAGACCTCGTGTGTACAAGATAAATCCTACACAGACCTCATGTGTACAAGATAAAATCTGCACGGACCTCATTCATGCACGATGCACAGTGCACAGACCTTATGCATACTAGGTGATGCAAACGTGCACTGACGTTATGTGAACAAACTTCAGCTAAGCGTAGCACAAACCTTCATGACATATGCACAGATGTTTTATGCCGAACAATACTTGCACAGACAATACTTGCACAGACCTTGTATATCACACATACTCATTCAAACGCAAACAGAAATGAATAGAGAATTTATGAATTTTATTTTCACATGACTCATAATTGTCATTATCAAAACCAGGGTTCCAACAATCTCCCCCTTTTTGATGATGACAACTATGAGTCATGATAGCTTTTTCAGAACAAAATCATTCAAGACAAGTATGCAAGTATGCATTATGAATACTTCTGTGTACAGGAAGAAAAACAAAAATGTTTGAGTGTATCTTCCATTATACAAGATAGACATTCTCATTCTCATTCATATAACTTCAGATAACACCCATCAGCATAACACATCTCCACAGTACATCTCTTGTCAGCACATCTCTTGTTAGTAGACACAACAGACACAACACAACTCATCATGACTTCATGCTTAACCCACAACACAGCTCAACATGACTTCATGTATAACCCACTTATCCCCCTTTGTCATTATCAAAAAGAGAGAAGAACCTTTAGACATCAGTGACTTGAGTGACCAGAACTTATACCTCTGGAGCCTCTTCTTCCTATGGGTGATGACCTATTGGAGCTACCACTACGAGGTGGTGGTGTACTGATGGAGCCCCTAAGAGGTATTGCCGGTATTGCTCTTGCAAGAGGTGGAGGAAGTCTGTCTATTTTAGTACCAAGTGCTGCAAACTTTGCCATGATTCTCTGGTAATTCTGCTGAATAAAGTCATGAAGCTCTTTAACATTGGTTGTTACATCCACAAACCATTGTTGCATCATGCTGTTCAAATGGTCTGATTGGGAGATCACCTGATGGTAAGTGTCAACCATAAACGTAGAAGAAGTGGTTACCTATTATGTGATAGATGTTACACATCTGTGAACGAGGTTTTCCACTTGTTGATAGACTAATTCAAGTTTTATAGTGAGCTCCTGCTGATTCTCTTTGAGAGTATTCATCTGAATTCTTATCATTTCAAGATGTATTTGAAAATCATAGGAATGATCATGAACTTTAGTCAGCTTAACAAAATTTGAAGTTTGAGTCTCGTATATATTATTCAAAATTTCACCTGCCTGCTGACAAACTGATAGAAGGGAGTCCAAAAAACCATTTAATTTGGAGTCAGACTTGTGTTTATCATAGACAAATTTCATCCACTGGCTGTCTACAGTTTGTTCCAAATGTCGCATTCTGGCATCCAATCGATCAATAGCATAATTTATGTAGACAAATTGTGCATTCATCAAACCATGCTGATTTACCACATGATTTGTCAGAGTAGTGAGCATTTCAATAATGTGTGACTCTGAGCTTGGTCCAGTAGAGCTTGATGCTTGATAGCCAGGAGGAATAAATGGTTGTTCAGGGGATAGAGGAGGTTGTATCCCAAGTGCAGTTAATGGCCCATGATAGGGTCCAAATAAAGGAGCAGGACCTAGAAATTGATCTTATGAAGCTACTTCATCAGCCTCTTGAACTATCTGTTCTTCAACAACTTTATCAGCAATTTATTCCTTATTTTATCGGCTTCTTGTTGCATGATTTCAACAACCATATCAACCAATGAGTGTACATCTATTTCAGTCCATGTCTCCCTTCCTGAATCAGTTATGTGTCCTTCTGAGAGGACTGTTTCATCAATTATCTGATCATCTTCAGCTGTTTCTAAGTGAGACTTTTCTTGAGTCTCTTCTATCTGCTGACTAGTTGTCTGTTCAGACTATCTAGTTTCATTTTGCTGCTGAGTCTGCTGTCCAAAATGATTAAATAGTTCATCAATATGCTGATCTAGTTGATTCGATACTTGCTCTTCAGTTAGATTCAATTCATGAACCTCTTGTTCCAATTGCAAGTTTTCAATATTCTGCTTTTCAATTTCCTTTTGAAGCAACGGGGGAGGTTTCTCTAATGATTCTATTTACACAACTGCAGTTCGTAGATCCTCCCCCTGACTGATCTGAGGCAGTTCAATGTGACCTCTGGTAGGAGATGGTTGGGACTATTCAACAACATCTAATGTAGCTGTTGAAGTTTTCTTTTCAGCTATATCTTTCTCTTTACTCACTAAGGATGACTTCAATCT
Source organism: Amorphophallus konjac (assembly GCA_022559845.1). Taxonomy (NCBI): domain Eukaryota; kingdom Viridiplantae; phylum Streptophyta; class Magnoliopsida; order Alismatales; family Araceae; genus Amorphophallus; species Amorphophallus konjac. Next base: position 283,119,071 of record CM040126.1, on the reverse strand, counting down.
CAAGAATTTATCAATGAAATCCATGTTGTAAATATTCACTTTAAGAATTTCTTTTGAAGTTTCCTCTTCTAATGGAATGTCTATTTTTTGGAAAATTGTAGTTAAATGGGCTACATAGGGTAAATTTCTTCTTGATTCCTTGCAAGTACCCATTATCTGGATTATTATAGCTGGTAGGCTAATCCTGACTCCTTTGAGTAAGCAAAAGAGAATAAATCTCTGTGACTCAGTCACTCTCCCTCTACCTCCAACTTGTGGAGTTATCATTGTAGTAAGAATGTGATGTTATAATCTCCTTAGAGGGGTGAATTTATATGCATTGAACTGAGCTAGTTTTGCTTGATTCTTTAGGTCTCTGCGATCTCTAGGCAATTCTGAGATGAGGGAGTAGGCCTCATGCAAATTGAAATCAAATTCACCTTCTACTACCCCTCCTTCTGGAATTCTAAAAATCTTGTACAGAGAGTACCTAGATAAATCAATCTTGATCCCTTTAACACTAGACTGGATTTTTAACATTTCATAATCATATTTTAGATTATAATAAAATTCAGTAACCAGTCTTGGATAGTATGTTCTATGCTTACTCAAAAACTTCTTCCATTTTTGAAACTCAAATATCTCCAACAGTTCAAGAAATATTGTAATCATGAGTTGGTCAGCAAAATCAACATACCGAGGAAGCATAATCTTGCCTGCTTCCAAAACCCTCTCAACATATGTTGAAGAAATTGCAGAAGTATCTTCTGCGGCAACTATTTTGCATCGCTTGAAGGATGTTTCCTCTACCTTTTCCTTCCCTTTTTCTTTCTTCAGTTGAGAGAACTCACTGGACATATCCACTGTCTGCTGCTCCTCCATAGAATCTGCCGACTGCCGCTCCACAGCCTTCGCGGGCAAGGAATCCTTTGGTAGATGTTCCTCCATTGCCTTCCTCTTCCCCTTGCTCTCGGCGACTGGAGTCGACATGGTGAAAGTAGTTGGAAGTAGAGAACGAATGGTGGATGAACAAGTAGAGGAAATGTGGAAGAAGAAGATGAAGAGGCCAAGCTTGTAGACTTGGGTTAGGAGCACGAGCAAGAGAGTCGTGAGTGCGGGAAAGGGTTTTGGATTGATCAAGAAGGGTACGAAGGGCAAATGTAAGTAGGGTTAAGTATTATAAAGAAATACTGCCGACTTTACCAAATTTAACATTTAATACCCAGAATACCCCTTTACTTAAAAGAAAATGCCTCTCTACGACATTATGTGATTTACGATATATGGGATTATATCTTATATCATGAAACTTCACAAAAATCTTTTGAAGAAAGATCAATGAAAATGAAACAATTTTATCAATAACAACACTCAATCAGAACTGCCGTTAATCTTACTAATCAAATTCATCAGCCAGACCTAATTGAAAAACCTTTTTATACAGAACTTAGAACTGTTTTAATTTACCGAAAAGGCATCAGGGTCAACCAATTCTATATTGAGTTTTTTATAAATTTGATTGAGCATGCTGGTATTACTACACCTTTTTACACAAGGAAACATGTTGATCAAACACCAGAATCCCTGGTTACTCAGTGAAGTTTTACCTTTATGCTTCACATTCTGAACAGAGATAACACTTATTATCATGACTTGACCTCTGAATTTCTTTGAAACAGATAGTCAGTTTCTCAAAATAAATGCCATTGCTCTACCAAAACCATCTTCACATTTTCATTTCTTTTTGTTTATTTTTATGGCGTATTCCCTGGTCTCTTAACAAAATTTTCTTAAAACAAGCTTAAGAACCATATAAACCCAGATTTTCCACCAGGTTGACTTACTACTAATGACCTTCAGATTATTAGGCAATCTTCTGAGTAGTTCCTCTAAACACTGTTTTAAGACCATTGAAAACACATTCAAAGATACTTGTGAATATTTTAAGATAAGATTTAATTTCCATAAACATAAAATCACACTTAAGTTAAGATCAGTAGTTTTGTTCTTAGTTTGGAGTATTCCTAGTAGTTAACTGTTGAAACTTAATGAAGTTGACAGATTTCAAATTTTACTCCCCCTGATTTCCATAGTCTATGAGCATGTTATGGAGAAAGATGAGAGCATGGATAGGGATGGATTACAGAGAAGATATGCAAGAAGGTATGTATGAAGGTTGCACAAGAGCAAGGTTCAGATTCAGACTAAATTCATAAAAGTCCAAAGACTTAGCCAGAGAGGTCTAGCAATCAGCATACAACCTTCTATATAAACTACCAACCTATCCTTCAGCTTCTATTACAGTCAATGTTCCATAACATCAATCTCCAACTGATAACCAATTATTTCAGACAGGGTTTGAACTAACTCAATCAGCATATTGCCACACAACATTTGACATCAACTCACAACCAGACAATCTCAGCTCCAAAATATCAAGCATACAGACATAAACAGCTCATCTCCCCCTCAAGAAGTGCATGGATTTTACCCAAGCATTGCTTATTTTCTTAAAGTACACAGAGATGTATCAACTATATACAAATTTTTGATTTAAGCTACATGCAATGTTTTAACTCTTGGTACTTGGTGGAGGTCTAGCCTCTACACATGGCGTGGGTTTCCAGACAGAAAACATATGTCCTTCTCCCAACTTCCATTTGATATACCAAGAAGTTATGCAGATTTGTGCATCTACTTATGAACATGAATGACTGACTAAAAGTCTCACATGGAGTTTGCATGAATCACATAGTCAGCATGTATAACTCATAACAAAATAATTATCAATCATCATTTTTTTCTAGTCGGACTTGTTGCATTCCACAGAGAACATTATTTATGCAAGTTCAAACAAAGAAAATTGAGAAGAGGGGTTTAACTAACCTTTGTGCCATGTTGACCCTCATTTTATTTTATTCACAGGAGCACACCTGCATCCAAGAAATCATTTGAAATATCTTGGACCCCAAGAATTCTTGGGTCAAGCATGATTAATCCAGCCACTTATCCAATACCATTGAGTAATAGTGTGCCCTAATTTTCCACAGCGATTACAAATAGGATGTCTATACATATACATGTTCCTTCCATGAATGTTTCTAATTATGGGCACTTGAGTGTGTTTATCATAATGTGTTAGATAATGACAATCATGCATGTGGTGACCATATCTACCACAGTTAAAACATGAATTTCTATTTTTGTTCTTATTTGCATGCATGTAAGAAGTGGGATAAGACTTAGCTTGCAAATTAGCACTATTTCTAGAAATATGTCTGCCATTCTTATGTGCATGCTGGTTCCTATTCTGAGATGCATTTATCTTCCTAAAAGCCTTCATGTCATTAGATATCATTATTTGGCAGTCATCCATCACATGACCTTCCTTACCACAGTAATGGCATGAAAGTTTTTTAATGTATGCATGTGAATGAGTGGGGAATTTCTTGATTACATGCATTGAGCTACAAGATTTCTCAGAGATGGAAAAGTTCTTATCATGGACAACCTTTTCAAAATCAGCAGAATGGACTTTTGCCTTATTCAGATTCTTTTTCTTTTTTTCAGTATTTTTTAGATTTTTTAAAGGATTTTCAGTTTTCTGAGCAGTGAATTGAAAGATGGATGAACTAGAGGGATTAGTCTGTTCTGAGCTTTTTACAAAGACAATTGATTCCTTCTTTCCATTAGCTTTCTTATTAGATAGAATATAGCCCAACCCCTTTTTCTGAAAGTTCACATTCGAACCAAGCAGTCTATTCAAAATATCTTTTCCCTTAACAAACTTTGACAAAGAGATTTTGAGATCTTCAATTTCAGAATTTAGAGAAACAATGCTTGCTTCATACTTAGATAGCTCAGATTCACCGGAAATTAATTGTTGTTGCAAAACATCATTTAAGTTTTTCAATGTTTCATTTTCCTGTTGAAGCTTTATTTCATCATTTGCTTCTTTTTCTTTCAACACATATTTTCTTTTTTCCATTTCTAACCATTTCCTTGACATAACAGTGTTCAAGACCATCAACTTTTTGTTTTGTTCCCTCAGCTGGCTATTTTCTTCCAAAATTCATTCTTCGTATTCATCAGCTTCCTTTTTCTTTTCCGGCCATAGGTCATTTTCTTCTTTTAATGACTTGATTAAGCTTTTCTATATATTATCATCAGAATCAAGATCCTCAATTAATTCTTTTAAGAAAGCACATTCATTACATGAATTTTCAGTTCCAAAAAGTTTGTTTCTAAGGCTTTCGTTTTCAGAATTCAATCTATCTATTTCAGATCTATCCTTTTTCATGTCTGACTTTAGATTTTCATTTTTAGCTTTTAGACATGTGACTTCAGCAATTTTTTCTTTTCTTAATTTCTTCTTTTCTGACTTTACTTTTTCATATTTCTCAAGCAAGTTTTCATACAGTATAACTAAATCGTCAAAGCTAATGTCATCAGTTTCAGAATTTACCTGTGAGGATGAATCCTCGGTCTGATCATAAATGCGATCTTTAGCCATCAAACATTTCACTTCATCTTTCACAAGTACTTGCTGATATCCTGTTGATAATCTCTATTGCACTTCTGCACTCAGTAATACATGGAAAACAATTAGCATCTATCGACCTTCTGGTTATATCTAGGGCCTTTTGATTTTCAATAAATTTCAGTCTGTCAGAAGCTTTCCATTGGGATTTGTCCTCTGGAACTTCAAACGGACTATATGCAATCAGTATTCACAGATCAAGATTAACATGCATTATATGATCTCTAAATCGACTAAACCAGTCATAGAAACCAAGACCAGTATATTAAGGAATTTCAACCATGGATGATAGTCGAATCAGATCGAATCATAAACAGCAGTAAGAATTAGAAGAAACTGGATCGCACCAAGATTAATATAGGAACAAATCTGCAGGTCGTAGGACCCTCTGTGCAGACACCCGCTCTGATACCAATTGTTAGCTCGATGGAGTGGTGCGAACCAAGATTCAGAGGGGGGGGTGAATGAATCTCCCTCTAAAATATGATCAAATTAAAATTTATCCTAAAAACTTTAGACTAATGTGAAATTAAAACCAACTAGGAAATTAGGTAGAAATGCGCCTATCATTCATCTAACGTTTGACACATATGAAGTCAAGCCACAGTACACAAGAATCTTTTAGGTGGTTTAGTACTCCAGACCTACATCCACCCCACACTCCATCCTGAGTGTGGATTACTCCTGACACACAGCTTGAAACCGCTGGGCCTCACAGCTTGCCTACACCCACTGAGCCTCACAGCTTGCTCCGCTGGGCATTACAGCTTAAGCCACCGCTGATTCACAGGTTCAAACTGTTGGGCCATACAACTTCGCCTCCGCTGATACACAGCTTAGAAAGTAGAAATAGAAAAAGAAAAATAACGATGAAATCAACAACAAAAAGCTGAACACTAAAACCTCAAAATATAGCTTGCTATGGAGCACACGTAGCTTGGATCTGATCTAGAGGCTACAAGATCTTCTTCTTCTTTTGCTTGGGCTGCTACACTTTTCTTCTCAGCTCAGACTGGATCACTGCTCACTATATTTGCTTTTCTCTTCAATTTTCTCTTCCTTCAACTCTCTACAGCTCCCCTCTTTTTCACGCTCTGTGATTCTTCTCAGTCTCTCTATTTCTAATGCCTCCACGCCACCGATCAGATCTTCAGAAAAGGCTTTTTATATGGCTTCAGTTTCCAGGACCCACGAGCTCACACATTTTTTGTGTGAAGATCTCGTTCCTGCCTTTTTGAAGAGGACACGTGTCAGATGTAGATAGATAGACAAATACACGTGGTAGAATCCTCTGAACGAATCTGCCTTGGATCATGAGCTCCATTTATACTTTCAAGGGCATTGTGTTATGCCCTGCAATGCAGAAAAAGAATAAGTCAAGAGAAAAGATGCACCGAGTTTGATTTGGCATGAGATGGGGTATGCACATACATTCCAAACAAACACAGCATGTATGCACATCCCCTTCTAAACCAATGGCAATACCTATACCATCGTTTTGAGTCAATATACGATGTGCACAGACTTTCTTGAATCGTTCAATAAGAAAACGTGCACAGACACAACCTGAGCAATGCAGACCTTGCTAAGAGATGCACCAACTATGCATTTACCTGCTATAGTGAATGCACAGACCTTATACACGTTTATCATAGAATGTGCACTGACGTGCTAAGCCTCCAACATAATTTGCACAGACCTTGTTGCACAAGTCAAAACAATGCACTGACTTTCATGTGCTTGCAATCAATCATGCACTATCCGTCTATAGTGTGTGTACCGACTATATATATGCTTAATGATGCAACTATGCACAGACTATGTATGCAGTCTATAGAAGGTGCACCGATGTTGTGTGCATTCTACCAAGACATGCACAAACATTATAACATGCGTGAGGCAAGTATGCACCGACCGTAAAGACTTATGTGCACAGACTTCATGCGAAGAAGAAACACATGCACCGACCTTGAAAGCTTGTGTGCACAGACTTTGTGTGAAGGAGGAAAACATGCACTGACCTTCGAGTGTACTCATTAGACATCATGCACTAACATTGTGTGCACATACTTTGATTATGTGAAGAGAGATCATGCACAGACCTCTTGTGTACATAATAAAACCTACACAGACCTCATGTGTACAAGATAAAACCTGCACAGACCACATTCATGCAGGATGCACATTGCACAGAACTTATGCATACTAGGTGATGCAAACGTGCACCGACGTTATGTGCACAGACTTCAGCTAAGGGTAGCACAGACCTTCATGACATATGCAGAGATGTTTTATGCCGAACAATACTTGCACAATCAATACTTGCATAGACCTTGTATATCACACATACTCGTTCAAACACAAATCTAAATGAATAGAGAATTTATGCTTTTTATTTTCACATGACTCATAATTGTCATTATCAAAACCAGGGTTCCAACAGCAACAACACGTCTCGCACAGAGGAACCAGTTCTCAACCGCTCAATGCAACCTCAGGAATCCGCCCGTAGCAACCAACGCTATGATCCGTGCACTCTGATCCATGCGCACAGCCAACACGGCAACTTGGGACTCACCTTCCTAACAAACTACAACTCGGCTGGTCAACCTCAGAAAATAGGGTGGGGAAAGCTCCATTACCTCGAACCCCAAGCATAGATTCTTTCCCTCAATCTGGCAACCCTCTACGACCCCACAGGCTCCGATCCGTAACGAATCGGAAAAATTCCAGCACCAGCCAAGAATTCTCGTGAACACCGCCCAACCGACACTCGTCCTTCCGGAGTAGTGCCAACACACTCTCACACAACATGAGAATTGGGCAGGACTTCTCACAAGGAACCACCTTCCTAAACAACAGGACACGTCTCGCACGGATCCCATGGCACATAGAGGCCAACCAAATACGGAAACATAATGCAAGACGATGAACCTTGGCAAAACATGACCTCTTTAATATACCTTCGACCAATGGAAAATCTCCACACTCGACCAGACCTCGAACCTCGTGCATGTTGGAAATAACACCTTCTAGCACCAAGAAAATCTTTGCTTCCATCAGGTCGACGCCTCCGACACACTCGACGAGTGTCATGTCAGACCACAATCACAGCATCCCCTGATGCACAACCACTGCAATTCCTCGAACTATAACACGCCACACCAAGAGCCGCACACGAGCCATAATTGACAACCGTCAACAATCATCCTCGAGTCCCGAACTCGCCACCGCACCTTAACATGTCATACCAAATTCAGGGCGGACGCAATCCATTCACACGCAGAAGCGCAGGAGCAAGAACTTACTGGGACAACTCTGCCCAATTCTACCTCAAAATTCACAAAAACAATCGGGACCGACACATCATTTCTGACGCCACAGAGCACGATGAGGACATCAGACTCGAAAATCAGCAACTCACTAAGAAGGTCTTCCACTCACCCGAGCACACCTCTCGATCAGAACACACGCACTGCCACCTCAAACCACAATCTTAACACCTCGGGGGCTCGATAAATCTCAAGCTGGAGTGGCTAGACCAATAACAGCTCCCTCAGAGCACGCTTACGGCCACTTAACTACGTACTGTCCTTGCTAGCCACCTGACCTCGTTGTAATTCCTCGAACGCAGCACCGCAGATCCGCGCCCACCGGCAACCTCTGCCCAATGCTGCACAACCGGGGCCACCACCTATCGGGAAGAAATTTCTATATCACATCCCTTGGGCACCACATCGGCACAAAAGCTGAGAATCAGCAACCACCTTTACAGCGCCGCGCAGCGCACTTAAGCTCTCAAGCGAGAAATCAAGCACAAAACAAACACAAAACCCTAGGCCAGCTGCCGACCGCACTGGACCTTATAGACTATGATCACTGTAATATCTCAAAATCCCCTGTACGTCCACAACCACTGCCCTGATACAAGCTGTAACGACCCGAGATCTGGATACCGGGAAGAACCAGATACCATTCGAATCCTGCCCCGCCGCCCATGAGCCGGGAAGGCTTGGAAGGTCTGAAAAGGAGTGTAGAGGTACAAGAAAATAGGAAATAAAGTAGGAGAATTCAATAATTAATAGAAATAAACAATCTAACTACAATGGACTCTAGTCCAACAAAAGTATAGTTTAAGGTAGAGAACGTACCCAACACCGAGTGAACACTCGGCCCGGCGAGCTGGCAACTAAGAACCCCCGCCCAGCACCCTTGAACCTCAAGGAAGAACCGCCGCACCTAAAAAGTACGGGTGAGTCTCCTGTCTCTGGCTTAGTAGGGGTCCCGCGAAACCCCAACCTAGAACAACGGCAGTAGCGAAAGCAATAACTATAGTAGGAACAGCAAACCGGTGGCCGGTAGAAACTCGGCACTATAGCTACTCTTATTGTACATGGAAACACACCCCGATCTCACAGTCGGGGGACCACCGAACTAACGGGGAAACCTTTGGCTGTGCTACCGGAGGAAACATCATGACAACGCTGTCGTGGACCTAACACCATCTAGGGAGAACCCTCGATGACGCTCACCGGAAAACCCCTAGACCTCTACCTCGGGAACACTCCCGAAAACTGTTAGGGGAACCACATCTCGCAGACGGGAAATGAAACCCCAAAACTGGAGAGTCATGACTCACGTGACGAGAGTACCTGCCCACTAGAAGCAAGGCCGGATGCGTCCACTGACGACTTAATCCACAGCCTCTAGTGTCTCGCTGCGACGCCCCAGGCGGAGACAAAGACACTGTACAAGCAACCAAGAACACATAACAAGAATTAGCTAGGGTCACGCTCGTCAGCGCGGGTCCAACTGCCCCCAACCATGTGTGCACAGACTACCATGTGTTCTAGGTCAGGCCCTCTGACTGATTTTCCCCTCAGCTAGAATCTGGCTGCAAGATGTGGGGCCCTACGGTAACCAGCATAAAAACCATCTCTCTCGGGTAAAGTCTCGCCACCACTCCCTGGTGGGACCACACGCGTGTCGGAAGGCTACGACTAGTGGGGAGTCACTGATGTGACCACTCTCCAAGGAGAACTCCGAGAAACACGCATGCTCCCTGCGTGAAAGTCACGAAGAACAAAGTGGCGCCGAGCCACTAGACTATAGATAGTCCTCTAGACTCACTAAATCCGACGGTCCTTGAGTCACAGGACTCGGGGTCAAGATCGTTGCACCGAACGGCGCAATGCCGTGAATCTGCCCTAACCCTAGGGTCAGAAACCGTGACACGATGACTCTCGAGGTAGTTCACAACTGCCGAGACCATTCCCTCGAAAAGGGAACTAAGAAACCCTTCAGCCATAGGCTGGGTAATTGGACTCACTGTCTACAGGCCACACACACAGCACACGCAGAAGACACAGAAGCATGATTCCCAAGGCAACGCACAAGCCACCAAGGTGATTCTCCATCCCAAGGAAAAGTGGGAAACCTCCGGCCCCAGGCTGGGTGACTGGACTCGTAGTCCAAGGCCTTACTCATGGCCCACTCGGAAACCACCTTCCGGAGAAAACCATGACGTGCGAGAAAAACCCCACCGCACTCACACCGATACATGGTGACTTGATCAAGCATAACACAAAGCCCAGAACACACACAGGGTCACCCGGACCCTCTAAATCTACAGGCATGCTAATCGAGGTAGCACGATACCTCCAAAGACCCCAGAAACACGGTCAAGGAACCCATGGGATGTCCGGGACACTCACGAGGCCAATGGTCGACCACTGGGTCACAACCGGGTCGACCGGAGACCAACACGACGCGACTAGAACGCAACTAGCACTGGAAACAGGGTGGCGCTCCTCCCTGGACCGTCATATCTAAGGGCGATTTATACTGGGCCACATGCCAAAGGTTAGCAGTCTACCCTGGGCCGCAAGGCAAAGCTAAGCGGTCCACTCTGGGCCACAAGGCACCTAAGGCGGTCACGAAAAGACCGCCACTATCCGGAAAGCACGGACAAGGGACGGTCACCTCCCAGACTGTCATCAATAGAAACGGCCAGCACCTGGGTCGTTAACCCCAAATTGGCGGTCCTGGCCTGACCGCAAGCCTCTGTGGCGGTCAGCTTCAAGGTCGTTACTGTACGGGGTGGCGGCCGGCCCCTGGCCGCACCAGCCATGAAACAGTCGTGCTTGGACCGCTCCGCCAACGTAGCGGTCTATCGCAAGACCACAACCAAAACATGGTGAAATGGGAGAGTGGCGGCCTCCTTGAGGGTCGCCTTGCCTAGTGGCGGTTCCTGGTACAATCGCCTCTATTCCAGCAACCCAAAAACGGCGAGTTCGGTGGAAAACTTAGTTCCACGCCCCGTTCACGGCCACGTGAAGGAGAAAATAAGGGGAAAGTAGTCCCCAACCTCTCTAGCACTGAGGGGACCCATTTAAACCCAAAAAATACGGTTAAAATGCTAGATCCGACTCACTCCCCAAAAAACATGGATTTTTCCCAAAATGCTCAAATAAGCTCGCTCGGCTCACCATAGCGTACCAAAATCACGGGAATGGAAGTACACGAGTTGGGGGTCCATCTCCCAACCTCCACTGAAGATTCCGCGCACCGAGGGCTTTGATCCGTCAAGAAAATGTCGTTGGAACTTCGCCGGGACACGAACTCATGGCCGAGCTTCCACGTGCCTCTATGCCTCGATCCTCGACCTGTCCTCGCCCGTGCCTCGCCCGCGTCATCCCCTCGTCACCCACGCCTCGCTTCGTCGGCCGCCAGAGAAGAGAGGGTGAGAGGAGAGAGCGTGAGAGAGGTGAGAGGGAGAGAGGTCGAGAGTGAGGAGAGAGAGGGGGGTGAGGGAAATAAAAAGGAAAAATAAAAAGAAATTAGCAAATTATCTAAAATCCGATTTTTGGCCTGAAATTCCTTAAATTCAAAAAAATATGGGAAAAATACCTCTGTGATCCTCGAAAGGGGCACAATGTGCCTGCACCGTCCTGGAGTCAGAGAACGTAACGGTTCACCCTACACGGGGTTCCAAAGGTCTGACAGATAAAAACACGCGTAAACCACTAAACTTAATCCGAGAACCGCGAAAGCGATCCGAAACCCACGGATCCTGATCCGATAAATACCCGAAAAAAATCTGGGGCATCACATCTTGAGAGAGTGATTCTGATGAGGGCATCCCTTGCCCCTCCACATTTTCTCCAGACTCGGATTGTTCGTCGGCTAGCGCCATTATGTTAGTCATGTATTTTTGAGTCTAGTTATGTAATCTTCACATTTTCTTTGAGTCAATATCATGTAATTTTCCCTTTATTTGAGTCATGTACCTAGGTTAGTGAGTCATTTTCCTAAGTCTTGAAGTCATTATGTTGGTATGATTAGTTAATGGGCCCAAACCATTGGGCTAGGCCCAGGGGCGCCCCTCCCTTGGACTGTTTGGTCATTGGTTAGCTTGTCAGGGTCAGTTTGGTCTTAGGAAAAGTGTGGAGTCTATAAATAGCCCCACCCCTCTCTCATTTGTAAGAACTTATGCATGAATATTGAATTCCAGATATACTCCAAATCCCTCTAGCTTTCTCTCTCAATATATATATATATCTCTCTCTCTTTATCTCTCTCTCTCTCTCTCAAGGGGAAGAATTCGCCCCATTCTCTCTCTCCTCCCCCCCTCTCAATCACTTCCAACCCCCACCTACCTCTAATAACTCCCCACAACTTCCCACAACCCTCCTTTACTCTCCATCTAGTCCCAACAACCCTCCACCAATCTAAACCCTACTTCCCAACCACCACCTACCCCAATCACTTCCCTAAGCACCTCTCCACCTTCCCAAGGCTGAATTAACCCCTCTCAAAGCCCAAATTCAAATTTCTCTTCCTTTTCCCATCCCTCCCACACCCTAGGTCGACCCAAACCAGACCCCCCCTTGGTCTGGTCGCCCTCCTCCCCCTCCTCTCTTCTCACCCTCTCTCTTGTGCACACCCACTCCCCCATCTCCACCTCTAGCAGTTCCAGCCCCCCTCTCCTTCCACCACTGCCACTCCTGACCTCCTGGAGCCCTAGACACGTCCTCCCCATCTCCCTAAACCTTCAGCCATCATTCACAAGCCTTGCTAACCCCCTTCCACTCCCTTTATTCTTGCTAGTTTGTAGTTTTAGATAGCAGGTCGCAGGCAGCAGAGTTGGGTCCTGAAGATTGCATCGGGTCCGACCTGCTCCCTGGTCCTCCAGGTGTCAAGGCCCACATCTCTGGAAAGGTCGTCTAGAGAGCTTTCAAGGTGAGGTGGTTTCGTCGACATCCGAGGTCGGAGCTGTCCGCAGGAGCCGATCTCCCTCGACTGCGCAGAAGACCCCAGGCAGGGAACCAGAGCGAGAATGGTAGCTCGGCCACGGCGAACCTTTGGGATTCAGATCAAGGGTTCTTCAGAAAAACTCTTCCCTCTCAAGTCCTCTTTCATCCTCAAGAAGCAGAGCTGCATTCGGACATCGGCATCTAAAGTTACGAATTTTCTACTCCAAGTGTGTCAGGTCAGTTTACAGGAGCCAGAACCGACACCCCTCTACTCATCTGATCACCCCGGTCTTCTCCGACATCTGCCGACCCCGCCGTTGGCGCCAACTAAAAGAAGACTCGACCACGGTTCCAACGGTTCAGGTCTCATCTCAATCAGAGCTTGGTAGTGATCGTGGCACCCTCTGCAACCAGCCACATTGTTCTGCACCAGACAGAGGTAGAACCAATCAGTCTAGTTCCAGACTCTGCCCCGGCCAACAACAACTGTACCAAGCTCATAAAAGATTCATAGATCATCCTTGGTCCGTTGGCAAGCTTTTGGCGTAAGTCTCATCAAGTTCTGAGCTCTGTGGAATTTGTGGCAGCATCATCACCGCACCCCTGTCCAGCCATTCTGAAGATTGGCAGAACCGGCATCAATCCGAACGTCGAGTTTTCTTCATAATTCCCCACCCCGCTTGGCTGGCTGAAGGCCCCTCCCTGCGTGGAGGTAGTTTTGGCTGTAATTCACATAATCCCCACCCCTAGATCCCCCCCCCCTTGCATGGGGTGTAGTTCATGTCATTATTAAGTCGCAGGTTTGAAGCTTCAATCGACGCGGCGTGCGGGTGCATACCCTCGCCTCCCCGCTCGCCCCCGTCTCCGACTGGAGTCGGCGTCTTCACGCCGGCTAGGTGAGCCTCGGGCCCTCTCTTGACTGGTTTAATCACTTGCTTAGCTTAGTATTATTGCTATTGCTTCGTCGGACGGAGAGTGAGAGCTCGGCTCAAATTGCTAGTACCGTGAGTGACCACCGCGGGCAAGTTGAGAGTGAATCCACTTAACCCACACCCTTGGTGTGTTGGCCGCCCATGATTTGGGCATCCTAGGCCCATTTGGGGTTCTTCCCAAGCTAACCAACCATTGGAGCCTAAAGGTCCCGCCTCGGATCCTCTCCAACATCGCCTAGTCGCCATCGGGTACTAGTGTGCGCCATACGCGTGAGCTCGCTAGTGTGAGTCCGCTGCTCAAACTTGAATGCTTGCAAATAGGTCCAAGGTTGGTTTTACATCAAGTGGTATCAGAGCAAGTTCACAACTTGTCTCTATCAAGTTGGTCCTAGGGCATGTCTATGCATTTAGAGTCTTCAAGTGCATCACTCTTGTCCCCTAGTATGGCCACCTCATACCAACCTTGCCCATCGTCCCTCTCCATGAGTCCAAAACCCCAAGAGAGACCCATCACCAACACACATGACCTCCACAGTCATGTTGAATACCTCATGGGAGCTATGAACAATACCTTTGATCGCCTAGATAGCATAAAAGGCCAACTTACCCGATTAGGTGACAATGAGCCCACCCCAAGGGTAGCTGATAGATTGGTCCCCCACCCACTTCCCGCCTTTGATGAAACCTCTCTTAGAGAATATTTAGATTGGGAAGCAGCATTAGACCGATACTTCACTTGGTATCCCATGTCCGTGGATAAAATGGCTTGGGTCGCCAAAATGCAACTAACCAAACAAGCTCAAACTTATTGGATGCAAATTGTCGGGCTAAGAATACTTAGAAGGGAAGCACCCATCACCACATGGAGGGACATGAAGGAGCAACTTAGGGCTAGATATGTTTCCCCCTCATACTCAAATCACCAAGACCTAAGGAGCACTTCAACTCCTTCATCCCCACCTACCCAACCCATGATCCTAATCCCCCATTCCACATCACTTCCCACCTATCCTACCCCAACCACCACACCAGCACCCTACTTACAAACTCCCACCACAACCATATGTCCACAAACCCAATTGGACCCCGTGTCCACCCCTCCACCGAGGCCCATAATGGCCACCACCCCAACCCAAAACCCACCTCCCACTTCCTACACCAATCTTTCCCCAACCTAGGTCTCCTCTACTTCACCTTCCTATCCCAACCCAAGCCCATGCTTGTTCACCACCCCGGGTGTGTCATACGCTAGCTATCACCAAACCACCCACCATAGATCCCCCTACTCCATTAGCAATAGAAGTTGCAACCCACACACCCACCCAAGTGGAGAAGGATGCCCATCCGAATCCACCTTCCAACATAGAGGAAATCCAAAGGCCAAACAACTCACACACCTCTAGCCTAGCTCCTCTAGAGACACCCAACCTCACCATAGATAAGTCCATACTCCAATGGCTCAAGAAAGGTCTCACCATTCCTAGTTCATAACCATGCCACCTACCCATGGGATATCAATCCCAAATCATTCCCATTCAACCACATGTCACTTATCAAACTTCCTATTGTGTGGAAGATTTGAGAGACTTAGTGAACTACCTACATGGGCAAATTCACTTGACCAATATGCTAGCCATGAGGCCGTCCGAAGCTAACACCATTAGCCTAGCATATCCCACCATTGGCTCCATCACTTCCATCTACACTAATGGCCAAGTTACTAGTGAGATCATCCTCCTTCTTCCCATGGAGGAAGAACCTATCCTAGTCTACTCCCCAACCATTGAGATCCCAAGTGCTTTGATTGGCCAACCCATTAGCAACCTTGGCCCAATTATCTTGGAGGAGGATGACTCACCATTTGAGGACCTTGAGAACATGGAGTACCCCTACCTAGGTGACCCTTACCATGATCCCTTTGACCCTTTTCTATGGGAGCCTAAATCTCCATGTAACCCACTCCCCCTATTCACCACCCACCTCACCCTACCCATACCGCCCATGTTGACCCAAACTCCTCCCTTCCTAGAATTGGGTTACACCATGAGAGCATTGACCTTAGGCAACAAACACCTCGGGATTGAGGAAATGCCCCACCCTATAACCACCTTCCTAGACCCCTTTGACGCATTCCAATGGAAGTCCAAAAGCCCACACATAGGAGACATCTTTGTCACAAGAGTGCATAAGTCTTGGCATACAACACCACTTGGCATGATTCATAAGTCGGGAACATTCATTCACATCACCCACATGTCAAGTATGAAGTATAAGTGGACCGTATTTGGATATATTGGCCCACCTTCATTGATCATGAATCTTAAACATGAGAAGAGCATACATGGACGTCCGGGTCCCCCGACATTTATCTTACCCATACATAAAAGGTTCATCTCTGGATGTCCCGGGCCCCCTAAGTCTGTCACAGTCTTCATGGCATCAAAGCATGATCGAACTACATTTGGCTGCCCCGGACCACCTTTGCATACCATACATTGTCCACTCACACTGCATCATAAAGCATGGCATATGCATCCAAGCAAATATCAAGCAGCAAGCGGTGAGATTCATAATAAGCAAGCAAAAACTCGTGTGCGCCACTTGAAATTCCAAGTTGGTAACTTGACGATGATGACTTTGGAGTGGCTCTACCCTGGGGTCACCTCCAAATTGAGGGCACGAGGACTTGGACGATGCCATGTTCCGAGTGGCTTTGGCAACCCGACTTATGGGTTGAACTTCCAAAAGGGTTTTGGGATTCTCCCCATTTCTCATATAGCGGATCCAACACCCACTAAGGGCACTGCGGTGGATCCTAGTGAGTGCCTTGAGCTTACACCTATCCTTGCGAGGGACACCTTCGGAGTGCCACCATAAATTAGCCCGAGAGCCCGATGTGAGCACACGGCAGCAATACTAGGCAAGCAAGACATCATAGCCAGCATGAGGGTGTGTCCGGGCCACTTCGAAAGGCTGAAGCACCGTTCCCCGACTATGGTCGCGGGTTGAGTATGGAGATCGTGGATCGCCCAGAGCCGCAGTTCGATGTACTACTTCCTTGGTGGACCCATACTCGACGGGGTCGAGTTTTCCCCACCCCGGGGGTATGATGAGGGCATCCCTTGCCCCTCCACATTTTCTCCAGACTCGGATTGTTCGTCGGCTAGCGCCATTATGTTAGTCATGTATTTTTGAGTCTAGTTATGTAATCTTCACATTTTCTTTGAGTCAATATCATGTAATTTTCCCTTTATTTGAGTCATGTACCTAGGTTAGTGAGTCATTTTCCTAAGTCTTGAAGTCATTATGTTGGTATGATTAGTTAATGGGCCCAAACCATTGGGCTAGGCCCAGGGGCGCCCCTCCCTTGGACTGTTTGGTCATTGGTTAGCTTGTCAGGGTCAGTTTGATCTTAGGAAAAGTGTGGAGTCTATAAATAGCCCCACCCCTCTCTCATTTGTAAGAACTTATGCATGAATATTGAATTCCAGATATACTCCAAATCCCTCCAGCTTTCTCTCTCAATATATATATATCTCTCTCTCTTTATCTCTCTCTCTCTCTCTCAAGGGGAAGAATTCGCCCCATTCTCTCTCTCCTCCCCCCTCTCAATCACTTCCAACCCCCACCTACCTCCAATAACTCCCCACAACTTCCCACAACCCTCCTTTACTCTCCATCTAGTCCCAACAACCCTCCACCAATCTAAACCCTACTTCCCAACCACCACCTACCCCAATCACTTCCCTAAGCACCTCTCCACCTTCCCAAGGCTGAATTAACCCCTCCCAAAGCCCAAATTCAAATTTCCCTTCCCTTTCCCATCCCTCCCACACCCTAGGTCGACCCAAACCAGACCCCCCCTTGGTCTGGTCGCCCTCCTCCCCCTCCTCTCTTCTCACCCTCTCTCTTGTGCACACCCACTCTCCCATCTCCACCTCTAGTAGTTCCAGCCCCCCTCTCCTTCCACCACTGCCACTCCTGACCTCCTGGATCCCTAGCCACGTCCTCCCCCTCTCCCTAAACCTTCAGCCATCATTCACAAGCCTTGCTAACCCCCTTCCACTCCCTTTATTCTTGCTAGTTTGCAGTTTCAGATAGCAGGTCGCAGGCAGCAGAGTTGGGTCCTAAAGATTGCATCGGTCAGCCGCTCCCTGGTCCTCCAGGTGTCAAGGCCCACATCTCTGGAAAGGTCGTCTAGAGAGCTTTCAAGGCGAGGTGGTTTCGTCGACATCCGAGGTCGGAGCTGTCCGCAGGAGCCGATCTCCCTCGACTGCGCAGAAGACCCCAGGCAGAGAACCAGAGCGAGAATGGTAGCTCGGCCACGGCGAACCTTTTGGGATTCAGATCAAGGGTTCTTCAGAAAACTTCTTCCCTCTCAAGTCTTCTTTCATCCTAAAGAAGCAGAGCTGCATTCGGACATCGGCATCTAAAGTTACGAATTTTCTACTCCAAGTGTGTCAGGTCAGTTTACAGGAGACAGAACCGACACCCCTCTACTCATCTGATCACCCCGGTCTTTTCTGACATTTTCCGACCCCGCCGTTGGCTCAGACAGAAAGAAAACTCGACCACGGTTCCAACGGTTTAGGTCTCGTCTCAATCAGTGCTTGGTAGTGATCGTGGCACCCTCTGCAACCAGCCACATTGTTCTGCACCAGACAGAGGTAGAACCAATCAGTCCGGTTCCAGACTCTGCCCCGGCCAGCAACGACTGTACCAAGCTCAGCAAAAATTCAGAGATCATCCTTGGTCCGTTGGCAAGCTTTTGGCGCAAGTCTCATCAAGTTCTGAGCTCTGTGAAATTTTTGGCGGCATCATCACCGCACCCCTATCCAGCCATTCTGAAGATTGGTAGAACCGGCATCAATCCGAACGTCGAGTTTTCTTCATAATTCCCCACCCCGCTTGGCCGGCTGAAGGCCCCTCCCTGCGTGGAGGTAGTTTTGGCTGTAATTCACATAATCCCCACCCCTAGACCCCCCCCCCCTTGCATGGGGTGTAGTTCATGTCATTATTAAGTCACAGGTTTGAAGCTTCAATCGACGCGGCGTGCGGGTGCATACCCTCGCCTCCCCGCTCACCCCCGTCTCCGGCCGGAGTCGGCGTCTTCACGCCGGCTAGGTGAGCCTCGGGCCCTCTCTTGACTGGTTTAATCACTTGCTTAGCTTAGTATTATTGCTATTGCTTCGTCGGACGGAGAGTGAGAGCTCGGCTCAAATTGCTAGTACCGTGAGTGACCACCGCGGGCAAGTTGAGAGTGAATCCACTTAACCCACACCCTTGGTGTGTTGGCTGCCCATGATTTGGGCATCCTAGGCCCATTTGGGATTCTTCTCAAGCTAGCCAACCATTGGAGCCTAAAGGTCCCGCCTTGGACCCTCTCCAACATCGCCTAGTCACCATCGGGTACTAGTGTGCGCCATACGGGTGAGCTCGCTAGTGTGAGTCCGCTGCTCAAACTTGAATGCTTGCAAATAGGTCCAAGGTTGGTTTTACATCAGATTCTCTAGGTGTTCTCCCCTTAGTGTGATGCTTAAGATCTAGTCTTGCGATGGGATCTAGCCGTGGTGTGACTCCCCTTGCCGAGCTACGACGGTGAGGCTCCGTTATCGCTACGTTCGAGTGTTGCTTCCGAGTCTGTCCGCCCAGATCTCGTCTCTAAGTCATTAACCTCTCACAATTGTCTCCTCTTAAGATTTGAAGCTGGTGATTTTACCAGAGGAAGGTATGAGAGTCAGGAATGATCCGGCACCAATTTTCCGTCAATCGGAGCTCGGGATCGCCGAAAACAATTCTAACGGTGAAGCTACGCATCGCTGCCTATTCCTGCAAGCCAGATCCATTTTCCTCTGATACAAAAATTCCCTAGATATACCCTCACCCCTTTGGATCTAAAATCTAGAGAGGTCGTACCTCTCCCTATCTTCTTCGTAACGTCGCCAATCTGGCATCGTTCGGAGATCCGTGCTGATCGTGGCGAATATTTTCATGGGACTACGCCGACCACCCTATGCAGATCTGATCCAGAACCAGAAGCAACTTGCAGAAGCTGCCCCGTCTCCCTCCTATTAGATCTATCCAAGCCCTTTGGTCTGGGTCTTCCTCTAGACATCACCGACGATCTGCAAGAAAGGGAGATCCATTCAGACATTGGAAACAATTTTCCCCATAATTCTTTGTCTACCTGTGCAGTTCTATGCGAGCAGTCCCAGAGCCCTAGTGAAGGTGATGTCATGCCCAGATCGGACCAGATCTGATCGCGCCACTTGGCCGAGGTGTTCTTCATCCAATCACCAACGTACTCCAATAAATGACACCTTGATCGGACGTCAGATCCAACCGTACCGACCTCTGCAACTTTGCTGCGCCGGATGACCAGTGCGGACAGAACCACTCGACTTCCAATCGGCTCACCCGATCGGCCCTGACTCACCTCCCTCGTCTCCTACGAGCGCGGCCCATCAACCCGTGTTCCAGCAGCCCCAAAATTTAGTGTTGTATCCCTTTACCACCCAGCATGGAGTGGGCCATGTTTATGAAATTGTAATAATTACTCGTTTGTGTGTATCGGGGTTGTTAGGATTTGGCCGGGTTTTCTTCCCCACGCGGTAGTCGTGGAGTTACGCGACGTTCCTTACACTCACATTTGCTTATCTAGTACACTATTATATATGCTGCATTTGTGAGAATAGGGCCGTATCAAAATTACAAATCACCGCATTTGTGAGAGTGAGAACCGTTCCTTAACTCCAATCGAGAACCGAGCTCGAACTGCATCCCCTAGGCGACAGTGGTTCCTTAACTACTGCGATCCCGCGTTTCCCTTGCAGGGATGATCGTCGTGCTAGAATGAGTTTCTTGTTGAGAGACATTTTCACCCGGGGAACGCCACGGTGGTCAGCTGCCTGGCTTACCTTAGTGTGCTAGTGATGGCCGCACTTCGAGTCAGTCATAGGTCTTAGCCCGGTCGTCGTCACTCATCCAGCATCACAGTATCAGAAGGACAGTTCTGGATATAGTAGAACTATCGGAAGATGTGAGCAGTTGGCTTCACTAAAGCCTTCTTGCACATGAAGATGAAACCACAAAGGATGTGGTAAGAATTAGGGGAGAGATCCCCTGGTTGCCGGCAATAGTGGTGAAGGACGGAATCGATGAAAGGATGCATCAGAAGACGGAAACCCACCTGGAAAGAAGCTATGAAGACCCTGCTACCACCCGGACACAAACTCAACATATCCTCATCCACAGCCGGGAAGACGATGTCAAATTCAGGGGGAATCTGGAAAGCTTCCTGTAGCCCGTGAACCACCCTATATGCTGCCAATGGCAGGGAACAAGGACGACTAGTTCTAACACCCGAAGTGCTCACGGTGCCCCCACGACCGGGATCCACCTCCTTGACAGAAGATGGGGGCACACGTGATGAGCTCTCCTATGAGGTGGCATGACTACAGAAGATAAAGAAACACAATAGATGGAAGAAATCCCTCACCTGGCGAAGGAAGAAGAAGCATATGACAGGCATGACAACCGAGAGGACGAGGATGGAATCCTTGGGGAAACCTCACGGTAACGTTTATAACCATCCATGACGGACCGACGCTTTCGAGCCATCGTATAGGTGAAAAGGCGCCTGCCCCTATCACTGTACGGTCACCAAGGCCAGACGTTTGTTCGGAGACTGTGCCCCCAGATGAACAAGACCTGCGTCATGATTGCAACAATGACACCTGCCACTGCCAGAGGCACCTTGCGCGCCAAGCATGTGGATAGGACCACCAGTTCCCCTGATACGAGGAGATCGCCCTCGAACCCCCCGCTCTAAACGACCCTCTTGTGATTGACTCTCAGCTCCCTACAAAAGTGCTTGGCAAATGAGAGTGGGGGGCGCTAGCGGGGAGGGTAGATCTGGCTTGGCCCATAACCGGCCCATCACCAACAAGCCTAGGTCGACTTACAAATGGCAAACACGCCCCAAAGGCGCCCGACAGCGGTGGCCCATAAGGGAGCGGCCCAATTCGACTTGGAATCAGATTCTACAGCGCGTAAAAGGCTACGTCCCAAGCTCGATAATCATCCGAAGACCCTCCGACGACTGACCGTTACCCCTTAGGACATCTGCCCCAATCCCATAACGGGCGAGCATGCCCAACGAGTGCCGTGAGACTCGCCCAGGGACCTGCAGACGTCGGGGTGATAGCCCCTCAACGGGAAACTCCCACCATGATCGCGAGAGACGTTACTCCACTAGTTATGCCCTTCCCTGTTAAGGGATAGGCCGCCCACACCTGGACAACCCCCTATAAGAGGGACCTCGACAGAGATTAGACACACAGGGGGATCATTCTGGCAAATCGCTTCACAAGAGAACAGAGCTACTAGCCTTGTTACAGAAAGGGAGAAGTTATGACAGTCCACGCTTAGAGAGAGAATTCCTCTTGCACGACCTTACCACCCAGTGAGCACACACCAAGTGAACACTGGGAGCGGCGAGCACTCATCTGGATGATCTACATGGTTTCCTGATCTCCTACTACGGCCTCTCTCTCACTCTCTCGCCAGCTCTTCTCTACTCTTTATTAATCCGTTGCTAACTTAAGCATCGGAGGGTGGTCCCCTGGGGAAACACTCGGGACTCCTTATGGCTTGCCTTCGCTTCTGGTGCTTACAGGCTTCCACGGGTGCGGGACTACTTCCCCGTCAATAAATAGAGAAGGTGGTATGTGGCATAGAAACCAGATTTCTGCCTCTACATAAGGTTTTCAATCACTTTTTAAAACACTGCTAATAATCCCCCGTATAATTTAAAACTTTCAAATCTATTAAAAGAAAATAATTAATAAACAAAAAGGTTGTTGAATCCTTTATACTATACAATAAGAAAAATACCTTTCGGTTTGAATTTTTACTTAGTAAGATTTGAGATTGTCTGTGGGAATGCTTGGTGGACTATGCCTTGAACCATGTCCCATGGTTCAGACTTTCCCAAATTTACACATAGTATAGCGTAATCGAGATTCTAGTCGGGTTACGTTATTAATGGCCGGGTGCAGGTATCTCATATGTGTTTTAGAAGATAGCCTACATCTCATATTCACGGCCTCACGACTCCACACATGTCGGTGAATCCTCCAAAGGGTGTGAATAAGGTAACACCCTACCTCTTGGGTCTTGGATTCATTAAGAGTGTAAACTGATTCTTACATCTTGCTTTTAAGTGAGCACCAGTACCATGCATAGGCATGGGAGCAGAATATATCAGTGTTCCACATAGTTACCTATCAACGTTTGTTTCTACCCATTGAACTTTCGTGAGGTTGGATTGTCATTGTGGTAATTAATTTATTTTATAGGCTCAATCACATCTCCCTCGACGCTTTTAGAACCACCATCTTAGATAAGTATTTTTTGAACACATCTGTAAGATTCCTTTCTGATTTCACAAATTTCAATGCTATCAGTTGTTGTTTCATCTTTTCTCTTGTAGATTTGTGTCGCACTTTTAAGTGCCTATTCATTTTCGCATAAGTATTTGCCAACGTACATTTATCAATTACTAATTTATAATCACATAAAATAGATATAGAAGGTAAGGGCCTGCCTTAAACATCATTCAATTGCAAATTACTGGTCCCTGGATGGTGGCAGGGGATTTCAATTGCATCCTGGACCCGGATGAGAAATTAAGAGGCAACCCTCCATCTATTATATCTATGTCTGACTATTATATCCTGGACAAAGGCTAAGGAGCTAATTCTGCAACACAAAAGAATAATTGTGGGGGACAGCTGCTCCTCTATTTTTTGGCTAGACACTTGGATTGGTAATAAGCCATTGGTTTCTTATACACCCCAAAACAACATATCAAATATGAAGTCAACAGTTAGGGATGTGATCATGAATCCCTCCCTCGAAGATAGTTACTTAATTGACTGTCTGCTACCTCCTGCTATCAAAACAGCAGTTTGGTCTACCACCTTAAGTCACAACCAAGACAAGGAGATCTGGAGCCTTTCCCCCTCGGGTGAATGTCTGATTTCTTCCACTTATAAAGGTATATGCAGTCATGCCTCTGTTCTGAACTCTCTCCCAAGTGATCGGTTGTGGTCAAATGGATTCCTACTAAGATTTCTGTGCACATTTGGAAAATTCTTAACAACTGCATACCTACTGATACAAGAGTTAAGTCCATTGGTATTCCCCTCCCATCAAAATGTCACTACTGCAAACAACCACAAGTGGAGGATATTAATCACCTATTTCTTTATAGTGAATGGGCAACCGGTATTTGGTCTTCTTTTCAAAGGAATGGCTGTCAGTTCAGGGGTAACTCTGTTAAATTCTTGATCCTCAATACTATCCAGGATATCAATGTTAAATCACTATTTGGTTTATTCAAACTATCTGCTCTTGGCTATGGATTGTGGGAGATTTGGCTCGCAAGGAATGCTGCTCGGCATGAAGGAAAAGCTACAACTTCTCAAAGCCTTTTTCATAAGGTTCTCTTTCAAGTTAAGCAGGTTACTAACAATGCTCAGCTCTGGGAAGGAAACTTAAGCAAGCGTAACATGCTGGCGAGTCTTGGCATCAAAGTCGCAGCTCGGGCCTCTCCATTGGTGAAAATTGTCAAATGGTTGTTTGCGGTCATTTATTTTAACGCAGGGGTATTTTTATTATGTAGGTCCCTGACTGTTTGGGACGGGATTTCTTTCACGTGTCGATCAATCAATTAACTAACTGGTAATTAACTGACTGATTGACTGCGCAGGCGTGCCAGTCACGTACGTGACAAGTTTATTATGCGCTCATTCTGACCCGTGTCGGGCCAGAGAGAGGTTCGGTCGGGACTAGTAGTCTGCCATACCATAAAGGCTATGGCGTTAATTACATCCCCCGCGAGGAGGGAAAACCTTTGATTAATTGCCGAGATAGTGGGCTGTCGAGGCCGGAATAAAAGGTGCGATGTTATGAACATGACAAGATCACGTGAGATGCATCTATCTATCATGCAAGAGAGGCATGGTTTATTAAATTGATGACCCTTGGTACAGGGCGGAGGACATAGGTCCGAAGACCACCATCGCGCATAGCGGAGACTTCCGATCGGGCATAATCCGGCCTTCCGTCAACGCTGTTTGATATATCCGAGGGTCTATGCAAACATGCATGCATGATGCTCATGACTATGCTAAGCATGGCAATAGAGTTATGAAAATGAACAGCGCTCAATCACATTTATTAATCCCCGCCAAAGGGGGGGAAGAGGTAACACAAGCATGATAACAGAAGCAGAGTGCTGACGGACATGGTAGTGAAATCATGATATCGAAACGATTCGGACTCGAACGGCCCTCCTCTTATCCAGTTTATTACTAATTAGAGTTTATTAACTCCACCCAAGGGAGCCGAGGATCGCTCCGGAGGTGAGCAAGGGATTAGACAGCGTAACGATTCGAAATGGCTCGATCACACAAGAGATAGCTTCCACGGCGTGGTAAAACGTGGGTATAGGGCTTAATCCGGCGCGGCCAAGCGTAGGCAAAGCACTTAACCCGGCGCCCCCCAATTACACGTTAAACCGACGCTACTGCCTTGGGGCGCGCCGGTTTAAGGCACGCCGAGAAGGGGCCAAAGAATTGAAAGAAGAAATGAGTCTAAGGTTAATACGACGCGGGGGGGTACCACGCCGTATTAAGGCGCGCCGGATCAGGACCGCGCCGGTTTAACTTATTTTCTTATGAATTTAGAAAACATTCAACTTATTGAACTGTTTTGAAGGTTTAAAGGTTCAATTAGGCTTATTGCCTGTTGAAATAAAGTCCGAGGCTCTTCAGGAGCAGAGTCATGAGCCAGTGCGAGGTTCAAACTCGAGCACTGGGGTTCCTTGGCCCAGAATGATCATTTTATTATGGCCAACTCCACAGAAATGAATGTATGTCCAAAACCTGCCAAAAATTGGGCAGCGTCTCCCCTGAACCTGAAGGGTTGCAGGAGAGGAACGGGGTCATGCTCACTTATGGAGTAAGCCCCTAAATCGCCGGTCTGCGTGATGACAGCCAGCAAATTCCCAACGGACAGGATACCCCAAGGACTGCCCTTCAAGAGGCACCATGGCTCCGTGGGTTAAAACAGATGGATATGTTAGCTGCCGAAGGAAGCGACGACCCTGAGGGTTGGCCTACGAAGGGTGAGCAACCTGTAGCCTACACCATATCCAGAGGAGAGAGACAACTGTGGTGAAGGGAGGCCCCGAGGACCAGCCTACGAGGGGCATGCATCCCTTATTCACCACCGAGCCTCCTGGAGACTTTGGGTTTCAATCAGTTGAGATTAACCCTGTTACTATTAACCTGGTGGCCTGTGGGAACTCTCGTCATTGATAGACGAGCTCCCATTGGCCAAGTGGTGTTTGTAAAATGATGTCAGGGAATGTATCCCCTCCCTGGTTTATCGGAACAATGCTATCAAACGAGCTTGCAGATCCCGAATACAGATGGAATGAAAATAGAGGCGAGTAACATCATACGGTCACCGGTGAGCTGATATGTCACCGAGCATACATAAGTGCATCGACACTCGGGGGTTAAAGAAATTCATACTCGCGGAGGGAGCAGCGATTGGGAATCACAGGGAGGGATGGTTGGCATAGCGACAGGGTAATTTAGCCACACACACATATGCTTGAGTAACTGGAATGCAATAATCGCATGACGGGCCCTGAAGCGCTGGAGGCGATCCCCACCTTCTCTGAGCGATAGAATAACGCCAAGAAAAAAGAAAACGGAGATCAGACCCTGAAACGAAGCGAACGGGAAGATGTACGTGCACGAGCACGCCTCTATCCATGAAGCATACAGGGACCCTCGAATAGAACCCGGTCATTGCGTCGTCATGAAGGACCCGGGGAGGGGTCATCTCTTTAGCCCGTGGTAGCCCAGGGCATATTCGGAGCCGAGGAAATCAGGTTCGGAAAGAAGGAAGAAGTAAACGCGCAAGTGAGAAAACACGCGTATGCACCGACTGAGATAGCAATGGCAAAGGGGAGACACAACGTTGAGCGCTCAATCATCCAGCACACACACACATAACATTATCACCCTATGAATAGGGGGCTAACACATGTATTACGAATCCGACGCCGGCACCACCGTCCGGTCGTCGTTCACTAGTTGCAGAGGGATTTACAGAGGAAGAACAAACGAAAATAGATGGCGAGGAAGGGGGAAGGATTGGCTCATATTATCGCCATCCCTCACCCCTCTCACTTACATTCGTCAGAGAGAAAGCAAAAAGCGGAGCCGGAGATAGACGACTCAGACACCCACCTGTTCTAGAAACAGAGTGTCGGAACGCCTTCTTCCTCTCTCACTCCGAAGGGCTTCAGATAAGGATGGGAGACGATGACTGAGGAATGCTCTGAGAGACTCTGCTTCCTTTAAAAGAAAGAAAACCTTTTCTCCCTCGAAGACGACTGGCCCTCCTCCCTCTTTTCTTCTCCTTTTCCTTTCTTAATTACCCCCCCTTTTTTCTTCTGGTCGAGCAGCCGCCTATATATATACTCGAGCTCCAAGCCTCATCCGGCGTGAAGAATGGCGCGCCGGGGAAGGCTACATGACCTTTTGCGTGCCGGAATAGCAGGGCGTCGGGTGGGGGCGCACCGGTTTAGGGCGCGCCGTATTAGCTCCCTTTGCACGTTGCGAGTCAGCCGATGAGTCCGGGGATGGTTCCGGGGGTCACCGTGAACATTTATCTCGCCACTGCTCTTTGAAATATCGACGAGATGACTTTTCAAAGCTCCCAGGTTGACGTACGTCCATTCCCGAAACTTCAGATGACTTTGGTTTGCACATGCGTGTTTTCCGCTGACACGGCCTTCGGCTCTATGATTCGTGCCGCTGGCTCGGTATGGCTTGTGCCCAAAGCTCTTTAGAGGGTGGGATAACACCAGGGATAGTTCTGCCTGAGCTGGGTGATCATTCGGCCACTAACGGGCCCATCCTGGCAGGAAGCCGTACCCGTGCCGGGTGACCGGGATCTTCTGCCGACAGAGCTTTTGGTCCTCCGTTCTGAAGAGCCAAGGGGACTCCTTCGTCTTAGGAGAGCCTTTCATGAGGTGGGTAGCCACTGGGAAGACCATCGTCCTTGGTCGGACAACGGGTGTAGTGTATGCGACACGACGGAGTCGATGCCGGTTCATTGGGCAGGCTTGGTCGCACTGCCGGTTGGTTGTGAGTTCATCTCAGTTCTCCTGAGGTGAAGTCCCTGGCATTCATACGGGGTGACTTGAGGCTCTGACAGCTCGAGAAGTCTTCAATATGTTGATCTTTATCGGCTTCCATGCTTCAGCGGGCCGCGTCATTCGTCTTTGTGGCTTGATCGCTAACGATCACATTTTGGGTGCCAACAAATGCTCCCTAGACGTGGGTGTTGCGAGCAAGGCACGAGTGCAGCAAGGCTGACGGATGAATTTCACCTCGAATGATCTTCTCTTCAGTTGTCGGAGGTCTGGGATGGCCTTTAATTCGGCACAGAAGTTAATCCGGCACCGTTTGAATGTTAATACGGCGCGGGTTGATCCGGCGCACCCCTTGGCCTGCCAAGCGTTAATCCGGCCCGGTCCTGGGCAGTGGAGGAGGTTAATTCGGCGCCGTTTGGTTCTTGGGAGTAATTAGTTCGGTGCGCCCGAAGACGGCACGCCTTTTGCTATTATGACATGTTAATCCGGCGAGGCAAAATGCGCACCGGATTAACATCCGAAGCCCCCCCCTCTATATAAGGCTTTCGCCTCCGATTCTCTCTCCACCATTGCTCATTTGTCATTTTTCTTTCTCTCTCTTCCCCTTCTTCTCCCCTCGCGGCGCTGAGTGAGCTGAGGGTGTGGGAGAGACTCGGGTGAGTAGAGTGTTGTTCTTTCGGGTTTCAAACCCACTCTTTGGGCCCCGGGAGGCTCCTGGTAGGGCTTGCCCTCGGAGCTATTTCCCCCGGGTGTCCCTTTTGGCCTCGATGTAATGCCGATGGCTGCTTTTAGGGACCGTTCCCTTAGTGGACGTGTTCCCACTTTTCTTTGGCAATCTCCCGTGCTGGGGAGACTCTGTCGAAATTTTGTCAGAAATCTGCCTTTGATCAGCTATTTTCTGACTTTGTTTATTGTTTGATGTGCTTTCTTTGCAGCCAACATGGTGTCCGATTCTTCTTCTTCCGCTTCCCGTGCCGTGGTGACGTGGGAAAATGTTCATTCCCTTGACCGGTGGCATGACCAGCTTGCTATAGTTGCAGAATCCTCGGACTCGGAGACCAATACTGTGGACACTGGCCGTCTCCTCATCCTCAGAGGTGATTCTTTTCATTTTGACCGGGAAGGCACCGTCAGGCCAGATCACCCCAAGGATAAGCATCTAATGTCCTGCCTTCGGCATTTCAATCTTCAGGGGAAGAGAGATCTGTTCCTCGTCCGCAAAGCCGAGTAGGCCTTGTTAGTAAAGAGGGATAGCCTATCGGACTGTGTGGTGCGGGGAAGACCAATTTATCTCCCCGGAGAGGTCAGGAAGTGGAGCGTCGTGCTGGGACTGCAAGATCTGGCTCCAAAGGATGGGCTGTTGACTAGGGCCCCTGAATTCGTGCCTGCTAGGTGGAATGATTCCGCAGGCAGGGTGGATCGGGAGAAGCCGATCTTTGGCTTATTTCTCATCCCGTTGAAATGGGGTTACAGAGAAGAATCATTTCTGCTGGACTGCCTGGCGATCTGCTTCAAGCACCAGATATCTGTGGGGTGGTTTGACGAGCTGAGGGCCACCGATGCTCACGCATTTAGGCCCGGAGCAGTGGAGTTCATGGATTACGTGCTGCATCATTACGCTCCTATCCTGACCAGGGCTGGCGTCTACCACAGCGTGTATGCCTCAAGGTACCGCTACCCAATCTCCCGAGGCTTATGTTGCGACATGATCGAGGTGTTTTACCCCGAGTACAACACTTTCTATACCTCGGAAGGAGAGACCTCTCTGGATCTGTGGAGCCTTTCCCAGCTTAGCAGCCTACCCATTGATGGAGAACCGTATGAGGAGGTCTGCTGGCCTGACTGACTGAAGGATCAGACTGACGGTGAGGGTCGGTATCTGGCGGGTTATGCTTATCGCTATCTGATGAAGGCGTACCGCACCCTCTATCATTCGTCGCACGACACGAGGGAAGCTCGAAGCCGGGCGAGAAGCGGAGGGTGCGGATGGGCACCTGGCTTCAATATTTCTTCAATGGGAAGAACATGTACGAAGACTTTCCCCCGATAGCGCCAGTGGCTCAGAAGCGGAAGAAGAGAGTCCGATGCTAGGCCGCATCATCATCATCTTCAAGAGGAGGGAAGAGGGAGGACCCAAACCCTACTGGTGTCGACACAGTCACGCACTGTGCTGCGTACCTAGTCTACTGGAT
The DNA here is from genome assembly GCA_022559845.1 of Amorphophallus konjac. Classification (NCBI taxonomy): domain Eukaryota; kingdom Viridiplantae; phylum Streptophyta; class Magnoliopsida; order Alismatales; family Araceae; genus Amorphophallus; species Amorphophallus konjac. Next base: position 283,088,931 of record CM040126.1, on the reverse strand, counting down.
CTGTTCTTTCGCTCTTCCGCAAGGCGACGAGAGGGTAATTAGGGCAGAAGCCATTTATCCAGCCTGTCTCATGGCTTGGGGTACCAAGCTATCTCTTTGCCCGGTGGCTCTGTGTCTTGTTTACAAGATGTTGGGAGACCTGCACAAGATGCGTCTCCCCAGAAGTATGTTTACACTTTTTCAATGCTTGGGTCTGTACCCTATTCCCAGAGGCGGCTCCTCGGGCGTTACAGTCTGTTCCTCTTATTCCGCGGATGATAGAATTCGCGAGTGCCGAGCCATCCTCACTAGCGGAGCAACTCTACGCCATTCGGGGGAAATTGGCCCGTATTCCCACAGATTCCCCCGGGGTTCTTCACTTTTGGAGCTTGGCTGCTCATTCTAGCTCGCTGGTGAACAGGACGAGGCAGTGCAAGCTTTTTGAGACTGAGGAGTATATCCATCCGATTTCTGAGGCCAAGTGTACCAGACTCATTCTCGAGCCAGAGTTGGTTGACTGGGTGCTAGCTATCAGGCCGAGTGTTCTTGTATTCCGCAAGAGCGGCATTTTATGGTTTGAGCCATACTACCCGTTCCGCTTCAGTCGGAACTTCGGCTATGACCAGCACATTCCACATTCTTCTTCACAGTTTGCGCTGCCTAACAGGCACAGGGCCGGGCAAGTTTCAAATGATGATGCCCGGATATGGTGGGACTTCTTCCATCGCCGGGAAGATGTTTCTTTCAGGGTGCCAATCCCTGCCCGTTTCCCCCGCATCACGCCTGAGTATATCAAGTGGTGGAACGCGCGGACGGGGTTTTACAGGAGCTCTCGGTGAGAGCGTTGGGCCATGGCAGGGCACAGATTTCTGGACTCCCAGCCGGAGCCACTCTTTGATATTGAGCCTTCTTATTTGAAGAAGTTGAAGTCCTAGACCCGTACGGAAGTGAAGGCCTATCTGGAGGCCCGCAAGGTCGTAAAAAGTCGCAGCACGAAAGTTGACCCGAAGCTGCCCACAATCAACAAGGATGACTATGTGAAAACACTTCGGGGCTTATGCCGGGTAAGCAGCGAGAGGGTGGTCCTTCAGCAACTTCCTCTTACGGTGGAGGAGCCCATCTCGATTGTGGCCGACTGGCGTCCCGAGGTGGATAGGTTGTATCCCTATCGGACCTTCATTCACAAGGAAGACAGACGGGATGCCTTGTACGACAACACCCCCTGGCTATTTGCGCTCCTTCGGTCGCATGGCCTTTCAGTGGGTGGTCCCAGCGAAGCCATCCTGGACCGACCTCTTCATGTCTCGTTCAAATATGCTGACAGATGGGGACTGGACCACATGAGCCTATATTATCTCCTATCTTCTCGGGGTCACGAGGACCTGGCGCTGCTGGCCGAGTCGAGTGAAAAGATAGGAGATTTATGATGGCTTATTCGCGAGGCGACTTCGAGAGACAAAGTGCCCTCGCTATATTATTGGCCTCTCTTCCCCTTCTACACGGGGCCGGCAAGTATGTTCCATTTCTTCATTCAGGCCCTTCGGCCAGCTTTTTTCCTTCATTGTGGTGCATTATTCTCACCCGTGTGTATGTGCAGTCTGACCAACTTCAGAGGAGACCCAGCACTTTAGGGAGCTGATAATAAAGGCTCAGAAGCCAGCATATTTCCAGGTTCCTGAGCCGGCCCCGACCACAACGCCATTGCCTCCCGGCGATTCGAGAAAGCGGACTCGATCCCAGTTGAGAGAGGCCGTCGGGAAGGCGAAAGCGGCGGTGACCCGGGTGACACGAGTGCGCCGAAAGAAGGCCGCAGAAAGGGAATCAGCAACTGTTCTTCCTCCGATTGTATCCTTTGAAGAGTTTGAGGTCTCTCTCACACAAAGGCCAGAAGCTGAAGGTAGGCTCTTCTTTTCTTCAGAGTTCATTAGCTCACTTTGAATGCCTTGGCTAGCTCATGCTGACGGTTTCCGACATAGTTGCCGCGGTCGTCAGGCTGGAGGCGACGGTAGATGTCGCGACTAGGGAAGGGGCAGAGGAAATCCCTGATGCTCCCATAGAGAGAGATCTGCCTTCTCCAACGCCGAGACAGGAAATGGAAGGTAATTTATAGTTTAATTGTGACGCCACCACGAATCTTCATATCTTCAGCCGGCTTGACCATTTCTTGTCGTAAATTTCAGTTGATATACAACCGTCATTACTTCCGGGCTCGGAGAGTGCAGAAGAAGCGATTATCGAGGGGCAGGGTGAACTTGCCCTTGAGGTACCATCCACTGTTGCTCCTGATGTGGAGTGCACGGGGGAAGCTCCTGTCGCGGGTGATGCTCCTCTTGGCGAGGCTCCTGCCCCGATGGTGGAGCGTCCCGAAAGAGCAGAGGGATCTTCCTCCTCTGAGCAGGTCGATTATGGTGGCGGCTCTAGTGATGAGGAGTTCTCACCTGTTGACACAGAGACTGAGGATGCCGGGGCATCTTCGGCCTATGAAAGTGATCATCCGACTTTTAGCCCACTCCGGTTGTCATGGAGTGGTCTTGGGCCGTCAGGCTCGCTTGTGAGCGGAGAGGCTGGCGCCGGAGAAGTTGCCCTTAGAGATTTGAGCTTAGTACCGGCTGAGGTAGGGACCCACCCATGGTCGGCGCCTGCTACCCTTCCTTTCTCTTTCTTTTAGCTTCTTTTTTTTTAATGTACATATTTTTTGTGCAGACTGAGGTGGTGTTGCCAACCATGACGGTGCAGATATGATGGGGACATCACCTCTCATGCCCACGTTCACAGCTCGTCTCCTCGCCCCGGTTGCATCCGGCATGGTCTAGTTATTTAATTTTGAGTCCTATGTAATTTTTATTTGAGTCATTTGATGTATTTTCCCTTTTATTTGAGTCATGTTCCTAGGTCTTGTGTTTATTTCCCTAAGTTTGAGTGTCATTAGGTTGTCTAGTTAGCTATTGGGCCCAATTCATTGGGTTTGCAGACTGGTTTTGGTTTTGATGATGGTTTTAATGATGGTTTTGATGATTGGTTTTTGATGTGAGTTAATCACTGTGAGTCATCCTGCTGTGTGAGTCATCATGCTGTTATTCAGTCTATCAAATGTTCAGTCATCTTGCTGCTCAGTTTAGTTTAACATTTTTGATGTTCAGTCGTGTTAACTGATGCATAAAGCATTCATTGCTACACTCTGCTTAGTTAGTATGAACAGTAGTGAGTCGACCCACTCTTGCTGATGCATCGACTCATCAGAACACTGAGTGTCTGGTTTGTCTAACTTCAAGTCTACACATCATCAGTTGAACGTAAAGTGTATACGTTGCAGCGTCAACTCATTGGGTTGCAACGTCAACTCAGCAAGTATGCACATCGTCTTCAGGCCTTCAAGTCTATACACTCTATACTCATTCAAGTCTGTACACTGGTTTTCATGCATGTTAAACACCAAGTCTATACAGCCTGCCTCTTCTACTCAGTGGACATACTTATTCATTTGCTGTTTCAAAGTCCATACAATGGCTGTTGAACTGTGAAGTCTATACATTGTCTGATCATTCATCTTCATGTCTATACAACGCTAAGTCAATACATTGAATTGTTCTCCAAAGTCTACACAATGGTCTTCACACCTGAAGTCTGTACATCCACAGTTAAACTTGAAGTCTGCACATTGGTCTTCAAATTCAAAGTCTGCACATTGGGTTTTCACATCAAGTATGTACATCTGTTCACTGTTGAAGTCCATACACTGGTCGGCGGAATTTGAAGTCTGTACACTGACTCGTTTCATTTCCTCAGAGTCTATACATCCACAGTGAAATCCAAAGTCTGCACATTGATCTTCGAATCCAAAGTCTATACAATGGTCTTCACACTTGAAGTCTATACATTCGATGTGCAGAGTTGATGTCTATACATTTGCCTCCATGATTCTAAGTCTATACATTCGCTGCAGAGATCTCTGTCAAGTCTATACATCGACTATCTTGCTTTAGCTTAAGTCTGTACCGAGTCAGCGTCTCGTTGACCGTTTCTTGTTGTGTCCTCATGTTATTTCCGTGTTTGTGTCTTCGTGTTGTTTTTATGTCTTCATGTTGCTTCATTCTATCTTCTTCCAGGTTTCCTCTGATCGCGTGTTTTACTACCGTTTTACTCCGTGTTATTTCCTTCTCACCTTGTGCTATTCTCATCTGACTTCGTGTCGTTCCCTTTGTAGTGTTAGCCTTGTTACTGTGGTACCTCGTGTCATTCTCTATTTACCTCGTGCTGTTCTCATCTGACTTCGTGTCGTTCTCTTTGTCGTGTTTGCTTTGTTACTGTGGTACCTCGTGTCGTTTTCTCTTTATCTCGTGCTGTAGTCATCTTATGTATCTCGTGTCGTTCTCAGTATAGTGCACCTTTTGTTGTTCCTACACACCTCGTGCAGCTTTAGCTTGAGTGTCAACTGACTTATTTTAGGTATATATATATAGAGAGAACCCTGAGTATTAATGGTTTTAATCTCTTTGTAGGAGAAGAAGAAAAACAAAAAGAAGAAGGTGGTCCGAGGAAGAATATTCCCCAGTGACTGGGCGGCACGTGATCCGATGCTGGAAGGGCAGACAGGATTGTGACACGTGTGCTGAAGCTGGCTGAGAGACTGACACGTGGCCACAAGTTCTGGGCGGGAAATGTGGAAGCCACACGCGCCCAGTGCTGCCCTCCTGCTGGCTGCTGCTTATAAAAGGAAGCCTTCATCCAACAGATGAAGGTAGATCGAAGAAGAAGCCTGGAGAGCAGAAAGCCCTTCGATCCAGAAAAAGAAAAGAGGAAGAAAAAGAGAAGAAGAAGAAGAAATAGAAGAAGTGTGAGCCGAAGAAAATAGAGGAGCAGAGATCGAGAGAGTGAAAGAGCAGAAGAAGAAAAAAGCTGCAGTAGAAAGCAGAAGAAGAAGAGAAGAGAAGAGACAGAGAGAGCCTGCGAAAGAAGAAGAAAAGAAAGAGAAGAAGTGCAGAAGGAGAAGAAGAGAAAGAGAGAGTTATAGAGCTCGTGAGGGTAAAGAGAAAACGAAAGTGAGAGAGAAGAGAAGAGGAAGAGAAGCTTACCTGAAGATCTGTCTACTGGACCGTGGATCAAATCCAGGCCAATCAGCTCCATGCGAGTCACATCTGTGTTATCTTTCTTTACAGCTTTCTGATCGCTGTGTATTTTTCCTTTCTTATTTTTCCTTTTTCATTTGGTTAGCTTTGTACTTCCGATCCTCTGGATTGAGGTCGGGTCCCTCCTGGTCTGGAGGAAGAGAGGTCTGCGACCTCTAGTTTGCAAGTGGCTGGAAGTCACTTGTGTGTTCCCTCCGGTTTGGAGGAAGGGAGATCTGATCTCCGGTTCTGGGCTTGTGGGTTGCAAGTCCAGGTGTCCCTCCTGGTCTGGAGGAAGAGAGGTCTTCGACCTCTATTTTGCTGGTGACTGGGAGTCACTAGTGTGTTCCCTCCGAGTTGGAGGAAGAGAGACTATGCGTCTCTAGTTTCCAAGTGGCTGGGAGTCACTTGGGGTGTCCCTCCGGTTGGGAGGAAGAGGGGAGGTTGTTCCCCTGGTCAAGCTGTGTGGCAGCACCTGTTGCAGACTGAGTCTGCGATTTCTAGCGTGAGCTAGTGGAAGCCACACTCGGGTTGAGTGTGGGGTGGATGTAGGTCTGCTGGACCGAACCACCTAAAAACCCCTTGTGCACTGTGGTTTGACTTGTCTATTTGTGCTTCCGCTAGGTGATTGCATAGGGGCGCTCCATGTGTTTGGCTTCTGGTTGAGCAGAAGAGTTTATTAGTTTTCAGATTGACTAAATCTGTCTTGTTAGCACTCCAGTGATCTCACTGTGTGTTTGGTTAGTTCCACAATTGCCATTTAGCCTTCAAGTTTGTTTAGTTTGCGAACTAGCATTTTTAGTGAGCGAAATTTTAACTAGGCGAAAGTTTTTTTTTTAAGTCATATTCATTCACCCCCCTCTGAATACTGCACCGAACCCATCAATTAGTATCAGAGCGGTGTCTGCATACAAGGTCCAGCGACCTGCAGATCCGATCTTGCAGTCTTAGGTGCTAATTTGTTTTTAGTGCATCAATATTCCTGTTGCATTAATCTGTTGTGTTCTCATGGCTCATCCACCGATTTTCAGTGGTACGCATTTTAATGCATGGTTCACTAGTCTGAAGAATTATGTCAAATCTTGGAAAGTAATTTCACATGGTCCTCATGAACTGCCAAAAAAAAGTCCAAATGGACTGACAGTCACAAGTCTATGCATGAAGAGAATCAGATAGCTATAAATCTAATGAAGGCAGCTACTGATAGAGCCTTTCACTCATGCTTCGTTGATTGCAGTTCTGCTAAAGACATCCTGGATAGGCTGAAGCAATTTCACAGGGTAAACGAGGACAGCTGCATGATGGCCAACAGAAGAAATCAAAGTGGCAGCGATCAAGGCAGCAATCAAACTGAAGAAGATGATGATGATGAGATAAATCTCTTCGAGAATTTTTCTCTAGAAGATTCGGAGAATGCATATGCTGAATTATTTGAATCTCATGAACTGCTAAGAAAACAGTATAAAAAATTGAAGAAGGGTACTGGTTTAGATAGTTCAAGTTCTCTTTGTAGAAATTGTGTTGAATTGAAAAATATTCATGATGCCTGTATGTCTGATTTTCAAATATTGAAGAAACAAGTTTCATTATTGAAAACTGAAAATCAAGATCATATAAATGTGATATCTGAACTCAAAGAAAAATTCAACTCAGATAATGATAATCAGACTCTTGTTAACTATCATGACCAGTATGAAAAATTGCTAAAAAACTTTGAAAGTGTGAACTCAGATTTAAACAAGCTGAAATCTGAAAATGATTCTCTGAGAACATCTGCTAATAAAAATGATAAAAAATTTGAGAAACTTGAGCAGGAGAAAAACTTGCTTGCTGAAAAACTTGAAGCCATCAAATCTGTGAATGTGGAATTACAGAAAAACATTGAAAAGAAGGAAAAAGATTTGAAGGAATTCAAGGCTGGAAGAAAACTTGAAACTAACTCAGAAGATCAGATTTTGATAAATGAGTTAATTCAGAATGACAAGCTTAAGGAAGAAAATGAGAAATTAAAAATGCTGAACTCCACTATGTCTGAGAGACTGCTAGTCTTAGAAAGAGGAAAAACTGTGTGTGTTGAAGATTCTGATAATCTGAGCAATCTGGAACAGGAAGTTGAAAATTATAAAACTGCTAACAAAGTTTTGAATGAAGCTATGAATTACTGTGAGCAAGAGATTGCCAGTTATGAGCTACATACTTCCTCTTTAGAAAATGAAATTCAGGATTTGAAAGTTTCCTTGTCAAAGTTTGTTGATGGGCAGAAAAACCTAGACAAGCTACTAGGTATAAAAATCAACCCTAGGAAGGAAGGGCTGGGCTATAATAAGATAAACAAGAAAGAACTTCAGAACAAAGTTATGACATCTTTTGTAAATGGTTCAGATGTAGCCACCACCTCTAAAGACAAACAGCCCATTGCTCAGAAAATGATTGGAAAACAGAAAATAAATAAAAAGGGTCCATCAGTGTTTGCTGATCACGGTCCTCACACACACTCACATGCATCCAAAAAGAAGACTATTTGTCATTACTGTCATAAAGTTGGACATCTGATGCATGAGTGTAAGTTGATGGAGAAGGATGATAAGAATGCTAGGAGATCTCATGATAAAAATCCTTCATCTCAGAAAAGGAGTGTCACATGTTCTAATTGTGGAAAATTAGGACACTCAATTGCTCATTGCTGGTTTACAAGGATTAAGGAAAAATCATGTTCATATCATACAAAACACTTTGCAAATCAGCATGTCTTTAGTAAAAATAAATCTATTTTTATGAACCAACACATCATCTGTTTTAATTGCAACAAAAGGGGTCACAGGGACTCTGAATGCTGGTCAGGTTCTTGTAGAAGAAATTCTATTTCATGCTTTGAATGTGGAAAGACAGGCCACAGGGCCATGGATTGTTGGCATGCTCAGGGTAGAAAACTCAATTCTAAAATTGTTAAATTCCCTGCCATTAACAGAAACTCTCCTGCATGCTATCACTGTGGGAAGCATGGCCACATAGTCAAAGACTGTTGGCATGCTCAAGGGAAAAATTTCATTTCTGGAAAGTTTAAATTCCCTGCTAGTACAAATGCTCTCAGAAAGAACAAAGTTGTTTTCAAAAAGAAAAACTTTGAATGTGTTGATTATGGAAAACAGTTTGGTCATGCAAATAACAGAAATTTCCATGCTAATGCACATACAATTCATGTTCATGATGATGTGCATAAAAAGAACCTAAATCCTATTTTCTCATGCCATCATTGTGGGAAGCCAGGTCACAGGGTTGCAACCTGTTGGCTGGCAGGATATCAAAACCAAACTGGTTTTGGTAAACAGAATTTTTATTCTGTTAACAGAAAATCTCATGTGTATGCACATAGAATTCATGCTAACAAGAATGTGCATAAATCAGATCTAAAAACTGCTGCTAGGAGTAATACTGTCATGTCAGGACCCAAGACCTCTTGGGTACCTGTTTGTGCAAAATAACATTGCTATGCAGGTGTGCCTTGGGACTGAAATAAAAGGGGTAATAAACCAAGGCACTCAAGAATGAAAACCCCTTCCTGAATCTTTCAGGTAAATTTCTTGCACTTCCTATTTTTAGTTCTACTGCATGACATACTAAATCTGTTTTTGTATATTCATTCTTCATCTACATTGTCTGAATTGATGCCTCTGAACTCTTCTCATCTGAAATGCATATATGTGATTTGCATGTATAGTACATTGAAAAATATGAATTGCATTTGAATGCTGTTTGAAAACTGTCTGTTGCATAGTTCACTAAAAATCTGATTTATACATAGGACTGCACATTGAATTATCATGATTGACCACTATGGTATGTAAATGGTAAGCTACCAAAAGACAGGGAAATCCGTCTGGAGGTTCCCACTATGTGTGAGGTGGTCTTTTAGACCAAGTGCTCCGCCTAGTACCATGGGTCACCTTGCTGAATAGGACAGTCTGAATGTGCACAAGTCACTATATCATTTGGAATCACATGTTCAGGTTCTTATGGCAATCATTGCATGTTTTCAGGGGGAGTTAGTTGCATATCCTTGCATACATATAGTGCATTGCATTTCCTTATATTGAAAATGCCAAAAAGAAAGTTGAATGCATATTGTGAGGGGAAGTCAATGCATTGTATATAGGTCGTCAAATGCATACATTTGTCAGAATTCATTGAATATTCTTTCTTATTGATTTTGTTGACAGACCTTGAACGTTTTTTTTTTGAACATTGAGCTTCAAAATCTCTCCTATCAATTGGTATCATTTGACTTCAGATTCCTATCAGTCTTTCATGAAGATTTCAATGGGTCTATCTCGATCATAAATCTGAAAACTTTTGAACTAGAAATCTTCTATTATACGGTTTTATGAATATCTGAAGTAACTCAGGTGGTTTAAGTTTAATGTATTCAATGAGTTTCGCTTTAAAATCTCATAAAAATATCTGAAGCATGTTTAATAAACCTTAACCATCTGTTTCATGCTGTGTCTTGTAAAATCTTCTGAAATCTGCATTATTGAATTCATGGCTTTAATTGGTTAAGTACATGAAATTATTATTGACTTGAAGCAAAGGAATTTGTCAGAATTGTCTAAAGGGTAATTGTTGTCAGAGCAATGACTTTGGTCACTGAGAAATCATGTCTAAAGGACTGTGTCATGAGGTGTCTTAGTCAACTCTGCAGAATAAAATCTCATTGAAAATCAGGCAGAGCAATGGCATGCACACTGAGAAATACAACTCACTCATCAAGAAATGATTTGCAGTGTGTCATGATGTGTAAATGCTATCTCTGGTCATATATAGCATGACAGTTAGTCACACTAAGTGCTTAGGGATATTTGCCTCTAATCAAGGTATATCCTCTAGTTACAAGGTGTGCACTGAACTAGAGTGCTCGTAAAATTTGTAGCATGAAAAATTGTTGAACGAATTGAAATATCTGAATATTGATGCTAAAATCAAATTGCTACAACCCTAGACAAAATCATATGACTTCATAATTACTTGATTTCAATACTGATGCATGTAATTCTGAAAGAAGTCAATAAATTTGATTGTGTAAGAGAAAGGGACTTTTATCAAGATAAATATGAGGGCTTGGTTCATTTTTATTAAACCATGGTGTTAGACATCAATATAGAAATTTATTGAAAAACTCTGCATACATCATGTTTAAACCATGCTGATCAATAAAATTCATTCATAAGCCCTTATAATGGAAGACTTTGAAATATTCTGATTTGGATTTATGAGAATGACAATTCCTTGAAAATCTGACTGAAATTCTTGTAGTTAGAGCATCCTTGAAAAATCCGTTAATTGAAACTCCTCTGCTCATGTCCTTGGCTCATTAACCTGAACTTCTCCTTGTTTGCCCATGTGGTCTCCTTCTCATTCATTTCATAAGGTTCCATTTATTCAGGGGGAGCCTCCTTGTCATATGCATCATGCTGCATAGAAGGAGAAAAATTGTGCCCTTGCATTCATATTTCTGGTATCTGCATCTACATTCATACCCCTTCCCATGGTTTATTTTGATTATACCAAAGGGGGAGATTGTTTGCCTAAGAGGGAGAATATCATTCAACCAGTGCATGCAGGTTCCTTTTGATCATCTCTAACTCATGCTTTTGCTGACACTCTTAAAGGGGGAGAATCATGTTCTTGCAAGGGGGAGAAATTGACTGAATTTTTAAACATGCTTTAATTTCTCAAACTATTTTCTTTTTGATGAAGTCAAAGGGGGAGAATAGTTTGAGTCATCAGTCTGACTCACTGTGTAGTGTTGCCATCATCAAAAAGGGGGAGATTGTTGTGCCATGTGGTTTTGGTTTTGATGATGGTTTTAATGATGGTTTTGATTATTGGTTTTTGATGTGAGTTAATCACTGTGAGTCATCCTGCTGTGTGAGTCATCATGCTGTTATTCAGTCTATCAAATGTTCAGTCATCTTGCTGCTCAGTTTAGTTTAACATTTTTGATGTTCAGTCGTGTTAATTGATGCATAAAGCATTCATTGCGACACTCTGCTTAGTTCGTATGAACAGTAGTGGGTCGACCCACTCTTGCTGATGCGTCGACTCATCAGAACACTGAGTGTCTGGTTTGTCTAACTTCAAGTCTACACATCATCAGTTGAACATAAAGTGTATACGTTGCAGCGTCAACTCATTGGGCTGTAGCGTCAACTCAGCAAGTATGCACATCGCCTTCAGGTCTTCAAGTCTATACACTCTATACTCATTCAAGTCTGTACACTGGTTTTCATGCATGTTAAACTCCAAGTCTATACAGCCTGCCTCTTCTACTCAGTGTACATACTTATTCATTTGCTGTTTCAAAGTCCATACAATGGCTGTTGAATTGTGAAGTCTATACATTATCTGATCACTCATCTTCATGTCTATACAACGCTAAGTCAATACATTGAACTGTTCTCCAAAGTCTACACAATGGTCTTCACACCTGAAGTCTGTACATCCACAGTTAAACTTGAAGTCTGCACATTGGTCTTCGAATTCAAAGTCTGCACATTGGGTTTTCACATGAAGTATGTACAGCCGTTCACTGTTGAAGTCCATACACTGGTCGGTGGAATTTGAAGTCTGTACACTGACTCGTTTCATTTCCTTAGAGTCTGTACATCCACAATGAAATCCAAAGTCTGCACATTGATCTTCGAATCCAAAGTCTATACAATGGTCTTCACACTTGAAGTCTATACATTCGATGTGCAGAGTTGATGTCTATACATTTGCCTCCATGATTCTAAGTCTATACATTCGCTGCAGAGATCTCTGTCAAGTCTATACATCGACTGTCTTGCTTTAGCTTAAGTCTGTACCGAGTCAGCGTCTCGTTGACCGTTTCTTGTTGTGTCCTCATGTTATTTCTGTGTTTGTGTCTTCGTGTTGTTTTTATGTCTTCGTGTTGCTTCTTTCTATCTTCGTCCATGTTTCCTCTGATCGCGTGTTTTACTACCGTTTTACTCCGTGTTATTTCCTTCTCACCTTGTGCTGTTCTCATCTGACTTCGTGTCGTTCCCTTTGTAGTGTTAGCCTTGTTACTGTGGTACCTCGTGTCGTTCTCTATTTACCTCGTGCTGTTCTCATCTGACTTCGTGTCGTTCTCTTTGTCGTGTTGGCGTTGTTACTGTGGTACCTCATGTCGTTTTCTCTTTATCTCGTGCTGTAGTCATCTTATGTACCTCGTGTCGTTCTCAGTATAGTGCACCTTTTATTGTTCCTACACACCTCGTCAGCTTTAGCTTGAGTGTCAACCGACTTATTTCAGGTATATATATAGAGAGAGAACCCTGAGTATTAATGGTTTTAATCTCTTTGCAGGAGAAGAAGAAAAATAGAAAGAAGAAGGTGGTCCGAGGAAGAATATTCCCCAGTGACTGGGCGGCACGTGATCCGATGCTGGAAGGGCAGACAGGATTGTGACACGTGTGCTGAAGCTGGATGAGAGACTGACACGTTGCCACAAGTTCTGGGCGGGAAATGTGGAAGCCACACGCGCCCAGTGCTGCCCTCCTGCTGGCTGCTGCTTATAAAAGGAAGCCTTCATCCAACAGATGAAGGTAGATTGAAGAAGAAGCCTGGAGAGCAGAAAGCCCTTCGATCCAGAAAAAGAAAAGAGGAAGAAAAAGAGAAGAAGAAGAAATAGAAGAAGTGTGAGCCGAAGAAAATAGAGGAGCAGAGATCGAGAGAGTGAAAGAGCAGAAGAAGAAAAAAGTTGCAGTAGAAAGCAGAAGAAGAAGAGAAGAGACAGAGAGAGCCTGCGAAAGAAGAAGAGCAGAAGGAGAAGAAGAGAAAGAGAGAGTTAGAGAGCTCGTGCGGGTAAAGAGAAAAAGAAAGTGAGAGAGAAGAGAAGAGGAAGAGAAGCTTACCTGAAGATCTGTCTACTGGACCGTGGATCAAATCCAGGCCAGTCAGCTCCATGCGAGCCACATCTGTGTTATCTTTCTTTACAGCTTTCTGATCGCTGTGTATTTTTCCTTTCTTATTTTTCCTTTTTCATTTGGTTAGCTTTGTACTTCTGATCCTCTGGATTGAGGTCGGGTCCCTCCTGGTCTGGAGGAAGAGAGGTCTGCGACCTCTAGTTTGCAAGTGGCTGGAAGTCACTTGTGTGTTCCCTCCGGTTTGGAGGAAGGGAGATCTGATCTCCGGTTCTGGGCTTGTGGGTTGCAAGTCCAGGTGTCCCTCCTGGTCTGGAGGAAGAGAGTTCTTCGACCTCTGGTTTGTTGGTGACTGGGAGTCACTAGTGTGTTCCCTCCGGGTTGGAGGAAGAGAGACTGTGCGTCTCTAGTTCCAAGTGGCTGGGAGTCACTTGGGGTGTCCCTCCGGTTGGGAGGAAGAGGGGAGGTTGTTCCCCTGGTCAAGCTGTGTGGCAGCACCTATTGCAGACTGAGTCTGTGGTTTCTAGCGTGAGCTAGTAGAAGCCACACTCGGGTTGAGTGTGGGGTGGATGTAGGTCTGTTGGACCGAACCACCTAAAAACCCCCCGTGCACTGTGGTTTGACTTGTCTATTTGTGCTTCCGCTAGGTGATTGCATAGGGGCGCTCCATATGTTTGGCTTCTGGTTGAGCAGAAGAGTTTATTAGTTTTCAGATTGACTAAATCTGTCTTGTTAGCACTCCAGTGATCTCACTGTGTGTTTGGTTAGTTCCACAACTGCCATTTAGCCTTCAAGTTTGTTTAGTTTGCGAACTAGCATTTTTAGTGAGCAAAATTTTAACTGGGTGAAAGTTTTTTTTTTAAGTCATATTCATTCACCCCCCTCTGAATACTGCACCGAACCCATCACCCCTTCCCCACACATCCCATTACTCCACCCCCTAGTCCCAAGGGAGCATCCCCAATCACTAAGCCACCCTCCAACCACCTTATCCCTTTCCCAAGCACCCTTCCCACTCCCCCATGTAACCCTCCACCTCCCAAGACCATTTGAATTTGAATATCCCCTTCCCTCCATAGCCCAAAGCCGCCCAACTCATTTCCCCATTGAGTAGGCCACCCCCATCCCCTTCCCTCCACTCCACTCTACCAAGAGCAGCCACCCCATCACCCTTCCTCCACCTTGGCTGAGAGCCTGCAGAGAACCAGTGGAGTGCAGCAGCGACCCCGTCTTCCCCCTGGCGTCCCTGGAGGTCCAAGAGCTATCGTCGGAAGCGTCTGCCTGTCTTCTTCGCAACGGAAGTGGTTTAGTTGTCGTCTGAGCACCGTGCTACCAGGGAGAACCGTTCTCCCTCGACTGCGCGAAGCTCTCCTGACAGAGCACTTGAACGTGATTGGAAGCTCTGCCACGACAAATCCAACGTGAATCAAGACAAGAGCCCTTCTGAAAAGTTTTTCCTCCTTCTGTCTACTTTCAGAATCAAGAAGCGGAAATCCGTTCGTCATCCTGTAGCAGGAGTTATCAATTTTCTCCCTCATCCATGCTATACTGCTTCCCACAGTCTGCACCAACTTGTCGTCATTGTTCAGAGTTTCCTGGTCTTCTCTGGCATCATTTGGCTTCCCCGTCAGTTTTTCTGCGAAGAAGACTCGTCCACGGTTCTAACGACTCCAACGGTGCTCGATTCTGAGTTCGGGAGCTGTCGGGGTAACCTCTGCAACCTGCTGTTGGAAACCAGGAGCTGTCAGTCTGAGAATCTGCCTCCCTGTTCGGGCCTCCACCAAGACCAGCATCGACGACAGAAGATATTAATAAAATTTGGACGACTTCCCCGGCATACTATGAAGATTTTCCCGGTGGTTTCGTCCCCAACAAAATTCGGTAGCAGTTGTAGTAGTCAATTCATCAGTCTCCTGTCAGCACCCACAGAACTGGGCAGAATCGGCAACCTCCCAAGAAGTTGGTCCTAGGTTGTGTCACATTAATTGGTATCAGAGCAAGTTCACAACTTGTCTCTCCATAAGTTGGTCCTAGCGCATGTTTATGCATTTAGAGTCCTCGGTTGCATCTCCCATGTCCACTAGAATGGCCACTTCATACCCGTCATATCCATCCTCATCAACTTTCCCAAGAAGCCCAAATCCTCATGGAAGCTCCATTGCCAACAAAGTTGGTAGCAACACCTCTATCATAGAAGCCCTACCTAATGTCCTTAATCGGCTTGAAGATATCATGTCTCGACTCGACCGACTTGAAGGAAATAGCCGTGCACCAAGAGTGAATGAGAGTGACCTTTGGGGAAATCTAGAATCCATATTTTTAGAACACTTGAAAATCAAAACCCCCGCCTTTGATGGATCCAACAGCCCAAGCCTTTACCTAGATTGGTAGATTTCCTTAGACCAATTCTTTAAAAGTTACCCCTTGAACGAAGAAAGGAGAATGAGGCTAGCCAAGGCACACCTCTCCAAACAAGCTAAAACTCATTGGTTAGTTGTGGAGGGTTTAAGAAGGATCCGCAGGGAGGCCCCCATTAGCACTTGGGATGAGATGAAGGTCGAGCTTTGGAAACCTACACTCTCCAACCCTCTCCCTCCTACTCAAATCACAAAAGCCCAAGGAGCACTTCAACTCCTTCATCCCCACCCGATCAATCCAAGACCCCAATCACCCATTCCCTACCACTTCCCATCTCTCCCACCCCAACCACTACATTTACACCCCACCTCCAAGTCCACACCACAACCATAGGTCCCCATACCCAATTGGGCCCCATGGCCAACTCTCCACCTAGGCCCATGGTAACCCCCACCACTACCTCTCCATCACCCCCCAAAAGAGACACTCCTCCCAAAACAAATCAACCCAAACCCCTTCAACCCACCCATCTTCCTCTCCCTACCCCAATCCAACTCCCACCAAAGCCTCCACTACTACCCTCACCTATCCTAACCCAAGTTTTCGCTACCTACCACCCCTGATACACCATGCCCCAATCATCACCACACCCTCAAAAGCCCCTCTCACCTCCATGGAAGAAGAACCCATACCCCACCCGATAGTGGTAAACACTCCAAACTCACTCTCCACCTTGGAGGAAACCCAAGCCCAAATTGAAGAAGAAACAACACACGAGGGTCTTCACCTTACATCACCATCTCTAGTTGGAGTTAATCTCATCTTAGGGGAAACCCTTGTTAGTTGGCTAAAGAAGAGCCCAATAAGAGAGATCACGGCCCACGATTTCCCACCCATGAAGGAAAATCATCCCATAGTGCCCATCTCCTCTTATCACACCACAATCCAAGCATCTTATCAAGTAGAGACCTTAGAGGATTTTCTTAGAGGCTTAGCATGGCAAATTGAGTTCAGTAGCATGTTGACCCCTATGGCCGAACAACCTAGGAGCCTTGGCCTCCTACACCTATGCATCGGGTCAATCACCTCGGTCTATACCATTGGTTGCTACACTAGCGACCTCCTTTTCCTTCTCCCTATGGTAGAGAACCCATCTCGATCCACTCCCCTACCATTGAGATCCCAAATACTTTGATCAGTCAACCAACTAGAAACCTTGGCCCAATTACCTTAGAGGAAGATGACTCACAATTTGGGAACCTTGAAGACATAGAGTGCCTCCCTCTAGGAAGACCTTTCCATGACCCCTTTGATCCCTTCCTATGGGAGTCTAGTTCCCCATGTGATCCAACCACCTTATCCACCACCCACCATTCCCTATCCCAACCCACCATGTTAGACCTAATTCACCCCATCCTAGACCCGGGTTACACCTCCGGAACCATGATCATGGGCCACATACCCCTAGGTAATAAGGTTATGCCCCACCCCATGATGACCACCTTCTTAGATCCATTCGATCCATTCCAATGACAGTTAAAGGGTTGTCCCACACCTATACACATGAAAGTCACCTTTAGGAAAAACATGCATGTGTCTAGGCTTACCACACCGCTTGGCATGAACACTATGTTGGGTCCATTCATTCATATCACCCACATGTCAAGTAGAAAGCATGAGTGGTCCAAATTCGGATGTAGTGGTCCACCTTCACTCATCATGAGTCGTAGGCATGATAGGAGTATTCATGGATGTCCGGGTCCCCCAACATTTGTCACCCCCATGCATGACCGGATCACCTATGGATGCCCCACTCCTCCCCATTCCATCAAAGTCTTCCTGGTGTCAAAGCATGATTGGTCTACTTTTGGTTGCCCAGGTCCACCCATCACCCCTAGAATGTCAACATTCACAAAATTGCATGAAAGCCTTTGCAAGCACATAAGCAAGGAAAATGAGATCTATAAGAGGCAGGCTGACTCCCTTCGGCGTCACCAAGAATTCCACGTGGGTGACTTTGTGATGGTGAGGAAGGAGAGGCTCTCCCCGGGAGTCATCTCCAAATTGAGGCTACGTGGGGCTGGTCCCTTCCAGGTCCTGAGGCGCATTGGCGCTAATGCCTGTGAGTTAGATCTCCCTGAGGAGTATGGAGTGAGTCCTATATTCAATGTAGCCGACCTAGTGCCATATAAGGGACCCACGGTGGTACCTAGTGAGGATATTGAGCCTATTCCCTCCGTTGAGAGAGCACCCACCCGTGAGGAGAGTCCACCAGCCAAGAGAGCCCAGTGTGAGCGCATTGAACGAATATTGGATGAACATGCCACTACCACCAGGAGCAAGGTATATGAGTGCTATCTCGGCAGGTGGATGGATCGGTCTCGTTCGGAAGACTTGAGGGCAGTACCACTTCTACACCCTCCAAGGAGGGAAGGACACTTACTCGACGGAGTCGAGTTCTCCGCACCCCGGGAGTATGATGGGGATATCACCTCCCATGCCCACGTTCACAGCTCATCTCCTCGCCCCGGTTGCATCCGGCATGGTCTAGTTATTTAATTTTGAGTCCTATGTAATTTTTATTTGAGTCATTTGATGTATTTTCCCTTTTATTTGAGTCATGTTCCTAGGTCTTGTGTTTATTTCCCTAACTTTGAGTGTCATTAGGTTGTCTAGTTAGCTATTGGGCCCAATTCATTGGGCTTGGCCCAAGGGCTCCCCCCTACCCCTCGGTTATTTGTCATTGAGTCAATTGTCAAGGTCTTATTGTAAAATGTGGGTTGCCTATATATAGGGCCCCATTCCCCCCCATTTCAAGGTAATAAATCAATGAATGAAAAAAAATGCCATTTTGTGAGTTCTATCTTTATTTTTATGGTGGAGTGAATCCATTAGTGAGGTGAGAAGCCTTAGGGAGAGAATCTCACCCATCCCTCTCTTAATCTCTCTCTTTCACTCCCCTTTCTCTCTCCTCCACATCCAATTTTGAAAATTTTCTCTCTCCTCCCTTCCCAACCACCACTCTCCCACCTACCCCCATTAAAGGCCACTCCCCTTCCCCACACATCCCATTACTCCACCCCCTAGTCCCAAGGGAGCATCCCCAATCACTAAGCCACCCTCCAACCACCTCATCCCTTTCCCAAGCACCCTTCGCTCTCCCCCATGCAACCCTCCACCTCCCAAGACCATTTGAATTTGAATATCCCCTTCCCTCCATAGCCCAAAGTCGCCCAACTCATTTCCCTATTGAGTAGGTCACCCCCATCCCCTTCCGTCCTGATGGGGACATCACCTCCCATGCCCACGTTCACGGTTCGTCTCCTCACCCCGGTTGCATCCGGCATGGTCTAGTCATTTAATTTTGAGTCCTATATAATTTTTATTTGAGTCATTTGATGTATTTTCTCTTTTATTTGAGTCATGTTCCTAGGTCTTGTGTTTATTTCCCTAAGTTTGAGTGTAATTAGGTTGTCTAGTTAGCTATTGGGCCCAATTCATTGGGCTTGGCCCAAGGGCTCCCCCCTACCCCCTCGGTTATTTGTCATTAAGTCAATTGTCAGGGACTTTTGTAGAAATGTGGGTTTCCTATATATAGGACCTCATTCCCCCCATTTCAACTTAATGAATCAATCAATGAAAATGCCATTTGAGATTTCAAACTTAGTTTAGTGGAGTGAATCCAATTGGGTGAGAAGCCCTAGGGTGAGAGATTCCCCACCCCCCTCTCTCTCTTCTCTCTCCTCCACTAAGGGGTTCGCCCCTTTCTCTCTCTCCTCCTCCTCCCAACCAACTCCAACCCCCACCTACCTCCATTAATGCCACTCCACTTCCCATAGCCACCATTACTCCCCCCCTAGTTCCAAGGTAGAATCTTCCCCATTCCAACACTATCTCCCCTATTCCAATACAATCTTCTCCATTCCAACACAATCATCCCTCTTCCCCACACAATCCCACAACTTCCTAGGCCCATTTGAATTTTGAAACCCCTTCCCTCCAAAGCTTTGGCCGCCCCTTTCCCCTTCCCCTCGGCCAAGTTTGCCCCCCTCCTTCCCTCCACCCCTCACCCTCCACTTCACCCTCCACCCTCCTCTCATCCTCCCCTTTTGGCTGAACCAGCACAACATCTGCACCCTTCCCCTTCACCAGCCTCTCCACCACCCTTAGACACCCTCCATAACTCCCCCTCAATCCCCCTCCACCCTTCATCCACCTCCCCTTCACCATAGACCCCCTTCCCCTTCTTCTCTCTTGGTTATTGGAAGCTACTTCGAAGTTGCAGTTTGCTGTCCAAGAGTTGCAGATGAACCTGCAGCTTGCAGCGGCCACCACGACCACACCCCGGCGAGTTTGAACGTCCAATAGGAGTCCATAGAAGCGTCTGCCTGTCCTCTTCGCAACGGCAGTGATTTCGTCCCCATCGGAGCACCGAGCTGCACAGGAGGTCCATTCTCCCATGACTGCACAGAGTTGGCTCTGCAGAGATCCTGAGTCGGAGAGAAAGCTTCACCATGACAAACTCCGGAGGAATCAGGCCACAAGCTCTTCTGAAAAGTTATTGATCTCCCTGTCTACTTTCAGAATCAAGAAGCAGAAATCCGTTCGGCATCTTTCAGCAGAAGTTATCAATTTTCTTCCTCAGGCGTTCGACTCTGCTTCCCACTATCTGCATCGACCACTTCTCACTTTTCTGAGTCCTCTGATCTTCACCGGCATCTTTTGGCATCCCCGTTTCTTCTGCTGTAATAAGGACTCACCCACGGTTCCAACGGTTCCAACGGCTACTGATTCGGAGTTCAGGAACGGTCGGGGCAGCCTCGTCTTCCTACTGTTGGTAGTCTGTTGCAGATAGTCCGAGATTCAGCAACCCTGTTCGTACTCCCGCCCAGGCCACAAGCGACCCTTGAAGAAATTGGAAAAATTCAGAGGCACTCCTGTTCCAGATACGAAGAGATCCCCACTAGTCTCACCCTCAGAGAAATTCCATAGAGAGTTCTGCGGCCACCACACCCTCTGTATGTCAGCTATTATAGAGAGAAGGCTGATTCGGTGTCATCACTTCTTCATCACTCATAGCACTAGTTTCCCCTCCCCGCTTGGCCGGCTGAAGGCCCCTCCCTGTGTGGAGGTAGTGTTTGGATGTAACTATCATCTCCCTTCCCCATGATCCCCCCCTTGCATGGGGTGTAGTGTTGTAATAGCTTAAACAGGTCAAGCTACCCCGGCGCGGCATGTGGGGAACCCACGCTTCCCCGCTTGCCCTCGTCTCCGAGCGGGACCGGTTTCTTCAAACCGGTCGAGTGAGTGCTCCAAAACTTCTCTCTAATTCATACTTGTTCTTTCAATATTAGTTTATAAACTCCGCTGGCCGTGACGAGAGCCCGATCCTTAAGCTCATTTGCTATAAGTGATCATCGTGGGAAGAGAGTGGAACCCGTGCCCTTTGGCACTTCGTCGGACCCTTGATTTGGGCAGCCATACCCTTGGGGAATCAAACCTTGGCCTTGCTGGCCCTCTACCAGCAAGGGCCTAGCCCACACAACCTCCCCTTGGCATTGCCAAGTTACCCCGTGTCTTAGTGAGCATTGGGTGAGCGGTTGCTATTATCGGTCCGTTTTGAATGCTTAATTGTGCTTGCTTGTTGAGTCCTAGGTTGTGTCACATCAAGATACCCCTCCCGGCTCTAGGCACGGGCCACGCACCCCTCCCGTCCATCTTGTGGCCTATCGCACTGCGGTACCCCAAGGACTATGCAGCGGCAGTGGCTCCAGTTGGACCCGGAGTACTTGTGAGGGTTTATAGTTTGGTAGCAGTCGAGGACTCTCAGTCATTAGAAGTCGCACAACAGTCGGCTTCGGAGAAGGATGGCCCCTCCGAAATAGAAGCCGGAGAGATCGTCGAAGAACAGATGTCCCCGGTTCTTGATATTCCTGTTGCACCTCCATCCCAGGGGGCTGGCAGGGAAATTGTCGTCATTGAGGCTCCAGCTACCGTATCGGACACCGCGGTTGTTCCCCACACCAGTGCACTGTAGCTCATGCCGTCGTCATCTTCTGGGACGGGCGACGATATCTGGGCCACTGTGGACAGCAGAGTGGAGTTTGAACTACCCGAGACGTCGTCGCTTGGTCTCCAGTCTTCGAGTGACCTTGTGTGGCAGTTCATAGGGACTCTTCATCAGACCGTAACGGCCAGCAGAGATTCCCGCTCGCTGTTGGCCTTTGGTTGCCCCATGGACGACTGGACTCCGCGGGTGATCCTGCTTCTGAAATACGTAAATAGGAGGGAATTCTTAGGCCGGGAGGCCGCTGACCAGCTAGCGGCCGTAAGACTGGAGTGGGCCGAATGTCGAACAACTCTCATCTCTCTGAAAGGGACTGCAGCGAGGATGAGGGATGATGCCAATGCCTTTCTACAGCGCCGAAGTTTCCTCATGGTCCGCATAGCGGAACTACATGCCGAACTCTCAAGGGCAGAGGCTGAGCTTCAAGAGGTAGAACGCCTGGAAGTCCAGAGGGTGGAGGCGGCAGAAATGGCCGAGGGGCAAGTTGCTTCCCTTGGGGAGAGACTATCTCAGCTGGAGGCCACTGAGTTCAGACTACAGGAGCTGGCCCGCCATCCTTCCCTGGGCATTCCAGCGCTAGAGGACATCTTCCGACGCCCTCTGCCATAGTCCTTTTCCATTTGCCTCTTTTTGATGGACTTCATGTATTCCGGGGAATGCCTCGCGTAACATGTACCCTTTATTCTATAGGAATGAAAATCTTCATTTTGCTGTTAAATGATGACTCCATTCTTTCATTATTCTTCTTTTTTCTTTCCATTCGCTAGTTGATTCTAGTCCGAGCGTGTGGGTCACGGGGGCAGGAGAGCGCTCACGCTTTCAGCAAAGGGGTGAGGTGTTCGCTCCACCGTGCCGTGGCTGTTCTCGAGACTAAACAACGGCCAGTGCAAGCCGAGAGTCTGGAGGACCCACAAGGGTATATGGGAGACGAAAACTGAAACAGATAGCGAGCGACCTTGCCGATGGTGACAAGGGTCAAAAAGGGTAGACGATCTTGCCGATGATGACAAGAACCTAAAAGGGTAGCGACCGATCTTGCCGATGGTGACAAGGGTCGAAAAGGGTAGACGGTCTTGCCGATGATGACAAGAACCGGAAAGGGTAGCGATCGATCTTGCCGATGGTGACAAGGGTCGAAAAGGGTAGACGGTCTTGCCGATCATGACAAGAACCGGAAAGGGCAGTGACCGATCTTGCCGATGGTGACAAGGGTCGAAAAGTGTAGACGGTCTTGCCGATGATGACAAGAACCGGAAAGGGTAGCGACCGATCTTGCCGATGGTGACAAGGGTCGACAAGGGTAGACGGTCTTGCCGATGATAACAAGAATCGAGAAAGAGTAGCGACCGATCTTGCCGATGGTGACAAGGGTCGAAAAGGGTAGACGGTCTTGCCGATGATGACAAGAACTGAGAAAGGGTAGCGACCGATCTTGCCGATGGTGACAAGGGTCAAAAAGGGTAGACGGTCTTGCCGATGATGACAAGAACCAAGAAAGGGTAGCGACCGATCTTGCCGATGGTGACAAGGGTCGAAAAGGGTAGATGGTCTTGACGATGGTGACAAGAACCGAAAAGGGTAGCGATCGATCTTGCCGATGGTGACAAGGGTCGAGAAGGGTAGACGGTCTCGCCGATGGTGACAAGAACCGAAAAGGGTAGCGACCGATCTTGCCGATGCTGACAAGGGTCGAGAAGGGTAGACGGTCTTGCCGATGGTGACAAGAACCGAAAAGGGTAGCGACCGATCTTGCCGATGGTGACAAGGGTCGAGAAGGGTAGGAAATATATATATATATATATATAGGTGGGACATTGGATGAAGACTCCGCTTCGACCCTATAAAGGGTCTTCAGGACGGAGGATGGATCTTCACTATTCATCATTGATTTATAATTTCTTTCTTTTTCTTTTATTCACATTACTAACCTAAGCACCCTTTCGGGTTTTTGCCGAAGCCAGCCCCCTCTTACTTTTTTCCACGAGCCCTCTCGGGTTTTCACGTGACGGGGTACCCGATTTCGCCTGCGACGCCCTTTCGGGTTTTCGCCACAGCTAGGTTATAGCCATTTTTGCACTTGTCCTAATACAGAGCAAGTCTGGCGGGGTATCTCTATTTTTAACCCCATTTTTTTCTTTTTTTTTTTTTGATTTAGAGTACAGAAGAACTTAACTGCTAGAACGCTGATTGGCCTTGCCGATGATGACAAGGATTGGTCCCTGGTTTAGTTCGTCGACACTGGTTAAATGCTGAAGCAAAGGATATGGTTCATTAACAAGGATGTAAGATCCGAGTTAAGGGTAGAGGTCGACCGATCTCGCCGATGATGACGAGGGTCGAACACAGGTTTATTCATCAGCACAGGTCACATGCCGAAGCAAAGGTAGAATTATTACCAAGGATGGAAGGTCCAAGTTAGGGGTAGAGATCGACCGATCTTGCCGATGATGATGAGGGTCAGACACGGGTTTGTTCATCAGCATGGGTCACATGCCGAAGCAAAGGTAGGATTACTAACAGGGACGGAAGGTCCAGGTTAGGGATAGAGATCGACCGATCTCGCCGATGATGACGAGGGTCGAACATGGGCTTGTTCATCAGCATGGGTGACATGCCGAAGCAAAGGTAGGATTATCAACAGGGACGGAAGGTCCAAGTTAGGGGTAGAGATCGACCGATCTCGCCGATGATGATGAGGGTCGAACATGGGTTTGTTAGAGGATCTCCGGTGGGATTTTTGATGACTGCCCCTTTCGGAGTTTCGTCGGGGGAGGAACAAAAGAGAATTTTTAACTTACCACTTTACTGACTTAAGCGCCCTTTCGGGTTTTCTCCGAAGCCAGCCCCCTCTTACTTTTGCCCACACGCCCTCTCGGGTTTTCACGTGGTGGGGTACCCGATTTTGTCTATAGCACCCTTTCGGGTTTTCGCCACAGCTGGGTTATAGTAATTTTTGCACTTGTCCTAATATAGGAGCAAGTCTGGTGGGGTATCTCTATTTTTAACCCCATTTTCTTTTAGTTTCTCTATTTTTTTTTTGGATATAGAGGGTGGTGGGTCGATGATGTGACACAACCTTGGACCTAATGCAAGCAAGCACAATCGCATTCAAAACGGGCCAAGTTGGGCCACCGCTCTATCGTCACTCACCCAAGCCCGGGGTGACTTGGCGATGCCAAGTGGAGGATGTGGGGTTGGGCCCTTGCTGGTAGAGGGCCAGCAAGGCCAAGATTTGATTCCCAATGGATTTGGAAGCCCAATTCAACGGGGCCGACGAAGTGCCGAAGGCACCGGTTGCACTCTTCCCACGGTGATCACTCAAGACAACGGGGCTTGAGGATCGGGCTCTCACTCGCATAACCAGCGGAATTAAGAACTAATATTGAAAGACAAGCACTAAGTGGAATGAAGGTTTGAGCACTTACTCGACCGGTTTGAAGAAACCGGTCCCGGTCGGAGACGAGGGCGAGCGGGGAGGCGAGTGGATCCCCACACGCCGCGGCGGTGTCGCTTGACCTGCCCAAACAAAGTACACCACTACACCTCTCACAGGAGGGGGAACTTGGGGTGGGGGTTAATGATATTACATCAATACTATCTCCACACAGGGAGGGGCCTTCAGCCGGCCAAGCGGGGTGGGGAAACCAAAGCAAAGAACGAGGAACAAGGGTGGACGCCGAATCTGCCTGCTGTTTGCGAACCAGACAGAGGGTCGGTGTTGCTGTTGTAGATCTTGCTCAGGAATTTTTCTGATGGCGAAACCAGTGGTGAAATCTTCGTAACAGGAAGGGGAATGCCTCAGAATTTTTGTAATTTCTTCTGGAGTCGCTGCAGGTCGGGGCAGAAGTTTGAACAGGGCCTCTATTTCTCGGACTAGCAGGGGCAGGTCACCAACAGTAGGATGCAGAGGCTGTCCTGGCCACTCCGAACTCAAAATTTGATGCCGTCAGTGCCGTTAGAACCGTGGGTGAGTCCTCTTTGAAGCAACAGAAACAGGGATGCCAGAAGAGAACGGAGACGATCTGTGGATCCAGAAGAGTGAGGAGGTGTCGATGCAGACTGGGGAAGGCAGAGCCGCGCGAACCGTGGAATAAAATTGGTAACTTCTGTTCCCGGATGCTGAATGGGCTTCCGCTTCTTGATTCTCAAAGTAGACAGGCCGATGAAGAACTTTGAAGAAGGACTTGAGGACTGATTCCTTCGGGGCTGGTCGTGGCAGAGCTTCTAAGCCGGCTCAGGTCCTCAGCCGAGGTAGAACCACGCAGCTGTGGGAGAATGGACCTCCTGGACGACTCGGAGATCGGAAGAAGACGAAACCACTTCGGTTGCGAAGGCGACTGGCAGACGCTTCCGACAATGGCTCTTGGGTCTTCAAACTCATCCGGAGGAGGTCGTGGTGGCCGCTGCAAGTTTCTGGTCTGCTGTAGATCTTCAGTTGAGAGCTGTAGGTTGATGATGATGGGGGGGAATGGGGTATATGGGAGGGGAAATGGGGGTGAATGAGTTTGGGGAAAGCCCGGGCTGTGAGGGGGTCTAGGAGGGGGTGTTCTAAGGTGGGGGAAGGGAAGAATGGGGTCTGGAAGGGGGTCTAACAGGTGGTGGGAGGAGGAGCTACGAATTTGGGAAGGTGGGTGAGAGGAGAAGGTGAGGGGGGGCACAAGTGAGTGGAGGGAAGGGTGGATTTTAAATTTGAAATGGCATTGGAAGTTGTGGGTTGTTGTGTGGGGAAGGGGTTGATTGTGTTGGAATGGGGAAAGTGGTGTTGGAATGGTGAGGGATCTCCTTGGGACTACCGGGGTGGAGTAATGGAGGCCATGGGGAAGTGGAGGGCTTTAATGATGGTAGGTGGGGGTTGAGGTGGTTGGGAAGGGAGGAGAGAGAAGAAAATTCGAAATTGGGTGATGAGGAGAGAGAAAGTGGAGTGAAAAAGAGGGAAGGGTGGGGAATCTCTCCCCTAGGGTTTCTCACCCAAAAAATGTTGGAATCACTCCACTAAACTAAGCTTTGGACTCTCAAATGGTAATTTTTTCATTGATTGATTCATTACCTCCAAATGAAGAAAATGGGGCCCTATATATAGGAAACCCACATTTTACAATAAGTCCCTTACAAAAGACTCAATAACAAATAACCGAAGGGGTAGGGGGGGCTCATGGGCCAAGCCCGAAGAATTGGGCCCAATAGCACATCACACAATCTAATGACACTCAAACTTAGGAAAATAAATGCAAGACCTAGGAACATGACTCAAATAAAAGGGAAAATACATCAAATGACTCAAATAAAATTACATAGGACTCAAAATTAAATGACTAAACCATGCCGGATGCAACCGGGATGAGGAGACGAGCTGTGAACGTGGGCATGGGAGGTGATGTCCCCATCATACTCCCGGGGTGCGGAGAACTCGACTCCGTCGAGTAAGTGTCCTTCCCTCCTTGGAGGGTGTAGAAGTGGTACTGCCCTCAAGTCTTCTGAACGAGACCGATCCATCCAGCTGCCGAGATAGCGCTCGTATACCTTGCTCCTGGTGGTAGTGACCTGTTGATCCAATATTCGTTCAATGCGCTCACGCTGGGCTCTCTTGGCTGGTGGACTCTTCTCACGGGTGGGTGCTCTCTCAACGGAGGGAATAGGCTCAATATCCTCACTAGGTACCACCGTGGGTCCCTTGTATGGCACTAGGTCGGCGACACTGAATGTGGGACTTTCCCCATATTCCTCGGGGAGATCTAACTCATAGGCATTTGCACCAATGCGCCTCAGGACCTGGAAGGGACCAGCCCCACGTGGCCTCAATTTGGAGATGGCTCCCGGGGAGAGCCTCTCCGTCCTTACCATCACAAAGTCACCCTCATGGAATTCTTGGTGACGTCGATGAGAGTCGGCTCGCCTTTTATAAGTCACATTCTTCTTGCTAATGTGCTTGCGGATCTCTTTATGCAATGTTGTGAATGCAGACATTCTAGGGGTGATGGGTGGACCTGGGCAACCAAAAGTAGACCTATCGTGTAATGATGCAGTGTAGACTTTGGTTAGCCTAGGTGGGCCGGGGCACCCGTAGGTGGCCCTATCATGTAAATTGGTGATAAATATTGGGGGACCCAGACACCCGTAGATGCCTTTGACATGCTTAAGACCCATGATGAATGAAGGTGGACCATGACATCCGAATATGGACCACTCATACTTTCTACTTGACATGTGGGTGATATGAATGAATGGACCCAACATAGTGTTCATGCCAAGGGGTATGGTAAGCCTAGACACATGCATGCTTTTCCCAAAGGTGACTTCCATGTGTATAGGTGTGGGATAACCTTTGAACTCCATTAGAAAGGATCGAATGGATCTAAGAAGGTGGTCATCATGGGGTGGGGCACAACCTGATTACCTAGGGATATGTGGCCCAAGGTCATGGCTCCCAAGGTGTAACCCGGGTCATGGATGAGGTGGGTTTGGCCCAATATGGTGGGTGAGGGTAGGAAAGGGTGGGTGGTTGGTAAGATGGTTGGGTCACATGAGTCCCTTGACTCCCATTGGAATGGATCATATGGATCATAAAATGGGTCACCTAGGGGGGGGGAACTCCATGTCCTCAAGATCCTTAAAAGGTGCTAAGTCATCCTTTCCCATGATAGTTGGGCCAATGTTCTTGACAAGTGGGTCGGCCATGAGTGGAGGGCTTGGCTTTCTACCCGAGATAAGAAGCTCTAAATCGAGGAGGAGGTTGGGCTCATCGGGTGTAGGGAGGAATAGAAGGAGGTCGCTAGTGTAGCAACCAATGGTGCAAACCGAGGTGATAGACCCTATGCATAGGTGTAGGAGGCTAAGGCTCCTAGGTTGTTCGACCAGAGGGGTCAACATGCTAGTCATCTCTAATTGCCCTGCTATGCCCTTGAGAAGGTCCTCTAAGGTCTCTACTTGATAAGATGCTTGGATTGTGGTGTGATAAGAGGAGATGGGCACTATGGGATAGTTTTCCTTCATGGGTGGGAAATCATGGGCCGTGATCTTTCTTATTGGGCTCTCCTTTAGCCAACTAACAAGGGGTTCCCCTAAGATGAGATTGACTCCAACTAAAGATGATGATGTAAGGTGAAGACCCTCGCATGTTGTTTCTTCTTCAACTTGGACTTGGGTCTCCTCCAAGGTGGAGAGTGGGTTTGGAGTGTTCACCACTATGGGGTGGGGTATGGGTTCTTCTTCCAAGGAGGTGAGGGGGGCTTTTGAGGGTGTGGTGATGATTGGGGCATGGTGTATCCGGGGTGGTAGGTAGTGGGAAACTTGGGTTAGGATAGGTGAGGGTAGTAGTGGAGGCTTTGGTGGGAGTTGGATTGGGGTAGGGAGAGGAAGATGGGTGGGTTGAAGGGGTTTGGGTTGATTGGTTTTGGGAGGAGTGTCACTTTTTGGGGGTGATGGAGAGGTAGTGGTGGGGGTTACCATGGGCCTAGGTGGAGAGTTGGTCATGGGGCCCAATTGGGTATGGGAACCTATGGTTGTGGTGTGGACTACTTCTTCCAAAGCTAATGGAGTGGGAAGGTTCTTTGATGGTGGGGTGATGATGGCCGGAGTATGGTGCACCCGGGGTGGTGAACAAGGGTGGGATTCCCGCGGGTGGGAGAATAAAAGGTTGTTGAATTTAAAGGTTCCCGAAAGGTGTGGCGGATGCACTAGGCAAGTCCGACGTGTTGGGACGATGTCGGCATTCCTTTCATCTAACCATTTCTTACCTAGGATTATACATGGACCCGCCAATGTTCCCTTTTGACACCAAGCCCCATCCAAATACTTAGTCTTCCCAAACCATTTATGGAATTCAATAAAGACTTGGTCTCCATTGTGCACAATTTATCCGGTCCTACAAAGGGAGGTAATGATATCGGGGGACACCCAATTTTCAGATTCTAGGTCAATGAAATCAATTTCTACGGGCTCTCCATTAGGTAAGCATGCATGGCATATGATTGGGAGAGGGGCCATGTGACCCAAGACTCAATGTTAACAATGATGGGTTGACAATGCACGGTTCGGACAAGAATGCAAGCATGCCCTAGGACTTGACTTGTAGAGACAAGTCAATGACTTGCTCTGATACCAATTGATGTGACACAACTTTGGACCTAATGCAAGCAAGCACAATCGCATTCAAAACGGGCCAAGTTGGGCCACCGCTCTATCGTCACTCACCCAAGCCCGGGGTGACTTGGCGATGCCAAGTGGAGGATGTGGGGTTGGGCCCTTGCTGGTAGAGGGCCAGCAAGGCCAAGATTTGATTCCCAATAGATTTGGAAGCCCAATTCAACGGGGCCGACGAAGTGCCGAAGGCACCGGTTGCACTCTTCCCACGGTGATCACTCAAGACAACGGGGCTTGAGGATCGGGCTCTCACTCGCATAACCAGCGGAATTAAGAACTAATATTGAAAGACAAGCACTAAGTGGAATGAAGGTTTGAGCACTTACTCGACCGGTTTGAAGAAACCGGTCCCGGTCGGAGACGAGGGCGAGCGGGGAGGCGAGTGGATCCCCACTCGCCGCGGTGGTGTCGCTTGACCTGCCCAAACAAAGTACACCACTACACCTCTCGCAGGAGGGGGAACTTGGGGTGGGGATTAATGATATTACATCAATACTACCTCCACGCACGGAGGGGCCTTCAGACGGCCAAGCGGGGTGGGGAAACCAAAGCAAAGAACGAGGAACAAGGGTGGACGCCGAATCTGCCTGCTGTTTGCGAACCAGGATAGAGGGTCGGTGTTGCTATTGTAGATCTTGCTCAAGAATTTTTCTGATGGCGACACCAGTGGTGAAATCTTCGTAACAGGAATGGGAATGCCTCAGAATTTTTGTAATTTCTTCTGGAGTCGCTGCAGGTCGGGGCAGAAGCTTGAACAGGGCCTCTATTTCTCAGACTAGCAGGGGCAGGTCACCAACAGTAGGATGCAGAGGCTGTCCTGGCCACTCCCGAACTCCAAATTTGATGCCGTCAGTGCCGTTAGAACCGTGGGTGAGTCCTATTTGCAGCAAAATAAACGGGGACACCAGAAGAGAATGGAGACGATCTGTGGATCCAGAAGAGTGAGAAGGTGTCGATGCAGACTGGGGAAGGCAGAGCCGCGCGACCGTGGAATAAAATTGGTAACTTATGTTCCCGGATGCTGAATGGGCTTCCGCTTCTTGATTCTCAAAGTAGACAGGCCGATGAAGAACTTTGAAGAAGGACTTGAGGACTGATTCCTTCGGGGATGGTCGTGGCAGAGCTTCTAAGCCGACTCAGGTCCTCAGCCGAGGCAGAACCGCGCAGCTGTGGGAGAATAGACCTCCTGGACGAATCGGAGATCGGAAGAAGACGAAACCACTTCGGTTGCGAAGGAGACTGACAGACGCTTCCGACGATGGCTCTTGGGTCTTCAACCTCATCCGTAGGAGGTCGTGGTGGCCGCTGCAAGTTGCTGGTCTGTTGTAGATCTTCAGTTGAGAGCTGTAGGTTGATGATGATGGGGGGGAATGAGGTATATGGGAGGGGAAATGGGGGTGGATGAGTTTGGGGAAAGCCCGGGCTGTGAGGGGGTCTAGGAGGGGGTGTTCTAAGGTGGGGGAAGGGAAGAATGGGGTCTGGAAGGGGGTCTAACAGGTGGTGGGAGGAGGAGTTACGAATTTGGGAAGGTGGGTGAGAGGAGAAGGTGAGGGGGGGCACAAGTGAGTGGAGGGAAGGGTGGATTTCAAATTTGAAATGGCATTGGAAGTTGTGGGGTTGTGTGGGAAAGGGGTTGATTGTGTTGGAATGGGGAAAGTGGTGTTGGAATGGTGAGGGATCTCCTTGGGACTAGGCGAGTAGAGTAATGGAGGCCATGGGGAAGTGGAGGGCTTTAATGATGGTAGGTGGGGGTTGAGGTGGTTGGGAAGGGAGGAGAGAGAAGAAAATTCGAAATTGGGTGATAAGGAGAGAGAAAGTGGAGTGAAAAAGAGGGATTAATAGAGGGAAGGGTGGGGAATCTCTCCCCTAGGGTTTCTCACCCAAAAAATGTTGGAATCACTCCACTAAACTAAGCTTTGGACTCTCAAATGGCAATTTTTTCATTGATTGATTCATTACCTCCAAATGAAGGAAATGGGGCCCTATATATAGGAAACCCACATTTTACAATAAGTCCCTTACAAAAGACTCAATAACAAATAACCGAAGGGGTAGGGGGGGCTCATGGGCCAAGCCCGAAGAATTGGGCCCAATAGCACATCACACAATCTAATGACACTCAAACTTAGGAAAATAAATGCAAGACCTAGGAACATGACTCAAATAAAAGGGAAAATACATCAAATGACTCAACTAAAATTACATAGGACTCAAAATTAAATGACTAAACCATGCCGGATGCAACCGGGACGAGGAGACGAGCTGTGAACGTGGGCATGGGAGGTGATGTCCCCATCAGTCGAAGTGTGATGTCCGACCCTTGGTTGATAGTAGACGGCCGTTGGCCGGAGCACCGGGCCTCATGCCGAGCAGAGTGGTTCATTCGCTAGCAAGGGTTGAATCCTAACGCAAAGGAATGACCTTTCGCCGATTCGGACGTAAGGCCCGTAACGGTAATATGGCGTATTCTTTGGAGAGCTCGGCTAGGGCGGAGTGCCTCTAGACCAAGGAAAGATAGCTCGATCAGGGTGGAGTGCCACTAGACCAAGATAAGGGTAGCTCGGCTAGGGCGGAGTGCCACTAGACCAAGATAAGGGTAGCTCGATTAGGGCAGAGTGTCACTAGACCAAGATAAGGGTAGCTTGGCTAGGACGGAATGCCACTAGACCAAGATAAGGGTAGCTCGACTAGGGCGGAACGCCACTAGACCAAGATAAGGGTAGCTCGATCAGGGCGGAGTGCCACTAGACCAAGATAAGGGTAGCTCGGCTAGGACGGAATGCCACTAGACCAAGATAAGGGTAGCTCGGCTAGGGCATAATGCCACTAGACCAAGATAAGGGTAGCTTGGCTAGGGCGAAATGCCACTAGACCAAGATAAGGGTAGCTCGATCAGGGCGGAGTGCCAGTAGACCAAGATAAGGGTAGCTCGGCTAGGACGGAGTGCCACTAAACCAAGATAAGGGCAGCTCGGCTAGGGCGGAATGCCACTAGACTAAGATAAGGGTAGCTTGGCTAGGGAGGAATGCCACTAGACCAAGATAAGGGTAGCTCGATCAGGGCGGAGTGCCACTAGACTAAGATAAGGGTAGCTTGACTAGGGCGGAATGCCACTAGACCAAGATAAGGGTAGCTTGGCTAGGGCGGAATGCACTAGACCAAGATAATTGTAGCTCGATCTGGGCGGAGTGCCACTAGACCAAGATAAGGGTAGCATGGCTAGGGCGGAATGCCACTAGACCAAAGAAGGATAGCTCGGCTAGGGCGGAATGCCACTAAACCAAGGAAGGGTAGCTTGGCTAGGGCTAAGTGCCACTAGACCAAAGAAGGGTAGCTTAGCTAGGGCGGAGTGCCACTAAACCCAGCTAAGGGTAGCTCGGGTAGGACGGAGTGCCACTGGACCAAGATGACGGTAGCTCGGCTAGGGTGGAGTGCCACTAAACTAAGGAAAGGATAGCTCGATCAGGACGGAGTGCCACTAGACCAAGATAAGGGTAGCTCGGCTAGGGCAGAGTGCCACTAAACCCAGCTAAGGGTAGCTCGGTTAGGGTGGAAGAGCAGCTTCAGTTCTTGTAGATGAGGTTGCAACCATGACAGGCTAGTAGTTGTTTATTGTCGGGCTTGGACAGCATCCCGGTTTTATAGCAGAGGTTGAGGAGGTCTCGCCTTCTGGGGCAGTTGTATCTTCCATAGAAGTGGCTTTTTCTTTCCTGGTGGCTTGTTCCCATTGATCGGAGTCAACCGAGGCTTCCCTGATTGGCCGAAGGGGTGTTGAAGTTACCATCAGTAGGACTCCACTGGAGGGAGAAATTCTTGCTTCTTCAGTATCTTCAGCTTCACTGCTGCTAGCCGTATCAAATTTGGCTTGAAGGGCCGCCTCTTCGGGGTAGACCTGCTCCTAGCATCGGCAGGGGACCGCGGTCTCTACTTCTTGATTTCCGGGTTGAGCCAGTTCAACATGCTCAGCTTCCGCCGGGTATTCATCAAAGGTTGCCCCCAGCGGGCTATCTTCAGCAGGATAGAAGGCGGAGCTGGTGTCCACCTCGTATCGCCCACTGTAATAATATTCTTCTAGGGCGAAGCCCAACCCCAGATGTTGAGAGACACGTCTCATTTCCTTATCCAGATTTGTGGGATACCACATTTTCTGGAAAGCTTCCTTGCGCTTTTGAGACTGATCGGGGGGGATGTGTTTCTTCTGAAACGTCCTGGCCATCCGCTTAGTGGTGAATGCTAGACCCTGGACGGGAACCGGCGGGTTGCTTATATCTTCGGGGAGGCTGCAGTCTGTGTCTTCCCGAGTAGGGTGCTCTTCAGCCGTATAGAACAAGCTGTTAGGTCCCTCTTCATGTGTCACCTCCCAAGTTTTGAAAGGCTCGACAGTAGGGTTATCAAGGCCGGGAGTTGGCTTGGTAAGGCCATATGGGATTTTAATATGATTGTGCCGCCGAGCGACCCACACTTCATTAGCTTCAGGGTATAATGTTGGAGGTGCTGTTCTGCCCATGTCTTCGGATGCTGTGATATGGGAGACCACCTTGGGCTTGACATATCTGCGCGGCGGTGGTGGATACCAACTGCTGTCGGATGTGCTTCTGGATGCCCCCGCAGGGGTCTTAGCTTTCGAGGTCTTCTGAGAAGGCCCTGTATATAGGTTGGCATCTGCCAAATGACATTCAAACACCTCGAATGGGTGGGGGTCTGCAAATATCCTCTCCTCCTTCCCTTGGAGACTGTACTTGATGCATTGGTGGAGCGTGGAGGGCACCACCATATTTTCATGCAGCCATAGGCGGCCGAGCAGTGCCTTGTACGAGGTGCGGGAGTCAATGACATGGAATTGCACCGTCGTAGTGAAATCTGCTAAGGTGAGGGTGAACTCTGCCACCCCCATTGACACTTCGCATTATTGATTGAAGCCGGCAATACGCATATCTCTGACTTTCTCGAGATGCACGTTAAAGTGATGCCTCTCGTATATTCTATAAGGCAGGATGTTGACCGCTGCACCGGGATCAACCAGAATCCTGTTCAACTCCCTTCCATTCAGGTGGCCCTTCATATACAACGGCCTGATGTGGCTGATGGTGGGCAGCAGCATATCGTCTGGAGTGAAGGTCATGCTAGCCTCCGGCATTGCTTCAGCCAGACATGTCTCAAAATGAGCAGGCATCTGGAGAGCTGTAATAATCACCTGTTGAATCTCTTCACTCAAAGAAAGGATCTCCCAGATTGTAAATCGAGCAGGGAGCTTCTTGAGTAGCTTCATTATTCGGCTCCCAGCTCGGACATTGGAGAGCTTCATCTCTTCAGCCCATCTGGGCTTGGGGAAGTTTTGGTCTGCGGGTCCTGACGGACCTGCTTCATCTTCCTCAGATTCGGCGCCCTTCTGGCTGTTACCGACTTCTGGGTGTTCTTTGTTAGTTACTGCAGGACAAGCTCCATCTGCATTTGGATCTTTGGCAGATTGTGCTAGCTGCGGGTGGACGTCCCCAGGTGTAGGGTTAGTCTCCTGACAAGGCTCCTTCCCCTTGGACATCTTCATGAATTCAAGAAATGAAGGGACCCCCTTGCCCCCACTCTTGTTAAATAGTCATGGCGGAGGAGGGATTTGGACTCCCTTGACCTCCGGCGGAGGTGTTTTGTAGGGCTGCTCCCCCTTGAATATGATGTTGTGGTTGGGTGGTGGCTGGCGCCCCCATTTTCGGCCTGACCGAGTGGCATGTGCAGCAGTTGCAGCCTCGGCATTGCCTCACCCAGCATGGGGTGTGAAACAAATTTCCTCTTCTTCCTCCTCTCCGGGCAGGTTGAAGAGTGCTAATAGAGTATGACAGGAAACAACCTGCACTTTATCGGCCTCAGCGGCCTTCCTTTTCTTCTTCTTCTGTTTCTTCTTCTTTTTTGCTTCTACGGGCGGGTGCCCCCAGAATAGACTGCCCTCTCTGTCGGGTGCCGCTTCAGCTTCCTCCTTTTGTTCGAGTGAGAGCTTCTCTAGTTCTTGCCACGGGACGTGGTCCCGCACCAGCAAGGGCTTCAATTCGGCTGCACGTATTCGTCCAGCCCCTCAATGAGGTTTTACAGTCGAAGGACCCCAGGATTGGTCTCCTTAACCACTGGCAGCGGAGTTTGTCTCCTCCGATTATGTGTAGGTATCCTGACAGTTGTAGGTGGAGTGATCCATACGGGTGCTACCACCGGCGGAGCAGGCCGGGGTGTGACACCACGGATATGTGCCCCCTCTTTCGGGCGGGGTGCCCTCTTTTTCTTATGCTTCACAGGGACCTGCTGCCATCCCTGTTGTTCTTTTGCGGGCTCCACGAAATGAGCTTCATAGGTGCTCTGCGTACTTGTTTCAGAGATCTCCTCGGGCAGTGCCTGGTATAGGGAGATCATGTTGACTCCTGCCCTCCTCCGAGGGGCTTCATGTGGCTGAGGAGGGTCCACTTTGTACTCTCCCAGCTCGATTTCATTCTTCTTCACCATCCCTTCGATGATGTCCTTGAAAACATAGCAGTCTTTGATTGGATGTCCCAACATTTGGTGGTAGGGGCAGAATATTGGACTATTTTTTCTCTTTAGGTCCTCCGGCCTCCTTGGCTCTGGCAGGGTGACCATGCTATACTCCGTTACCCAGTCGAACAGAACCCGGGTCTTGTCCTTTGGAAATGAATAGGCCTTCTTCATCTTGTCCCTCAGCGAAGGACCTTCTTTGCCGTCTGGGGCTTCTGCAGGCTGTGGGGTGACTCCCTTCTTGCCTTCACTTTTTCTGTTGTTCGAACACCTTTATGTCAAGAGTGTTCGCTTCTTCAGGCGACGGGCGCCACTCCACCGCCTTGCCCTTCTGGGTCGTGCCGACAGCAGATGTAGGGGCAGGTCTGGCCAGGAAAGCTTCCACCTCGGCCACGACATTGTTCAATCGATCAAACGATCGTATTTCCATTCCGATCATCTTTTCCAGAACCTCCCTTCTGAGATTCTGTTTGCATATTTGCACAGTCTCCTCCTGATGCGGGGGCCGCTTGCACCTCATTCCGATGTTCCTCCACCTCTTGATATAATCGAGGGCTGTCTCATCAGCCCTCTGCTTTGTTCAGTAGAGTTCAGCCACTGTGACCTCCCTCTCTATAACATGGAATCTTTCTCTGAACTTCTTCTACATATCTGGCCAGTCGCTGATCGACCCGGTCGAGAGGCTGGAATACCATTCAAATGCGAGCCCTGTCAGCGAGGACCCGAAAAACTTTAGCAGGTATGACTCGTCGGTGGCCAAGTCGCCCATGACAGTAATATAATAGGCAATGTGTTCTCTCGGGGACCCCTTCCCGTTGAATTTGTCGAACTTGGGCGGCTTGTTGATTCCCGGGGGAAGCCGTTTAGCAGCATGGTGTTGCGGGTATGGCACCCGGTATGCATCAAACGTGACGTAGTCGCCTTCACCCTTTCTGCGAGCTTCAGCTCGATCATTCTTTTGACCATCATCCGGTTCATGACTGCAAGGTCAACTGGCTCTGGGTAGAAGTGTGCCGGCTGCAGGTACGGGGTGACCAGGGTGGTCGCTTGTGGAGGACGCGGCAGCGGAGGTGTCTGGTGCACCTGAGGGAGCACCGGTGGTAGCAGCGACTGGAGCTGTGTTGGCCGCTGTTGCATTGTCGCCATGCTTGGTTCTGACGATTGAGGTAGTGTGTAGAGCGGCGGAGGGTCGTCATGATGAACCGCTCCCCGAGATGATTCACCCTGGACTTCGGGTGGTTTGGAAGCTGAGGAATGTTCAGTTTTCTCCATCAGTTGCTTCATTAGCAAGTCTATCTCTTGCAGATATTTCTGAAGTAGTATCAAGACTGATGGGTCTATAGTGGCTGTAGTGGGGATAACTTCTGCTGTCTCCCCGGACGTACCCTCGGGCAGGATGTCGAGGGGGACGTCGTCTTCTTCTTCTGCCGTCACTACATTGGCGGTCAAGACGGCAGCTTCATCATTCCATTGGTGGTAGACCTAGGGTTGTTTTCCCTTAGTCATCATCAAGAGCTCCCTTGCTGCTTCTTTCCTCCGAGTGCTAAGCCCTGGCCTTGCGGCCAACTGAGCCAATTCTCGGGGATCTTCGGGAAGCCCCCCATATCGGTTGGATATACCAGCCATGCTACAGGTGAAGACCTGCATCCTTCTCCTTCGTCGATGGACCCTCCTTTTAGCTTGGTGTGGGAAGGTCAGCCTCTCGAACACAGAAGTTCTTCTTGTTTCTTCCCGCTTGGGGACGGCTTCATCGGCTTTGATCTCGAAGCCGTTATCATATCCGTTGTCGTCGACTGACGACACCATCATTCTTTCTCCTACATCTTCTTCATCTGCCATTGAAGGGCAATAGTCTTCATTGGCGGCGGCAGCTTGCATCAGTCGCTGTTGCCCAAGCGAGGGGTTGCCTAACCCTCGAAAATAGTTTCTGACCAGAAAGGTCATCTCTTCTTGACCCCGCTCTTGATGTAACAAGGGGGACAGTTGCCGACCTCCCACAGGAGGGGTATAAGCTAGCCGAGCTCTGTCGGCAGGTTGTTGGAATCTTCATCCCACGGCTGGGACGTTGGCTTGACGGGCGCAGGCCCGAAAACTTTCGCGGCGCGGAGGATCCGCAACCACTTCTTCTTCTTCTTTCGGGGGCAAGCCCCTTTCTCTTCTCTCTTCCGCCCCGTCGTACACAGGATGGCGGCGGATAGGTACCAACTGATGGACAAGTTGGGCCTACTTGGGAACCCACACCTGTTTGAACTTTCTCGGCCTGGGGGCCGACCTTCCTTGGCCATAGTGGCCGATTTCTTCTCTTTCTGCCCTCCTTCCAGCGAGGGCCTGATATGTGTTGTGGACAGGGATGGTGGGGACGACTCGGTCCGGAACTATCCGCGTGTTGCGTCCGTTGAGGAAGACGCGCATGCCACCAACCATCATAGACTTGCCGGATTGGGAGAGAGTTCCGGCAATCACAGCAGCACTCCTTTGGACTTGCCGGCGTTGACGTCCTCCAGGGTGCTTGTTGACAATATTGGGGCGGGCCCCATGGATAGCATGGTGCACCAAGCAGTTGGCGACCGGGGTTGGACTCTTGAACGAGTCATGGCAGGATCGGGCCTTCAGAGGCTCCATATTCTTTGTAGCTCCCTCGACAGGCTCTGAGGGTTCCACCTCTAGCATATCCCCAAAGGCTAACCCCAAGAAGATGGGGAAGCCAACAATGGCAGGGAAGCTGCCGAACTCCATAGGCACCGCCAGGTACCCTTGCGCATGATCGGAAATAATCGAAGGACCGAAGCCGATGCCAGTCAATCCAGTTGTTGTCATCGTTCGCCTGTAAAGATAAACAAGCCAACGATCAGCAGCCTTTGAGAGGGCCTCGAAGCCCAAGTATCTCGGCAAAGAGATGAAAGGTGACACTGGTCCCACCTGGCGTGCCAGACTATTTGCGATCGTTTATTTTAACCCAGGGGTATTTTTATTATGTAGGTCCCTGACTGTTTGGGGCGGGATTTCTTTCACGTGTCGATCAATCAATTAACTAACTGGTAATTAACTGACTGATTGACTGCGCAGGCGTGCCAGTCACGTACGTGACAAGTTTATTATGCGCTCATTCTGACCCGTGTCGGGCCAGAGAGAGGTTCGGTCGGGACCAGCAGTCGGCCATACCATAAAGGCTATGCCGTTAATTGCATCCCCCGCGAGGAGGGAAAACCTTTGATTAATTGCCGAGATAGTGGGCTGTCGAGGCCGGAATAAAAGGTGCGATGTTGTGAACATGACAAGATCACGTGAGATGCATCTATCTATCATGCAAGAGAGGCATGGTTTATTAAATTGATGACCCTTGGTACATGGCGGAGGACGTAGGTCCGAAGACCACCATCGCGCATAGCGGAGACTTCCGATCGGGCATAACCCGGCCTTCCGTCAACGCCGTTTGATATACCCGAGGGTCTATGCAAACATGCATGCATGATGCTCATGACTATGCTAAGCATGGCAATAGAGTTATGAAAACAAACAACGCTCAATCACATTTATTAATCCCCGCCAAAGGGGGGGAAGAGGTAACACAAGCATGATAACGGAAGCAGAGTGCTGACGGACATGGTAGTGAAATCATGATATCGAAACGATTCGGACTCGAACGGCCCTCCTCTTATCCAGTTTATTACTAATTAGAGTTTATTAACTCCGACCCAGGGAGCCGAGGATCGCTCCGAAGGTGAGCAAGGGATTAGACAGCGTAACGATTCAAAATGGCATGATCACACAAGAGATAGCTTCCACGGCGCGGTAAAACGTAGGTATAGGGCTTAATCCGGCGCGGCCAAGCGTAGGCAAAGTACTTAACCAGGCGCCCCCCAATTACACGTTAAACTGGCGCGACGGCCTTGGGGCGCGCCGGTTTAAGGCTCGTCGAGAAGGGGCCAAAGAATTGAAAGAAGAAATGAGTCTAAGGTTAAAACGGCGCGGGGGGGGTACCGCGCCGTACTAAGGCGCGCCGGATCAGGACTGCGCCGGTTTAGCTTATTTTCTTATGAATTTAGAAACCATTCAACTTATTGAAATGTTTTGAAGGTTTAAAGGTTCAATTAGGCTTATTGCCTGTTGAAATAAAGTCCGAGGCTCTTTAGGAGCAGAGTCATGAGCCAGTGCGAGGTTCAAACTCGAGCACTGGGGTTCCTTGGCCCAGAATGATTATTTTATTATGGCCAGCTCCACAGAAACTAATGTATGTCCAAAACCTGCCAAAAATTGGGCAGCGTCTCCCCTGAACCTGAAGGGTTGCAGGAGAGGAACGGGGTCATGCTCACTTATGGAGTAAGGCCCTAAACCGCCGGTCTGCATGATGACAGCCAGTAAATTCCCAACGGACATGATACCCCGAGGACTGGCCTTCAAGGGGCACCATGGCTCCGTGGGTTAAAACAGATGGATATGTTAGCTGCCGAAGTAAGCGACGACCCTGAGGGCTGGCCTACGAAGGGTGAGCAACCTTTATCCTACACCATATCCAGAGGAGAGAGACAGCTATGGTGAAGGGAGGCCCCCAGGACCAGCCTACGAGGGGCATGCATCCCTTATTCACCACCGAGCCTCCTGGAGACTGTGGGTTTCAATCAGTTGAGATTAACCACATTACTATTAACCTGGTGGCCTGTGGGAACTCTCGTCATTGATAGACGAGCTCCCATTGGCCAAGTGGTGTTTGTAATACGATGTCAGGGAATGTATCCCCTCCCCGGTTTATCAGAACAATGCTATCAAACGAGCTTGCAGATCCCGAATACAGATGGAATGAAAATAGGGGCGAGTAACATCATATGGTCGCCGACGAGCTGATATGTCACCGAGCATACATAGATGCATCGACACTCGGGGTTAGAGAAAATCATACTCGCGGAGGGAGCAGCGATTGGGAATCACAGGGAGGGATGGTTGGCATAGCGACAGGGTTATTTAGCCACACACACATATGCTCGAGTAACTGGAATGCAATAATCGCATGACGGGCCCTGATGCGCTGGAGGCGATCCCCACCTTCTCTGACGATAAAATAACGCCAAGAGAAAAGAAAACGGAGATCAGGCCCTGAAACGAAGCAAACGGGAAGATGTACGTGCACGAGCACGCCTCTATTCATGAAGCATACAGGGACCCTTGAATAGAACCCGGCCATTGCGTCGTCGTGAAGGACCCGGGGAGGGGTCATCTCTTTAGCCCGTGGTAGCCCAGGGCATATTCGGAGCCGAGGAAATCAGGTTCGGAAAAGAGGAAGAAGCAAACGCGCAAGTGAGAAAACACACGGATGCACCGACTGAGATAGCAATGGCAAACGGGAGACACAACGTTGAGCGCTCAATCATCCAGCACACACACACATAACATTATCACCCTATGAACAGGGGGCTAACACATGTATTACGAATCTGACGCCGGCACCGCCGTCCGGTCGTCATTCACTCGTTGTAGAGGGATTTATAGAGGAAGAACAAACGAAAATAGATGGTGAGGAAGGGGGAAGGATTGGCTCATATCATCGCCATCCCTCACCCCTCTCGCTTACATTCGTCGGAGAGAAAGCAAAAAGTGGAGCCGGAGATAGACGACTCGGACACCCACCTGTTCTAGAAACATAGTGTCGGAACACCTTCTTCCTCTCTCACTCCGAAGGGCTTCAGATGAGGACGGGAGACGGCAACTGAGGAATGCTCTGAGAGACTCTGCTTCCTTCACAAGAAAGAAAACCCTTTCTCCCTCGAAGATGACTAGCCCTCCTCCCTCTTTTCTTCTCCTTTTCCTTTCTTAATTGCCCCCCCTTTTTTCTTCTGGTCGAGCAGCCGCCTATATATATACTCGAGCTCCAAGCCTCATCCAGCGTGAAGAATGGCGCGCCGGGGAAGGCTACATGGCCTTTTGCGCGCCGGAATAGTAGGGCGCCGGGTGGGGGCGCGCCGGTTTAGGGCGCGCCGTATTAGCGCCCTTTGCACGTCGCGAGTCAGCCGATGAGTCCAAGGATGGTTCTGGGGGTCACCGTGAACATTTATCTCGCCACTGCTCTTTGAAATCTCAACGAGATGTCTTGTCGAAGCTCCCAGGTCAACGTACATCCATTCCCGAAACTTCAGATGACTTTGGTTTACACATGCGGGTTTTTCGTTGACACGGCTTTCGGCTCTATGATTCGTGCCGCTGGCTCGGTCTGGCTTGTGCCCAAAGCTCCTTAGAGGGTGGGATAACACCAGGGATAGTTCTGCCTGAGCTGGGCGATCATTCGGCCACTAACGGGCCCATCTTGGCGGGAAGCCGTACTCGTGTCGGGTGACCGGGATCTTCTGCCGACAGAGCTTTTGGTCCTCCGTTCTAAAGAGCCAAGGGGACTCCTTCATCTCAGGAGAGCCTTTCATGAGGTGGGTAGCCACTGGGTAGACCGTCGTCCTTGGCCAGACAACGGGTGTAGTGTATGCGACACGACGGAGTCGATGCCGGTTCATTGGGCAGGCTTGGTCGCACTGCCGGTTGGTTGTGAGTTCATCTCGATTCTCCTGAGGTGAAGTCCCTGGCGTTCATACGGGGTGACTTGAGGCTCTGGCAGCTCAAGAAGTCTTCAATATGTTGATCTTTATCGGCTTCCGTGCTTTAGCGGGCCGCGTCATTCATCTTTGTGGCTTGATCGCCGATGATCACAATTTGGGTGCCAAGAATGGTCATGCCCTCCTTGTCCCTACCTCAAACTAAACACTGATGGATCACACAAGAAGACCGGACATTCTGGTGGTGGTGGAGTCATACAGGATTACCAGGGGAATATTTTATTGGCATTCTCTCACTACTATGAGCACTGTAATAGCCTTGTTGCTGAAGCAAGGGCATTGATGGATGGAATCAAGTACCTTCATACTATTTCTTCTCAACCTGCAATGATTGAGAGCGACTCTTTTCTTATTGTGCATGTGCTTAACATGAAGGCTGATTGCCCGTGGGAGATCCTACCTTTTGTCAGAGATATCTGGAGCAGCATCCCCCAATCCATGAACATCTCTCACATCTTCAGAGAAGCCAACACAGTAGCTGATTCTTTAGCTAGTCTTGCTTGCTACAGAAATTGTAATTCTTTCTTTAATTCGCAGCATAATCTTCCCAGATTGGCAAAGGGTGCTGGTAGATTAGATAAGCTAGGTATGCCTAGCATTCGAATGATGTAAAGAATATCTCATTCACTGATCAATAAAATACCCCCTAGGTGTGAGCTGGCATGTGTTTTCCGGATTGGAGTCACAATCTTACTCACCACTGGGTAGGGCTTTATATAAAAAAAAAGAAGGTAAGGGCCTGCCATGAATGGAATATCGTTAAAAGATCTCTCAACCATTCAACTTTGGTGTAGGTAGTGTCAAGTGCAATCATTTCAGATTTTATTGTGCTTC
This sequence comes from Amorphophallus konjac, assembly GCA_022559845.1. Lineage (NCBI taxonomy): Eukaryota > Viridiplantae > Streptophyta > Magnoliopsida > Alismatales > Araceae > Amorphophallus > Amorphophallus konjac. Next base: position 283,045,424 of record CM040126.1, on the reverse strand, counting down.
TAACTAACACAATCTGCTTAGTGACTTTCCATGACACTACACCTCCTCCTAAGAGAAAAACAAAGTCCGATGTGGATTGATGTCTAGAGAATCACTAATCCAATCAGCATCACTGTAACCTTCCAAAACAAAGGGGTAGCCAATGTAGTGTATGCCATATGCATGGTACCTTTTAAATATCTAAGTACTCTTTTTAAGACATTCCAATGACTCTCATTTGGATTGATGGTATATCTGCTAAGTTTATTGACTGCATTGGAAATATCTGACCTTGTGTAATTTGTAAGGAATCCAAGTGATCCTATAATTTATACATATTCACTTTGTAGCACTGGATTTCTTAAGTTCATAGTAAGATGAACACTTGTGTTATAGAGGGTAGATATGGGTTGACATTCTATGTGGTAAAATTTTCTAAGGATTTTCGTTAAATAGTGAGATTGTGATAAGGTTATTCCACCTGATTTTCTTATGATTCTTGTAATTAGGATTAAGTCAACTTCACCCAAATCTTTCATGTCAAAGTGTTGAGATAAAAATTTCTTCACTTCTGTCACAACGTACATATTGGATCCAAAGATTAAAATATCATCAAGATATAAGCATAAGATGACAATATTTTCACCAAACATTTTATGGTATACACATTTATCAGTTTGGTTGATTTTAAAACTATAAGAAAGAATAATTTCATTGAATTTTTTATATAATTGTTTGGGTGCTTGTTTTAAACTATAAAGTGATCTAATTAATTTACATACTTTCTTTTCTTGACCTGGGCCAATGAAACCCTCGAGTTGATCTATATAAATCTCTTCATCTAGTACACTATTTAAGAAAGTAGTTTTTACTTCCATTTGATGTATGACCAGTTTATGTATGGACACTAATACAATCAAGATTCTAATGGTGCTGATCTTAGACACAGGTGAATATACATCGAAATAGTCTTTCTTGACTGAGGAGGGTAAATCTGGCTCGGCCAATGACGGGCCCATCCGCAACAAACCCAACTTGGTCCAAGGCTTGCCATCCCGCCCAAGGGTGCATGGCAGTTGCTACCCATGTAAGCGCGGCCCAATACGACATGACATCAGATTCGACAGCGCTGGAAAGGCTACGTCCCAGGCATAATGACCGTCGGAACAACCTCCGAAGATCGACCGTTAACCCCCACGACGTTGGTTCATACCCCATAAGAGGCGATCACACCCCACGAGTGTCGTAAGACTCGCCCAGGGATCGGACGACTCCGGGGTACTCGCCCCTCAACGGGAAACTCCCGTCATGATCGCGGCAGACGTTACTCCACTACTTACGCCCTTCCCTATTAAGGGATAGGCCTCCCACTCCAGGACAACCCCCTATAAAAGGACATCAACAGAGAAGAGAGGACAGAGTGGAACTTCTACCAAAAGCTTCACACAGAGAATAGAGCAGCTGGTCCCACTACAGCGATAGAGAGGTCGCGACATACTACATCTAGAGAGAGAATCCCTCCGACACGACCTTACCACTCAGCGAGCACTCTCCGGGTGCCTACTAGGACTAGCAAGCACTCGTGCAGAGGGCCTACACATTTCTCAGATCCTCTCCTACAACCTCCATCTCTCTCTCTCTTCAGCCCTTCTCTACTCCTTTCTTAAAACCGTTGCTGACTTAAGCATTGGAGGGTTGTCCCCTGAGGTAACGCCCAGGGCACCTTCTGATGCCCCGTTTGCTTATGGTGATGGGGACATCTCCTATCCTTCCACACTTGTTTCAGGCTCCTGATGATCGCCAGCAGTGCTACATCTTATTCGCGACTTTATTTCAAGTCATATGATGTATTTTATTTTCTTATTTGAGTCTTATCATGTAATTTTCCTTTTATTTGAGTCAAGTACCTAGGTTAGTGAGTCATTTACCCTGGTTATGTGTCTAATGGGCCCAATTCAGTGGGCTAGTCCAAGGGGCGCCCTCCCTTGGACTGCTTTGGTCATTAGTTGTTTAGTCAGGGTCAATTTGATCCTAGGAAAAGTATGGAGTCAATAAATAGCCTTCTCCCCTCTCTCATTTGTAACCTTTGATGAACAATGAAATTAGAAATCCCCTTGGAATTTTGTCTCCCCTCCCTCTCTTGAAATTTATCTCTCTCTCTCTCTAAGGGGGTCGCCCTTATTCTCTCTCCTCCCGCTCCCACCTACTTTCTAACTCCCCTCCCCTCATTCAAGAGCCTTCCTAACTTCCCACAACACCTCATTACTCCCCCCTAGTCCCAAGATAGAATCCACCACTCTCCAAGCCACCCTCCAACCACCTACCACCCACTCCCCTTCCCCAAGTACCTCTCTCATTCCCCAAGGGAGAATTCCCCACTCCCCAAGCACCCCTTACCTTCCTTAACACAATCCTTCCCATCCCCAAGACCCCCCATTAACAACCCCCATTAGGCCACATTCCAACCTTGAGAGAGATCTCTGCATCCCTCCCTCCTTCCCAACCCAAATTCAGAGCTCGCCCTCCCTCCAACTACTAGACCCCCTTCCAGCCCCCATTCTCCCCCTCCCTCACCTTGGTTTTCCCCCTCCCAGACCCCCTCACATCTAGTGGTTGCCCCAACACCCATCACCCCATTTCCCATCATCTATCACCACCCTGTTCATCCCAGTTCGCATGCAACCGTCAAGGGTCGAGTTACAGAGGCTGCCACATCTTCATCACACATCTTCAGGTGGTGTACTTTATACTGCTGGAAAGCTTGGTGAGGCTGCTTCATAGACGTGGTGGTCTCGTCATCGTTTGACTTCGGAGCTGCTCGGAGGAGTCATCTTCGTCAGACTACGCATTTCCTCCCAGGCAGACAGCCAGCAACGACTTTCAGAAGCTCCCATGACCAGCACCTTGGGCTTCTTGAGGTGCCATTTGGCTGAGGGCTTTTCCTGCAAGTCCCTTGCCTTCTCCAAGAAGTAGAACCATTTTTGGAGCTCGGAGTCAAGAATTCATGTTTTTCTCCTCGACTGACCTCCAGAATCTGGTCTGACCTCCTTCCACTGATCTAGTCATCGCGGTCTGCTTCGACTTCCAACTATGGTCCCGTTTGTCTCCGTTCGAAGAAGACATGAACACGATCTCATAGGTTCTAGTCCTACATCGTTCGGACCTCGGGAGTGCTCGTGGTGACTTCATCTTCCAGCAGAAACAATCTGAGAGCGACCAGAGCCAGAGTGGTCCAGCCCTGTTCCAGACCCTACCACAGCCAGCGACATCGTCAGGAAATTCCACGAAAATTCAGGCGTCCTCCTGGGTCAACTTAGAAAGTTTCAGCACTGGTCTTGACCTCTTCTAAGCTCGGTAGAGCCCGTGGCGGTGCCGTTATCGACTATCTATCAAGATGTTCCTGAAGCTGGTAAAATCGGGAAGCTCGGCAATTCGATTTCTAACTTAGCTTCCCCACCCCGCCTGGCCGGCTTATAGCCCCTCCCTGTGTGGAGGTAGTGTTTGAGTGTAATCCTACAATCTCCCACCCCTAGTCCCCCCCCCCCCATGCAAGGGGCGTAGTGAATGAATATTATTAATTCAGGTTGAAACTTCATCCGCGCGGTGTGCGGGTAAGCCCACGCTTCCTCGCTCGCCCAACGTCTCCGAAAGGGATCGGCATCTTCACGCCAATTAGGTGAGCTTCTGGTCACTACTCTTTGCTGGCATTCCTTGCTTAATTAGTATTGCTTCTTAGCTCTGTCGACGGTGAGGGAGTGCCCGTTCCAACTTTCCATACATCGAGTGACCACCGTGAAGCGAGGCGAAAGGAACCCCTTACATCCCACGCCCTTGGCATGCTGGCCACCTGCGGAATTGGGCATCCCAGGCCCTTAAGGGTCCATCCTAAGCTAGCCTTACCATGGAACATCAAGGTCCCACCTTGAACCCTCTCCACTATCGTCGGTTGGCCTATGGGCAATTGTGTGCGCTACGCGAGTGAGCTCGCCCGAGTGAGTCCGCCGTCAAAGTGTCTTGCTTGCGATTGTAGGTCCAAGGGCATCATTCTAGTGGCTATCACCCCCAAGGTGGTGTCACATAAAGTGATATCAGAGCAAGTTCTCAACTTGCCTCTACAAGTTGGTCCTAGGGCGCGCATATGCATTTAGAGTCTCCCAGTGCATCGCTCTTGTCCACTAGCATGGCCGCCTCATACCGACCTTACCCATCGGCCCTCTCCATGAGTCCAAACCCCCAAGAGAAACCCACCACCAACACACATGGCCTCCATGACTGTGTCAACTACCTAATGGGAGCCTTGACCTATGCCAATGTGCGGCTTGATAGCCTATCGGGTCGACTCGACCAACTAGGAGACAATAGGCTCGCCCCAAGGGCGGACGATAGAAGGACATCTCCCCCACCTCCCACTTTTGATGGAACTCATCATAATGACTATTTAGATTGGGAGGCTTCAATGGACCATTACTTCGAGTGGAATCCCATGTCCGAGGATAGGAAGGTTCGATTTGCCAAAATGCAACTAACCAAAAGGGCTCAAACCCATTGGTTGAAAATTGAGGACTTAAGGATAATTAGAAGGGAAGCTCCCCTCACCACATGGGGGGACATGAAGGATCAACTTAGGGCTAGATATATTTTCACCTCCTACTGGGATCGCCATAGCCCAAGGAACCCTTCAACTCCTCCATCCCCACCCGGCCAACCCAAGACCCCAATCACCCAACCCCCACCGCTTCCCACCTCTCCCACCACTATATCTACAACCTACCTCCAAGTCCTCACCACAACCATAGCTCCACAAGCCCAAGTGGACTCCGTGTCCACCCCTCCACCGAGGCCCATGAAGGCCACCACCCCCCAACCGAAAACCCCTCACCAAACCCATACCCCACAAGCCCCCTTGGTCTCCACCACTACCCCTCCATCGTCCCCCATAAGAGACACACCTCCCAAGACCATCCAAGCCAAGACTCCTCACCCAGCCCATCTCCCACTCCCTACCCCAACTCTACCATTTCCTAGACCCCCACTACTTTCCCTCCCCATCCTAGCACAAGTCGCTCGTTACCTACCACCCCGGGTGCACCATGTGCCTCCCATCATCACCCCACCTATAAAGGACCTTCTCACCTCCTTGGTAGAGGAACCCATGATCCCCACACCTGACCCTATAGTGGTAAACACCGCGGATCCACTCCCCACCTTGGAAGAAACTCATGCCCAAACTGAGGAAGAAACCTCACCTTTTACGACATCCCCTCTAATTTGGAGTGAACTTATCATAAGTGGGCCCTTGGTTAGATGGATAGAGGAGAACCCGGCTCACCCTATACTGCCCCATGCCTACCCTCCTATGGAGCAACACCTCCCCATAGTGCCCTTCAACTCCTATCGCACCACCATCCAATCATACTACCAAGTGGAGACTTTGGAGGATCTCATTAAGGGCTTAGCGTGGCAAATGAAGTTGACCGGCATGTTGACCACATTGGCCAACCAACCTAGGAGCCTTGACCTCCTACACCTATGTGTTGGGTCTATCACCTCAGTTTACACTATGGGTTGCTACACTATCTACCTCCTGTTATTCCTCCCCATACCCGATGAGCCCGACCATATCCTCAAATTGGAGTTCCTTATATCGGGTAGAAAGCCAAACCATCCCCTCATGGCCGACCCACCCACCAAAGACTCTGGCCCAAATGTTTCATGGGAGAAGAATGACCCACCCTTTTTTGAGGCCCTAGAAGACATGGAGTCCCCCTCTCTAGGTGACCCCTTCCATGATCCCTTTGACCCCTTCCTTTGGTAGCTTGGGTACCCATGTGACCCACCCGCATCACCCACCACCCACCCTTTCCTACTTACACCCACCATGTTGGGCCAAACCCACCTCAACCATCACCCAGGTTACACCATAGGAACCATGACCATAGGCAACACTGCCTAGAGATCAAGGAAGTGCCCCACCATATATCCACCTTCCTAGATCCCTTAGACCCTTTAACATGGAAGTTCAAAGGTCGTCCCACACCTATGCACATGGAAGTCACCTTTGGGGTAAGCATGCATGTGTCTAGGCTTATCACACCACTTGGCATGAACACTATGTTTGGTCTTTTTTTTTTTTGGGAAAAACATCTAATGAAAATAAAGGGAGAGTGCACCCCTTTCCAGAGGAAAGGAATGTTCCCACTCCACCTTCGTATCACTAGATGCGATTTTTATTGCTTAAAAGAATGTATGAAAGTTCAGGGGGGGAAGTGCCACTTAAGTACATAAGGAAAAGAAGAGAAAATAGGCTATATCTGAACGGTGTTGAGTGTATCAAAGAAAGAAAAAAACTATGTCTATATATGTCAAGTGCGAATGTTGGGGATGCAAGAAACATCGGCGGTGATATAACCTCTCGCCATGAGTGGGAGCTTCCTTGCCGATGTGAATACAATATTATGACCCATGAGGACTGCATAGTTTGCCAAAGCATCCGCTACCTGATTAGTCTCTCTATAAGTGTGAATAATGGGACAATGCAAAGTGCTGATAGCATCATGTAGCTTATTCCACCAAGGGAGAAGCGACCAAGGAGAATTTCTTTTCTCTTTGAGCAACTCAATCAGAGATTTCAAATCTGTGTATATGAAGGAAATGGGAATGTTATGTAGCTGAGCCAGTCTAAGACCATCGAGAAGGGCTCATCCTTCTGCCACCATATTAGATCCATTTCCATAGAAATAAGAGAAGCCCAATAGCATTTTCCCATGAGGATCTCTGAAACAACCACCTCCCCCTGAAGGACCGGGATTGCCTTTGCTGGCACCATCCACATTAAGGGAGAATAGGGACTTCGGGGCATGCCATCAGACAGTAAAGCAAGAGAGGATCTTATGTTTTATAGTAATGCCCAAGGAATGAAGAGCTTGACTGAACATGACACCATCACTGTGTTTAAAGGAAATTTGTTGCATGACTTTGGTAATGTCCTCAAGAATTTGATCAGCAATGCGAGAGAAGTTAATTCTGGTACCTTCAAACCTGTTGCAACATCTATTTCTCCACACTTCCCATAAGATCAGCATGACCACTAACAGAGAAATAAAGCCTTGCGGACTGTGCAGAGTTGTCCTATTAAGAATATACCGTAACCGACTGTTTATGTTTCTTATTTCCAAATATGAGTTATCTAATATATGACCAAATTTATTCCATAGGTGAGAAGCCATTTCTCTATAAAGGAATAAGTGATCCAGATCTTCAATTGCATGTGAAAGGGGGCAACAGTTATAGCAAGAAACTAAGTAGACTCCACTTTTTTGAACCTGGCTGTCAGTTGGCACTGCATGATTAAGGACCTTCCAGTAAAATAAAGAAGCCCGGGGAGGAAATCTTCTATGCCACAGTTTGATGACAGGATTATCATTGGTTTGCCCTCTGATGTGGTTGTATGTGGATTTGGTGTCAAAGTTTCCAGATTTAGTAAAAGACCATATGGAAATATCTTATTCATCCTGTAGAGTAAATCTACTTATCTCAGATCGAAAATTGTTATCTTCAATAGCCTGCCATACTGGATGTTGACAATCTATCAAGGCATCTTGAACCGAACAATCTTCAGTCATGTGTATGTTTTGGAAAGAAGGGTGTTCTGACAATGGCTTCTCAGTGTACCAAACATCTTTGAGAAAATTGGTGTTAGCACCATTATTAACAATTTCCTCATTCTTGTCATCAGAACAGAACAGGCTTTATCAAAATCTCAAGCTTTGATACCAGCTGGGAAAGGGATTTTGCAATATGAAATGTGCTGGCCTTGGATGTATTTGCTTCTAGTAAAGTTTGCCCATAAGGAATTGCTGTGTAAAGATAACAATAACTGCTTGACATAAAAACAAAGTTGGATGTCCCCTAATCTGCGGATGCCCAGACCACCTGTAGATGTAGGGTGACATATTGTGTCCCAAGAAACCTAGTGCTTCATGTGTGTTGTTTCTAGCCCTTGCCATAGGTAGTTAGCACAGGTTTTCTCCACTAGTTTGTGAATTGTGTATCGGATGGCAGTAGCACTTGCAGAGTATATAGGAATAGAGGATAGCACTAACCTGATAAGAGTAACCCTACCAGCCTGTGACAAAAATTTACTTTGCCATCCAGTAAGTTTTGCATTGACTTTATCCAATATGTATTTGAAATGGGGAATTTTGGTTCTGCCTTTGAAAAGAGGAATCCCCAAATATTTAATGCTCCCAGTTCTCTGTTGGAAACCAGTTAATTGACAGAGCCGGTCAACAGCATGAGTTCGCATTCCCTTAGATGCCATGAGTGAACTTTTGTATGAATTGATCCGTTGTCCAGTAGACTCTTCGTACCTTTTCAGAAATTTAAGCAAACATTTGATAGAAGGGAGACCACCATTTATGAATATAATTGAATCATCAGCATATAAAATATGAGATATGGACAACACACCACGGGGGAGGTGATAATACTTGCATTGACCAGAGCTAAATAGGTGACTAAGGCCTCGGCTGAGAACTTCCTCTACTAACACAAATAGAGCAGGAGCTAATGGATCACCTTGCCTCACTCCCCTGGAGGATTTAAAATAGCCATGTATTTGACCATTGAAGGCAATTGAGAACCAACAGTTCATTAGGAGCTGAGTGATGAGGGAAGTGAATCTATTTGAAAACCCATATTTTCTCATAACGTTGAGGATGAAGTCCCATTCAATACGATCATAGGCTTTAGCCATATCAAGTTTGATCAAAACATTGTGGCCTCGGATAGGTCTATCAATGTCCATGAAAAGCTCTTTAGCTAGCAAAAAATTATCAGTGATAGCTCTACCTCTTATAAATCCACTTTGTTGTTCAGATATTATTGAAGGAAGAATGTGGCTCAAGCGGTCAAAGATGACTTTAGATGCAATTTTATATACAAAGTTGCAAAGGCTGATGGGCCTGAAATCCGCAAAGGAGGTGAGTTGCTTTACCTTTGGGATCAAACACAGAATGCTGGAAGTAATACCTTTTGGAAGGCCCCAACCTTGAAAGAAGCTCTGAATGACATGAGTAACATCTTGCCCAACAATATCCCAACAGTGAGTGAAAAAGCTGCCAGTGAATCCATCTGGGCCAGGGGAACTATTATCAGATAGAGAAAAAACACTGCTTTTAATTTCCTGTGAAGAAGGTGTAGCACATAGAGCCTCATTCTATTCTTCAGTGATCAGATTGGGGATTACAGTTAAAAGTTGATCATCAATGCTGTGAGTTTCAGATGATAACTATTTTTTGAAATAGTCCACTGCACCATTCAATAATACAGCTTGGTCCTCCTCCCAGATGTCATTAATTTTCAGCATGTGAATGTAATTTCTCTGCCTCCTTATCTTTGTGTAATGATGAAAAAATTTTGTATTACGGTCTCCACATTTGATCCATTGAATCCGAGATTTCTGAAACCAAAATATTTCTTCTCGATGAAGGGCTAAAGTCACCTGAGCGTTAGCTTTTTGGAGGTTCTCTCGATTCTGCATAGTAGTATTTTCATCAAAAAAAATTTGAGCCTGTATCATGTGAGCTTCTGCTTTGTCTTTAGCTGAGTGTATGTTAGGTCTATTCATTCACATCACCCACATGCAAAGTAAGAAACATGAGTGGTCCATATTTGGGTGTAATGGTCCTCCATCATTTGTCATTAGTTTTATACATGTTAGGGGCATGCACGGATGTCCGGATCCCCTGGCATTTGCTACCACCATCTATGATAGATTCACCTATAGATGCCCCGGTCCTCCAACCTTTGCTATAAAGTCCATGCATGATAGGGCCACCTTTGGCTATCCTGGACCAGCTAGGCCCATCACAGTCTTCATAGCATCAAAGTATAATTGGTCTACATATGGTTGTCCTGGTCCACCTTTTCATCCAACACATTTCACCCCCACACCGCATCATAGTGCATGGCATGAGCGTCTAAGCAAGCACCAAGCAACGACGGTGAGATTTACAAAAGACGGGCAAAAGCTCGTGAACGCCACATGGTACTCCAAGAAGGCAAAATTGGTGATAATGATATTGGAGTGGCTCTACCTTTGGGTCACATCCAAATCAAGGGCTCAAAGACTTAGACCTTCCCAAGTTCTGAGTGGCTTTGGCAACCCGACATACGGGTTGACTTACTGATGGGTTTTGGGATTCACCCCACTTCCCACGTGGCAGACCCAACATCCTATATGGGCACCGCGGTGGATCCTAGTGAGTGCCTTGATCCTATACCCTCCTTTGAGCAGGACACTATCGGAGTGCCACCACAAATCAGCTTGAGATCCTAACGTGAGCACACAGAGGCAATACTGGGCAAGCAAGGTACCATCTCGGCAAGACGGTGTGTCCGAGCCGCCTTGAGAAGCTAAAGCGATGTCCCCTGGCTATAGACGCGGGGTTGAGTTCGGAGATCGTGGCTCGCCCGGAGCTGCTTTGGGGGACCACTTCCCCGGTGGACCCATACTCGATAGGGTCGAGTTTTCCCTATCCCGAGGGTTTGATGGGGACATCTCCTACCCTTCCACACTTTTTTCAGGCTCTTGATGATCGCCAACTGTGCTACATCTTGTTCGTGGCTTTATTTTGAGTCATATGATGTATTTTATTTTTTATTTGAGTCTTATCATGTAATTTTCCTTTTATTTGAGTCAAGTACCTAGGTTAGTGAGTCATTTACCTAGGTTATGTGTCTAATGGGCCCAATTCAGTGGGCTAGGCCCAGGGGCGCCCTCCCTTGGACTGCTTTGGTCATTAGTTGTTTAGTCAGGGTCAATTTGGTCCTAGGAAAAGTATGGAGTCTATAAATAGCCCCCTCCCCTCTCTCATTTGTAACCTTTGATGATCAATGAAATTAGAAATCTCCTTGGAATTTTATCTCCCCTCCCTCTCTTGAAATTTCTCTCTCTCTCTCTCTCTCTCTCTCATATCTCTCTCTCTAAGGGGGTCACCCCCATTCTCTCCCCTCCCCTCATTCAAGAGCCTTCCCAACGTCCCACAACACCTCATTACTCCCCCCTAGTCCCATGATAGAATCCACCACGCTCCAAGCCACCCTCCAACCACCAACCACCCACTCCCCTTCTCCAAGTACCTCTTTCATTCCCCAAGGGAGAATTCCCCACTCCCCAAGCACCCCTTCCCTTCCCCAACACAACCCTTCCCCTCATTAGGACCCCCATTAACAACCCCATTAAGCCACATTCCAACCTTGAGAGAGATCTCTCCTGCCCTCTCTCCTTCCCAACCCAAATTCACAGCTCTCCCTCCCTCCACCTGCTAGACCCCCTTCCAGCCCCCATTCTCCCCCTCCTACACCTTGGTTTACCCTCTCCCAGACCCCCTCACAACTAGGGGTTGCCCCCACACCCATCCACCCCATTTCCCATCCCATCTACCCCATTTCCCATCACCTATCACCACCCTGTTCATCCCAGTTCACAGGCAGCAGTCAAGGGTCGAGTTACAGAGGCTGCCACATCTTCACCGCACATCTTTAGGTGGTGTGCCTTATCCTGCTAGAAAGCTTGGCGAGGCTGCTTCGTAGGTGAGATGGTCTCGTCATCGTTAGACTTCGGAGCTGCTCGGAGGAGTCATCTTCATCAGACTGCGCATTTCCTCCCAGGCAGACAGCCAACATCAACTTTTAGAAGCTTCCATGACCAGCACCCTGGGCTTCTTGAGGCACCATTTGGATGAGGGCTTCTCCTGCAAGTCCCCTGCCATCTCCAAGAAGCAGAACGATTTTTGGAGCTCGGAGTCAATAATTCCAATTTTTCTCCCCGAGGTGCGCAAGGTCAACTCCCCAGAACCTGGTCCGACCTCCTTCCACTTATCTAGTCATCGTGGTCAGCTCCGGCTTCCAACGATGGTCCCATCAGTCTCCGTTCGAAGATGCCTCGACCACAATCGCAGAGGTTCTACTCCCGCATCAATCAGACCCCGGGGGTGCTCATGGTTCCTTCGTCTTCCAGCAGTAGCAATCTGAGAGTGACCAGAGCCAGAGCGGTCCTGCCTTATTCCAGACCCTGCCCGACCCAGCGACATCGTCAAGAAATTCCAGGAAAATTCAGGCGTCCTCCTGGGTTAACTCAGAAAGTTTCGACACTGGTATCGACCTCTTTTGAGTTCGGCAGAGCCCATGGCGGCGCTGCCATCGACTATCTATCAAGCTGTTCCTGAAGCTGGCAGAACCGGGGAGCTCGACAATTCGGTTTCTAACTTAGCTTCCCCACCCCGCCTGGCCGGCTTACAGCCCCTCCCTACGCGGAGTTAGTGTTTGAGTGTAATCCTACAGTCCCCCACCTCTAGTCCCCCACTTGCAAGGGGCGTAGTGAATGTAAATTATTAATTCAGGTTGAAGCTTCATCGGCGTGGCGTGCGGGTAAGCCCACGCTTCCTCGCTCGCACATCGTCTCCGACCGAGATTGGCATCTTCTTGCCGATCAGGTGAGCTTCTGGTCACTAAAATTTGCTAGCATTCCTTGCTTAATTAGTATTGCTTCTTAGCTCTGTCGGTGGTGAGGGAGTGCCCGTTCCAACTTTCCATACATCGAGTGACCACCGCGGAGCGCGGCGAGAGCAACCCCTTACATGCCACACCCTCGGCATGCTGGTCACCCTCAGAATTGGGCATCCCAGGCCCTTAGGGGTCCATCCTAAGCTAGCCTTACCCCGGAACATCAATGTCCAACCTCGGACCCTCTCCACTATCACCGGTTGGCCTACGGGCAATTGTGTGCGCTACGCGAGTGAGCTCGCCCGAGTGAGTCTGCTGTCAAAGTTGCTTGCTTGCGATTGTAGGTCCAAGGGCATCGGTCTTGTGGCTATCACCCCCAAAGTGGTGTCACATCATATGGTGTTTGCAGGCTTCCACGGGTGAATGACGACTTCCCCGTCACATAAATAGAGAAGGTGGTACGTGGCAGTGAAATCAGATTTCTGCCTCTACACTTCTTGGCATCGTCTGTGGGAATTACGAGTGAAAAAGCCATGGCACCTCGTGGGAGTCTTCGCAATGCCAGCAACCGGGGGTGCGGTTCTCATCAGGGAGCCAACTCCCAGTGTGGATCGCAAGAAGCATCTTCTGCTCATCCACACCAAGAAGTCATGCCAGGCAATCTCGCTGAGATATGCCAACAAATTGAGGCCTTGACGGGGCTATGTCAGGACCTCTTGAACCGACGAGCGGACCCCCAACTCCATCTGAACGTCGTCAGAATGAGGGGGCTCGGATCGTGGCGAATTCCCACCAAGTGCAGGAAGCCTCCCATGTCTCTGTCCCAAGAACACAACTGTCGCGCAGCTCACCCGCACCAAGGGTGCGCAACCCTCTACATTCCAACCCGAAGATGGATCGATGGCTCCAGCCCATCGACAAAATTGAGGACAAGGTCTGCTACCTAGATGATTTCCTCCTTGCCATAAAGATTTCGGGACTCATCGTCGACAACCAAGACTTCCACGCTCCCTTTTCCAGGGACATCATGGAAGCCCCCATTCCGCCCAAGCTATAGGTGCCATAATTCACCCCATACGACGGCACCACATGTTGGATATATGTTGTTTTAAATATTGGATATATATTGTTTTGATGATGTCTGAATTTGATTCAACTATGCTTTAGCATGCATGATAAATGTTGATCATGAATCTCCATGCTATGCTCATCATGAAATAACTCTCTTGTATAAACACTCAGCGAAGTTGGCTTAGAACAATAGATCAGAAGCAACATTAGCAACGACAGATCAGAAGCAACATTAGCCAAGGCAACATGCCTCAACCTTAGAACACCATGTCTTAGCCTTAGAAGATACATTGGGATTGCAGTAAGAAGCCTTGACTTTGCAAGTGTTCTTTCGAAGGAACAAAAAGTCTTTCAAGGTAGAAAAAGAAACTCAAGATGCGAAGGCATAGAAATCAAGGTAGGTGATTAAATTGATGGGTTGCATAGAAACCAAGAATAGGTTGGCAAAACAAAGGGAAATCAAATTGAGCAGAATTCAAATAAGAAGTGTAACTTCTTAAAGGACAGGTCGACTATACCAGAAGAGCTGCTAAGACCTCTTAGATGAATTGCCCCAACCTCATCAGCATGCTGCATTGACCTCATCACTTCTAGAAAACTTCCAGACACACAGTCGGTGTTGACAGTGTCGACCTCAGCCTCTCAGAGTGTTGACCTCAGACCCTCAAAGCAAACAGTCCATCGACTGATCCTCATGGCTGCCTCGACCTCGTCATCAGGCGTGTCGACACCTTCAAGCTTCCAAGCCAAAAGAGTCGACTCTGAGTGTCGACCGCTTTTCGCGAACGCTCTGTTGTGCCACATAGTGTCGACAACTTTTCACGACCAGCTCTCTGGGAAATAGCCAGTGCAAGCAGTGTCGACCTCACTGTTACAGGAGGTCACCTTCAGGCTCTTCCAGAAACCATTGTAATCACCCATTTTCAAGGAAGTGTCAACCTCACCTCTACAAGAGGTCGACCTCACGCTCCTTCCAGAAGCTATTCGGAATGGACTTTTTCAAAGCAGTGTCGACATGGTCTCTTAGCAGGTCGACCTCATTAAAGGGTAAACTCTAAAGTCTTTTGATAGATCTGTCTTTTGGAAAGCCATACTAAGAGCATTAATAGCAGGCGCAAACCTCCAAAAACACCTCTTTTGAGGTTAGGAAGAGGTTCCCAAGTCAGAGGTCTGCCATCTCCTTATGACACCTTATAACATCTTTTTAAAGAGGACCATGTCAGGGAACAAATCTTGAAAGTCCCTTATGTCCTAGGAAAGGACTGGGCAGGTGGTTTGCATTTCTCCATACACTAGACAAAGCCATTCCCTCTAACTCAAGATGTCACAAGGGATGTCCTTCCCTACCAGTCCAGCCCATGAAGTTTAAGATGTTGCAGACACACCAGTTCTCAGCCTGAGAACCAGCTCACAGTCAAACTTCTACAGAATATTCTACTCCAGCTACGAAAGATTTTTTGGAGGGAAAATAGATTTATCTGCTGCTCCCTTATGACTGAAGGATCAAGTCAAAGATTGCTGAAAGAAGATCAGTGGTCAAAACATTTCAAATTTGAAATAGTCCTATTACAAATTTTCTTGGAGGGAAACTTTCCCACTGGCCCTCCTATATATAGACTTGAAGCTTCTAATGGAGAAGCTGCTGCAACTGCTTTCTTAAGAGAAGAAGCCCTCATCCTCCCTGTGCCTTCAATAGAAACCTGTGAAGAAGGAGAGAAAGGAGTGTGGAGAGTAGCCCAGCCCTGGTTCAAGCCAAAACCAGTGGTGTGAAAAGAAGGAGAATCTGAAAGGAGTACAACCCCTCCTTGTAGCCGGCCTGAGTTTGATAGAGCTTCGAGCCTTCGATATGAAGCCATCGTCGCCTTCTCATTGTGTTGATCTTTATGTTTTTATTTCTGTATTTGTAATCTTTAAACTGTCGGGGTCCGGTGCTCTTGTGAGAGACCGGAAGTGTGGGTGCTGCACTTGCAGCTTGTTGTTTTGTTTTGTGTGTATTTATGCGTGTGTTGCAGATCTCACCCTTGTGGGGGGGGGGGGGTGGAGGATTCATCCTCGTGTGTGGGTGGAGGACTTCGTCCTCGTGTGGAGAAAGCCTCATCGGATTTGGTGAGGGGTGGACGTTGGTCTGCAGGTTTGCAGACTGAACCACCTTAAAAACTCCTTGTGCAATGGGGTGTGTCTTGTGTAATTGATCCATTTCTTCTTTCCCCCATTCATAGGACGGGCAGCATAAAGGGTTTGTTCTTGAACAGTTTTATCAACATTGACTTATGCATTTGTAGTTACTTTTCCAATACACTCTATTGCACTGTCTTCACTCATGCAGTTCATTCATCTGGTTGGAATTTCGTGAGATCTCTGCAGACAAGTGCAGCAAATCTCCCTTGGCTCTGAACTTGCTTTGAAGGAGTGTTGACCTCACTATATAGTGGTGTCAACCTCGGCTATCAATGCATTGTTCTTTGCTGACTCCACTTGAGCTATTCCCTTGTGTTCCGCTGTTCATTATGCCTAAACAGTCCATTTATTTTATAAGCAGTCGGTTCTATTTTATGTAGCTAAGATTTTATTTAGGCCAAAGTTTTTGGTAGGATCTATTCAACCCCCCCTTCTAGATCCGTTGCACCCAAGGTACCCAACAATTGGTATCAGAGTGGGTCTCTGATAGATCAGATTTAACCTTCTACAAAGAGGATCCTGCAGCACTGGTGCTTCTATCGTCATGGGTTGTAACTCAGATTTGATTCCCATGGTTCATCCACCGATGTTTGATAGTTTAGATTTTTCTACCTGGCTAGGCATTATGTGCACTTTTGTAAATACAGGAAATCCAAACCTATGGAACATCATTTCCAAAGGTCCACACAAACTGCCCAAAAATATGTCTAGATAGACAGACCATCATAGGATAAAGAACAATGAAAATCTTAGAGCTCTAAACATCTTGCAAGATACTATTGATCACAACATCTTTCCATTTGTGTCTTCCTCCAAGTCTGCGAAGGAACTTTGGGATAAACTAGTTGCTATCCAAAAAAAGGAAAAACAACACAAGTGTCTCATGGGTGATAGCTTGCAAAGCCACGAAGAGACTGCTGATGAGGAGGTAAACTTTTTGTTTGAAAACTTCTCTATAGATGATTGGCAAGATGCTTATGCTGACCTGCTTGAGAGATATGAAAAATATTGAAAACAAAAGAAATCTTTAAAAAGAAAGTTGAATGCTTCAGTTCACACTGATTCTGATGATGAAAGCTTGAAGGCTTTGAACTCTGAAAATAAAAATCTCAGGAATCAAATTGAAGAAGCTAGAGAGAAACTCAATAAACTTGAGGAACTAAATGAATCCATTTCCCTCGATGTTAACGCGCACAAGGAATTAACTGCCTCTATTAGAAATGAAAATGCAGAACTTCATAAAAGCATTGAAAATTCTGAAACCCAAAACAAAAAACTTATAAGAGAAACTAAAAATTCATGTTCTGTTAATCCTACATGCAAAACATGTTCATTTCTAAAAAAGATAAATGAAGGTCTCCATTCTGTTATTGAGTGGCAAGAAAAGCTAATTTATTCGTTGAAAGAAGAAATCAGACATATGTTATCGAAGGTTTTAGACCTTGAACAAGCTGAAGAAGAATTGAATGACAAACTGAATTCCATGCCCCAGGATAAAAAACTTGTAAAAGAAAATGAAAATTTGAATGAACAAAACAAGGTGCTGTGTGAGAAGCTGGCTGCCTTCGAAAAAGTCAAGGAAGTTGCTAGTGATGGTTCTAATAAGATGCACGCCTTAGAACAAGAAATATAAAATCTTAAAACTCTGAACGCCATGCTCAATGAGCAATTGGCTGCATGTGAGGAGGACTTGGCTAGTTCTGAACTGCACATCTCCTCGTTGGAACATGATGTCAAAGACTTAAATGACTCCCTGTCAAAGTTTTTGCAGGGTAAAAAAATTTTGGACAAGATTCTTGGGACTAAGGTCAATTTTCAAAGAGAGCGTTTATGCTATAACCCGTAAACAAAAAATCCTTCGGAAGCAAAGTGTACACCTCTTTCGTCACTGGCTCAAATGAAGCCAGCACGTACCTTGTGTGGTGTAGCACCACGAAACACACACACACACACACACACACACACACACACACACACACACACACACACACACACACACACACATATATATATATATATATATATATATATATATATATATATATATATATATATATATATATATATATATATATATATATATATATATATATAATAAGAAATTGTTTTTTCACTAAACTAATTAAACCTTTACAAATTTAAATAAGCAGGCCAAATGAGGAAATGCATAACCCATGTCCTTAAACCCACACATATAGAAGAACCATTAATTAATTGTTCCGTACAACGCCTTAGCCCACGTATAAGACGAGGGCCTTAACCCATACACTTAAAAGAAACCCAACCCAGAGAATATATATATACATCCATAACAACTTTGAAAACCCATATAGGGCTTTTAAAGCCACGTACGTAATATGGACCTTAACAATAAAAGCCCAAATGTGGACATCCTTTCATTAGAATCCAAGTCCAGCCCATCCTCCTTCGAGTTACCTCCATTGAATGTCAACCCACGCAAGAACACACACTGCATGGCGGTAGACTTTAGGGTTTTTCCAACTTAAACTAAAGCAAGTGGCGGTCAGAAAGGTAGGCGATTCATGAACCAGAGTAACGCACATAATTTCTTTTAAGAACCCTTCCCTTGTATGGCCATCAAACCATCCAGAATCCCTCAACTCTATAAAAACCATCCACCATCGAAGCAGCAAAAACCTGTCGATACCGCTGCTGCTAGAAAGGTTGGGGCCTCCTCATGTGCTGACGACGTTCTTCCACCCGTGGCTGTTGTGTCTTCCCATCAAGAAACCCCCCTTTGAAGTTGTTCATCTTCCGTGGCACATGAAGGGGTCTCCTTCCTGGGCGCTGCGTCTTTCTTCCTCGTCATCCCCGGCTTCCTGTACCTCGTTAGTCACTTCAAAAAAAAAGGTAGGTGTTCTCTCTCCAAGTCACATTGTTAAGCAATTAAACCCTGCATGATCTCCCGTGACTCGTGTGTTCACGTAACATGTTCATATTTGTTAGTTTTACGTTGTTCCCTTTTACGTAAAGATTAACACATGATTTAAAATTTTATAATCATGAACCCATATATCTAAAATTCTAGATAAATATATTTTTGAGAACCTCACATTATTCTTATAATTTGTATATATTTAGATGCATAAAAAGATTAAAAATTGAAAAGTGACCATGTTCACGGGGTTAACACCCGTATCATCTTTGAGAATTTTTATCTTTTAAACCAGATAGAATTAAATTATAAAATTTCATTGTTAAGCATCCTAGATTTTTATCTTAATTATCATATAGTTAGTTTTGTTAAATTCTCACCAAATAAAAAGTGATACTATTCACCTTAATATAATATTTAAAGAAATAACGTCAAACATTATTTTCTTTTAAAATCTTTCTCTCAAACCCGTAAAACCCTTATTAGTGTATATGTCCTATAATTGTCACCTCTCTTCTTTGATCATTTAAAATCCCATCTTTCTCCTCTACTCTTTCAATACGTATATATATATATATATATATATATATAGATATAATCATATGCGCCCTTTTAAAGAGATGCTAATTTTTGAAATTATTAAATTAAATAGAAGTAGAATATGAATGGACATCTTTTTAAAAAGATGTTATTTTTTTGAAATAATAAATTCAATAGAAATTGACGTCGGTTCAAAGAGACATGAATTCTTCCCTCGAACGTTTTATCGTGCTTTGACCCATACCGCGGGTCTTTTGGCACTCCTGTCTCACAGCCGAGATGAAGTCCCTGTTTCACGAGGTTTCACGATTACACACTATTTCTTGGAGATTGAAAGACCCTCCGCCGGATATTCCTTCCGTCGGACTGGAATTTCTCTCTCTAAGGCCTCCGTAAGTCTCCGCTAGCCTTGGATTATCTCAAGATAGTCGAGCAGGTTGTACCCTCAAAACCCCGAAAATCATGTTTGTCGTGTCACTCTAAAGAAACATGACGCCCCAACCATCATGGATCACCCCGATGGGTCACCGTGAGAAGTCTAGTTTTTGTCTGTAATTGACGACCTGATAGTTGACGCCAATTAGAATTAGCGTCTATAATACTGACGCCAACTCCGTTCGTGCCAACTATTACTGATAATTAGCGTCCATATGGTAGTTGCTATTTCTTAAATTCGCGGCGACTGTATAGATGCCATTCAACCCAGTTTTCATGAATACTCGGATTTTCATGAGAGATTTACTGACATGCTATCCCTACATGTTCTTAGTCCTTAAACTCCGTTATATCGTGGATCTTTCCGTTTATCATCCACATTTGTTATGAGATCTTATTCCTTTCAGAAAATTCCTTGTCAATATTTCAAGAACATAACCCTTTGACTTTATGTTGGCCACATCTGATTCTGAAATATTTAAGAGCTATGGGTCCGCAACTATCAATGTCAGGTAGGACGGAAGTCCATTCTGTAAACCATGGGAATTCTGGATGTGGCATTGCACCAAAGTCTGATATTATGTTATTGTGTTATTCTGTAAATTTTCTTATATATTCTGGAAATTCTAATGTTCTGTTATTTTATTATTCTAATAATTTAGATATTCTGCTTGACTAATTATTTCTGCTTATCATTATTGAAATTTTGATATATTCTGGCCAATTCTGTAAAGTTATGTTCGTTTGAAGCATCTGCCTTTGCTTTCATACGACGATATTGTCCTTGGTTCTGCGTGGGAATTATTCCCTTTTCTCTTTAGCTTATATCTGCCCTTGGCTTTTAATGTTCGATAATGATTACCTTTCTGCTAAATCTAGTATCATGTTATATCATTCATACATTACATGCTCATGGACATGATTAATTGGCTAATCACTTATATCCTACTTGGTGAGAGATGTAATTCCTACTAAGCTTTTTGCTCACCAGCCTATTTTAACATTTTTCAGGTAATAATGCCGAAGACAATCAACCAGACGAGCAAGGGCAAGAGTGATTAGTGCTATGGAGAATCGAGTCGGTGTCTTTTATTTTATTGAGTCTTGTCCTGTCACTTGAGTCTTTTTCCTTTTATCAGGTGTAGTGTTGAGTCTTTTCTTTTCCTTATATAAGTTAAGTCAATATGTAATATTCACTTTCTGATATTAATAAGATTTATATTTTGTCAATATTATCTAGCCGTGTGTTCATGTCTTATGATTGCTTTGATTATTTATGACTGTTCGCTGCCACGTTCCGAGCAATGCGTTCCGCTGCTATCGGTTCGGGGCGTGATAGAAGTCATATCAGAGCCTAGGTATATTAAACCCTAGGTCTTGACTATAGGTCGCCATAAGTTCTAGGTTCAATCCTATTATTACCCGGTGAGATTCGGTAGAACTTTGGGTTAAGTGCTAAAATATATATATACTAACTATATTAATAATATCGGCTTATAAAAAAATGGCTTAGCAACCTTCATGGAAATAAATGGTAAATCTTATGTTAATTTGTCTTGTATCTTGTAGAGCTAGATAGCTAGCAATGGCTGCTGAGTGTGCACAATGGTAGGAGATGCAAAGGATAGTTCAAGGCTTGACCCAAGCTCTTCAACGAGTAGCCGAGGGTGGAGCAAATCGTGGAGCTGGAGAATTACATTGCGAGTTTCGGAGCCTCAATCCCCCTAGGTTTAGTGGGACCCTTGATCCTGATGTGGCGGAAGATTGGACTAAGGAGATGGAGAGAATCTTTCGAGTAATGCAATGCTCGGACCAAGATAAGGTCCTTTTAGCAACATTCCAATTAGAGAGAAATGTAAGGGCTTGGTGAGAGTCTGTAGAAGCAACCTTGCCAAATGACCAGGTAGCATGGGTAGAATTCTAAGAGCACTTTAATGAGAAGTATTTCTCGGAGAGAGTTCGGGAGAGAAAGGCGGGAGAATTTGCCTCACTTAAGCAAAGAAGTATGTCCATAGCAGAATATGAAGCATAGTTTTCTAGATTGTCTCGATATGTACCTCATTTAATATCGACGGATAAGATGAAGGCCAAGCGATTTTTGAATGGATTAAGATTGCAATATATTCCCCAATTGGCACCGATGAATATTCAATCATATGCCGAGATGGTTAAAAGAGCTCAGTTATTGGAGGATGCCATAGAATTATCCGACAAAGTTAAGGCGAGAATGGAAAAGAGGAAGTTAGGAAACGGCAACAAGAGGCCTAACGTTGAGGATGGTGTTCCAAATGGCAAAAGGCAAAAGGAAGAGAAGTGCAAGCATTGTGGGAATGAAGGTCATTGATCTGAGAAGTGTCGCTGGAAGAACGGATCATGTTTCCATTGTGGAAGCCAAGAACATAAGGTATCCGAGTGTCCCCTTCCTAAAGATCAACCTCAGCAGGCAAAGGATCGTAATAAAGAGCGACGTCAAGGACAATTGCAAGCAATGAGACGAGTCGAACATGCTGACATCGAAGTAGCAAGAGGTACCCCTTAACCTTAGCTTAGCTTTCTTTCCTTAGATTGTAGATTGCTTTGCAAGCATGCTTATATGATCTTGTTGGTGTTTAAGGAATAGGGCTAGATACCACACTATTACTTTGGAGATGAATTGCATGTGAATTTGGGGACCAAATTCTTTTAAGTGGGGGAGGGTGTAGCATCCCGAAACATAAATATATATATATATATATATATATATATATATATATATATGTACATATATATAAAATAAGAATTTATGTTTTCACTAAACCCATTAAACCTTTACAAATTTAAATAAGCAGGCCAAATGAGGAAATGCATAACCCATGTCCCTAAACCCACACATATGGAAGAACCATTAATTAATTGTTCCGTACAAAGCATTAGCCCACGTATAAGACAAGGGCGTTAACCCATACACTTAAAAGAAACCCAACCCAGAGAATATATATATAAATCCATAATAAATTTGAAAACCCATACATGGCTTTTAAAGCCACGTACGTAATATGGACCTTAACAATAAAAGCCCAAATGTGGACATCCTTTCATTAGAATCCAAGTCCAGCCCATCCTCCTTCGAGTTACCTCCATTGAATGTCAACCCACGCTCGAACACACACTACATGGCGGTAGACTTTAGGGTTTTTCCAACTCAAACTAAAGCAAGTGGCGGTCAGAAAGGCAGGTGATTCATGAACCAGAGTAACGCACAGAATTTCTTTTAAGAACCGTTCCCTTGTATGGCCATCGAACCCTCAAGAAACCCTCAACTCTATAAGAACCATCCACCATCGAAGCAGTAAAAACCTGCCGATACTGCTGCTGCTCGAAAGGTTGGGGCCTCCTCCTGTGCTGACGACGTTCTTCCACCCGTGGCTATTGTGTCTTCCCGTCAAGCAACCCCCTTTGAAGTTGTTCATCTTCCGTGGCACGTGAAGGGGTCTCCTTCCTGGGCGCTGCGTCTTTCTTCCTCGTCATCCCCGGCTTCCTGTACCTCGTTAATCACTTCAAAAAAAAAGTAGGTGTTCTCTCTCCAAGTCACATTGTTAAGCAATTAAATCCTGCATGATCTCCCGTGACTCGTGTGTTCACGTAACATGTTCATATTTTTTAGTTTTGCGTTGTTCCCTTTTACGTAAAGATTAACACATGATTTAAAATTTTATAATCATGAAGCCATATATCTAAAATTCTAGATAAATATATTTTTTAGATCCTCACATTTTTCTCTTAATTTTTATATATTTAGATGCATAAAAAAATTAAAATTGAAAAGTGACCATGTTCATGGGGTTAACACCCGTATCATCTTTGAGAATTTTTATCTTTTAAACCAGATAGAATTAAATTATAAATTTTCATGGTTAAGCATCTTAGATTTTTCTCTTAATTATCGTATAGTTAGTTTTGTTAAATTCTCACCAAATAAAAAGTGATACTATTCACCTTAATATAATATTTAAAGAAATAACGTCAAACGTTATTTTCTTTTAAAATTTTTCTGTCAAACCCGTAAAACCCTTATTAGTGTATATGCCCTATAATTGTCCCCTCTCTTCTTTAATGTTGGGTTCTGTGTGCCCCCTCGTTGTCTTTGACAATGGTTTTGATGATTCTAATATATTGTGTGTTTTATGCTTAATGACATCTTCGTGATAAACAAGTTAACATGATGATATCTTATTTTACAGGTAGAATTTCAATGCTCCTTCATGGATACATTTTTGATGTTGAATCATGCGTGCTGTGCATGAGACTGTTGGGTATTGGTTTAATAGTCTGTTGGTAAGATCATTTGATTACATTGGACTGCTAAGGCAGCTTTCAATTCTCCTTTGGATGGGTCGACCCCTGGCTATTTGAGCCACATGTATATATATCCTTGATGTCCTTGCATCGCCTTAAGATTCTCATGGATTTATACTCCTGGAAAGTGCAGGAACAAGTTTCCTACATTACTTTTGATTCCATGGAATTTGATGTTTGAATGGACTGTAATTTGTCTTAACTGAATTTTCCTTGCTCTGGATATGAATTTAGTTGAGCTGAACTCTGATCCTTGTTTTCTTGGACATGATGATTTTGAGAACCTTGAATGTGGTTGTTGACTATGACTGAACTTGATTGTCTTGATTTGGTCATGGAACCTATTGTGTGGCCATGCTTGAAGCTTCTCTTATGCATGTTAGACTATATGCTTTGTCATATGAATGGCCACCGTTAAAGGTTTTTGAACTGAAATTCATATATACTTTCACTTAACTTTGATTCAATCATAAATGAGTTTAGTGTATGAGAAGGACACTTGCCTTGTTTGAGATTGAAAGGATGCATTGAGTGGTTTACATGATATGGGTTGATTTGAGAATTCAAATTGCTAACCTTGAGATTGAGATTAATGAGAATTTGTACATGTGCAGGTTCTAGATGGAATTAATCTTCAAATCATGGTAATGGTGGTAAGGACACACTTGTAGGTTGATTTTAAAGTGGATGAAAAGCAATGGTTAAATCTGGAGAATACATGTTTATTGTAAGAATGGATGTTCAATTAGATATCAATCCGAATGGATTCAATCTATGAAGAAATCATGCTTCGTCATCTAAATCTGAGTTTTATGAACTCCATTGTTCAATCGTGATACATGTTTATGAAACGTGGTGCTTTCAGTTGATATTACTGATGTTTTTCTACTGTCAGCAAAAGTGTCGACCTCAGGGGTCGACACTTATTTTCAGAGCTTCTGTCTTGCGGTGTGTTAAGAATGCTGGCAGAAAGTGTCGACCTGTGAAGTCGACACTTTCACCAGGGTTCTGTTGTATTGCTAAAGATAGAACTCATGGAAAAAAGTGTCGACTTCGTAGGTCAACACTTTTAGGTAAGTATGATCATTTCTGTGAAACAGAATGTTCGTGAAAAAGCGTCGACCTCAAGAGTCGACACTATTCACCACAAATGTTATGTCTCTTCACAGGCCAGAACTCTTGGTGAAAAGTGTCGACCCCATAGGTCGACACTCGTATCTT
The DNA here is from genome assembly GCA_022559845.1 of Amorphophallus konjac. NCBI lineage: Eukaryota > Viridiplantae > Streptophyta > Magnoliopsida > Alismatales > Araceae > Amorphophallus > Amorphophallus konjac. The sequence continues at coordinate 283,020,262 of CM040126.1, read as the reverse complement.
GGTTTTGTTTTTATATATGTTTTGGCAGAACTCGTTGATACGAGTGTCGACCCTAGAGGTCGACACTTTTTCTGCTACGTCCGGATCGGGTTTGCCGATTTGGGTTCGAACTCCAATTTCTTAGGTCCGATTGGCTTGCCCTTTTACCCCATTACCCCTAGAATTTCTACCCTTGGTTGGGTGTGGTTTTGAGAGGGAATATGCATGGGGTTTATAGTCTTTTGTGCCTCTATTTGCTGCCCTATATGTATGATGCGAATTTAGGGTTTTATTTGAATCTCCTTTGGTTAAATCGTTCTTTCTTGTGTAGGAGGAAAAGAGAGGAGCTCAAGAGGATTTCAAGCCAGACCTGATCTCTTCCCGTCGAGATTTAGAGCTCCGTGATGAAGTGTTGAGTAGTGGACAACGGATCTAGAGGGGAGGGGTGAATAGATCTGCCCCTCTTTTCGCAATGTAACCCTCTATATAGCTAGATAAAATAAATTACAGCGGAATGTAACTAGCTTATCGAAGAACACTATGATTCACTTGGTAAGATGAGCAACTAATATATCGATTTAACCTAAGCATGCATCTAGAATGAAACAATCAGATAAGAAAACCACAACACACAAGATTTTAAGGTGCTTCAGACTGAATCCCCAGTCCTACGTCCACCCCTCACCAAATCCGGTGAGGCTCCACTAGTGCCACGCACTGAACCGTAAATCGGAAAGACCTCTGATTGCCTTCCTACTAACCACAGGTAGGGACGTCAACACCGCAGATTGGACAACTTCGATTGCCTTCTGACTAACCACCAGTAGGGACGATCTTCAGTTTCAATCGTTTGTATGAAATGAAAAAGAACAAATATGAAAACACTCAATCATCAAACAAGGTATAGAATATGCTCAAGAAGAAAAATCTTGTCTGAGATTGCTGAAGCTTGAGTCTGATTTTTTAATGGTAACTCCTTCCTTGTGACATGGTCTTCCTTGGATCACCTTGAGTTGATGAAGAAGATGAAGGATGCATATTTGATCTCCCTTGAGAATGAGCTTCTATGGATCACCTTGAGATGAGGAAGAGGATGATGGTTGCAGCTTTATCTTCACATGGCTTGGGGTTGATCCCCTCTTGAAGTAGCTTCAAACACTTGAGGATTTGATGAAGAACTTCTTCCCGGAGTACTGTTCACGGCTACAGTACTCGAACTCCTCTCCCTTGAACACACCCTTGTAGCCTCCCTTGAATCCCCTTGAAGCATTAGGGTTTCTAACCCCTCATGTGTTGGTTTTATAGACTTTGAATGGTCCTTGGACATCCCCCAGACCAGATCCACAATCCATGGGGGATTGGGTGACTTTGGGGTTAAATAAATGGGTAGAAAGACCTCTCCTCGAGCTTGAAACAAAAGTCAACAAAGGGGGCCTCGAGGCTGGCGGTCGACCGGAAGGCATGGGGCGGTCAACCGGAACCTGTAAAATCTCCATCTTTTCGGTTCTGGGAGAACCGGTCGACCGGAAAGGCAGGGGCGGTCGAACGAAACATGTAAATCCTGGAGTGTTTCGTTTCTGGAAGAACCGGTCGACCGGAAATGTAGGGGCAGTCGACCGAAACCTGTAAAACGTGGAATTCTTAGGCTCTGGCAAATCTGGTCGACCGGCCAAGGTGTGTTGGTCGACCGGAAAGACCTATACCTATAAAAATGAAGTGTTAGCCCAAAGAAACATGTCCATATGTCAAGATACTCATGTCCTTATCAATTCCATGTATTTTTGGGTTTGATTTGTGCATTAGATCATTTGAGCATTTCTAAATTTTGTCCCCGCGACCTGACCGTGCAGGTCGATCCGCGTGCGAGGGCGCAATCATTAAGCTTTAACTTTTACCATCTCCACTCCATTCCTTGGCATATCTGTCATGAAAGAACATCAAGGTGTCTAGTCATATAAGAGTGGTAAAACATCAATGACTTATAGTGTTTAGCCGTTATCAAAATCAAGAATATCAAATAACTCAAATGACCATAGGATGATGTCGAATGACCTAAGTGACCACAAGATGACTCAATTGACCACAGGGGCACAATGATGAAGGAGATAGCAAGCGGAATGAAGAGAGGAATCTGAAGATGTCAATATCGCGAGCAACCGTCGAAATCAACTTGGAGGTTTGAGGAGTCTACAAAAGGGAAAACTTCTATATCTATCCCTTAATCATTTGAGATATTTGCCATGCTCTATCCTTAATCTATATGCACTTGAGATCCTACCTTGGTCCTTTATTTATCAGTTTTAGGCTCCATATATTGCTGCGATTTTCATCTTTTGGAACAGATAAAAGCAAATGTACTCCATCCTTTTGCAACGGACTTTGTGAACAAGGAGGAGGTGTTGTGCACCTTGAAGAAAGAGGAAGACAAGGAGGACACCATAAATAAGATTCGTTCCACTATCACCCATTTTACCAGAGCGGCTCCTACGATTTCGGCCAGCATCCACTTCGTGAACAAAAGTGTTCAGTGCACCCGTCTATGCTCTCTAAGGTGTTCATTGAAGATTTGATGGAGAATCTTTAGTCATTCATTTCTACTCTCCTCATTTGATCACAGATCAATCTTGTTGTGTTTATTGAATATCCTTTGTGCCATGATAAACTTGATACATCATTGTGTGTGGGCGGAGCTGTGTCTCTGCGTGGTCTAAGTGTCCGGGGTGTGATCCCCGAACGTGTGTGTGTGTGTGTGTGTGTGTGTGTGTGTGTGTGTGTGTGTGTGTGTGTGTGTGTGTGTGATGCGGTGGCAACGTGTTGGGGCTTGTCCCCATGTGTGGACATTGCTGCGGAAGCAGCGTGTGTGGTTGGGGTTCGTCCCCGTGTTGCTACTTCGATAGCGTGTAGTGAAGCCTCACCCGGTTGGGTGAGGGGTGGACGTAGGGAGTCCGTCGTGCTCCTGAACCACCTTAAAATCCTTGTGTCATATGTGATTGCCTGTGTGATTGTCATTTCTTCTATCTCCCTTCACAGAAACACTATATAAGTTTTTAATTCACTACACTGTCATACATTGCTACCTCCGTTATCTGTGTTGAGCGTAATTCTCTTGATAGTTGCTTTAACTATTCGAGTGAGATCGAAAAGCTTGAGTGAATATCTTTAATCTCACTTAAGTATTAGTTAATCAACGTAGTTTATTTTAATTCCATTGTGTTTAGTTAAGAAAGTTTTTAAAATCCACCATCTCGGCAAGGGGACAATTCAACCCCCCTTCTTGTCCGCCATCTCTCTAGGCCAACAATTGGTATCAGAGCCCAGTCTCTGATTTTTTTAACGGACCTCACGGTCTAGGAGTAAAGATCATTTTCATGATGGCTAGCTTGAATTCTATTCCTGTTTCCAATGGTTTTGATTATGCTTCTTGGATAGGAAATTTTTGTGTTTGGATTTGTGGTTTTGATCCGAAACTCGTGAGCTTAATTTCTCATGGTCGACATGTCTTACCCAAAAATGAATTAAGGTGGACTGATGAACATAAGAAAATGAATTCGAATAATTTGTTTATTTTGAATGCTATTAAGGCTGCCTTGGATACTAATCAATTTTTATTTATTTTATCTTGTAGGACAGCCAAAGAAATTTTAGACGGGCTGATCGAAGCCCAAAAAGAAAGCTACAACGATGGTGACTGCCTAGCGGCAAACGATGAAATTGAGCATCAAGGTGAAGAGAGCTCAAAGGTAAACTCTAGCTCTGACTCTGATGAGGAAAGTGATTTGAGTTATGATGAATTGATGGACGCTTACGATGAACTAGTTGATAGATACAAAGCTTTAAAATTTGAAAATAGAAAAATTAAAAGGAAACTTGATGATTGTTCTCATGTTAACACTCCTTGTGTCAAGTGTTCCACAAATGAAAATTTGTGTGTTGACAACTCTTCATGTGGGAAATGCATTGAGCTTGAAAGGCTAGTTGAGTCCCAAATGCTTGTTGAAGAAGAACTAAAAGAAATGATTGCAAACCTTGGATTTGAAAACAACTCCTTGTTAGAAAAAATTTCAGAACTTCAACATATGGTAAAAGATAATGAGAATCTGAAAGAAATGAATGGTGCTATGTCTGAAAAATTGCTTGTCCTTGAAAAAGAAAATGCATGTCTGTTGATAAATCTGAATGGTTAAGGGAGTTAAGACATGAAATTGAAAGCTTTAAAAATGTGAATGATAGATTTGAATGCAATGAAACCATGAATAAAATGGTTGATGAAAATGTGAGTTATCAAAATGAAAAGCTTGCTGAAGAGATTGAGAAGTTGAAAGATCAAAACAGTCTTCTGGTTGATAAAATCCACATGTTTGAAAAAGGAAAATATGTAGTTGTTGATGATCTTGAAAACTCTCATGTTCTAGAAGAAGAAATTGCAAGTTTTAAAACTATCAATTCTTTGTTGAATGAGAAACTTGCATTGTGTGAAAATGAAATGGCTAAGTCTGAATTGCATATTTTATCATTGGAGAATGAAGTTAAGAACTTGAACGAGTCTTTGAGTTTGTATGATGAATAAAATTCAAAAGACAAAAATGATGTTGATTCTCCTTGTATGCATGCAAATTCCGAAATTGGAAAACATGTTCATGAATCAAAGAAAAGAAGAAATGTTTCACGCTATTATTATGACAAATTTGGTCATGACATGTATGATTGCTTATCAATGAAATTTGATGATGATGAAGCATTGAAGACACAAATGAAAATTGTTGATAAGTCTGAAATTCATGAAAAACCTATGAAGAAAAACTTCAATGCTCATTGTTATTATTGTGGAATACATGGTCATGTCTTTGAAAATTGTTTCATGAAGAGAAATGATGATGAGTGGTCTTTCAGGAAAAATATATCTTGTCATTACTGTGGTGGCTTTGGACATAAGATGAACAATTGTTCTTTAATGAAAAATGATGAAAAGCTATCCATAAGAAGAAAATCTTATCATTATTTTTATTGTGGCCTGAATAGACATTCTATGGACGATTGTACCATGATGAGTGCCGATGATGAATAGTTTGCTAGGAAAAATAGGAATTCATATGTTCGTATAAGAACTAATCCCTCGGGACACAAGATGGCTTGGGTACCCAAATTGCCAAAATGAGAATTTATTTTGCAGGGGCGCCTTGAGGTCAAGAAATTTTAATTAATAAAGGACACTCAAGGTAAGAAAGAAAATATTTGATTTTGAGAACTTCTCTAGTTTGGTTTATGTTGAAGAATCTAAAAAGGTAAAACTTGATCTTGGAGAAAAATGTTTACAATTCTGCCTCACTGACTCTTGTCAACTGTTGAAATGTTGAGATCTTCCATTTTTTATGAGTAGTTGACGTGAATGCTTCTTTTTGAACATCTTGTAATTAATCATAAGTCTTGAATGCTTAATCTTGTACATATATGGCTAGTCTTCATACATACCTTCTCTTGCTTTGCAAATAATAATTCATATTTGAATGCTCTGGTCTGTCCATAATGTCTTTCACACTCTTACTCACATCCTGTGAATAATGGTTCACTTTTGGATACACACTTTATATACTTACTTGCATGATAGTCATTATGCATATCATACTCATCTTTGCATACTTTTGAAATAGAATAATTTTTCAATCATCTTTTCAAGTTATATGCATACACTTGCATATCATTGCATACTTCTGTGCTTGAATGCCATGATTATCCGGTATATCAAATGATGATTGTGAAGGTTGGATTATGTCCAACTGAAAACTTTCACTACGCGTGAGGTGGTCTTCGGACCTACATTCTCCGCCACGTACTGGAAATTAACATGCTTGAAAACTTCAGTTCAGTGCTTGTTTGAATGTATATAATATACAACCACTTTTTGACTCCTTCTATGACTCATCCCTTGCTAAATGAAATTGCATTGATTTAGACATGTTTGTAACATGGCATATATTAAGGGGGATATTTTTTATAACCGTGCATACATTTAGGGGGAGACATTACTGTGTTGAGACTAATTCATCTTTTACATTCAATACAACCACCCACACAAAATGCACCTTTTTGAGATAATGATTCAATCTAATAAGGATTACTATTTTCTACTCTACACTTTTGATGACTATTGATTCTCTACATAGAAATCACATGTCTCGTGAGGAATAAGTTGTTTACCCCTTCAAAAATTTGTAGAAGTGGAACGTGGATCCGAGTAACCAAGAATCCCCCCTGAAATAAAGGAGGAAACTCGCGTCGAAAGGAAAAACTAATCCATATAAAAATAAGTGTGATTTACCACCGAGTAGCCAGAAGTGCCCCTGAGACAAAGGGTACAACTTGCATCGAAAAGTGTCTCATCCACATCATAAAAAGTGACGAAACTGAATAACTGGGAATTACCCCTGAAACAAAGGGCATGACTCGTGTCAAAAGGTTAGTCACACCATTTTTAGTAATTACAAATTTGGGGTCATACGTAGCTACCAATATTCGAGCATTGTGTATGGAAGTGTATGGATGAGAAGTTCTTTTTAGTGTTCTTTAGAAAATATGATTTTCCATATTGACTTGATTTTCATTGCTCAATCTTCACTTATGCACCTTGGGTTTGATTGTTTGAATGTCGCTTATGAATCAGTCATCTTTCATGGTTAATGTAGTACTTTATTTATGTAAGCATGACCTTCTTAGTATTGTTCATGCACTTCATGTTCAACAATCAATTGCATTATCTTTACAACCGTCCCGAAGGGACTTGCATGAGTCTATACTTAGTTATGCATGCTTGAGTGTCTGAATACTTGATATGTTTGATCATCTCATATCTCATTCCATAGGTTGCATCCATAGGTTATACTTGTAGATAACAGGTTAAATAACCCATTGTCGATTGGTTTTTGGCTCTTGACAATTGGGGAAGAATAACGTGCTTTTGAGCATAATGCACTTTGTGCATACTTAGTTTTCAGATTTTGCATATAGTTTCCTTATACTACTTGTGCATAATTGTTACACATAAAGTAAAAACTTACAAAAATTGAGCATTTGCACTTATTTCACAAATCTGCTAATTGCACATAACATTTCAAATTCCTGTTTGGTTTTGGTCTCCACACCTTCCCTTCATGGGAGGTTAATTGCTGGGTTCGTGCGCTGTTGTCTCACTCGTTTTTGAAAACTTCATAGTTACTCCTGAGTCCCCCATCTTTTTGATAATGCCAAAGGGGAGAGAAATTTGAATGTTAGCGTAGCGAAGAGTGATATAGAAGGGGGGATGAATAGATCACTCCCGATTTTAAAAACTTCAGCGGAATATTAGTTCAACGGTTTGAAACCCTTCAGAAACAGCACAAAGAGTATTGCTAACGCAGTCAATAACCAAGACAGAAAGAGTAAGAGCGATTGAACGAGCTGTCCATAGTCAACCACAATGTCAAGCAGATGGAGAGCACAAACGATAACAACAAACCACAAATGGAGACAAGAATTTTTAAGGTGGTTCGATTGTAGTCCACAATCTACATCCACCCCTCACTCCAACTAGAGTGAGGCTTCCACTAGCCACGTCTAGAAACTGCAGACTCAGTCTGCGAACAGGATGCTGCCACACAGCTTGACCAGGGGAACAGCCTCCCCTCTTCCTCCACACCGGAGGGATACAACCAGTGACAACAGTCACTAGCAAACTAGAGACTGAGGTCTCTCTTCCTCCACCCAGGAGAGAACCCACAAGCGACTCCCTGTCACTTGCAAACTGGAGGATCAATCCTCCCTTCCTCCGATCACAGGAGGGTAACAATATTCGATAAGGAAGATGAAATGAAAAAGGAAAACACAAAAATCAAAGCACAATAAAACCTCTCTGAAAATAGGAAACAATGTAGCTTCCGAAGAAGCAATTCTTCAAGCCACAGACACTGCTCTCTCTCTCTCTCTCAAAAATATTTCACTCAGATCTGGATGAAATGGAATTCTCTGCTCTCTCTCTTTTCTGGATCGTGTAGCCTCACAAGAATGCCTTCTGCTCTTTCTTTCACGATCAAGCTTCTACTGAAAGAAGATGCTCCATATATATAGCAGATGTTGGGCGTGTGTCCTTCAGGTTCCTGCCCAGAGAGCACCTCGGATCACGTGCCAGGTACCACCTCGGATCACGTGTCCAATCATCAGCTCGAAACATCTGCAGGCAGAGACAAAAGGAATGAATCGAATTAGTTCAGTTCAAGCTTTTAACAAGGCATGTATAGACTTTAGAACAGCATATAGGCAAGTATATACAACGTCAGAATGTATAGACTTGAAACCCTTCAGCGACCTTAGTGTATAGACTTGCAGAATGTTGCATTAATATAACAGAGGGGAAAGTGTAGACTTCAGTGCAGTTCATGCAGCAATCGAATGTGTAGACATGAAAACAAAGGACAGCAGTGTACAGACTTTGTGATGCACAAGCATAACCAGTGTATAGACTTTGATGTAAAGGCTTGAGTTACACTAGCAACGTATGGACTTTAGGTAATGCATGCAATGCAACACAATGTATATACTTAGTTGCTTTTGCAACCGATGTTCAGACATGTTATGCTTGCTGTGGGAGATGTATAGACATGATGTGGCTGTACAGACTACCAAACGCATGAAGTAGCAAGCTAATGTATAGACACTGCTGTATGGACTTTAAGCGAACGCTGTACAGACTTGACAATTGATGTATGAACATTACAGAAGGGAATGTGGAGACTTTTATAAGCTTGAACACTGCTATGTATAGACTTTATACTTTGAACGACAAAGCATGTTGTACAGACATTGAGCGTTGTATAGACTTTACGAAGCACATGCCAGGGCTATACAGACTTCAGACTTTGAACGTGTGTGCTGGAACGATGTATACACTTGGCCCTTGAAGGATGTACAGACTTGAAGAACCGAAGCCCACGATGTATAGACTTGGCGTTATGAGGCATGCAGGCTGTATAGACTTGCGATGCTATGAAGACAATGTGTAGACTTGTGAAGCTTGAGGCCAATGTACAGACTTGAAGAACCGAAGCTAATGTATAGACTTGATGAATGGCTTGAAACACAGACACGCTGCCAATGTATAGACTTGCACAGTGCTGCCAATGTATAGACTTGGATGTCCAAAGGTAATGTATAGACTTGCAAGTGTGAGACGCTGAAAGAGACGGTGGATGTTCAGACTTTGGCAGTGTGCAGACTTTGCCTAGATGTGAATGTATAGACTTGATATGAGACACAGCATGAGACGATGGATGTACAGACTTGGGAATGGCTGTATGGACATTGGAAGATGATGCATGAGACGAAGGACAATGTATAGACTTGGTGTGTAGGTAAAGCAGCGAACGTAGGAAAAGGTTGGAATGTATAGACTTACGTTCGATCAGTAATGTATAGACTTCAACTAAGCAAGCTACAGTGCAATGTCTAGACTTAATGGTGCACGCGATGTATAGACTTTGTAACGCTTGAAGCGATGTACAGACTTGGTGAGCGCAAAGCAATGTACAGACTTGGAAACCGATGTGCAGACTTGACAATGCAGTGTATTGATGAGGACAATGTACAGACTTGAGAATCTTGAGGGAGTCGACCCATCTGAAAAGGGGGGGTCGACCCACTTTTGTCCAGACTATGCTGTGTGTGTGTGTGTGTGCATATGCCAATGTATATACTTTATGAGAATGCTTGGACTATGCGCATGAATGAAGGCCACTCTCGCTGTACAGACTTGATGGAAGGCATGTGCAGTGATGTATGGACTTGCTAAGTGATGCACTGATAGCCACATGAACTTCACTGTCCTAACTGAGTAAGCATGAATTGATCTAGAAATAGATAGATTGATTTATAGTGTGAGACATCATCAAAATCGTAGGGATGCAACAATCTCCCCCTTTTTGATGATGGCCACACTTTGAATCAAGCAATATCAAGGCTTAAAGGAAATCAGCTGCAGCTTTAAAAGTCAAAGCAAATTCAAGGCAAGCTCATGCAGACAAATTAAACACTGCTGCTGAAACACTTCTTTCTCCAAAACCACTCCCCACAACTCACTCTCAGCTATTTCCATGACATGAATTCTCCCCCACAGCTCATGAACAAAACTCACAAAACTCCCCCTAAACTCATGGCAATTCATGACTTACAGATATTGCAAAACCTCTCTCCCCCTTTGACATCAGCAAAAGGAAATGCAGAATATATGAAAGTGTTGGAGACATGAGGAGGAAGTACAGTTAACATCTTAGTGTAGAAAGGCACGAGCAAATCTTAAGAGAATAAGTGAGGTGCTAAACTCAAGTGAAGATTCTTGAACTCCAGTAAACAGTAGAGAAATAGAATGATAGAAAAGTTTATCAGCATACATAGTGCATGATTTAGAGCAGGAGTTAACAAGTATGGCATGATTTAGCTGAACTGGCAACTATCTCAAAAGACAATAAGAGACAAAGTCAGAGAAGGTGTTCTCAAGGTATTGAGGACAAGCAATCCATTAGTTACATAACTACAAGGGATGTTTGAGATGATTTTCAAGAAGACCAATGAGTAAGTTGGTAATTCACTCTTTTGACATTAGGGAGACACCTTGATTAGAGGCCTGAATCCCCAGTTACTCAGTGTGAGTACTTCATTACCTCTCCCTTTTTTTTTAAAGGAATAGAGTTAGTAACTGTGGCTTTTGACATGAGGAAACACCCTGATTAGAGGCCAGAGTCCCCAGTTACTCACCAGCTAGCCACCATTGCTCTATCATGTCTTTTCATTCATTTTAAGCATTTGACACCTCATGACATATGAGAAAACTTCATTTCATTAATGAAGCTCCCAGTTTCTCAGTGAACAAATCAAGACCTTTGTTAATTCAGATTACCCTTGTGTAGAGAAGATGGAATGATTGAAAATAATACCAGAAGGACTATTTCTTGAAGTGAATCTTGAAGTCTAGATTTCTAGTTATTTTGGTCAGATATCAAGACATACAGGTGTTGGCCTGAACTTTAATCACTGACAATGTAGGAAGATAAACTTTAACAATTAATTCAGATCTCTGATAGACTACCAGAGGGAAGATTCTTGCTGGACTTTAGTATCACAGACTTATAGACTTAAGAGATTAGTGATATTCTGCTGTCTAAGAGAACCACACAAGATCAGTCATAAAAACTAGCAATGACACACATCTGGTCAATCTTTTTGAATCTGTCAAAGAACTCTCCCTTTCATAGCTCAACCAGCTCCCCCTCACACATAGCATTACAAAAAGCTAACCATCAGACATACAGAACTCCCCCTCACAAAAAGAATAGACTTCACATTTAAGACAATTTGTATAGGCCTAATTCTCTTCTCAGTGTAGTAATTTTTCATTATCCAGAGGTTTAGTGAAGATGTCTGCAATCTGATTATCAGTGCCTACATGAATCAGTTCAAAATTGTTCTTAGAAACCTCATCTCTTATGAAATGATGCCTTATCTCAATGTGTTTGGTGCGTGAATACAAAACATGATTCTTGGCAAGATTGATGGCACTGGTATTATCACAATAGATAGGTGTGCACCCCAGGTCTACTTGGTAGTCCTGAAGTTGGTGTTTAATCCATATGACTTGTGTACCACAGCTCCCTGCAGCCACATATTCAGCCTTTGCAGTGTAGAGGGCCACGGAGTGATGTTTCTTGGATCCCCAAGAGACTAAACACCCACCTAAAAATTCACAGTGACCACTAGTGCTTTTTCGGTCTAGTTTACATCCTGCATAATCTGCATCTGTGTATGCAATTAAATCTAGTGAGTGTGTAGCAGGAAACCATAGACCAAGTGAGGGTGTAGCTGACAAATATCTAAAAATTCTTTTCACTATAGCTAAATGTAATTCAGTGGGTCTAAACTGATACCTTGCACACATACCCACACTGAACTCTATATCAGGTCTAGAAGCTGTCAAGTAGAGTAAAGAACCAATCATACCTCGATAGAGTTTGGCATTTACTTCTTTACCTGTCTCATCAGCATCCGGTGAGGTGTTGGTACTCATAGGTCTTGTTATATGCTTCAGGTTGATCATACCAAACCTCTTGAATAGTTCCATTGTGTATTTGGTCTGGTTGATGAAGCATCCATCCTCCAATTGTTGTATCTGTAAGCCAAGAAAATATTTTAGCTCACCTACCAAACTCATCTCAAATTCAGCAGACATCATTTTAGAGAATTCAGCACATAATTCATAGCTAGGTGATCCAAACACAATGTCATCTACATATACCTAAGCTATGATGAGATCGATATTTGTACTCTTGGTAAATAAGGTTTGATCAACTTTACCTCTCTTGTAGCCCTTGCTGATCAGAAATTCAGTCAGTCGTTCATACCAAGCTCGAGGGGCTTGCTTTAGGCCATACAAGGCTTTGTTTAACCTGAAAACTTGGTTAGATTGAGGAGAAAACTAAAAACCTGGCGGTTGTTCAACAAACACTTCTTCCTTGATGATGCCATTCAAAAAGGCACTCTTCACATCCATTTACCGGAGTTTTATTTCCTTAGAGCATGCAAATGCTAGCAATATTCTTATTGCCTCCATCCTAGCAACATGTGCATAGGATTCATCGAAGTCTACACCAAATTCCTGACAGTAGCCCTTGGCTACTAGTCTTGCCTTATTCCTGGAAATGATTCCATCTTCATTCATTTTGTTTTTGAACACCCACTTAGTTCCTATGATATTAACACTATCTGGTCTTGGGACAAGCTCCCAGACATTATTTCTTTCGAACTGACCTAATTCCTCACTCATGGCATTGACCCAAGCTTGATCAGCCAAGGCCTCTTCTACAGATTTGGGTTCAATTTGTAAGACTAAAGCAATTAGATCTTCATTATTCACATTCCTAAAATGAGACCTAGTCCGAAGAGGATCTTCAGGGTTGCCTATGACATTATCTATCGGATGGTCTTTAAGAAATCTAACATTTATTGAAGACTCACATGTTTCTCTTGGCTCTTCCTGGTTGGGAGGATTTGATGTTCCACTCGACTGAGTCTTTTCTTCTTCTTGGTCTTCTTGGAATTCCCCATCATGATTGGAATCCCTGTCAAAATTTTCAATGTTAGAAACACCTTTCTTTTCACTAAAAATGATGTGTGGAGACTCTTCAACCTTCTGGTCTATTTTGTTAAAGACCCTATATGCCCTAGACACTTCAGAGTATCCTAAGAATATTCCAGGTGAGCTTTTAGCTTCAAACATATCTAAATCTTTCTTGTCATTGTTATGAATAAAGCATTTAGCTCCAAAAATTCTAAAATGAAACAAGTTTGGTTTCTTACCTTTTAGTAGCTCATAGGGTGTTTTCTTGTGAATGGGTCTTACCATGGCCCTGTTGATTTGTAAGTTGCTGTATTGGCCGCCTCTGCCCAAAACCTCCTTGGTAATTGACTTTCAATCAGCATGGTTTGGGCCATCTCCACAATAGTTCTATTTCTTTTCTCCACAATTCCATTCTGTTCAGGTGTCCTGGGAGAAGAAAACATGTGTGTTAGTCCCTCTCTTTCACAAAGATCAGAAAACATGAGTTTTCAAACTCACCTCCATGGTCAGATTGAATAGAGCAAATTTTGTGTTTTCCTTCTTGTTTGACCTTATTGAAAAACTGATTAAACTTTTGAAAAGCATCACTTTTATTGGCTAAGAAAAAGATCTATGAATATCTAGAATGGTCATCAACAATCACATAGCCAAACCTATTCCCATTAAGACTCTGAGTTCTAGTGCGACCATAGATGTCCATATGGAGAAGTTCCATTGGTCTAGTGGACAATGGCTCAGATCTTAGCTTGAAATAATTCCTGGTCTGTTTGCCTAGAGCACAGGCATCACATGATTTTGAAATAGAATTGAATTTAATTCTAGGCATGCCTCTAACTAAATCATGCTTGACCAATTTATTTAAAGTAGAGAAGCTAGCATGACCTAGACGTCTATGCCATTCAAAAGCATCATTTTCAGAATTAGCAGATAAACAAAGATTTGATTCAAATTCTGCATCTAAGTCTACCATGTAGACATTATTAATCCTGTTGGCTACAAATTTAACCACATTAGAATTTATTTTAAAGATTTTGCATGAACTATCATCAAACACAACCCTGTGACCCTTGTCACATAACTGACTAATGCTGATCATGTTGTGTTGAGGACCTTCCACAAGTAGAACCTTTTCAACGGAGTTTGTGGAAGACTTACCTACTGTGCCAACTCCAATTATCTTACCTCTGTTCTTTCCTCCAAACTTGACCAGACCTCCTACCTTCATCTCTATCTTGCTGAACTTGGATCGGTCTCCTGTCATGTGCCTGGAGCAGCCACTGTCGAGGTACCACTTGTTGTCTTCAGCTACCAGGCCGACCTACACAAACAAAATCAAGCAAAGTGATTTGGAACCCAAGATGAGTTGGGTCTAAAGATATTGTTCAAATCTCTGATCAAATGTTTAGGAATCCAGATTTGCTTTAACATGGTTTTCTCTGGCACCTTTACTTTTGATTTGTTGAAATTATAGCTGAGGTTCTGTCCAGCTGGTCTGGAGAAATTGCTCTATTCCATTCATTTGGCTTCCCATTCCTAGGATATATCCTATAAGCTTGTTGATTAACAGATTTTTGAGAATGATGGTTGTTTCTCCAGTAGTTTCTATTTGGACCCGTCTGTTTGTAGTAATTCCATTTTCTATCCTGATCCATTTGCTTGGTCCATTTACCATCTATATTTTGATGAGTGGGCTTAGTGAAGTTCTTCACAAAATTCATTCCCATTTTAAATGGTTGACCAGCACTGGTTTTTAATGTTTCTTTCTGACATTGAGCTCCTTGACTGCTGTTTGAGCTGGATGGTGTGTCCAGCTTCTCTTTTCCCTTCTCTGGGCAGAAGGTGATGGTTTTGAATTGTAGGGGTCTCTTGTTAGTTGGGTCATAGCCTAGACCCTCCTTATTGAAGTTAACCCTAGTCCCTAGTATAGCATCCAGACTAGTTTTTCCTTGCACAAACTTTTCTAAAACTTTCTGTTTGTCTTCCAGCTCTTTTTGAAGAGAATCAGAATTTTCTAGGAGTTCAGCATTGACTTTCTTAACAGCTTCATATTTTTCTGAATTCACTCTACTTTCATTCAGGCTTTCTTCAAATTTGATTTTGAGTTCATTGAGCTGATTTTGACTCTCCTGGTATTCTACCTTGTGTTTTTCATTTTCTTTTCTCAAGGATGTCATTTCTTCTAACTCTTTCTTTAATGTCAGTCTTTCCTCACTGATTTGGGTTAGTTCTTCAATATTGGTATTGAATTTTCTCTTGAGGACCCTATGCTCTTTACTGAGAGAATTGAACTTATCTAATAATTCAGCATAGGCATCTTCCCAGTCATCAATAGAAAAATTCTCAAAGACATTGGTTACCTCCTCTTCGCTATTTGCCATAAGGCAAATTCCTTCTTCATACTCTTCTGAGTAAGTACTTTCCAGATCTTCTTCCTCATCGCTCCACGTGCAGACCATTACCTGTGGCTTCTTCTTTTTCTGCACCTTTGAGCCCTTCTTCTGAAAGTAGGGACCCTTCTTCTGGAGATCTGGGCATTCCCCTTTCATGTGTCCCTGTTTGTTACAATGAAAGCAAGTCAGTCTCTTATTATTTCTGTCCTTATGATTGCTAGATTCAACATTCATACTAAAGGAGTATGGCTTCTTCCTCCTAAAGATTTTCTCCTTTTTCCTTAAAAATTTACTGAACTGTCGAGTGATCATTGCCTGCTCCTTCTAGTCGAGATCGGAAAAACCATCGGACTCACCACTACTGCTGCTGCTGCTACTACTGCTACTCTTGTTACGAGATGCCTTGAGAGCTACATTCCTAGCCTTCCTGTCACTTCCTTCACCACCCCTTTGAAATTCAACTCATAGGTCATGAGGGATCCTATGAGTTCATTCACTGTCAAAGTTGTCAGATCCTTTGACTCTTCAATCACGATGGCCTTAGTGTGCCATGCTGGGGATAGGGATCTAAGAATTTTCCTGACTATATCTGCCTCAGCTAGCTCTTTCCCTAGCCCCTTAAGAGTATTCATGATCAAGGACAACCTGGCATATATTTCAGTAATGTTCTCCTCTGGTTTCATCTTAAACAATTCATATTCAGAGGTGTAGAGATTTACCTTCGAGGCTCTCACTTGAGCTGTACCTTCGTAGATTAGTTGCAGCTCGTCCCACATTCGCTTGGCAGTCTTGTAGGCAGATATGCGGGCATATTCATCTAGGTGAACATCACATTGGATGATGTTCAGCGCCGTCCAGTTGAGTGAGGATAGCTTGACATGCTCATCTGTCCACGCGTCCTCATTCGGTGGCAGATCATACGGCCCAGTAGTGATTACCCTCCACAGCTTGTGACTCTGTGCCCTGATGAACACCTCCATCCTGTTTCTCCAAAAGAGATAGTTATTACCATCAAAGTATGGAGGGCGACTAATGGATTGACCTTCAGGCATGAAACTTCGAGGACCATTAGCATTTCCCTGACCGTTTGCCCACATGATGCAAACCTGCTCTGATACCAAATGTTAGCGCAGCGAAGAGTGATATAGAAGGGAGGGGGATGAATAGATCACTCCTGATTTTAAAAACTTCAGCGGAATATTAGCTCAACGGTTTGAAACCCTTCAGAAACAGCACAAAGAGTATTGCTAACGCAGTCAATAACCAAGACAGAAAGAGTAAGAGTGATTGAACGAGCTGTCCACAATCAACCACAATGTCAAGCAGATGGAGAGCACAAATGATAACAGCAAACCACAAATGGAGACAAGAATTTTTAAGGTGGTTCGATTGTAGTCTACAATCTACATCCACCCCTCACTCCAACTAGAGTGAGGCTTCCACTAGCCACGGCTAGAAACTACAGACTCAGTCTGCGAACAGGATGCTGCCACACAGCTTGACCAGGGGAACAGCCTCCCCTCTTCCTCCACACCGGAGGGATACAACTAGTGACAACAGTCACTAGCAAACTAGAGACCGAGGTCTCTCTTCCTCCACCCAGGAGGGAACCCACAAGCGACTCCCTGTCACTTGCAAACTGGAGGATCAATCCTCCCTTCCTCCGATCACAGGAGGGTAACAATATTCGATAAGGAAGATGAAATGAAAAAGGAAAACACGAAAATCAAAGCACAATAAAACCTCTGTGAAAATAGGAAACAATGTAGCTTCCGAAGAAGCAATTCTTCAAGCCACAGACACTGCTCTCTCTCTCTCTCAACAATATGTCACTCAGATCTGGATGAAATGGAATTCTCTGCTCTCTCTCTTTTCTGGATCGTGCAGCCTCACAAGAATGCCTTCTACTCTTTCTTTCACGATCAAGCTTCTACTGAAAGAAGATGCTCCATATATATAGCAGATGTTGGGCGTGTGTCCTTCAGGTTCCCGCCCAGAGAGCACCTCAGATCACATGCCAGGTACCACCTCGGATGACGTGTCCAATCATCAGCTCGAAACATCTGCAGGCAGAGACAAAAGGACTGAATCTAATTAGTTCAGTTCAAGCTTTTAACAATGCGTGTATAGACTTTAGAACAGCATATAGGCAAGTATATACAACGTCAGAATGTATAGACTTGAAACCCTTCAGCGACCTTAGTGTATAGACTTGTAGAATGTTGCATTAATATAACAGAGGGGAAAGTGCAGACTTCAGTGTAGTTCATGAAGCACTCGAATGTGTAGACATGAAAATAAAGGACAATAGTGTACAGACTTTGTGATGCACAAGCATAACCAGTGTATAGACTTTGATGTAAAGGCTTGAGTTACACTAGCAACGTATGGACTTTAGGTAATGCATGCAATGCAACACAATGTATATACTTAGTTGTTGTGCAACCGATGTTCAGACATGTTATGCTTGCTGTGGAGATGTATAGACATGATGTGGCTGTACAGACTACCAAACGCATGAAGTAGCAAGCCAATGTATAGACACTGTTGTATGGACTTTAAGCGAATGCTGTACAGACTTGACAATTGATGTATGAACATTACATAAGGGAATGTTATAAGCTTGAACACTGCTATGTATAGACTTTGTACTTTGAACGACAAAGCATGTTGTACAGACATTGAGCGTTGTATAGACTTTACGAAGCACATGCCAGGGCTGTACAGACTTCAGACTTTGAACGTGTGTGCTGTGAACGATGTATACACTTGGCCCTTGAAGGATGTACAGACTTGAAGAACCGAAGCCCACGACGTATAGACTGGCGTTATGAGGCATGCAGGCTGTATAGACTTGCGATGCTATGAAGATAATGTGTAGACTTGTGAAGCTTGAGGCCAATGTACAGACTTGAAGAACCGAAGCCAATGTATAGACTTGACGAATGGCTTGAAACACAGACACGCTGCCAATGTATAGACTTGGATGTCCAAAGGCAATGTATAGACTTGCAAGTGTGAGACGCTGAAAGAGACGGTGGATGTTCAGACTTTGGCATTGTGCAGACTTTACCTACATATGAATGTATAGACTTGATATGAGACACAGCATGAGACGATGGATGTACAGACTTGGGAATGGCTGTATGGACATTGGAAGATGATGCATGAGACGAAGGACAATGTATAGACTTGGTGTGTAGCTAAAGCAGCGAACGTAGGAAAAGGTGGGAATGTATAGACTTACGTTCGATTAGCAATGTATAGACTTCAACTAAGCAAGCTACAGTGCAATGTCTAGACTTAATGGTGCACGCGATGTATAGACTTTGGAACGCTTGAAGCGATGTACAGACTTGGTGAGCGCCAAGCAATGTACAGACTTGGAAACTGATGTGCAGACTTGACAATGCAGTGTATTGATGAGGGCAATGTACAGACTTGAGAATCTTGAGGGAGTCGACCCATCTGAAAAGGGGGGGTCGACCCACTTCTGTCCAGACCATGCTCTGTGTGTGTGTGCATATGCCAATGTATATACTTTATGAGAATGCTTGGACTATGCACATGAATGAAGGCCACTCTCGCTGTACAGACTTGATGGAAGGCATGTGCAATGAAGTATGGACTTGCTAAGTGATGCACTGATAGCCACATGAACTTCACTGTCCTAACTGATGAAGCATGAATTGATCTAGAAATAGACAGATTGATTTATAGTGTGAGAAATCATCAAAACCGTAGGGATGCAACATGAGTGGCCACAATATGTTGTCATCATCAAAAAGGGGGAGATTGTTGGGTTCTGTGCACCCCCTCGTTGTCTTTGACAATGGTTTTGATGATTTTAATATATTGTGTGTTTTATGCTTAATGGCATCTTCGTGATAAACAAGCTAATATGATAATATCTTGTTTTGCAGGTAGAATTTTAATGGTCCTTCATGGATACATTTCTGATGTTGAATCATGCGTGCTATGCATGAGACTGTTGGGTATTGGTTTAATAGTCTGTTGGTAAGATCATTTGATTACATTGGACTGCTAAGGTGGCTTTCAATTCTCCTTTGGATGGGTCGACCCCATGGGTCGACCCCTGGCTATTTGAGCCACTTGTATATATATCCTTGATGTCCTTGCATCTCCTTAAGATTCTCATGGATTTATACTCCTGGAAAGTGCAGGAACAAGTTTCCTACATTACTTTTGATTCCATGGAATTTGATGTTTGAATGGACTGTAATTTGTCTTAACTAAATTTCTTTGCTCTAGATATGAATTTAGTTGAGCTGAACTCTGATCCTTGTTTTCTTGGACATGATGATTTTGAAAACCTTGAATGTGGTTGTTGACTATGACTGAACTTGATTGTCTTGGTTTGGTCATGGAACCTATTGTGTGGCCATGCTTGAAGCTTCTCTTATGCATGTGAGACTATATGCTTTGTCATATGAATGGCCACTGTTAAAGGTTTTTGAACTGAAATTCATATATACTTTCACTTAACTTTGATTCAATCATAATTGAGTTTAGTGTATGCGAACGACACTTGCCTTGTTTGAGATTGAAAGGATGCATTGAGTGGTTTACATGATATGGGTTGATTTGAGAATTCAAATTGCTAACCTTGAGATTGAGATTAATGAGAATGTGTACATGTGCAGGTTCTAGATGGAATTAATCTTCAAATCATGGTAATGGTGATAAGGACACACTTGTACGTTGATTTTAAAGTGGATGAAAAGCAATGGCTAAATCTGGAGAATACATGTTTATTGTGAGACTTCACTCAAAACTTGAAGGCCAATGGTAAGAATGGATGTTCAATTAGATATCAATTTGAATGGATTCAATCTATGAAGAAATCATGCTTCGTCATCTAAATCTGAGTTTTATGAACTCTATTGTTCAATCATGATACATGTTTATGAAATGTGGTGCTTTCAATTGATATTACTAATGTTTTTCTGCTGTCAGCAAAAGTGTCGACCTCAGGGGTCGACACTTATTTTCAGAGCTTCTGCCTTGCGGTGTGTTAAGAACGCTGGCAGAAAGTGTCGACCAGTGAAGTCGACACTTTCACCAGGGTTCTGTTGTATTGCTAAAGACAGAACTCACGGGAAAAAGTGTCGACTTCGTAGGTCGACACTTTCAGGTAAGAATGATCATTTCTGTGAAACAAAATGTTCGTGAAAAAGTGTCGACCTCAAGAGTCGACACTTTTCACCACGAATGTTATGTCTCTTCACAGGCCAGAACTCTTGGTGAAAAGTGTCGACCCCATAGGTCGACACTCGTATCTCAGTTTTGTTTTTATATATGTTTTGGCATAACTCGTTGATACCAGTGTCGACCCTAGAGGTCGACACTTTTTCTGCTACGTCCGGATCGGGTTTGCCGGTTTGGGTTCGAACTCCGATTTCTTAGGTCTGATTGGCTTGCCCTTTTACCCCATTACCCCTAGGGTTTCTACCCTTTGTTGAGTGTGGTTTTGAGAGGGAATATGCATGGGGTTTATAGTCTTTTGTGCCTCTATTTGCTGCCCTATATGTATGATGCGAATTTTGGGTTTTATTTAAATCTCCTTTGGTTAATCGTTATTTCTTGTGCAGGAGGAAAACAGAGGAGCTCAAGAGGATTTCAAGCCACATCTGATCTCTTCTCGTCGAGATTTGGAGCTCCGTGATGAAGGAGATAGCAAGCGGAATGAAGAGAGGAATCTGAAGATGTCAATATCGCGAGCAACCGTCAACATCGACTTGGAGGTTTGAGGAGTCTACAAAAGGAAAAACTTCTATATCTATCCCTTAATCATTTGAGATATTTGCCATGCTCTATCCTTAATCTAGATGCACTTGAGATCCTACCTTGGTCCTTTGTTTATCAGTTTTGTGCTCCATATATTGCTGCGATTTTCATCTTTTGGAACAAATGAAAGCTAATGTACTCCATTCTTTTGCAACGGACTTTGTGAACAAGGAGGAGGTGTTGTGCACCTTGAAGAAAGAGGAAGACAAGGAGGACACCATCAACAAGACTCGTTCCACTGTCACACATTTTACTAGAGCGGCTCCTGCGGTTTTGGCTAGCTTCCACTTCGTGAACAAAAGCGTTCAGTGCACCCGTCTATGCTCTCTAAGGGGTTCATTGAAGATTTGAGGGAGAATCTTTAGTCATTCATTTCTACTCTCCTCATTTGATCATAGATCAATCTTGTTGTGTTTATTGAATATCCTTTGTGCCATGATAAAGTTGATACATCATTGTGTGTGGGCGGAGCTGTGTCTCCGCATGGTCTAAGTGTCCGGGGTGTGATCCCCGAACGTGTGTGTGTGTGTGCTGCGGTGGCAGAGTGTTAGGGCTTGTCCCCGTGTGTGGACATTGCTGCGGAAGCAACGTGTGTGGTTGGTGTTCATCCCCGTGTTGATACTTCGGTAGCGTGTAGTGAAGCCTCACCCAGTTGGGTGAGGGGTGGACGTAGGGAGCCCGTAGTGGTCCCGAACCACCTTAAAATCCTTGTGTCATATGTGATTGCCTGTGTGATTGTCATTTCTTCTATCTCCCTTCACAGGAACACTATATAGGTTTTTAATTCACTACACTGTCACACACTACTACCTCTGTTATCTATGTTGAGCGTAATTCTCTTGATAGTTGCTTTAACTATTCGAGTGAGATCGGAAAGCTCGAGAGAATATCTTTAATCTCACTTGAGTATTAGTTAATCAACGCAGTTTATTTTAATTCCATTGTGTTTAGTTGAGAAAGTTTTTAAAATCCGCCATCTCGGCAAGGTACCAAATTGATGCGGGACGGGACCACGGACACGACAAGCTCGTGACTGTCCCTTGACGAGGGAAGCGTCGGACGTGCGCGGTTGAGAAATCGGCAATGAGCTAGGGAGATCGGCTCTCTCGTGTGCCCGGATCGGGTCACGGGACTGTCTCGCACTCTCTCGCAGCAGTGGTAATGAATAGATAAAGCGAGCTAGATATCCCTACACATGCTCTCTAGCAGCGGCATAAACAAATATATTTGAAGTAAGCAAAATGCCGAGAAGGGAGCGAAAATGATACCTCCACGCGCTCGGCGTGGGGAAGATAGACCCGGCCGAAACTCGTACTCCCGGGACAATTAATACACCATATTACAGCAAATGAATTACTGCCCACTCCACGCAGGGAGGTAAAGGGCTACACAAACGGGCCCGGGAGGACCGAATTCGGGTTGACGGGCGGCTTCTCGCGTCTCTTCGGCAGCACCCGAACTAGTGACGGTGGGGCCCACGTGCTGTCCAGAGGGGTCGAGTGGGACCCGGTGACACCGCTATAGTGGGGACACTTAGGGAAGCGTTCCCCGGGCTGGCGGCACGCTGGTTCGCCGGCCGGAGGTCGGGCGGCTCCGATCGGCACCGTTCGGAATAACCGGCCACGGACCTGCCGGTTCTGTTTTCCGACGTGCGCTCCGGCGAGAACGGACGTTGCGATCAGCCCCGACGTCGGAATGCGACGAAACTAGCGCCGTTGGAAAGATGCTTCGAAGGGCTTCAACCCAAGGTGATTACAGAAAAATAATCAAGTCTGTACTTCTGATTGGCGAATTTTGAAGGTTGCTGTTGTACAGTGTCTGAACTCTCAGACTACCAGGGAACTTTCCTGAGAGTTGCCTTTGACCAATATGAAGACCTCGGATTCAGACTTCGACTTGTTCATGAAAGTTATAGGAAATCAATTAAGGAAACCAGGACTATTTTTGGATCTGGATTAGGAGGTGGTGGTGATTTGTTCTGATTTTGGAAGTGGAGGGTTGTCGGATCTAGGATCTGACTGACAACATTGTAGTTGAGGAAGAACACGAATTTATAAAAATAGATAGAAGGCTGATAAAAATTTAAGAAAATTTGTGGATTTAGGGGGTGATGGACAGAACTCTCAGTAAAATTGGGAGGGTTTAGACAAATCAAAAAGATAGCCGGAGGTGAGAAATACATGGCTGCTGTAACTATAGACAGAGACAAAACAGAACTAGGAATGAAAGATGCACGAAAATGGGAAAATACTAAACAATGGAATTTGGGCATGAAAATTTAGGTGGAGCTTGGGATACAAGGGAAGAATACACCATAAACATTTCAGCCCACGAAGAGGCCGTGGCGGATAGCAAGAATTTTTGGAAGAGATCTCTGTCTAGCAGGATAGAACACCAAGAACGGTTTCGCGGCGGCTCGAAGGCGGCACGAACGGCGGCGGCGGCGGCACAGACGATCACCGGAGATAGAGGGGAGGGGATAGGAGGTAGAAACACTCTATAACTTGAGGTTGGAGGAGAGGAACCAGAGGGGAGAGGGCTGGGGGCGCACCAAGCTCTTGGCCATTCAACAAAAATTCTGATTTTTCATTGAATTTCACATGAAAATACAAGCTTATATATGGTTTACATCAAATGCAATGTGGACCCTTGGATCTAGGGAAGGGGAATCAAGGGCTGGGATTAAGTGTGAATCACACACAAAAATTAATAATCTAATAAGGGGAGAGGGGCACCCCCTTGACCATATAGTAGAAGGTTGAATGGGGGTAGGTGGCCAACCATGGAATCTTGACCCATTTAACCCCATGTGTCCATATGACCAGCCAACCATTCTAGATGTCCACCTGGGATAGTTGACCAGCCCCACAAGGTGACATGGACCAATGGGAGAGGGCTGAGGGCCCCCTTGATGGTCCTACTGATAAATTACATAGAAACCCACACAATCCGTGGGAATGACGCATTGGCTTATAAAGCCGTACAATTGCGCCTATACTTTCCCAAGGATATAAACACAAACTGAAAGGACATAAATGCAATATGAAAAGGTACTGGCTCGGTGTCGATTCCCATCAACTCTCCCCAGGTGGGAGGAACTCGACCCCGTCGAGTAGGGGTAGGGATGCTCAAATACTCCGGCGGATCCGTCATCGTGCCAAGTAACGCGGGTACGCTCCACTCCAAATGATCGTCACCTGCTCATTCCATATATACTCGATATGCGGGACTGTTATGGGCTAAAGGTGGACACTCTGAGTGGGGCACTCTCAAAAGAGAAGGAAGCAGCTCGAAGACTCACTAGGAATCACCGCTGAGTCCCTATAAGTGACTGATCCGGGTATGGATGTGGAACAGATCCCATACTCATCAAGTGAGTCCACTCGCCTCTTACTCATAAGAGAACGACAACGAGCTTACACAAGATGCATGCAGACAAACAAACAACACACAAAGCATGCAAACAAACCACACAAAACAAACCACACAAAGAAAACACACCGACTCATATATGACCCTAGACTAAGATGGTGACACAAGCCCACTAGGTGGTGGCATCCTGGGTGGTGGGTGAGCCATCCAACTCTCCCCCCAAGGCATAGTACTTATCGGCTAGTGCGTCATCGGCCTCATAATTGACACACTCAAGCTCGGGAGGTGCGGATTCTCCAACACCTAGGGCTAGGGTGGTGCGAGCGGGACACTCGCTGGCAATGTAGCCAAACCCGTGACAGTGGAAACACTACACTCTCGACCGACTACTCTCTCCTATAAAAGGGGCCTTACCCTTATCATCCCGTCGGGTAGGGGGTGTAGGCAGCAAAGGGGGAGATGTAGGTGCCTTCGACAATAGTGGAGGGGTTGCCGGTGCCAGAGGACGGGCTATAGGAGCCGGGGGACGGGCAACGGGTGCCGGTGGTTGGGGTGGGAATAGATCCCGGGGTGGAGGAGGACGAGGCCGTGGAGCGAAGTGCTCCTGACTGGTGGGCTCCTGAGGTCGAGCCATGGGAGGCCGCTGATGTGGGCCTATGGAGTGACGGGGCTCGGTACTACGGAGAGGGGTGGGGCCCAACTGATTGCTAGACTCGAACTCTCCCTCAAATTGCTCCATCTCGAGAGCAACCTGGTATGCCTCTTCCAACATCTTGGCATTGCGACGGAAAAGCTCATACTGGTAGTGTGGCCGCAAACCACGTCGAAAGCGGGAGACAGGCATGGTACTCTCCTCCGTGACACCACATCGTAGAAAGTACACATCAAACTCCGCGATGTATTCGGAGACGGACCGGTCTCCCTGGCTAAGACTTTGCCATCTATCGATGAGTCGCTGGCGGTATGTGGGAGGAAGGTACTTTTGCCGAAGTTTATTCTTCATCTCGGCCCATGTGTCGATCGGGGGTTCTAGCCGCTGAAGTAGCAGGCTCTCCACATTCTTCCAATAGGTTTGTGCCTGCCCCATGAGTTTCATGGTGGCGAATCGGACCCTTTGACGCTCCGACATATCATACCACTCAAAGTAACGGTCCATGCCGAACTCCCAATCTAGGTAGACTTTCGGATCCAAAGACCCGTAAAAAGCGGGAGTGTCCGCTCGCACGGTCTTAAGGACCCGATCATCATCCTCATCTCGTTGTGGCTGAAAACCACGACGGCGTTGACCATATCTCTCATAGGCATTGTCGGAACCATAGTCCTCGAGACCAAGGTCACGGTGCGGTAGTTGGGGAACCCGAGGAAGGGCGGGTGGAGGAACCTGTGGTGGCTGGTTTTGGGCCGCGGGAGCGGCCTGGACTTGGGCCATGGGAGCGGGTTGGACTTGGGCCACCGCGGGAGGAGGTGCGGGTGGGCCTTGGGCTACCCCTGGAGGGTCCCCGTGTGACATCCTATCTAACCGCCCAACGAGGTCTTGGACCGACCTATCGGAGGTCTCCAAGCGCCCCTCCATGGCTCTAAGGCGACCATCCATATTATCGGAGAAAGTCCGAAAGTTAGCATCGGATTGGTCCAACCTAGTCATAATGGCCATCATCGCCTCTTGTAGGGAGTGGAAGTCTCCCGAGGTATCCCGTGGGTTGGCCATAGGTGGTGGTGGGGGTGAGTACTGAGTACCCCGACGAGTGGGCATGCAAACACACCGACTAGAAGACGCCGACTAAAGCAAAACACACTAATGCAAAATGATGCGCCTTGACTTAACCAAAACGCGGTACGCGGCGGAGGTAATCGACCCGAAGGTCACTCGCGCAAGTGTGCGGCCTTCCCGATAGGCGTAGCCTAACGTTCGGACAACACCTTTTGATATACCGAGTAAAGGGATGCAATGCAAAAAGACACTTTTTTTTTGTTTGTTTTAAAACAATGATGACCCTAAACATGACTTAGACGTAAATGACTAATGAATGACACTTTTTTTTTTTGGACACCCTAGACACAAACTTGGCTCTGATACCAAATTGATGCGGGACGGGACCACGGACACGACAATCTCGTGACTGTCCCTTGACGAGGGAAGCGTCGGACGTGCGCGGTTGAGAAACCGGCAATGAGCTAGGGTGATCGGCTCTCTCGTGTACCCGGATCGGGTCACGGGACTGTCTCGCACTCTCTCGCAGCAGCGGTAATGAATAGATAAAGCGAGCTAGATATCCCTACACATGCTCCCTAGCAGCGGCATAAACAAATATATATGAAGTAAGCAAAATGCCGAGAAGGGAGCGAAAATGATACCTCCACGCGCTCGGCGTGGGGAAGACGGACCCGGCCGAAACTCATACTCCCGGGATAATTAATACACCATATTACAGCAAATGAATTACTGTCCACTCCACACAGGGAGGTAAAGGGCTACACAAACGGGCCTGGGAGGACCGAATTCGGGTTGACGGGCGGCTTCTCACATCTCTTCGGCAGCACCCGAACTAGTGAAGGTGGGGCCCACGTGCTATCCAGAGGGGTCGAGTGGGACCCGGTGACACCGCTGTAGTGGGGACACTTAGGGAAGCGTTCCCCGGGCTAGCGGCATGCTAGTTCGCCGACCGGAGGCCGGGCGGCTCCGATCGGCACCGTTCGGAATAACCGGCCACGGACCTGCCGGTTCTGTTTTCCGGCGCGTGCTCCGGCGAGAACGGACGCTGCGCTCAGCCCCGATGTCGGAATGCGACGAAACTGGCTCCGTTGGAAAGATGCTTCGAAGGGCTTCAACCCAAGGTGATTCCAAAAAAATAATCAGGCCTGTAATTCTGATTGGCGAATTTTGAAGGTTGCTATTGTACAGTGTCTGAACTCTCAGATTAGCTGGGAACTTTCCTGAGAGTTGCCTTTGACCTATATGAAGACCTCGGATTCAGACTTCAACTTGTTCATTAAAGTTATAGGAAATCAAGTAAGGAAATCAGGACTAGTTTTGGATCTGGATTAGGAGGTGGTGGTGATTTGTTATAATTTTGGAAGTGGAGGGTGGTCGGATCTAGGATCTGACTGACAACACTGTAGCTGAGGAAGAACACGAATTTCTAAAAATAGATATAAGGCTGATAAAAATTTAAGAAAATTTGTGGATTTAGGGGGTGATGGACAGAACTCCCAGTAAAATTGGGAGGGTTTAGACAAATCAAAAAGATGGCCGGAGGTGGGAAATGCATGGCTGCTATCACTATAGATAGAGACAAAACATAACTAGGAATGAAAGATGCACGAAAATGGGAAAATACTAAACGATGGAATTTTGGCGTGAAAATTTGGGTGGAGCTTGGGATACAAGGGAAGAATACACCATAAAAATTTCAGCCCACGAATAGGCTGTGGCTGATAGCAGGAATTTCAGGAAAAGACCTCTGTCCAGCAGGACAGAACACCGAGAACGGTTTCGCGGCGGCTCGAAGGCGGCACGAACGGCGGCGGCGGCGGCACAGACGATCACCGGAGATAGAGGGGATGGGATAGGAGGTAGAAACACTCTAGAACTTGAGGTTGGAGGAGAGGAACCAGAGGGGAGAGGGCTGGGGGCGCACCAAGCTCTTGGCCATTCAAAAAAAATTCTGATTTTTCATTGAATTTCACATGAAAATACAAGCTTATATATGGTTTACATCAAATGCAATGTGGACCCTTGGATCTAGGGAAGGGGAATCAAGGGCTGGGATTAAGTGTGAATCACACACAAAAATTAATAATCTAATAAGGGGAGTGGGGCGCCCCCTTGACCATATAGTAGAAGGTTGAATGGGGGTAGGTGGCCAACCATGGAATCTTGACCCATTTAACCTCATGTGTCCATATGACCAGCCCACCATTCTAGATGTCCACCTAGGATAGTTGACCAGCCCCACAAGGTGACATGGACCAATGGGAGAGGGCTGAGGGCCCCCTTGATGGTCCTACTGACAAATTACATAGAAACCCACACAATCCGTGGGAATGACGCATTGGCTTATAAAGCCGTACAATTGCGCCTATACTTTCCCAAGGATATAAACACAAACTAAAAGGACATAAATGTAATATGAAAAGGTACTGGCTCGGTGTCGATTCCCATCACAATTCAACCCCCCTTCTTGTCCGCCATCTCTCTGGGCCAACATTTAATCTTTTAAAATCCCATCTTTCTCCTCTACTCTTTCAATACCTATATTATATATATATATATATATATATACAAGTGTATAGATATAATCATATGCACCCTTTTAAAGAGATGCTAATTTTTGAAATTATTAAATTAAATAGAAGTAGAATATGAATGGATATCTTTTTAAAAAGGTGTTATTTTTTTAAATAATAAATTCAGTAGAAATTGACGGCGGTTCAAAGAGACATGAATTCTTCCCTCGATCATTTTATCATGCTTTGACCCATACCACGGGTCTTCTGGCACTCCTGTCTCATAGCCGAGATGAAGTCCCTGTTTCACGAGGTTTCACGATTACACACTATTTCTTGTAGATTGAAATACCATCCGCCGGATATTCCTTCCGTCGGACTGGAATTTCTCTTTCTATGGCCTCCGTAAGTCTCCGCTAGCCTTGGATTCCCTCAAGGTAGCCGAGCAGGTTGTACCCTCAAAACCCTAGAAATCATGTTTGTCTTGTCACTCTAAAGAAACATGACGCCCCAACCATCACGGATCGCCCCGATGGGTCACAGTGTGAAGTCTAGTTTTTGTCTGTAATTGACGACCTAATAGTTGACGCCAATTAGAATTAGCGTCTATAATACTGACGCCAACTCCGTTCATGCCAACTATTCTTGATAATTAGCGTCTATATGGTAGACGCTATTTCTTAAATTCCCGGTGACTGTATAGACGCCATTCAACCCAGTTTCACGAATACTCGATTTTCATGAGAGATTTATCGACATGCTATCCCTACATGTTCTTAGTCCTTAAAATTCGTTATATCGCGGATCTTTCCGTTTATCATCCACATTAGTTATGAGATCTTATTCTTTCAGAAAATTCCTTGTCAATATTTCGAGAACATAACCCTTTGACTTTATGTTGGCCACATCTGATTCTGAAATATTTAAGAGTTGTGGGTCCGCAACTATCAATGTCAGGTAGGACAGAAGTCCATTCTGTAAACCATGGGAATTCTAGGTGTGGCATTGCACCAAAGTCTGATATTATGTTATTATGTTATTCTGCAAATTCTGTTATATATTCTGGAAATTCTGATATTCTGTTATTTTGTTTTTCTGATAATTTAGATATTTTGCTTGACTAATTATTTCTGCTTATCATTATTGAAATTTTGATATATTTTGGCCAATTCTGTAAAGTTATGTTTGTCTGAAGCATCTGCCTTTGCTTTCATACGAGCATCTTGTCCTTGGTTCTGCGTGGGAATTATTCCCTTTTCTCTTGAGCTTATATCTACCCTTGGCTTTTGATGTTCGATAATGATCACCTTTCTGCTAAATCTAGTATCGTGTTATATCATTCATGCATTACATGCTCATGAACATGATTAATTGGCTAATCACTTATATCCTGCTTGATGAGAGATGTAATTCCTATTGAGCTTTTTGCTCACCAGCCAATTTTAACATTTTTCAGGTAATAATGCCGAAGACAATCAATTAGACGGTGAAGGGCAAGAGTGATTAGTGCTATGGAGAATCGAGTCGGTGTCTTTTATTTTTTTGAGTCATGTCTTGTCACTTGAGTCTTTTTCCTTTTATCAGGTGTAGTATTGAGCCTTTTCTTTTCCTTATGTAAGTTGAGTCAAGATGTAATATTCACTTTCTAATATTAATAGGATTTATATTTTGTCAAATTCTCTAGCTGTGTGTTCATGTCTTATGATTGCTTTGATTATTGATGACTATTCGCTGCCACGTTCCGAGCAATGCGTTCCGTTGCTATCGGTTCGGGGCGTGATATGTGGTCCCCCAAAACTGCATGTAGCTCAAAAGAAAAACAAAAATCAGTCTGCTTGTCCTAATATGCACAATAAGAAGACCAATGCTAAATACCATGCTTCTCATAAACTAAATGTTCATTACTTCTATTGTGGTATGAACGGTCATGTTGTGTATAACTATTTTATTTTGAGGAATGATGAATTAAGAGCAAGTAAGAATCGAAGAAGCAATGGAGATGGCAATGCCAAAGGATGAGTCAACTCTGGAAGAAAGCATGCTCAACATACTTAGGCTCAGAAGCCCAGAGATGGCCTGATACGTCGACACACCCCTCACGACAGGTCAATGCATCCTTAGACCGCCAGAAAAAGAATCCCTCCTTGCTGCTTCCACTGTGGAAGAATTCGCCACACAGTCAAGGACTGTTAGCATCTGAAGGGAAGGTATCACTCTCATTCCAAGAATGTTGAATTCCCTGTTCACCCACACAAGCTTGATCCACAAGCACATAGAAAGAATGCCAAATCATTTGTGTGGTGTTTCCATTGTGGCAAATATGGACATCTGTTTCATGAATGTCCATGGAAGAGAAGTGATGATACACACGCAGCAAAGAAAACAAATTCATTTGCTAGAAGGGCTGCTAACCAACAAGGACTCAAGCAAGCTTGGGTACCTATAGTTCCAAATAAGAATTTTTGGTGCCGGGTGCCCCGAACTGTACAAAGGAACAGCTGGGAATAAAAGCTCAAGGCACAGGTTCGTAAATAAAGTTTTTCCATTCTTGTTATTTCTATATGATAAAGTGTTGTAACCACGTGGGGAGTCACTTGTGTTTTGTCCTCGCGGTGGGGACGTACTGATGGGGACATCACCTCCCATGCCCACGTTCACAACTCGTCTCCTCGCCCCGGTTGCATCCGGCATGATCTAGTTATCTAATTTTGAGTCCTATGTAATTTTTATTTGAGTCATTTGATGTAATTTTCATTTTACTTGAGTCATGTCCCTAGGTCTTGTGCTTATTTCCCTAAGTTTGAGAGTCATTATGTTGTTTAGTTAGTTATTGGGCCCAATTCATTGGGTTTGGCCCAAGTTCATCCCCCTACCCCCTCGGTTATTTGTCATTGAGTCTTTTGTCAGGGTCATATTGTAAAATATGGGTTGCCTATATATAGGGCCCCATTCCCTTCATTTTAAACTAATGAATCAATGAATGAAAAACTTGCCATTTTGAGAGTTTACACTTCTTATCTAGTGGAGAGATTCCATTTTTTGGGTGAGAGACCCTAGGGGAGAGATTCCCCACCCATCCCTTGTTGTGCCGCTGTGTGGTTTTGATGATGGCTGACACACCATGAGTCACACTGAGTCAGTGTAACTCATAGTGTTGCCATCATCAAAAAGGGGGAGATTGTTGTGCCCCTGTGTGGTTTTGATGATGGCTGACACACCATGAGTCACACTGAGGTGTGCTAATTAATTTAGATGACTGTTTGACTGCTTAAATATCTGATTGTTTGCTTGAATAGCTAATTCATGAATAGGGCTAGATTGGGTTAACATAGTGGCTATTTGTTCATGCAATGCGTTGACGCTTGGTGCCTCTTTAACCTCATTTATTCATTGGTCTGGTCTGTGGTGCGTCGACCCCTTGTGCTGATGGGTCGACCCCTCAGTTCATTCATCTGTTGTTCACCTGAAGTCCATACATTGGTCCTCTTTCAAAGTCTGTACAGCGTTCAAGCCTATACATCGGTTGCCTTGAATCTAGATGATCAAGTCTATACATTCATGGTTTTCCCTACGTTCTGGCCAAGTCTACACATTGGTTTTCATTCGAAGTCTGTACACTGCTTCACTTCGTCAAAGTCCATACATTGGACTGTAACATCTGAATTCTGTACAGCGTTCGTTGTCTAGAGTTCTTGAAGTATATATATATACATTGGACTGATTCTTTCGAAGTAGATACGTTCATTATTCCTCTATCTGTCTGCAGATGATTTAGGCCATCAAGACTTGGCACGTGATCCAAGAGGCTGAAATGCTGACACGTGGACACAGCAGTTCAAACAATCAAGAAGGAAGCTCCTGGATTACTCTGTGCGTCAACGCACGAATTGGAAGAGTCGACGCAGCAGTTAAA
Organism: Amorphophallus konjac; assembly: GCA_022559845.1. NCBI lineage: Eukaryota > Viridiplantae > Streptophyta > Magnoliopsida > Alismatales > Araceae > Amorphophallus > Amorphophallus konjac. The sequence continues at coordinate 282,987,441 of CM040126.1, read as the reverse complement.
GAGGGTAAGCTGTTTGTGCACTGGAACGTATCAATACGTCAACGCCATTGCTAGACAGTGTCGACGCAGCCATTAAGCCTGATAGGCATCTAGCTCGAAGATAGTTTAGAAGGTTAACGCTGGAGTTCTTGGCGTCCACGCATCATGCAAACAAGCTGAACTATTAGTTGCAAAAATACACCAACGCGTCAACGCAGCAGTGGAGCAGCGTCGACGCAGCAGTTAAAAAGGGGTAGACTGTTTGTTCACAGGACTACCGATGCCGATGCGTCAACGCCACAAGCAAGCAGCGTCGACGCAGCAGTTAAAGGAGTATTCAATTTCACAGGCTATTCCACTGCGTCAATGCCACAACTGAGCAGCGTCGATGCAGCAGCTAAAGAGTCGAAGCTAATGGCTTACTGGAATGCCTCACTACGTTAACGCCATTGCTTGATAGCGTCAACGCAGTAAGTCAGATTGCTGTCATTGAGCACGTGAACTGCGACCGTGTCTGGCACGTGATTCGAAGTGCCTGACTCGTGATCCCAGGAGGACGAGGTGTGCAGGTGCTGAGCACGTGATCCGAGGAGGAATCTTCTAGATGAAAGGCGTGGGAAGCACACACCCTAGCTAGCTGTTGCTGGTATATATTGGAGCCTTCGTCTTCAGATGGAGGCTGATCGAAGAAGAAGTCTGGAGAGCAGAAAGCCCTTCGATCCAGAAAAAGAAAAGAGGAAGAAGAAAGAAAAATGAAGTATTCGTGCGAAGAAAAAGAGAGTGAGCATAGAAGAAGGAATCCTGAAGATCAGTCCTTCGAGCCTGGCTGCTTGGATCAAATCCAGAGGCATCTGAGCTTCATTCCTATTCTGCTGTCTTGTTTTGTTTTTGTCTTTCCTTTAAGGTTTCTTTGTTGTTCTTCTGTGTCTCTTGTGAGAACGGGTTCCTCCTGTGCCATCAGGAGAAGAGAGATTCTTCACCTTTGGTCAGCAAGCAGCTAGGGGCTATCTTGTGGGTTCCCTCTTGGTATAGAGGAAGAGAGACATGAGTCTCTTGTTTCTAGTGACCGTGGGTTGCTAGAGGTTCCCTCCGGGCTAGTGGAAGAGAGGACCCGTCCTCTGGTTGCAAGTGACGGGGTGTCACTTGGGTGTTCCCTCCGGGCTAGGAGGAAGAGAGGACTCGTCCTCTGGTTGCAAGTGACGGGGTGTCACTTGGGTGTTCCCTTCGGGTAGGAGGAAGAGAGACCTTGGTCTCTGGATTTCCGTGGCCATGGGTCACTGGTGTTTCCCTCCTGGGTTGGAGGAAGAGAGGAGCATGTTACTCTGGAAAGCTGTGTGACAGCGTATGTTGGCAAGCTGTGTTGCCCAGCAGTTTTTAGTGAATCCACATTCCGGTTGGGAGTGTGGGGTGGACGTAGGCAGACTTGTGTCTGGCCGAACCACCTAAAAATCCTTGTGCAGTGGTTTGGTTGATTGCCTGCTTCCGCTAGATGCATGCTAGGACCGTGATTTAATTGATTATCTATATCCTAGAGTTTAATTGAGTTTGCATATCTTATGTTTGATGAATTGTCCACTGATCTAGTTGTTATCATCTCATGCGAATTTTAAATTGGGTAGAATTCTTTGAAAGATCCATTCACCCCCCCTCTGGATCTGTGTTTATCAATCACACATAGCTAACAATTGGTATCAGAGCGGTTCTCTGATTGATCAGATCCAACGATCTGCAGAGGATCCTGTTATCCCTTGGTGCTTTTCTGTTTCTACCCCTTGCTGCATTAATCTAGTTACCGATTTATTCAATGGGTTCTCCACCGGTTTTCAATGGGTCTAACTTTAACTCATGGATTAGCAGTCTTCACAATTATGTGAAAATGATTAATCCGGATCTGTGGAAGTTAATTTCACAAGGTCCCCACAGATTGCGAAAGGAAAAGTCCAAATGGACTAAAAGTCACAAGTCAAAATATGGAGAAAATCAGAAAGCCTTTAACCTGATGAGAGCAGCTATTGACAAGGCTCTACATTCTTGTTTTTATGAATGCAGGTCCGCTAAGGACATTCTAGATCAGCTGAAGCTAGCTCAGAGGATGAATGAGGATAACTGCATGATGGCTGACGAGAGCAACCATAGCAGTGATCAAGAGGAATTCCAAGATGCTGAAGAGGTAATCATCCCCTTCTCTAGCTTCACTTTAGATGACTGGGTAGATGCCTATGCTGATCTGTTTCACTCCCATAAAAAAATGAGTAAGAGGTATAGAAGACTGAAAGAGAAGCTGGAAAAACTAGGAGGTGAAAATCTTGAAACTCTGAAAACTGAAAATGAAATATTTAGAAGACAGATAACAGAGTTTGATTCTATTAGTTCAGACTTAGAACATTTCAAATCTGAAAAACAATCTCTTATGAGACAAGTTGCTCTACACAAAAAGGAGAGTCAAGAGCTTGTTTGTGAAATTGCTGAACTAAAGGGAAGGTTTAGCTTAGTTGATCAGGCTCACAAAAATGATATCATTCAAAATGAAAAATTGGTGAGAGAATTAGAATGTGTCAACTCTGAATTGGAAAAAATGAAATCTGAAAATGCTTGCAATGCTTGTGTAGCTTTAAGAGACTTGATAAATGAATTTGATTCTGATGATAAACTTCAAAAGGATTTAATCAAATCTCTGAAAGAAGAAAATAAATCATTGCTAGAAAAGAAAACTGAAGCTGAAGATATGAAATCTGAAAATGAAATACTCAAAAACCAGTCCAAGGAATTTGAACACAATTTGATGAGCCTTGAAAAAGAAAACAGATTGATTTCTGAAAAAATGGAGGCTGATAGAATAATGAATCTAGAGCTTCAGAAAAATCTCAACAAACCTCAGTCTGAGAAACAACAGGAAAACTTTTATGAATGTCAGTCTTCTTTAGATGATTGGATGTTTGATGATAATCTCCTAGAGAAAAATAGGAAATTGAAAGAGGAAATCAACAAGCTGAATCATCTAAACAACCAACTGTCAGATAGGCTATTGACAATTGAAAAAGGCAAGGGTGTGAGCATGAATAATTCTGATAGGTTGGTGGATGCAGAACAAGAAATTGAGAGTCTAAAACCCATCAACTTAATGTTAAATAGAAATGTCAGTTGCAGTGAACAGAAAATAGCTGGATATGAGCTTACTATCACATTCCTTCAATAAGAAGTTGATGATCTTTACAAGTCCTTATCTGAAGCTGACAAGGAAATAGAATTAAAACAGGAAGTAGAAAAACTCAAAAGTCTGAATGATGCCTTGCATCAACAAGTAATTTCCTGTGAAACAGATTTGTCCAAATATGAAGCTAAAATTGCTGATTTGAATTTTGAGATTAAAGATTTGAAAAATTCTCTATCAAAATTTGTCAAAGGTAAGGACAATCTGAATAAGCTTCTTGGAAAGAGTGATAACTTTGAGAGAAAGGGACTGGGCTATAGTCCGACAAATAAAAGGAGTAATGGGAATGAAACATCTACTATTTTTGTCAAAGCCACCAATCAGAACACAACCTCTGATCCTTCTGTCTTCAAATTCACTGCACAAAAATCCACTGTGAAACCCAAAACTGTGGAACAAAATCAAAAACTGAAAAAGGGTGAAACTTCACAGAAAAAGGATAAAGACACTCCTGTTACTATAAAGAAGGCTACACACAATTCACATGATCTCTCACACACTCATATTAAAAAGGGGTCATGTTATTATTGTGGGAAAGGAGGTCACATAATGGAAGATTGCAGATTGATGTTAAAGGATGAGCATACTAGTGGAACTTTACATTCAAGAAATCCTTCTGATAGAAACCATGCTGCTACGAAGCCTGATGCTTCATGTTATTATTGTGGGAAGCAGGGTCATCTCATAAATGATTGTTTAATCATGAAAGAAGACAATAAACTACATGCCAGGTCTTCCATGCACCTTCATGATCCATATGGATCTAAACACAACTCTAGTCAGCACATTGTGTGCTTCAACTGCAATAAGCCTGGGCACAAGGCTGCTGAGTGCTCGTTTAGATCTACTTGGGGTAAAAATGGTTTTCATAGAAGAAATTCTTTTGCTTGCTCTCACTGTGGGAAGAATGGCCATACAGTCAAGAACTGTTGGCATGTTCAGAAGAACACTGTTAACCCCTATGGTGTCAAATTCCCTGCAAAACCATTTGTAAGATTTTCATGCTATAACTGTGGGAAGCAAGGTCACAAATTTTCTGAATGTTGGCTGGTTAGGAATAAGAATCAAACTATTCATGCATATAACAGAAAATCTTATAATTATATTTATAAACCTCATGCTACTGTTACTATGCATCCTAAGAACCAGAAACCAGTCACATCATGTAGATACTGTGGAAAGTATGGTCACTCTATGGAAACTTGCTATCTGATGGATCATGATGACCATGCTGCTATGAATTTGCTTAGAACACCTGTTAGGGGTAAGGCAGGACCCAAAGCTGCTTGGGTCCCTGCAAGTTCAAAATGATCAATATTTTGCAGGTGTGCCTTGGGTGCTGAAGAATAAAAAGGGGGAAATAAACCAAGGCACCCAAGTTGATAAAGCCCCATTAAGGTAAATTCTCTGCACTTCTTGTTCTTAGAATAACTGCATAGCATGTTAAATCCGTCTTTGCATATCAACTCACCATCTGCATTGTTAGATTTAATTTTCTAAACTCTCTGCCTACATGATTTGCATATTTAATGATAGACTGAATTTGCATATGCTGCCATTAAAAAATCTGATGCACTTTGTAAGGGGGAGTTTGTCTAGTCTCATGCATTGTCTTCATGTCATATAGGTTGATTCTATGTTTTTAGATAGGGGGAGTAAATGCATAGCATATCACTCTTTTTGAAAAATAAAAAAAAAGAGGGGGTGATACATTGCATATAGACAGGGGGAGCTTGCTTAATCTCTTCTGCTGTCTTTATCTGAACTCTACCTACCCACCTATCTGATTCATCCTGTCATATCTGTGTTACCAGTGATTTCAACATCAAATGATCTCTCTTGACTATTTTTAAAGTATTCATAATCTAAATTTATACCTTATTGAGATCTGTCTGCCTCTCCTAAATCTGCTGAAGGAGAGCTTCACTTCAATCCAGTCAATTCTGAACTTCTTTGCTCAAGGGCAGATTCCTTGCTGAAATCTTTCAGAATCTGTGCTGTTTGTTGAAATATCAGTCAGCTCACTTGAATTACTAAGCTGAGATATGAAGTAAATCTTCAGTCTGAATACTACTTCATGAAAGTTAAAACATCTTTAATGAGAAACCTTCCATTATACTTGCTTAAGAACATTTGTTAACTGGAATTGGTTTAAGTCTTATGTACTCCTGTTTGGACACAAGGAACTTGGAAATATCTGATTCAATCTCTTAATAAACTTTAACTATCTACTTCATGTAAATTCATGTAAGAGCTTCTGACATCTGAAAAGTTGTTATCCTTGTCTATGTTGTCTGAGATATATAGTGTACTTGTTCTGAATCATGGACAGAGCAATAATTGTTGTTACTGAGAAACCTGTCCAAAGGACTGTGTCATGAAGTACCATGGTTAACTCTGCTTAAAGAGATGATTGAAAATATTGTGAAATTTGGCAGAGCAATGGCAATGTTGTATTGAGTAACTGGGGATTCTGGCCTCTAATCAAGGTGTATCCTCATGCCAAAGATACTTCCAATGCTACCTCTGTTCTCCAAAATGGGAGAAGCAATACGGTTGTCACACTGAGTAACTGGGAATTCAGGCCTCTAATCAAGGTGTCTCCCCATGTCAAAAGGTGTTGATAAACCAAAATTATTCATTTAGAAAGAAAATTATGAACAAGTGTAAATCAAATTCTGAAAGAACAATGTAAAATTATGTTGCACTCTCTTATGTATCTCTTAAAACTGTCATGGAAAGTAAACTAAGTAAGATGGAAGTTGGTTGAACTAGAATTTTATATGAGCTTGTAGTTCCTTTTTATTAAGAGCTGGTTCAGATATGAGTACAATTCTTTTTGAAAAACTTGTTTACATCATTCTTAAACCATATCTGAAATTCAAGGTTTCATAAGCTTTTATAATGGAGGACTCTAGAACTTAAAAATTCTGTTCTATGAAGTTAGTATCTTGCTGAAAAGTTCAATATCTCAATTTTCACTAACTGATGAATCTGCTCACCCTATGGCTCTTTATCACTGTGTTTTGATTCAGTGGTATTAGACTGGTTGTCAATTTTGAGAAGCACTTCTCTCAGCTTACCATGTGTACTTGCAATTTTTTGGCTTACCAGAGTTCATCCTTGTGGATTTCTCTTGCATCATAAATCATAAGGGCAAGATTCTCTGGTCTGTTTGAGAGACTATTTGCATAAGGGGACAATGTGCTAGATTGTCTGATCATGTTGTTTGTCTGCATTAGCTCTATATCTTCTGCCATGTCAAAGGGGGAGTATTTGTTGCATATGCATCACTGCATAAATTATTTAACAAAGGGGGAGAATTGATTTAATTGCTTCTGATATTGTGTTGTCCTCATCTGCTGAACTATGTTGAGTGTCTCATATGACATATCTGGATTATTCATTTTGCTAAAGTAAAAGGGGCAGATGAGTCAAAAGGGGGAGCTTTTAATTCACTCTTTTTATACAGTCTTATTCTTTGCTCTTAACTCATGTCTTTTTGATGAAGGCAAAGGGGGAGAAGAATCTAATCTGAGTCAGTGTAACTCATAGTGTTCCCATGATCAAAAAGGGGGAGATTGTTGTGCCCCTGTGTGGTTTTGATGATGGCTGACACACCATGAGTCACACTGAGTCAGTGTAACTCATAGTGTTGTCATCATCAAAAAGGGGGAGATTGTTGTGCCCCTGTGTGGTTTTGATGATGGCTGACACACCATGAGTCACACTGAGGTGTGCTAATTAATTTAGATGACTGTTTGACTGCTTAAATATCTGATTGTTTGCTTGAATAGCTAATTCATGAATATGACTAGATTGGGTTACCATAGTGGCTATTTTTTCATGCAATGCGTTGACGCTTGGTGCCTCTTTAACCTCATTTATTCATTGGTCTGGTCTGTGGTGCGTCGACCCCTTGTGCTGATGGGTCGACCCCTCAGTTCATTCATCGGTTGTTCACCTGAAGTCCATACATTGGTCCTCTTTCAAAGTCTGTACAGCGTTCAAGTCTATACATCGGTTACCTTGAATCTGGATGATCAAGTCTATACATTCATGGTTTTTCCTACGTTCTGGCCAAGTCTACACATTGGTTTTCATTCGAAGTCTGTACACTGCTTCACTTCGTCAAAGTCCATACATTGGACTGTAGCATCTGAAGTCTGTACAGCGTTCGTTGTCTAGAGTTCTTGAAGTATATATATATACATTGGACTGGTTCTTTCGAAGTATATACGTTCATTATTCCTCTGTCTGTCTGCAGATGATTCAGGCTATCAAGACATGGCACGTGATCCAAGAGGCTGAAATGCTGACATGTGGACACAACAGTTCAAACAATCAAGAAAGAAGCTCCTGGATTACTCTGTGCATCAACGCCACGAATTGGAAGAGTCGATGCAGCAGTTAAAGAGGGGAGGCTGTTTGTTCACTGGAACGTATCAATACGTCAACGCCATTGCTAGACAGCGTCGACGCAGCCATTAAGCCTGATAGGCATCTAGCTCGGAGACAGTTTAGAAGGTTAACGCTGGAGTTCTTGGCGTCCACGCAGCATGCAAACAAGCTGAACTATTAGTTGCAAAAATACACCAACGCGTCAATGCAGCAGTGGAGCAGCGTTGACGCAGCAGTTAAAAAGGGGTTGATTGTTTGTTCACTGGACTGCCGATGCCGATGCGTCAATGCCACAAGCAAGCAGCGTCGACGCAGCAGTTAAAGGAGTATTCAATTTCATAGGCTATTCCACTGCGTCAACGCCACAACTGAGCAGCGTCGACGCAGCAGCTAAAGAGTCGAAGCTAATGGCTTACTGGAATGCCTCACTACGTTAACGCCATTGCTTGACAGCGTCAACGCAGCAAGTCAGATTGCTGTCATTGAGCACGTGAACTACGACCGTGTCTGGCACGTGATTCGAAGTGCCTGACTCTTGATCCCAGGAGGACGAGGTGTGCAGGTGCTGAGCACGTGATCCGAGGAGGAATCTTCTGGATGAAAGGCGTGGGAAGCACACACCCTAGCTAGCTGTTGCTGGTATATATTGGAGCCTTCATCTTCAGATGGAGGCTGATCGAAGAAGAAGTCTGGAGAGCAGAAAGCCCTTCGATCCAGAAAAAGAAAAGAGGAAGAAGAAAGATAAATGAAGTATTCGTGAGAAGAAAAAGAGAGTGAGCATAGAAGAAGGAATCCTGAAGATCAGTCCTTCGAGCCTGGCTGCTTGGATCAAATCCAGAGCCATCTGAGCTTCATTCCAATTCTACTGTCTTGTTTTGTTTTTGTCTTTCCTTTAAGGTTTCTTTGTTGTTCTTCCGTGTCTCTTGTGAGAACGGGTTCCTCCTGTGCCATCAGGAGAAGAGAGGTTCTTCACCTTTGGTCAGCAAGCAGCTGGGGGCTGTCTTGTGGGTTCCCTCTTGGTATAGAGGAAGAGAGACGTGAGTCTCTGGTTTCTAGTGACCGTGGGTTGCTAGAGGTTCTCTCCGGGCTAGGAGGAAGGGAGGTCTCGTCCTCTGGTTGCAAGTGACGGGGTGTCACTTGGGTGTTCCCTCCGGGCTAGGAGGAAGAGAGGACTCGTCCTCTGGTTGCAAGTGACGGGGTGTCACTTGGGTGTTCCCTCCGGGCTAGGAGGAAGAGAGGACTCGTCCTCTGGTTGCAAGTGACGGGGTGTCACTTGGGTGTTCCCTTCGGGTAGGAGGATGAGAGACCTTGGTCTCTGGATTTCCATGGCCGTGGGTCACTGGTGTTTCCCTCCTGGGTTGGAGGAAGAGAGGAGCCTGTTCCTCTGGAAAGCTGTGTGACAGCGTATGTTGGCAAGCTGTGTTGCCCTGTAGTTTTTAGTGAATCCACATTCCGGTTGGGAGTGTGGGGTGGACGTAGGCAGACTTGTGTCTGGCCGAACCACCTAAAAATCCTTGTGCAGTGGTTTGGTTGATTGCCTGCTTCCGCTAGATGCATGCTAGGACCGTGATTTAATTGATTATCTATATCCTAGAGTTTAATTGAGTTTGCATATCTTATGTTTGATGAATTGTCCACTGATCTAGTTGTTATCATCTCATGCGAATTTTAAATTGGGTAGAATTCTTTGAAAGATCCATTCACCCCCCCTCTGGATCTGTGTTTATCAATCGCACCTAGCTAACATCCCTATCTTAATCTCTCTTTTTCACTCCCCTTTCTCTCTCCTCCACACCCAATTTCAAAAATTTTCTCTCTCCTCCCTTCCCAACCACCACTCTCCCACCTACCCCCATTAAAGACCACTCCCCTTCCCCACACATCCCATTACTCCACCCCCTAGTCCCAAGAGAGCTTCCACCAATCCTAGCTCCACCTCCCAACCCCCAACTACCCCACCCACTTCCCCAAGCACCCTTCCCACTACCCAAAGCAGCCCTCCACATTCCCAAGGCACCTCTTCCCATCTCCAAGACCACCATTGACCACCCCACATTAAAGGAAATTCAAACTCACATGCCCTCCACCCACTTGTGCCCCCCCACCTTCCTCCTTCTCCCTCCAAGCCCAAATTCGTAGCTCCTCCTCCCATCACCTGTTAGACCCCCTTTCAGACCCTATTCTTCCCCTCCCACACCTTGGAACACCCCCTCCTAGACCCCCTCATAGCCAGGGTTCTCCCCACACTCATCCACCTCCCTTTCCCCTCCCATATACCCCATTTTCCCCCACCATCTTCAACCTCCAGTTTTCAGTTCGCTGGTAGCAGAAGAGTAGCAGTTTACAGAGGCGACCCCGACCACATCCTAGAGGATCTGAAGGCCCAAGAGGTATCCACGGAAAAGTCTACCTGTCTTCTTCAGAACGGCGGTGGTCTCGTCCCCTTCCAAGCTCCGAGCTGACCGGGAGATCCGTTCTCTTACAACTGCACAGAGCTGCCCCTGCTAAGCACTTGAGCCATAGTAGAAGCTCTGTCACGACGAACCTTGGAAGATTCAGGCCACATGTTCTTATGAAAAGTTGTTCCTCTTCCTGTCTACTTTCAGAATCAAGAAGTGGAACTTCTATCGACGTCCGTGGGCCATAGTTATCATTTTTCTCCCTCGGGTACGCGGTTCAGCTTCCCACAGCCTGCACCGACCTGTCATCAGTGTTCAGAGTCCCCTGGTCTTCTCCTGCATCGTTTGGCTCCCACGTCAATTTTTCTGCAAAGAGGACTTGTCCACGATTCCAAAAACTCCAGCGGTGCTTGATTCTGAGTTCGGGAGCTGACGGGGCATCCTCTTCAACCTGTTGTTGGCCGCCAGAAGCTGCCAGTCCAAGAATCTGCCTCCCTGCTCGGGCCTCCACCCAGACCAGTGTCGGTGCCAGAAGAAATAAAAAACATTTGGACGACTTCCCTGGCCTCCTACGAAGATTTTCGAGGTGGTTTCATCCCCAACAAAATTCGGCATCAATCGCAGCAACCATTTCTTCGATCATCTATCAGCACCCACAGAACATGGACAGAACCGGCGACCTCCCATCTTCGGTGTTCCTCTCTCAAGTTCCCCTCCCCGCTTGGCCGGCTGAAGGCCCCTCCCTATGTGGAGGTAGTTTTAGTTGTAATATCACTTAACCCCCACCCCAAGATCCCCCTCCTGCGAGAGGTGTAGTATTGTAATCATTTGGGCAGGTCAAGCTACCCCGACGAGGCGTGTGGGGATCCACCCGCCTCCCCGCTCGCCCTCGTCTCCGAGCGGGACTGGTTTCTTCAAACCGGTCGAGTAAGTGCTCCAAACGTTGCTCTAATTTGTGCTTGTTCTTTCAATATTAGTTCATAAACTCCGCTGGCCGTGAATGAGAGCCCGTGGGAAAGGAGTGGAACCCGTGCCCTCGGCATGACATCGGCTCCCTTGAATTGGGCTGCCATTACCCTTGGGAATCAACTTAGGCCTTGCTGGCCCTCTACCAGCAAGGGCCCAGCCCACACAACCTCCACTTGGCATTGCCAAGTTACCCCGGGTCTTGGTGAGCATCGGGTGAGCGATCGCCGACATCGGTCCTTTTGATTGCGATTGTGCTTGTTTGTTTAAGTCCTAGGTTGTGTCACATCAATTGGTATCAGAGCAAGTTTTAGACTTGTCTCTACTAAGTCTAGTCCTTGGGCACATTTGCATTCATCAACATGGCTACCTCTCTTTGGTCACATTCATCCCACTCGACCCCCCATAAGGGACCGATCAACCCTCCATTTGACATAATCTCTTTTGAGGATCTCCTCTTCGATGGATCATGCTATAGTGCCTACCTAAAGTGGGAGGTCACCATGGAAAAACACTTTGAGAGAACTATGGTTTATGGACCCGCAAGAGTCCGCGTTGCCATGGGGCAATTTCGGGGTCAAGCCAAGGAAAATGTCGGAACATAGTGGGCTTAAGGGACGTTAGGAAACAAGAACCCATTTCCTCATGGGATGATATGAAGAAAGAACTTAGAAAAATCTACATCCCCAAATATTCTCACCCCTTCTACTCTAACACCCCTAGCCCGAGGTTCACTACCACTCCTCCATCCCCATCCGACCAACTTGATATCACCTTTAGGCCTCCTCCCCCACCACTCCCAACAAATCACTTCTCAACCATCATAACTACACTTCGTGACCAAGTCCTCTCCCTTAAGGCCCAAATAAACCAAGCATCCACCTCTACACCAAATCCCCTAAGGGTCCCCGCACTCCAACCAAAACCGCCTTCCACAATCCTTCACCAAACCCATACCCCACATCTCCCCTTGGTCCCCACCACTACCCCTCCATCATCCCCAAAAAGAGGTACCCCCCTCAAAACCAATCAACCCAAACCCCTTCAACCCACCCATCTTCCTCTCCCTACCCCAATCCAACTCCCACCAAAGCTTCCACTACTACCCTTACCTATCCTAACCCAAGTTTCCCACTACCTCCCACCCCGGATACACTATGCCCCAATCATCACCACACCCTCAAAAGCCCCTCTCACCTCCTTGGAAGAAGAACCCATACCCCACCCCATAGTGGTGAACACTCCAAACCCACTCTCCACCTTGGAGGAAACCCAAGTCCAAGTTGAAGAAGAAACAACATACGAGGGTCTTCACCTTACATCACCATCTTTAGTTGGAGTCAATCTCATCTTAGGGGAACCCCTTGTTAGTTGGCTAAAGGAGAGCCCAATAAGAGAGATCACGGCCCACGATTTCCCACCCATGAAGGAAAACTATCTTATAGTGCCCATCTCCACTTATCACACCACAATCCAAGCATCTTATCATGTAGAGACCTTAGAGGATTTTCTTAGAGGCTTAGCATGGCAAATTGAGTTCACTAGCATGTTGACCCCTATGGCCGAACAACCTAGGAGCCTTGGCCTCCTACACCCATGCATCGGGTCAATCACCTCGGTCTATACCATTGGTTGCTACGCTAGCGACCTCCTTTTTCTTCTCTCTATGGTAGAAGAACCCATCTCGATCCACTCCCCTACCATTGAGATCCCAAATACTTTGATCGGCCAACCCACTAGAAAACTTGGCCCAATTACCTTGGAGGAGGATGACTCACAATTTGGGAACCTTGAAGACATAGAGTGCCTCCCTCTAGAAAGACCTTTCCACGACCCCTTTGATCCCTTCCTATGGGAGTCTAGTTCCCCATGTGACCCAACCCCCTTATCCACCACCCACCTTTCACTATCCCAACCCACCATGTTTGACCCAAGCCACCCTATCCTAAACCCGGGTTACACCTTGGGAGCCATGATCATGGGTCACATATCCCTAGGTAATAAGCTTGTGCCCCACCCCATGACGACCACCTTCTTAGATCCATTCGATCCTTTCCAATGGGAGTTCAAAGGTTGTCCCACACCTATACACATGGAAGTCACCTTTGGGAAAAACATGCATGTGTCTAGGCTTACCAAACCCCTTGGCATGAACACTATGTTGGGTCCATTCATTCATATCACCCACATGTCAAGTAAAAAGTATGAGTGGTCCATATTCGGATGTCATGGTCCACCCTCATTCATCATGGGTCTTAAGCATGTCAAAGGCATCGACGGATATCCGGGTCCCCCGATATTTATCACCAATTTACATGATAGGGCCACCTACGGGTGCCCCGGCCCACCTAGGCTGACCAAAGACTACACTGCCTCATTACTTGATAGGTCTACTTTTGGTTGCCCAGGTCCACCCATCACCCCTAGAATGTCTGCATTCACAACATTGCATGATGAGATCCGCAAGCACATTAGCAAGAAGAATGTGACTGATAAAAGGTTGGCCGACTCTCATCGGCATCACCAAGAATTCCACATGAGTGACTTTGTGATGGTGAGGAAGGAGAGGCTCTCCCCGGGAGTCATCTCCAAATTGAGGCTATGTGGGGCTGGTCCCTTCTAGGTCCTGAGGCGCATTGGTGCTAATGCCTATGAGTTAGATCTTCCCGAGGAGTATGGAGTGAGTCCCACATTCAATGTAGCAGACCTAGTGCCTTATAAGGGACCCACGGTGGTACCTAGTGAGGATATTGAGCCTATTCCCTCCGTTGAGAGAGCACCCACCCGTGAGGAGAGACCACCAGCCAAAAGAGCCCAGTGTGAGGGCATTGAGCGAATATTGGATGAACAAGTCACTACCACCAGGAGCAAGGTATACGAGTGCTATCTCGGCAGGTGGATGGATCGGTCTCATTCGAAAGACCTGAGGGCAGTACCACTTCTACACCCTCCGAGGAGGGAAGGACACTTACTCGACGGAGTCTAGTTCTCCGCACCCCGGGAGTATGATGGGGACATCACCTCCCATGCCCACGTTCACAGCTCGTCTCCTCGCCCTGGTTGCATCCGGCATGATCTAGTTATCTAATTTTGAGTCCTATGTAATTTTTATTTGAGTCATTTAATGTAATTTTCATTTTACTTGAGTCATGTCTCTAGGTCTTGTGCTTATTTCCCTAAGTTTGAGAGTCATTATGTTGTTTAGTTAGTTATTGGGCCCAATTCATTGGGTTTGGCCCAAGTTCACCCCCATACCCCCTCGGTTATTTGTCATTGAGTCTTTTGTCAGGGTCTTATTGTAAAATATGGGTTGCCTATATATAGGGCCCCATTCCCTTCATTTTAAACTAATGAATCAATGAATGAAAAACTTGCCATTTTGAGAGTTTACACTTCTTATCTAGTGGAGAGATTCCATTTTTTGAGTGAGAGACCCTAGGTGAGAGATTCCCCACCCATCCCTCTCTTAATCTCTCCTTTTCACTCCCCTTTCTCTCTCCTCCACACCCAATTTCAAAAATTGTCTCTCTCCTCCCTTTCCAACCACCACTCTCCCACCTACCCCCATTAAAGACCACTCCCCTTCCCCACACATCCCATTACTCCACCCCCTAGTCCCAAGAGAGCTTTCACCAATCCTAGCTCCACCTCCCAACCCCCAACTACCCCACCCACTTCCCCAAGCACCCTTCCCACTACCCAAAGCAGCCCTCCACCTTCCCAAGGCACCTCTTCCCATCCCCAAGACCACCATTGACCACCCCACATTAAAGGAAATTCAAACTCACATGCCCTCCACCAACTTGTGCCCCCCCCACCTTCCTCCTTCTCCCTCCAAGCCTAAATTCGTAGCTCCTCCTCCCATCACCTGTTAGACCCCCTTCCAGACCCTATCCTTCCCCTCCCACACCTTGGAACACCCCCTCCTAGACCCCCTCACAGCTAGGGTTTTCCCCACACTCATCCACCTCCATTTCCCGTCCCATATACCCCATTTCCCCCCACCATCTTCAACCTCCAGTTTTCAATTCGCTGGCAGTAGAAGAGTAGCAGTTTGCAGAGGCGACCTCGACCACATCCTAGAAGATCTGAAGGCCCAAGAGGTATCCACGGAAGCGTCTACCTGTCTTCTTCGCAACGGCGGTGGTCTCGTCCCCTTCCGAGCTCCGATCTGATCGGGAGATCCGTTCTCTTATAACTGCGCAGAGCTGCCCCTGCTGAGCACCTGAGCCATAGTAGAAGCTCTGCCACGACGAACCTTGGAAGATTCAGGCCACAAGTTCTTCTGCAAAGTTGTTTCCCTTCCTGTCTACTTTCATAATCAAGAAGTGGAACTTCTATCAAAATTCTTGGGCCATAGTTATCATTTTTCTCCCTCGGGTATGCAGTTTAGCTTCCCACAGCCTGTACCGACCTGTCATCAGTGTTCAGAGTCCCCTGGTCTTCTCCGGCATCGTTTGGCTTTCCCGTTAGTTTTTCTGCGAAGAGGACTCGTCCATGATTCCAAAAACTATAGCGGTGCTTGATTCTGAGTTCGGGAGCTGACGGGGCATCCTCTGCAACCTGCTGTTGGCTGCCAGAAGCTGCCAGTCCAAGAATTGGCCTCCCTGCTCGGGCCTCCACCGAGACCAGCGTCGGCTCCAGAAGAAATCAAAAAAATTTGGAAGACTTCCCTGGCCTTCTATGAAGATTTTCCAGGTGGTTTCATCCCCAACAAAATTCGACATCAGTCGCAGCAACCATTTCCTCGATCATCTGTCAGCACCCACAGAACGTGGACAGAACCGGCGACCTCCCATCTTCGCTGTTCCTCTCTCAAGTTCCCCTCCCCGCTTGGCCGGCTGAAGGCCCCTCCCTATGTGGAGGTAGTTTTAGTTGTAATATCACTTAACCCCCACCCCAAGATCCCCCTCCTGTGAGAGGTGTAGTATTGTAATCATTTGGGCAGGTCAAGCTACCCCGACGCGGCGTGTGGGGATCCACCCGCCTCCCCGCTCGCCCTCGTCTCCGAGCGGGACCGGTTTCTTCAAACCGGTCGAGTAAGTGCTCCAAACTTTGCTCTAATTTATGCTTGTTCTTTCAATATTAGTTCATAAACTCCGCTGGCCGTGAATGAGAGCCCGATCCTTAAGCTCCTTTGCTATAAGTGATCACCGTGGGAAAGGAGTGGAACCCGTGCCCTCGGCACGACGTCGGCTCCCTTGAATTGGGCTGCCATTACCCTTGGGAATCAACTTAGGCCTTGCTGGCCCTCTACCAGCAAGGGCCCAGCCTACATAACCTCGACTTGGCATTGCCAAGTTACCCCGGGTCTTGGTGAGCATCGGCTGAGCGGTCGCCGACATCGGTCCGTTTGATTGCGATTGTGCTTGTTTGTTTATGATGGGGACATCACCTCCCATGCCCACCTTCACAGCTCATCTCCTCGCCCCGGTTGCATCCGGCATGGTTTAGTCATTTAATTTTGAGTCCTATGTAATTTTACTTGAGTCATTTGATATAATTTATATTTTATTTGAATCATGTCCCTAGGTCTTGCATTTATTTTCCTATGTTTGAGTGTCATTAGAGTGTGTAATGTGCTAATTGGGCCCATTTCTTCGGACATGGCCCAATGAGCTCCCCTACCCCTTCGGTTATTTGTCAATGAGTCTTTTGTCAGGGTCTTATTGTAAAATGTGGGTTTCCTATATATAGGGCCCCATTTCCTTCATTTGGGGAGATGAATCAATCAATAAAAAAATTACCATTTGAGAGTCCAAAGCTTAGTTTAGTGGAGTGATTCTAACATTTTTTGGGTGAGAAACCCTAGGGAAGATATTCTCCACCCTTCCCTCACTTAATCCCTCTTTTTCACTCTACTTTCTCTCTCCTCATCACCCAATTTCAAATTTTCTTCTCTCTCCTCCCTTCCCAACCACCTCAACCCCCACCTACCATCATTAAAGCCCTCCACTTCCCCATGGCCTTCATTACTCCACCCCCCTAGTCCCAAGGAGATCCCTCACCATTCCAACACCACTTTCCCCATTCCAACACAATCAACCCCTTCCCCACACAACCCCACAACTTCCAATGCCATTTCAAATTTGAAATCCACCCTTCCCTCCACTCACTTGTGCCCCCCCGTCACCTTCTCCTCTCACTCACCTTCCCAAATTCGTAGCTCCTCCTCCCACCACCTGTTAGACCCCCTTCTAGACCCCATTCTTCCCTTCCCCCACCTTAGAACACCCCCTCCTAGATCCCCTCACAGCCCGGGCTTTCCCCACACTCATCCACCCCCATTTCCCCTCCCATATACCCCATTCCCCCCCATCATCATCAACCTACAGCTCTCAACTAAAGATCTACAGCAGACCAGCAACTTGCAGTGGCCACCACGACCTCCTCCGGACGAGTTTGAAGACCCAAGAGCCATCGTCGGAAGCCTCTACCAGTCGCCTTCGCAACCGAAGTGGTTTCGTCTTCTTCCGATCTCCGAGTCGTCCAGGAGGTCCATTCTCCCACAGCTGCGCGGTTCTACCTCGGCTGAGGACCTGAGCCGGCTTAGAAGCTCTGCCACGACCAGCCCCGAAGGAATCAGTCCTCAAGTCCTTCTTCAAAGTTCTTCATCGGCCTGTCTACTTTCAGAATCAAGAAGCAGAAGCCCATTCAGCATTCGGGAACAGAAGTTACCAATTTTCTTCCACGGTCGCGCGGCTCTGCCTTCCCCAGTCTGCATCGACACCTCCTCACTCTTCTGGCTCCATAGATCGTCTCCATTCTCTTCTAGCATCCCCGTTTCTTTTGCTGCAAAGAGGACTCACCCACAGTTCTAACGGCACTGACGGAATCAAATTTGGAGTTCGGGAGCTGCCAGGACAGCCTCTGCATCCTACTGTTGGTGACCTGCCCCTGCTAGTCCGAGAAACAGAGGCCCTGTTCAAGCTTCTGCCCCGACCTGCAGCGACTCCAGAAGCAATTACAAAAATTCTGAGGCATTCCCCTTCCTGTTACGAAGATTTCACTGCCAGTGTCGCCATCAGAAAAATTCCTGAGCAAGCTCTACAACAGAAACACCGACCCTCTATCCTGGTTCACAGACAGCAAGCAGATTCGGCGTCCACCCTTGTTCCTCGTTCTTTGCTTTGGTTTCCCCACCCCGCTTGGACGGCTGAAGGCCCCTCCCTGCGTGGAGGTAGTATTGATGTAATATCATTAACCCCCACCCCAAGTTCCCCCTCCTGCGAGAGGTGTAGTGGTGTACTTTGTTTGGGCAGGTCAAGCGACAACGCCGCGGCGTGTGGGGATCCACTCGCCTCCCCGCTCGCCCTCATCTCCGACTGGGACCGGTTTCTTCAAACCGGTCGAGTAAGTGCTCAAACCTTCATTCCACTTAGTGCTTGTCTTTCAATATTAGTTCTTAATTCCGCTGGTTATGCGAGTGAGAGCCCGATCCTCAAGCCCCGTTGTCTTGAGTGATCACCGTGGGAAGAGTGCAACCGGTGCCTTCGGCACTTCGTCGGCCCCGTTGAATTGGGCTTCCAAATCCATTGGGAATCAAATCTTGGCCTTGCTGGCCCTCTACCTGCAAGGGCCCAACCCCACATCCTCCACTTGGCATCGCCAAGTAACCCAGAGCTTGGGTGAGCGACGATAGAGCGGTGGCCCAATTCGGCCCATTTGACTGCGATTGTGCTTGCTTGCATTAAGTCCGAGGTCGTTTCACATCAGTTTAAGTCCTAGGTTGTGTCACATCACGTACACTCGCCTTTTTACGGAAGGCCGAAATGGGTCGACTGGGCACGCAAGGATTCCACGGATATTGAAATGAAGGCAGAGTGAACGATGGAACACACTGAAAGGGATGGCGTATGATTAATCGTTCTGGGAGACTGGGATGGGGATGGCTGGGTGGAATGCGGGCGTGCTAGTCGATTTCTCAACGATTACCGACGGAACCAAGGGTTGACTGGGGAAGCGTCACCAGGACGCGGCACGTGAGAATGAAATGTCGTGCGCCACATGGAGAGGAGGAGATTCTGCTGGTACAAGTGCGCAGTTGATTATGGGGATGCGTGTACTGGACGTCTTTCCCCACCGACCGCAAGCAGTCGGTGTTTGTTTTACATCGGATTGAATCCGAACACCTTTGTTTCTACTACCGAAGAGAGAGTTAGGGACCCTAGGAGCCGTGACGTCGGGAGGGCTTAGTCCGTGCAACAGTGACAGGGTAACAGCAACATAACTGGGATAACTGGGGGTAGAGAGACTGGTTATGGAGGGGAGGCGGATCTGCTCCCTAACGGGATTACATGACTTATATGCCGTGAAAGGCATTTATATGGGGGCATAAGAGCCTGATTACAAGTGCTTGCAAGCCACATGATAATTCCGTCATTTTTGACGATCCCCGGGTCATTGCGTTATTGTGTGGGTAGTTCTGTATCCATACATAGTGCCATCAGAGGAACTATGACTCAGTAGGATGCCGCTCGAGGGGCGTCACAATGTATTCCCGATAAGAGATAGTGTTGAGGTCGGGGCAGTAGGGGTGCCGTAGGCACCGTTGTGTTGGAGTAGTTGGGCGTCAGCAAGGCCGGGGTGACCGAATGACATAGACACCACTTGTCACTGGAGCGGCCGAGCGCTGTTGCGACTTGAGCGATTGGACGGCGTGAGCATCTCCATGACTGGAGCGACCAAAAGCCGTTGAGCTCAGAATTGTCGGGTGCCGTGGGCACTGGTGGGATTGGAGTTGTTGAGCGATCAGGCGCCGGGGGCGCCGTTGTGACTGAATTGTTGGCAGTCGGGTGCCGGGGGCACCGTTGTGACTAGAGTAGCAGGCAGTCGAGCGCCGTGGGCACCGTTGTGACTGGAGTTGCTGGCAGTCGGGCGCCGGGGGCACCGTTGTGACTGAGTGATTCAGCGATCGGGTACTGGGGGCTCCGATGTGACTGGAGTGGCTGGCAGTCGGGTGCCGGGGGTACAGTTGTGACTGAGTTGTTAAGCGATCGGGCGTCGGGCCCCTGATGTGACTGGAGTGGCTGGCAGTCGGGTGCTGGGCGCACCATTGTGACTGAGTGGATGAGTGGTCAGGCGCCGGGGGCCCGATGTGACTGGAGTGACTGGTAGTCGGGTGCCAGGGGCACCGTTGTGACTGAGTGGTTGAGCGGTCAGGCTCCGGGGCCCCCGATGTAACTAGAGTAACTGGCAGTCGGGTGCCGGGGGCACCGTTGTGACTGAGTGGTTGAGCGGTCGGGCGTTGGGCCCCCGATGTGACTGGAGTGACTGGCAGTCGGGTGCCGGGGGCACCGTTATGACTGAGTGGTTGAGCGGTCGGGCGCTGGGGCCCCCGATGTGACTGGAATGACTGGCGGTCGGGTGTCGGGGGCACTGTAGTGACTGAGTGTTAGAGCGATTGGGCGTTGGGCCCCCGATGTGACTTGAGTGACTGGCAGTTGGGTGCCGGGGGCACCATTGTGACTGAGTGGTTTAGCGGTCGGGCACCGGGGCCCCCGATGTGACTGGAGTGACTGGCAATCGGGTGCCAGGGGCATCGTTGTGATTGAGTGGTTGAGCGGTTCGGTGTCGGGGCCCCGATGTGACTGGAGTGACTGGCAGTCAGGTGCCGGGGGCACTGTTGTGACTGAGTTGTTGAGCGATCGGGCGCCGGGGACCCCGATGTGACTTGAGTGGATGGGCGCCGTGAGACCTTGATGGTCGTGCTCAGGGCCCATTGACAGAGGAAGGGGCCTGACAGTTCATCTTGCGCCAGGGCTTTTAAAGTATGCCCATTGTCCGAGTAACGGCACTGAGCGCACGCTTATCGAGATAACGCCAAGGTGGCACACGATCATCGAGGTAGGGCCGAATGTGGTGCTTTTGACAAGCGACATCAGGGTCGTGCACGACTATTGAGGTAAGACCCGGGCAGAGTGCTTTCACCAAGCAAGATCTGGGGTCGTACATGATTATCGAGATGACATACGTTCATCACAACAGGGGGCCGGAGGTGGGTGTTTGGGCTAGACGTCGTATAAGGGATGCTCATGCCGCATGCCCTCGGCGTAAGCCTAACAAACACACACACAAATCTCCTTAGCGCGCCCTTGCTCCTTGCATTGATGCTTGAGGCTTGATGCTTGTTGTTGTATGCTTGATTCATGCCTCTTGGGCTCCCAAAGGGGGGCTTTTATAGTGGAAGGTGAAGGGTCAGAGGGGTTTAGGCAGACTGGCTTGAGGGGTGAGGCTGGTCCGGGTAAACCCCACCCTCATGGGGTTTAGGCGTACTGGCGCAGGGGGCTAGGGTGGTCCGGGTAAACCCCACCCCCATGGGGTTTAGGCGGACTAGCGCAAGGGGTTGAGCTGGTTCTGGTAAACCCCACCCCCATGGGGTTTAGGCGGACTAGCGCAAGGGGTTGAGCTGGTTCTGGTAAACCCCACCCCCATGGGGTTTAGGCGGACTGGCCCAGGGGGCTGGGCTGGTCCAGGTAAACCCCACCCCCATGGGGTTTAGGCGGACAGCCCCAGGGGGTTGGGCTGGTCCGCCTAAACCCCACCCCCTAGGGGGTTTTGGCACGGGGTTTAGGCAGGTTTGACTGGGGATTTGACTAGGGATTCCGGTTACAAAAAGATAGGAATGCCCTTGTTATAAAAAGGAAATTTTCTTCCGTGCGACCTGACCATGCAAGTCGATCCGCGTGGGAGGGCACACGATGGTGGTGCATAACGCGATGGGTTGCTGGGAGTCCTGAGTTGGGCTTCGGCTTGCTGTAGAGTGGCTAGAACATACGCGCCCACGAGGTGCTCGGGAGATTCTCGACACACGTGTGTGGGCTGTATAAGGGCGCTGGGAGCTCCTGAAGCTTGTGGTTGGCCCAGTCGGGTCTTCCCTTGACTTCTGAGCGTTGGAGGGAGGCAACTCAAAGGTAGAGCCTGGACTCGTTGCTAGGGTGCCACATGGTGTGGCTTGTAGTCCGGGTGCCCTCGGGTCGGCTCGGGTAGCTGTGTTGAACGCGGGTAAACCCGCAAATTGAGTGATCGGGGGTGGGTCCGATCGATTGTTGATGTTGCCGTGGGTCATGGCTAGCTAGTTAGGATCTTTGATTGGGCCCGTTGACTGGGGCATCAACATGATGATACCATCTGTCTGGCGGTCGGGGTGACCCTGTGTGACGACCCGAGAATCTGATTACCGGGAAGGCCCGATAACCCGAGACTCGCACCGCCGCCCATGAGCCGGGAGGGCTCAGAAGGGCTAAAAGGAGTGTGGAGGCACAAAGAAATAGGAAATAAAGCAGGACAATTCAACAATTAACAGAAATAAATAAACAACTACAACAGAGTCCAGTCCAACAGAAAGTACAGTCTAAAGCAGTAAAACGTACCACATGCCAAGTGAACACTCGGCCCGGCAAGCTGGCAACTGAGAACCTCCGCCCCGCACCCTCGAACCTCGAGGAAGAACAGCTACACCTGAAAAGCAGGGAATGAGTCTCCAAAACAGGGACTCAGCAGGGATCCCGCGGAACCCCAACCGGAAACGAGGGCGGTAGCGGAAAGGAACGCTACAACTACAGCAGGAACAACAAACCGGTGGCCGGTCAAAACTCGGCACTACAGCTACTCCTACTGTACCAGAAACACACCCCAGACTCACGGTCAAGGGCTACCGAACTACACTAGTATCGCTTATCGAAGTGAAAAACCCACGGCAACCACGCCGTAGAGGCCTGTCTCCCATAACACGGCCAACCTGGACACGCTGTCAAAAGTGCAACCCGGACACCTGGTCACGGGTACCGCACGACAAGACACAACCTCGGTAAAGTCACTAGCACTAGCCTCACGGCACGAAAACCGACACGCGCCACGGCGAAACAATCGAAAACTCAACGGTCAACACGACCGAAACCCGAAGGTCGAAGTCACACGACTGACAGTCTGTCACTCTCTGTCCAGAACAGGAGTACCTCCCACTAGAAGAACGACCGGATGCGTCCGCTGACGTCTTACACCGCGTCATAAGTGTCTAGCTACGACGCCCTAGGCGTGAGACTCAGACACACACAGTAACCAGTACCACAACAAGGACTAGCTGGGGTCACGCTCGTCAGCGCGTGTCCTAAGCCCCCAACTACGTGTGCACACACAGACCATCTGCTCTAGGTCGGGTCCTCTAGCTGGCTTTCCCCCCCACCGGACTCTGGTGGCAAAGGCAAGGGACCGACGGAAACCAGCCTAAAAACCGCGTCTCACCGGGTCGCGCTCTCCACCACTCCCAGGTGGGTCCGCACACGCGTGCGCAGGAAGCTACGACTAGTGGAGGATCACTGAGAGAGTAGACTCTCAAAACAACAGAAAACGACGTCCGAACCTAACGAAGTAAGGGGACCATCCCACGTAGCAGCACCATCGCACGGTGACCACGATCGGAGAAGAAACGGGACGCACAGTCCACGGTCAAACACATAACCCACTCGGGAATCATCTTCCAGGAAGACTCACGACATGCGGGGGAACCCCACCGCACACATACCGATACACGGTGACTCGATCGAGCGAGAATACGGAAACCCGAACGCCTGGGGTCACCCGGACTCACCAAGCCCACGGGCACGCTTATCGAGGTAACACGACACCTCCAGACACCCCAAAACACGGTAACAAAACCCACGGGGTGCCCGGGACACTCACAAGGCCAAAGGTCGACCACTGCGTCACAACCGGGTCGACCGGAGACCAACACAACCCAATCGGAACACTAGTAAACCGCCTGGACCCTTACACTCACGAGCGCGCAAATCAAGGTAAACGGAACCCCCGGACACCCCCAAAGACACGGTCACGGAACTCCACGGGGTGTCCAAGGCACACACGGCCCACGAGGAGCACGATCAGCCGCAGACCGCCCGCCCCGGGCAGCCCGGCTGGTCCCTCCAAGAACGCGCTATAGGTCCATAGCGCGTTCAAGCAGAGCGTGCTAGGAGCCTATAGCGCGACAAGACAGGTCGCGCTATGTTTCCATAGCGCGATAGTCCAGAACGCGCCGTAGCCCTATAGCGCGACAGGAACCGCCATACTGTTCATCTTCTCCGATGAACGCGCCCCGTCGGGGCGGCGCGACCCTCAAGAACGCGCTACTGGAAGCTAGCGCGTTCTCAGTCCGCGCCCGAAAACGGTAGAAACGGCGGGAAAACCCATTCCACGCCCCGATCACCCCCGGGTGATGGGGAAACAAAGGGGGAAACATTCCCCAACCCCTCTGGCACCGAGAGGACCCATTTAAACCCCAAAACACGATCAAAACACAAGATTCGGCTCACACCCCAAAAACATGCATTTTTCCCAAATCACCACGTTTAGCCCGCTCGGCTCACCACGACCTACGAAACTCGCGGGAATTGAAGTACACGGGTTGAGGGTCCATCTCCCTACCTCCACCGAAGATTCGACGCACCGTGGACACCGATCCACGAAGAAAACGCCGCTTAAACCCTCGCCGGTTCACGATCCCACGAACCGCCTCCACCACCGCGATCCTCATCCCGTACCCGTCGCTCCACGCCCCACGAGCCACGCCGCCCCGCCCTCGCCGCCTCCGTCGGCCGCCCGGAGTGAGAGGGGGAGAGGAGAGAACGTGAGAGAAGAGAGAGGGAGGGAAGAGAGAAAATGAGATGGGGAGAGAGAAAAATGAGGTTATTATATAGAAAATCCGGAAATTCCCGAAAATACCGAAAAATAGAAAATCACATTTCTGCGATCCTCGGAACACACCGATCGCAACGGTACCACTCGCGCCCTGGTGAACAGCCCCGTTCACCCGTAACGAGGTTCCGAAGGAATTACCGAAACACACACCGGGAATCGGAAAACACACGCAGAAAAGCCGCGGAACGCTTCCGGGCCTCCGAAACAACTCCGGATCGCGCCGATCCGAACACGAAAGATGTCCGAAACGAAATTTCGGACACAACGGAGTCGGACACTCCAAGAAACCAGATCCGGGACCCATGAACAAGGATCCGGAAAATCCGGGGCATTACAGCCGTCCCCCCTTAAAGAAATTTCGTCCTCGAAATTCAGGACAAGCACAGGAACAGGGGAAGAACGCCGTAACTCACTGACAACGCCGTCAGAACCCCAACACAGAAAATCTTGATTCTCGCAAAAATCACCGATCATGAGGGATACGGCCAGACCATAATCACGAACAACGCCACGCTCCGCACGCCGCACACACATCGGCCACTAGAGCAGGCATAAGACAAGGGCACAAGTCTGGTATCACCTCAAACACAACGGAAAACACCCACGGCATCGCTGCCACCCTCTCGCTCACCGAGGGAACGCAGTCCTCGCCACAAGAACCAATCCACCGGTAAACGCCCACGCTCGGCGGACCAACCAAACGCTAGCTTCACAACCGCTGATCGATCTCACACCCTGCACCAGGGGTAACCAATCACTGAGCTTCCATCAGCTCACACCTCAGAAACGGCCACCAGAAGGCCTCGCTTGCACGCCGCTCTCTCCATTCTCGAACCCTTACAACCACCATCTTCTGTCTCTGAAAAGACCATCCACTGGTCGCCAGACATTCGCCAACGGAAAACCTCCACCGGCCCAGCAGGCACGATCCAACACATGACAGGCCATCTGCTGACTCACGCACAGACCAACACCACCTCCAATCTCGAACCTCACGCCACTCTACCCTCTCAGGGGAGCACTGCGAAACCACATGACTCCATCTCCACACGGTCCTCACGTCACTCGACTCAGACTTACGGGGAATCCTCCCTTGCTGGCCACAGACTGAGGATCAACATCCAACACCAACGTCTCATCAGAGACCACTCTCCGACGCCAATCTCATGAAAAAAAGGCCTCCGCCCACAGGCGTCACTCTTCCATCTGGTCTCATCAAATCCTTCGATCAATCCAAATGGACACCTGCCAATGCCATGAACCACAATATCTCAAGCAACGGCACGCCAACCAACATGTCTCACACCGTCGGAGACAACGCACACCGATGAACCAATCCTCCACTGCTCTACACTTCTCAGAAATCCACCCGCAGCAACCAACGCTACGATCCACGCACTCTGATCCACACGCACAGCCACCACAACGCCAACTCGAGATCCACCCTCTCGACAACCATCTGCAACCCCGCAGACTCCGATCCTCCACACATCGGGAACCGCGACACCAACCGCAAATCTCAAAAACAGCGCCCAGTTGACACTCATCCTTCCGGAACAGCGCCAACACCCTTACACATCAGGGAACGGGCAACGATTCTCACAGGCAACCACCTTGCCAAGACAAAGAGCACGTCTCGCACGAACTTCATGACACACAAGGCCAACCAATCCGGACACGCAATGCAAGACGACGAACCTTAGCCAAACACGATTCTCTCCAACCAAAGGAGAACCCAATCGCACCTCCGACCAACGGAAGGAAAACTCCACACTCGACCTGACCTCGAGCCTCACGCATGCTGGGAATAGCACCTTCCAGCACCAAGAAAACTATCACTTCCGTCAGGTCAGCTCCTCCGACAACACTTACCAAGTGTCCCGTCGGACCATGATCACAACATCTCTCGATGCACCACCGCTACAATCCCCCGAACTGCAACACGCCCGCCGACAACCTCTGCCCATAGCAACACAACCAGGGCCACCACTCAAGGGAGAAAGCTCTCGACCTCGATCTTTAGACCCCACGCCGACACAAAAGCCGTGAACAACAACCACCTTCACAGCGCCGCACAGTGCACTCAAACTCTCAAGCGAGAAACAAAGCGGAAAACATGCACGAAACCCTATGCCAACTGCTGACTGTACTGGACCTTACAGACTCTGATCACTGCAATATCTCGAATTCCCATGTACGTCCACAACCATGCTCTGATACCAGCCGTGACGACCCGAGAATCCGATTACCAGGAAGGCCCGATAACCCAAGACTCGCACCGCCGCCCATGAGCCGGGAGGGCTCGGAAGGGCTAAAAGGAGTGTGGAGGCACAAAGAAATAGGAAATAAAGCAGGATAATTTAACAATTAACAGAAATAAATAAACAACTACAACAGAGTCCAGTCCAACAGAAAGTACAGTCTAAAGCAGTAAAACGTACCACATGCCAAGTGAACACTCGGCCCGGCAAGCTGGCAACTGAGAACCTCCGCCCCGCACCCTCGAACCTCGAGGAAGAACAGCTACACCTGAAAAGCAGGGAATGAGTCTCCAAAACAGGGACTCAGCAGGAATCCCGCGGAACCCCAACCAGAAACGACGGCGGTAGCGGAAAGGAACGCTACAACTACATCAGGAACAACAAACCGGTGGCCGGTCAAAACTCGGCACTACAGCTACTCCTACTGTACCAGAAACACACCCCAGACTCACGGTCAAGAGCTACCGAACTACACTAGTATCGCTTATCGAAGTGAAAAACCCACGGCAACCACGCCGTAGAGGCCTGTCTCCCAGAACACGGCCAACCTGGACACGCTGTCAAAAGTGCAACCCGGACACCTGGTCACGGGTACCGCACGACAAGACACAACCTCGGTAAAGTCACTAGCACTAGCCTCACGGCACGAAAACCGACACGCGCCACGGTGAAACAATCAAAAACTCAACGGTCAACACGACCAAAACCCGAAGGTCGAAGTCACACGACTGACAGTCTGTCACTCTCTGTCCAGAACAGGAGTACCTCCCACTAGAAGAACGACCGGATGCGTCCGCTGACGTCTTACACCGCGTCACAAGTGTCTAGCTACGACGCCCTAGGCGTGAGACTCAGACACACACAGTAACCAGTACCACAACAAGGACTAGCTGGGGTCACGCTCGTCAGCGCGTGTCCTAAGCCCCCAACTACGTGTGCACACACAGACCATCTGCTCTAGGTCGGGTCCTCTAGCTGGCTTTCCCCCCCACCGGACTCTGGTGGCAAAGGCAAGGGGCCGACGGAAACCAGCCTAAAAACCGCGTCTCACCGGGTCGCGCTCTCCACCACTCCCAGGTGGGTCCGCACACGCGTGCGCAGGAAGCTATGACTAGTGGAGGATCACTGAGAGAGTAGACTCTCAAAACAACAGAAAACGACGTCCGAACCTAACGAAGTATGGGGACCATCCCACGTAGCAGCACCATCGCACGGTGACCACGATCGGAGAAGAAACGGGACGCACAGTCCACGGTCAAACACATAACCCACTCGGGAATCATCTTCTAGGAAGACTCACGACATGCGGGGGAACCCCACCGCACACATACCGATACACGGTGACTCGATCGAGCGAGAATACGGAAACCCGAACGCCTGGGGTCACCCGGACTCACCAAGCCCACAGGCACACTTATCGAGGTAACACGGCACCTCCAGACACCCCAAAACACGGTAACAAAACCCACGGGGTGCCCGGGACACTCACAAGGCCAAAGGTCGACCACTGCGTCACAACCGGGTCGACCGGAGACCAACACAACCCAATCGGAACACTAGTAAACCGCCTGGACCCTTACACTCATGAGCGCGCAAATCAAGGTAAACGGAACCCCCGGACACCCCCAAAGACACGGTCACGGAACTCCACGGGGTGTCCAAGGCACACACGGCCCACGAGGAGCACGATCAGCCGCAGACCGCCCGCCTCGGGCAGCCCGGCTGGTCCCTCCAAGAACGCGCTATAGGTCCATAGCGCGTTCAAGCAGAACGCGCTAGGAGCCTATAGCGCGACAAGACAGGT
Organism: Amorphophallus konjac; assembly: GCA_022559845.1. Classification (NCBI taxonomy): domain Eukaryota; kingdom Viridiplantae; phylum Streptophyta; class Magnoliopsida; order Alismatales; family Araceae; genus Amorphophallus; species Amorphophallus konjac. The sequence goes on along the minus strand of CM040126.1, from coordinate 282,958,725 downwards.
CGCGCTATGTTTCCATAGCGCGACAGTCCAGAACGCGCCGTAGCCCTATAGCGCGACAGGAACCGCCATACTGTTCATCTTCTCCGATGAACGCGCCCCGTCGGGGCGGCGCGACCCTCAAGAACGCGCTACTGGAAGCTAGCGCGTTCTCAGTCCGCGCCCGAAAACGGTAGAAACGGCGGGAAAACCCATTCCACGCCCCGATCACCCCCGGGTGATGGGGAAACAAAGGGGGAAACATTCCCCAACCCCTCTGGCACCGAGAGGACCCATTTAAATCCCAAAAACACGATCAAAACACAAGATTCGGCTCACACCCCAAAAACATGCATTTTTCCCAAATCACCACGTTTAGCCCGCTCGGCTCACCACTGCCTACGAAACTCGCGGGAATTGAAGTACACGGGTTGAGGGTCCATCTCCCTACCTCCACCGAAGATTCGACGCACCGTGGACACCGATCCACGAAGAAAATGCCGCTTAAACCCTCGCCGGTTCACGATCCCACGAACCGCCTCCACCACCGCGATCCTCATCCCGTACCCATCGCTCCACGCCCCACGAGCCACGCCGCCCCGCCCTCGCCGCCTCCGTCGGCCGCCCGGAGTGAGAGGGGGAGAGGAGAGAACGTGAGAGAAGAGAGAGGGAGGGAAGAGAGAAAATGAGATGGGGAGAGAGAAAAAGGAGGTTATTATATAGAAAATCCGGAAATTCCCGAAAATACCGAAAAATAGAAAATCACATTTCTGCGATCCTCGGAACACACCGATCGCAACGGTACCACTCGCGCCCTGGTGAACAGCCCTGTTCACCCGTAACGAGGTTCCGAAGGAATTACCGAAACACACACCGGGAATCGGAAAATACACGCAGACAAGCCGCGGAACGCTTCCGGGCCTCCGAAACAACTCCGGATCGCGCCGATCCGAACACGAAAGATGTCCGAAACGAAATTTCGGACATAACGGAGTCGGACACTCCAAGAAACCAGATCCGGGACCCATGAACAAGGATCCGGAAAATCCGGGGCATTACACCCTGCTTCTTGGCAAAGAGTCGTATGATGCGACATGCTGTTTTGAGTCCCGCGTCAACCCGGTTGTTGAGATGTCGGTGGTGTAAAACCATAGGCAGGGTATTCGGGGGTGCTCCCCGAATCTCTTCAGTGTGCCACTTGATGCGGTAGGTTGTCTCAAACCTTAGATCCGACTTGATTATCGGGAAACTGGCTGGTGCAGTGCCTTGTACTTAGGGGGGATCTCCGGTTGTTATGTTGTGCCACCTGGCCGGGCGACACATCTCAATTTTTGAGCTCAACTCGACTGGTACAGTAACTTTGGTGATATGCCATTTTGCTCCATTTAGGGAGTATTTCCCTATGCTTAATCCTTGATTAATTTGAGAAAATAAGCCAGTGCCAGCATAAAGTTTGCCTTATAGTTATTGCATTATAGGTCTATCTTGATTTCAATCCTGCAAGCTGAAACTGTCTCCCTGATCTGGTGAAACATCCTCCATGGTTTTAGATGAACATCTTAATGTCTGAACTGTATATTTGATTAACACTTGGTTTGGGTTTCTGGTATATCGAATGGTGATGTGCAGAAAGGCAGGTTAAGCTTGCTCGGAACTCTCACTATGCGTGAGTTAGGTCTTCAAATCAATACCTCCGCCCTGTACCAGAAATCAATAATTTTAGATGCTTAATTCATGAGGAATCTGTCATGTTGATGGAATTGATATGATGATGAGTCGCCGCTTGCTTCTTGCTACCATTTAGCAGCAATATGAATTTCTTGTTTAGCACTTATTGCTTTTGATGATGTATGCCATGGCTGCACATATATTTCAACTCATCATTCTTATGGACATACAACACACTATTTAATTGTCTTGATCTCCATAAGCATTGGATAAAGGGGGAGTCTATGAGTTTGCACCTTAGTTTAGAATGCATTGCAAATAACCTGTGCTTGCATCATCTTGTGGTCTCATGCATCCCAATGCACATCATGTTAAAGAGACACAACAATGCACATCAATTTGTATCATTTCTATTGCATCATATGTTCACATAAGTCATAGGTTGCATACTCCATTGTCCAGCCATGTACAAGTTTAGGGGAAGTCATCATCCAGTCTGCATCCTTGCATATTTTTGCTGACATATGTATAGACTGCATCTTCTCAGAGGGAGCTTGTTATGAGCAAAATCTGTCAAAATCTTCTTACAGTTGATCAAGTCGACCATAGACCAACTCAGGTCGACACCATGGTTCATCCCTCCTACAAACTGCTTTCTGTCTGAGCTCAGGGTGTCGACACCATGAGATGGCAGTGTCAACACTCCTTCATCTACTGATTATAAATTGTTGTGTCTCACTTTGGGTCTTAATTGCTTTGACTTATCGGTACCTTCCTGGCTTATCTGAAAACTTGCCATCTTCTGCATGCTTAGTTGTCTGATCCTTGATTCCTTGAATGCCTTAAACTCCTTGGAGGATTGTTTATCTATCGTAGAGTTCACTTATCAGAGTAAATCCTTAAGAGGAATTTTCTTTTATAGAGTTCTATAGTACTACCTTGAACATGAAATCTATTGGTTTAAATTTAATGATTTCTTGAGCTTTAAAGTTTAATGGTCTTGAAAGTGGCTGTATTCAGACTTAGTGGACCTAAACCAATTTTTCATGTTTTGACTTGCTACGCCTTCTTAAATCTGAATGATTATTTTAAGTACAAAGGCTTTTGATGTGACACAATCTTGGACTTAAGCAAGCAAGCACATTCGCATTCTAAATGGGCCAATTTGGGCCGCCGCTCTCTCGTCGCTCACCCAAGCCCGGGGTAACTTGGCAATGCCAAGGTGAAGATGTGGGGTTGGGCCCTTGCTGGTAGAGGGCCAGCAAGGCCAAGGCTTGATTCCCAAAAGGATGTGGAACCCAATTCAATGGGGCCGACAAAGTGCCAAGGGCACCGGTTTCACTCTTCCCACGGTGATCACTCAAGGCAACGGGGCTTGAGGATCGGGCTCTCTCTCGCACAACCAGCGGAGCTAAGAAACAAACATTGAAAGACAAGCACAATGAGCAAGGGTTTAGAGAACTTACTCGACCGGTTTGAAGAAACCGGTCCCGCTCGGAGACGAGGGCGAGCGGGGAGGCGGTGGATCCCCACACGCCGCGGCGGTGTAGCTTGACCTGAAATTACAAACGGTACAGCACTACTCCTCACGCAGGAGGGGTGATCTTGGGGTGGGGGTTATGCTTAATATATTCAAAACTTCCTCCACACAGGGAGGGGCCTTCAGCTGGCCAAGCGGGGTGGGGAGAGATGCAAAGGAAACCGAGTTTCCGAGCTTCGCCGATTCTGTCTAGCTTCTGTAATTCTGGACAAGGAGTCGATGTTGATGCAGCCAATAAATCCACCGAGCTCAGAATCTGATGAGACTTGCGCCAAAAGATTGCTAACCGGAGAGGGGTGCAGCCTGAATTTTTGGACGACGTTCCGTTCTGGGGGCTGACAGCTCCGGCGACTGGAAGATGGATGCAGCTCTGGTCTCTGGCCGAGCTCAGTCTGAAACAGCAGGTTGCAGAAGTGGTCACGGTTGCTCCTGAGCTCCAAATCTGGCACCGCTGGACTCGTTGGAATCGTTGACGAGTCTAATTTGCAGCAAAACAAACGGGGAAGTCTTATGATGTCGGAGATGAGCTGGGTGTCTAGAGAAGTGGACGGTGGTCGGGGCAGACTGTGAGGAGGCAGACCGGCATGGTTGTGGTAGAAAATTAATATCTCTGATTGTCGGATGCCGAACGGAGCTCCGCCTTCTGTCCCTGAACGCTGACAGGGGGAGGAAGATCTTTGTAGAAGACCCTGAAGGCTGATTCCTTCAAGGTTCGTCGTGGGAGAGTCTTCTCTGCTGCTCTGGCTTTTGGTCTGAGAGGTTCTGCGCAGTCGGGGAAGAACAGCCTTCACGGACGGCCACGAACTCAGAATGGAGTGATTCCACCTCGCTTGCGAAGAGCACAGGGAGGCCTTTCCATAAAGTTAGGCCACGCCACCAGCAGAACCAGATGCAGTCGTGGACGTCACTGCAACAGAGTGTTAATCTGCAGGTCGGCCTGCACACAAAGCTGGAGTGGAGAAGAGAGGAGGGGGGCGAACTTGGCTTGAGGGGAGAGGAGGGGTGCGACCTAGGGAGCAAGGAGGGATGGGGAGATTCAAATTTGGGCTTTGGAATGAGTTAATTCAGCCTTGGGAAGGTGGAGATATGCTTAGGGAAGTGAAAGGGGTAGGTGGTGGTTGGAGGGTGGGGTTTTGAGTGGTGGAACTGCCTTGGGACTAGGTGAGGATTAAAGAGGGGTTGTGGGAAGTTGTGGGGAGTTAATGGAGGTAGGTGGGGGTTGGAAGTGGTTGAGAGGGGGAGGAGAGAGAAGAAAATTCGAATTTGGGTGTTGAGGAGAGAGAAAGTGGAGTGAAAAAGAGAGATTAAGAGAGGGAAGGGTGGGGAATCTCTCCCCTAGGGTTTCTCACCCAAAAAAATGGAATCTCTCCACTAGATAAGGAGTGTAAACTCTCAAAATGGCAAGTTTTTTTTCATTCATTGATTCATTACCTCCAAATGAAGGAAATGGGACCCTATATATAGGAAACCCACATTTTACAATAAGTCCCTTACAAAAGACTCAATAACAAATAACCGAAGGGGTAGGGGTGGCTCATGGGTCAAGCCCGAAGAATTGGGCCCAATAGCACATTACACAATCTAATGACACTCAAACTTAGGAAAATAAATGCAAGACCTAGGAACATGACTCAAATAAAAGGGAAAATACATCAAATGACTCAAATAAAATTACATAGGACTTAAAATTAAATGACTAAACCATGCCGGATGCAACCGGGGCGAGGAGACGAGCTGTGAACGTGGGCATGGGAGGTGATGTCCCCATCATACTCCCGGGGTGCGGAGAACTCGACTCCGTCGAGTAAGTGTCATTCCCTCCTTGGAGGGTGTAGAAGTGGTACTGCCCTCAAGTCTTCCGAACGAGTCCGATCCATCCACCTTTCGAGATAGCGCTCGTATACCTTGCTCCGAGTGGTAGTGACTTGTTCATCCAATATTTGTTCAATTTGTTCACGCTGGGCTCTCTTGGCTGGTGATCTCTCTTCACGGGTGGGTGCTCTCTGAAGGGAAGAAGTGGGCTCAATCTCCTCACTAGGTACCATCGTGGGTCCCTTATATGACACTAGGTCGGCCACATTGAATGTGGGACTTATTGCATACTCCTCAGGGAGATCTAACTCGTAGGCATTTACACCGATGCGCCTCAAGACCTGGAAGGGACCAGCCCCACATGGCCTCAGTTTAGAGTTGGCTCCCGGGGAGAGCCTCTCCGTCCTTACCATCACAAAGTCACCCTCATGGAAGTCTCGGTGACGCCGATGAGAGTCGGCCCGCCTCTTATAAGCCTCATTCTTTTTGCTTATGTGCTTGCAAAGGCTTTCATGCAATTTCGTGAATGTTGACATTCTAGGGGTGATGGGTGGACCTGGGCAACCGAAAGTAGACCGATCATGCTTTGATGCCAAGAAGCCTTTGATGGATTTTGGAGGGCCGGGGCAACCATATGTGGACTTATCATGCAATGTTGTCATGTAGACTTTGGTGGGCCTAGGTGGGCCGGGGCACTCGTAGGTGAACCTATCATGCAAAGTGGTGATGAATGTGGGGGGACCCGAACATCCGTAGATACTTTTGACATGCTTAAGATCCATGATGAATGAAGGAGGACCATGACATCCGAATGTGGACCACTCATACTTTCTACTTGACATGTGGGTGATATGAATGAATGGACCCAACATAGTGTTCATGCCAAGGGGTATGGTAAGCCTAGACACATGCATGCTTTTCCCAAAGGTGACTTCCATGTGTATAGGTGTGGGACAACCTTTGAACTCCCATTGGAAAGGATCGAATGGATCTAAGAAGGTAGTCATCATGGGGTGGGGTACAACCTGATTACCTAGGGATATATGGCCCAAGGTCATGGCTCCCAAGGTATAACCCGAGTCATGGATGAGGTGGGTTTGGCCCAATATGGTGGGTGAGGGTAGGAAAGGGTGGGTGGTTGGTAAGATGGTTGGGTCATATGAGTCCCTTGACTCCCATTGGAATGGATCATATGGATCATAAAATGGGTCATCTAGGGGGAGAAACTCCATGTCCTCAAGATCCTTAAAAGGTGCTAAGTCATCCTTCTCCATGATAGTTGGGCCAATGTTCTTGACAAGTGGGTCGGCCATGAGTGGAGGGCTTGGCTTTCTACCCGAGATAAGAAGCTCTAAATCGAGGAGAAGGTTGGGCTCATCGGGTGTAGGGAGGAATAGAAGGAGGTCGCTAGTGTAGCAACCAATGGTGCAAACTGAGGTGATAGACCCTATGCATAGGTGTAGGAGGCTAAGGCTCCTAGGTTGTTCTACCATAGGGGTCAACATGCTAGTCATCTCTAATTGCCATGCTATGCCCTTGAGAAGGTCTTCTAAGGTCTCCACTTGATAGGATGCTTGGATTGTGGTGTGATAGGAGAAGAAGGGCACTAAGGGAAGGTCTTGTTCTAATGGAGGGAAAATATGGGCCCGGGTCTCTCCAATTGGGCTCTCCTTTAGCCAACTAACAATGGGTTCTCTCCCAACTAGAGAGGGTGATGTAAGGTGAAGACCCTCATGTGTTGTTTCTTCTTCAATTTGGGCTTGGGTTTCCTCCAAGGTGGAGAGTGGGTTTGGAGTGTTCACCACTATGGGGTGGGGTATGGATTCTTCTTCCAAGGAGGTGAGAGGGGCTTTTGAGGGTGTGGTGATGATTGGGGCATGGTGTATCCGGGGTGGTAGGTAGTGGGAAACTTGGGTTAGGATAGGTGAGGGTAGTAGTGGAGGCTTTGGTGGGAGTTGGATTGGGGTAGGGAGAGGAAGATGGGTGGGTTGAAGGGGTTTGGGTTGATTTGTTTTGGGAGGAGTGTCTCTTTTTGGGGGTGATGGAGAGGTAGTGGTGGGGGTTACCATGGGCCTAGGTGGAGAGTTGGCCATGGGGCCCAATTGGGTATGGGGGCCTATGGTTGTGGTGTGGACTTGGAGGTGGGGTGTAAATGTAGTGGTTGGGGTGGGAGAGATGGGAAGTGGTAGGGAATGGGTGATTGGGGTCTTGGATTGACCGGGTGGGGATGAAGGAGTTGAAGTACTCCTTGGGTTTTTATGATTTGAGTAGGAGGGAGAGGGTTGGAGAGTGTAGGTTTTCCTAAGCTCGACCTTCATCTCATCCCAAGTGCTAATGGGGGCCTCCCTGCAGATCCTTCTTAAACCTTCCACAACTAACCAATGAGTTTTAGCTTGTTTGGAGAGGTGTGCCTTGGCTAGCCTCATTCTCCTTTCATCGTTCAAGGGGCAACTTTTAAAGAATTGGTCTAGGGAAATCTCCCAATCTATGTAAAGGCTTGGGCTGTTGGATCCATCAAAGGCGGGGGTTTTGATTTTCAAGTGTTCTAAAAATATGGTTTCTAGAATTCCCCAAAGGTCACTCTCATTCACTCTTGGTGCACGGCTATTTCCTTCAAGTCGGTCGAGTCGAGACATGATATCTTCAAGCCGATTAAGGACATTAGGTAGGGCTTCTATGATAGAGGTGTTGCTACCCACTTTGTTGGCAATGGAGCTTCCATGAGGATTTGGGCTTCTTGGGAAAGTTAATGGGGATGAATATGACGGGTATGAAGTGGCCATTCTAGTGGACATGGGAGATGCAACCGAAGACTCTAAATGCATAAACATGCCCTAGGACCAACTTGTGGAGAGACAAGTTATGAACTTGCTCTGATACCACTTGATGTGACACAATCTTGGACTTAAGCAAGCAAGCACATTCGCATTCTAAATGGGCCAATTTGGGCCGCCGCTCTCTCGTCGCTCACCCAAGCCCGGGGTAACTTGGCAATGCCAAGGTGAAGATGTGGGGTTGGGCCCTTGCTGGTAGAGGGCCAGCAAGGCCAAGGCTTGATTCCCAAAAGGATGTGGAACCCAATTCAATGGGGCCGACAAAGTGCCAAGGGCACCGGTTTCACTCTTCCCACGGTGATCACTCAAGGCAACGGGGCTTGAGGATCGGGCTCTCTCTCGCACAACCAGCGGAGCTAAGAAACAAACATTGAAAGACAAGCACAATGAGCAAGGGTTTAGAGAACTTACTCGACCGGTTTGAAGAAACCGGTCCCGCTCGGAGACGAGGGCGAGCGGGGAGGTGGTGGATCCCCACACGCCGCGGCGGTGTAGCTTGACCTGAAATTACAAACGGTACAGCACTACTCCTCACGCAGGAGGGGTGATCTTGGGGTGGGGGTTATGCTTAATACATTCAAAACTTCCTCCACACAGGGAGGGGCCTTCAGCCGGCCAAGCGGGGTGGGGAGAGATGCAAAGGAAACCGAGTTTCCGAGCTTCGCCGATTCTATCTAGCTTCTGTAATTCTGGACAAGGAGTCGATGTTGATGCAGCCAATAAATCCACCGAGCTCAGAATCTGATGAGACTTGCGCCAAAAGATTGCTAACCGGAGAGGGGTGCAGCCTGAATTTTTGGACGACGTTCCGATCTGGGGGCTGACTGCTCCGGTGACTGGAAGATGGATGCAGCTCTGGTCTCTGGCCGAGCTCAGTCTGAAACAGCAGCTTGCAGAAGCGGTCACGGTTGCTCCTGAGCTTCAAATCTGGCACCGCTTGACTCGTTGGAATCGTTGACGAGTCTACTTTGCAGCAAAACAAACAGGGAAGTCTTCTGATGTCGGAGATGAGCTGGGTGTCCAGAGAAGTGGACGGTGGTCGGGGCAGACTGTGAGGAGGCAGACCGGCGTGGTTGTGGTAGAAAATTAATATCTCTGATTGTCGGATGCAGAACGGAGTTCTGCCTTCTGTTCCTGGACGCTGACAGGAGGAGGAAGATCTTTGTAGAAGTTCCTGAAGGCTGATTCCTTCAAGGTTCGTCGTGGGAGAGTCTTCTCTACCGCTCTGGCTTTTGGTCTGAGAGGTTCTGCGCAGTCGGGGAAGAACAGCCTTCACGGACGACCACGAACTCAGAATGGAGTGATTCCACCTCGTCTGCGAAGAGCACAGGGAGGCCTTTCTAGAAAGTTAGGCCACGCCACCAGCAGAACTAGGATACAGTCGTGGACGTCACTGCAACAGAGTGTTAATCTGCAGGTCGGCCTGCACACAAAGCTGGAGTGGAGAAGAGAGGAGGGGGGCGAACTTGGCTTGAGGGGAGAGGAGGGGTGCGACCTAGGGAGCAAGGAGGGATGGGGAGATTCAAATTTGGGCTTTGGAATGAGTTAATTCAGCCTTGGGAAGGTGGAGATATGCTTAGGGAAGTGAAAGGGGTAGGTGGTGGTTGGAGGGTGGGGTTTTGAGTGGTGGAACTTCCTTGGGACTAGGTGAGGATTAAAGAGGGGTTGTGGGAAGTTGTGGGGAGTTAATGGAGGTAGGTGGGGGTTGGAAGTGGTTGAGAGGGGGAGGAGAGAGAAGAAAATTCGAATTTGGGTGTTGAGGAGAGAGAAAGTGGAGTGAAAAAGAGAGATTAAGAGAGGGAAGGGTGGGGAATCTCTCCCCTAGGGTTTCTCACCCAAAAAATGGAATCTCTCCACTACATAAGGAGTGTAAACTCTCAAAATGGTAAGTTTTTTTTCATTCATTGATTCATTACCTTCAAATGAAGGAAATGAGGCCCTATATATAGGAAACCCACATTTTACAATAAGTCCCTTACAAAAGACTCAATAACAAATAACCGAAGGGGTAGGGGGGGCTCATGGGCCAAGCACGAAGAATTGGGCCCAATAGCACATTACACAATCTAATGACACTCAAACTTAGGAAAATAAATGCAAGACCTAGGAACATGACTCAAATAAAAGGGAAAATACATCAAATGACTCAAATAAAATTACATAGGACTTAAAATTAAATGACTAAACCATGCCGGATGCAACCGGGGCGAGGAGACGAGCTGTGAACGTGGGCATGGGAGGTGATGTCCCCATCAGCTTTCTTGATTGATAAACTTCATTCTAGTATTATTTTTAAACATTCATCAAATCTGAAGTTTTCAAAAAACAAAGGCTACAATGAAAGCAATGAACTTCAGCCATGCTGAGTAACTAGGGATATTGACGTCTGAGAAACGTATATCCTCATGTAAAAAGGTGTGTGCTGAGTTTTGTGCTCTAAGGTAGAGCAATGGCATTGGATTCACCAAGAAATCGAGTCCCTTCACCAAAGCAGTGGAGAAGATGAAGTCATGAAGCGCCATGCTACCTCTGTTCAATGTGAAGCAGAATGGTGAGCTACACCAAGTAACTGGGGGTGCTGGCGTCTAATCAATGTGCACTATCAAGTCAAAAGGTGCATGCTAGACTGCTCGTAAAAATGAAGAGAAATAACAATGGGTATCCATCAATGGTTTCAAAAGAAAAATCTAAATTTGCAGTGCTCATGGATAAAATCAGAAACGTCTAGGTGTTTAACCTCAATACTTCTTTTGTGGCTTTCAAAAGGGCTTTTGGAACTGAATGAGTAGGATGAAAGGAGGTTAATTTGGTCTATATATGTATCTCTAGTTCATTTCTATTAATGTTGAATGCAGATATTTTCAAAATATAATTTTTTTGAGAAACTCATAATTCATCAGTTTTAAGCCAACCTAAATATAAGGGCTTTATCATTTGACTTCTATAACTGAAGATTCTGAAAAATATGTAACTCTGTATTTATGAACTTGGCTTCAGGATGAAGAACATCCATCTTATCATCTCTTGGATATGTGCCTCAAAAAATTCCAAGTGTCGACCCCAAGTGTTGACTCCTTGCGTCCAGACTTCTGTCTGGTTGGCTTCTGTCCTTAAGATAATTTGGCCTCTTAATGCTCTTGCTCCTATGCTATTTGCTTTCTCTGAACAATCTGCACAGACTCTCCTTGCTGCCATGAAAGCATTGCCATTCTCAACAATTGTCATCATCTCTCTAAAGCATTTGGTTTCAGTTCTTCATGTATTTGGTTGGTTTATATTTTCCTTCCTCCATGCATTGCATAGAAAAACCTAAAAATCTGAAAACTCTGAATGCAAAACCACCTCTATGGCTTTAGATTTGCTCTCTGATTACATCTTCCTGCAATGATCAAAATCTTCCATATTTTTATTTCTCATGATTCAGTTTGTGTTGCCTAGCTGTGACTTCATGGCATCCGATGTCACCTTGTGTGAACTGTTCATGCCAAGCCAAGGGACCCAACATCAATAGGGAACCCAACAATCTGCTCCTACTTTAGGCTACTTCTGAACTCATGATTTTTAACAACTTTTATGATCTGATTACACCATGCTTGTGATCTGCATTTGAACATTTTTGACCCCATGTGTTGATCTTCTGTGTTAGTAATTGGCTTAAATTTAAGCCCTCTTTGCTGATGGCAAAGAGGGAGAGATGTCTTGATGAGTCAGCATCTATTGAAATGGGACATAAGGTTTGTTGTGTCATCATCTGTTTCATGATTCTATTGTTAAGGTGACTCATATTGTCGCATAATTTCCATCATCAAAAAAGGGAAGAATATTGGATATATGTTGTTTTGAATGTTGGATATATATTGTTGTGATGATGTCTGAATTTGATTCAACTATGCTTCAGCATGCATGATAAATGTTGATCATGAAACTCCATGCTATGCTCATCATGAAATAACTCTCTTGTATAAACACTTAGCCAAGTTGGCTTGGGAAGCAACTGTAAGCAACGACAGATCAGAAGCAGCATTAGCCAAGGCAACATGCCTCAGTCTTAGAATAACATGTCTTAGCCTTAGAAGCTAAATTGGGATTGCAGTAAGAAGCCTTGACTTTGCAAGTGCTCTTTCAACGGAACAAAAAGTCTTCCAAGGTAGAAAAAGAAACTCAAGATGCAAAGGCACAGAAATCAAGGCAGGTGATTAAATCAATGGGTTGCATAGAAATCAAGAATAGGTTGGCAAAACAAAGGGAAATTAAATTGAGAGAATTCAGATAAGAAGTGCAACTTCTTAAAGTACAGGTCGACCTCACCAGAAGAGCTACTCCGACCTCTCAGATGAATTGCCCCGACCTCATCACCATGTTGCATCGACCTCATCACTTCTAGCAAACTACCAAACAGATAGTCGGTGTTGGTAGTGTCGACCTCAGCCTCTCAGAGTGTCGACCTCAGACCCTCACAGCAAACAGTCCATCGACTGATCCTCATGGCTGCCTCGACCACGTCATCAGGCGTGTCGACACCTTCAAGCTTCAAAGCCAAAAGAGTCGACTCCGAGTGTCGACCCCTTTTCACGAACGCTTTGATGTGCCACATAGTGTCGACCTCACCATCAAGGAGTGTCAACCTCACGATCATGACCAGCTCTCTAGGAAGCGGCCAGCGTAAGCAGTGTCAACCTCACTGTTACAGGAGGTCGACCTCAGGCTCCTCCAAAAACCATTGTAATCACCCATTTTCACGGAAGTGTCTCCCTCACCTCTATAGGAGGTCAACCTCACACTCCTTCCAGAAGCTGTTCGGAATGGACTTTTTCAAAGCAGTGTCGACATGGTCTCTCGGCAGGTTGACCTCACTAAAACGTAAACTCTAAAGTCTTCTGACAGATCTATCTTTTGGAAAATCATACTGAGAGTATTAATAGCAGGTGCAAACCTCCAAAAACACCTCTTTTGAGGTCAGGAAGAGGTTCCCAGGTCAAAGTTCTGCCATCTCCTTATGACACCTCAGAACATCTTTTCAAAGAGGACATTGTCAGGGAATAAATCTTGAAAGTCCCTTCTATCCTAGGAAAGGACTGGGCAGGTGGTTTGCATTTCTCCATACACTAGACAAATTCATTCCCTCTATCTCAAGATCTCACAAGGGACGTCCTTCCCTGCCAGGCCAGCCCATGAAGTTTAAGGATGTTGCAGACACATCTGTTCTCAGCCTGAGAACCAGCTCACAGTCAACTTTCTATAGAAAATTCTACTCCAGCTAAGAAAGAATTTTTGGAGGGAAAATAGATTTCTCTGTTGCTCCCTTATGGCCGGAGGATCAAGTCAAGACATTTCAAATTTGAAATAGTCCTATTACATATTTTCTTGTAGGGAAACTTTCCCACTGGCTCTCTTATATATAGACTTGAAGCTTCTAATGGAGAAGCTGATGCAGCTGCTGCCTTAAGAGAAGAAGCCCATGTCCTTCCTGTGCCTTCAATAGAAACCTGTGAAGAAAAAGAGAGAGGAGTGTAGAGAGCAACCTAGCCCTCGTTCAAGCCAAAACCAGTGGTGTGAAAAGAAGGAGAATCTGAAAGGAGTGCAGCCCCTCCTTGTAGCTGGCCTGAGTTTGATAGAGCTTCAAGACTTCGCTCTGAAGTCACCGTCACCTTCTCATTATGTTGATCTTTCTATTTGTATTTATGTATTTGCAATCTTTAAACCGTGGGGGTCCAGTGCTCTTGTGAGAGACCAAAAGTGTGGGTGCTGCACTTGTAGCTTGTTGTTTTATTTTGTGTGTGTGTGTGCGTGTGTTGCGGATCTCATCCTTGTGTGTGCATGCGTGTGTGTGTGTGGGGGGGGGGTGGAGGATTTCATCCTTGTGTGTGGGTTGAGGACTTCATCCTTGTGTGTGGGTTGAGGACTTCATCCTTGTGTGGAGAAAGCCTCACTGGATTTGGTGAGGGGTGAACATACGTCTGCGGGTTTGCAGACTGAACCACCTTAAAAACTCCTTGTGCAATGGGGTGTGCCAGGTGTGATTGATCCATTTCTTCTTTCCCCCATTCACAGGATGGCAGCATAAAAGGGTTTGTTCTTGAACTATTTTATCAACACTGACTTATGCATCTATAGTTGCTTTTCCATCACACTCTATTGCACTATCTTCACTCATGCATGTAGCTTGTTTATTCATCTGGTTGGAATTTCGTGAGATCTCTGCGGACAAGTGCAGTAGATCTCCCTTGGCTCTGAACTTGCTTTGAAGGAGTGTCGACCACAATGTATAGTGGTGTCGACCTCAGTTGTCAGTGCATTTTGCTTTGCCGTTTCCACTTGAGCTATTCCCTTGTGTCCCACTGTGCATTGTGCCTAAAGCAATCCATTTGTTTTATAAGCAGTGGGTTCTATTTTATGTAGCTAAGATTTTATTTAGGCCAAAGTTTTTGGTAGGATCTATTCAACCCCCCCTTCTAGATCCTTTGCACCCAAGGTACCGAACACCACCGACCCGACCGACCACATGCACGGCTTCGAGTCTCACCTGGTTTTCCACTAGGCCTCGGACGCTGTGAAATCCCTGGCATTCGTTACGACTCTCTGAGAGAACGCCCGGGCGTGGTTCGAGTCCCTGCCGCCCGGGAGTATCTCCTCTTTCGAGCAGCTCAAAAAGCTGTTTAAAGAGAACTTCATTGGCTACCAAAAGGTAGCCAAGTCTATGATTACTCTGCTCGATCTCAAGCAGGGATGAGAAGAGACGTTGTGGGACTTCGTCTCCTATTTTCGTACGGAGGCGCTCCGGATCCCACACCTCGACGTCAGCATCGCCACCACCGCACTCACTCAGGGGATGCGGGACTGTTGATTTATTTTGCTTCCTTCTTTTTGTGGGTTTATGATGTATGATAGAGATGATAAGCAAAAATCAATGATCTCAATCAACCCAAGGACATATGAACCATGAACCTAGGCAATCCGAACAAGCTCTAGTATGGGCATGCTATCTCAACCAAACTAATCTAAAGAAAGTAAAGAAAAACACACGCCGGGGCGTGGAGCAAGTAGCAAATAAAACACACCGCGTGGGTGGGACAAGCAAAGGAATATGAAGTGGGAAAGAGAAATCAATGCCCAATACTAAGGAAAGAACGTGATCGCCACCAAAGTAAACACAAGTCAAGGACTTGAAAATACCTTGGAAATAGGTGGATGAAGCACCCGCCCACGGGAGAGAAAAACCAGTGAAATCTGCAGATCAGCCTTGAATGTAACGGCCCAAACCTTGTGCGTCACAGAAGTGTGACGGTCGCACGATGCACCGTTATATGAACCTGACGCGTCTTCTCAAGACCGTCAGAAAACCTACAGAAATAGCTTATGAATTCTTTGAACTCCAAATCTTCCAGCCGGCCTGAAGACTTGGGCCTCATTTGATGAACCTGTAAACCTGCCAATGAACGTGAAACACAAGAAAACAAACCCAGATCAGCGCTTTGGACAAGCATAGTATCAATTCTTAATGAAATTAAGATCATTCAAAATGAAAGGGAAGTACTGGGAAAGTTTTAGTTTTTTAACCCCTCTGGGCGTTTTAAAAGATAGGAATATGTTTAGATGATGAGAATAGATGCAGAATGTGGAATAAGGAAGAGGGACAATGCTTTGAGAACAAGAGGAAGGAAGAACACAAGATGACAACGATGGAGACTCAAATACAATGAAACGAATACTCCCCTCACCGTGAAGCAGATGGACTTGAGGAACAGTTCTCCTTGGTTGGATGTGGCTCCAGGATGCGATAGCACTTCGACGTAAACTCCAGATCTTCCTTTCTTAGGCCATAAAGTCAAGGGTGCTATTTATAGGCCCTCAAAATCTCTGGTCGATCAGAGGATAACCCAGCATGAAAAGAGGATAACTCTTAGCAAAAACTTGAAGATAATATCACCAAGAGTCCATAGAAACAAACAGAAAGTTCTGAGGATCAGATTTGGAAGAGAAATCACAAGATCAAACTCTTATCTCGACCACGGAGTAGCAGAGAAAAGGCCTGAACTGCCAGGACTCTCTGTTGGATGTAACTGCTGCACGACAGACCGTCAAAAGGAAATAACGCGTTAGAGGGATACCGTCACATTCAACCTTATCTCAAAAGAGATAAGATCAACGGAAGCAGATCAAAACAATAGGACTCTTGAATGAAAGTAACGGCCATGGGTGAACGCGTTAGAGAAAAGTAACGGCTGCACGACAGACCGTTAGACTTAATGGATAGGCCAAAGATAAGGATTGGAACAAAGCCCTTAAGTCGTAGGACTCTTCAAAATATAACGGCCATGGGCACATGCGTTATAAAGGAAGTAACGCTCATGGTGCAAACCGTTCGAAACAATAAGGATCCAAATGATAAGAGAGCTTGCTAAGCTTCATCAAACGAGGAATCGTGGAACCATACTCAACCAAGGAGAAGACCCATGAAATAAACTTCAAACTGATGGAGACTCAACGAAGGAATGAATAACTTGGAGCATCACATAGAATGGACAAGGAGATGACCCTACTTATCGGTCATAAAACGGGTGTCAACAGATGCCCCTCCTTAATGTCCTCTTTGCAGGGGAGTGAGCGGAGGTGAAGTGAAAGCGAAATGGAACATGGAGATGAAGCGGAAATGAAGCGGAGTGGACCAAAAAGCGGGCGTTAAGGTAAACGACACCCGTTCTTTACCAACAAGCAATAGGAATTTTTGGAAAATTTCAAACTGATCACAAGGAGATAGCTAACCAAAGGATGCAAGTCTGGAGAAACTAACAACTAAGGAAAGGAAACACGGCTAGCCGCCGAAGGCAACGGAAAGGAAAGAGAACTGACTAAACTCCAGATAGGAATCTTCAGCCAACCAGATCAAACGATAGATTGAAGGAAACCTTCGAATTCAGAGTGGAATGTCTCTCCTTATTCGAGATCAAGAACACAGCTATTCACCATCATTGAGACACCTCGAACAGATGAAGATCATGAATGCTTAAAGAATGCGTATGATGTATGCTGGGCTAAAGAAAAAGAAATCGTCAAAACGAATGCAAAGAAAGATAAAATAATAAGATACTCATGAATAGTATTGCTAGACTGGAGAAATCAGGGTCAGGACACTATCTGCAACCACAGCGTGCAAGATAGAACCATCATGCCCAAACTTTTCCAACCTAACGGCCTATCCAACGATTAAACATGTGTACTTAGATCATCATTATTTTTGTTTAAGGGGAACATCAGATCCCAGAACACATGAATGACCAGCCGGTTCTCGAGATAATATATCATAGATAACATATAATAATGCATTAAGGGGATAAAGGAACAAGATACAATACCTTACTTACCTGCCTGACGAACAGCATGATGTTTTTCATAATTTCATCCATGAGATAAGAGGTTATCCAATGATAATAAATATGAGCATGAAACGAGGCATAACCACTCATGCGCATGAGAAGCATCAATAATGTGCATCATGAAAGAAAATGTAATCATTCAAGCATCAAATAGACCATTTTATTCATCAAGAAATTTGCAAGCTGTAACGGTCTACTGAAAGGGCGTCACACAAAGTAACGGACCAGGGCAGGACCGTTAGAGACTAGGCGGTTCACATTCTTCAATAAAATAGTTCAAATCCATGTAACAGTCTCAGGAGTACGCGTCAGAGACTGTAACGATCGGACGACAGACCGTCATATTTCCTGAGCGTTCAAAAAAACAAACCGAACGGTCACAATCTTCATTCAACATTCATTCAAGCCTCAAACGCCAAAGCGCTCCCAAAAAACCCCAACCGAGGAGACCACCGGCGACCACCATGGCCGGCGACGAGGGTTCCCAGCCACCGAAGAAGAGGGAGAGAGGGATGAAGAAGAAGGCGATTCACCGCCTTCATCGTCGGATAGAGCGAGAGACCGTCCCGCCCGTGGAGGAAGAAACTAGGGCGAGGAGAGAGCCAAGGGTGGAAAAGGACATTCCCACGACCAAGGAGGATCAAGGGGAGGTTCCCCTGGACGAGGTAGAACCCAGGGAACAGGAGAAGAAGAGGAAGAGGGGCGAAGACCGAGAGGTAGGCCGCCCACCCCATTTTCCAAAATTTTAAATTTTTTTTTTTGTGTTTTTATGTGCATGTATGTGTGAATGGGGGATAGAAGATGGGTTTATGAACCCATTAGGATCCATTGTAGGCCCTTTGGCCAAAGTGGGAAAGCCACGGAATGCGAGGGAAAAACACCCTCTAGCAGAGAATGTGACGTTCCAAGCGCAGTGCGTCGGAGATAGATAACGGTCATGAGCAAGACCGTTGAGAATGATTGACCAGGAAGAAGCCAAAACTGATCAGTAGAGAATGTAACGGCTCAAGGAGAACACATCATAAAAATATAACGGTCTGATGCTAGACCGTTAAGCTTGACAGAACAAGGTCGGACCAAATTAAACCCACAGGAAATGTGACGGCCTAGAGCTGGCGCGTCAGAGGAAAGTGACGGTCCGACGATAGACCGTTAGATCAAGAATTGTACTCCAAGACAGATTGAGCCGCAAGGGGCAAAATCCGAGATAAGAAGCCTCCAATCCGTTCTAGACTTCTCCCAAACTTAAGATAAAGCCTTCCAATCCGAATCTTATCTCTTTAAAGCCAAAATCAAGACTTTTAAAACTTGGAAACTTAGCCAAAATCGTATCATTCTGAATTCCTCTACTAGAACGGCGGAAAAACCTCTCCTAAAGGGCAGGAAACAAGATGAAGAGAAGCTTCGAGGTGATGGCTATGGAGGAGAAGATCTATACCGGACCCAAAGCTGCAAGAAAGGAGCATGGAGAGCTACAAAGGCTGACTTCATTCCCCAAGCACCTAAGCTCCAATGCTCAAAGTGTGGTAATCTTCCATGACCTAACCAAGTTCAGAAATTCCTGCACTTCATCTCTTTCTCATGATCTTCTTCTTTTCTTCTTCTCCTCAAGCCTCTTCCTGGTCCAAGATGCTATTCTAATCTGAAGTGGGTGGCTCCCAGGGTAAAGGCACTCCCTTTAGAGGTTACATCAATTCTTAAAGCATGGCACCTTCAACCCCTGTTGGTTTTAGGCAAGAATTTCCAGAAATCGGCACTAGATTGGCCTAGTATTTCAGCCCTCATTGAATTGTGGCATCCACAAACACATACCTTCATCTTCCCTTCCTTCGAAGCAATAGTCCTATTAGAGGAGGTAGAAACCTACCTAGCCCTTCCTAAGACTAAGGTGGGAGATGAAGACCTAGTTTGCTACATGGTTGAGCCTATTGACCTACCCTTGATCTTGAGTGATTTCATCCATAATCCAAAGGACGTGAGGACCATGATCAGCCCACACCACATTCACTTGATACCCTTGGCACAATGGATAGTCTCTCATTGCAAGAACAAGTGGGAGAGACATGAAGCGGTAGCCAAGGCGGTGGCGGTTTGCTTATGCGGAGTCTTTCTTTTCACTACAACCGACCACCTCTTAGATACCCAAAATCTCAGCATTATTAGTGGGTTATGGTGGGGAATGTCTATCTCTCAAGCGATCCTCTCATATCTCTATGAAGGGCTAAGCTCGGCTTGCCTAGGAGGACCTTTGTTTGGCTCCATGATACTCCTCGAGTGTTGGATGGGAGTGAGAATCAAATTCCAACCAAAGGAGGATACTACTTCTTCTAGCCGTATCTTCGGGAGCCACCCTCTCTTCTTCATTGGAGGGGTATTCGGATTTTCTCCACAGGTTGAATGTAAAACAGCGGATAAGAAAACTCGGGATGAATGGCACCTCTTCTTCAATACTTTACCCATGGAGAAATTTATCATGCGACCAAGAATCCTTCGGAGCACTCTTCTTAGAATACCGCGGCGTCAAGGCCTGGACCTCTAGCTAGTGGGAAATACTACCATGGCGATTTACAACCCGCACCGGTGCCATCTTCAGATCGGACTACCTCGGATTGAAGCTCCTGCACTATCACACTACCCTCCCCTTCTAGCTATGAAGATGGGGACCGAGGAAGATGAAAGAACAGTCCGGAACGCGCTAACCATGTGGGAGATCAATAAGGTGCGCCCGTGGCAAGAGGTAGTGGAAGAGAATGACGAAGAACGCCGTGGCTACCTCAAAGAGTTGAGGAAGATCCACCCTCTTCGGATAAGAAATAGAATGTAGCTTGATTTTGCTTTTATGAAAGATGTATTTGACAATCAGAGTTGGAATCTTATTAATCTTTTGTTTCATTAAGTTTAATTGAATGAGATGGGATTGCCTTAATTGAATGAGCACGAGTTGTGGCTTGACTTGGCTTAGAACGGCCTGGAAAATAGAGCCTCTAGGGAGTGTAATGGATTGAGAAGGGCCGTTAGAAAGATATAACGGGTAGGAGATAGGCCATCGGGGTGAAAGATCTGAGGGTTTGGGTTTCTGGAGGAAGTAACGGTCTAACGATAGACCGTTAGGAAGAATAACGGTCGTGCCCCAGGCCGTTAGAGAGAGAGCTGCTGAGAGAATCAAAGCGAAGGCCTTGAAGGGACGTAACGGTCTAGCATGGACCGTTAGATGAGTGTGACGGCCTGTACCTAGCGCGTCACATTCTTGAACCTGCATAGTTGTGAGATTTGAGCTTTGGTCTTGATCCTGCATTCTGCACACACTTAAACATGGAACAAGTTAGATCTGCTCTTAGACTCAACCCCTTGCCTTGAAGCAAGTTAGATAACGACCGTTTCTTGATATTTGGTCAAGGGGTGGAGCCTTATTAAATAGGCGGGAAACATAATAGAAATAATACACTGCATGCGATGCATATGATGGTATTTTTGGATTTTGGGAAATATATTTAAATTTTTGTGAGATTTTGGAAAATAGTTGATGTTTTTGGGTTTCGAAATATGTGATTTTTTGTTTGATTTTGGACTTTTGATGTTTTTGGTGTTTTAAATATGTGTTGTTTCTGGATTTTGAAATATATGATGTTTTTGGATTTTGAAATATATGTTGTTTTTGAATTTTGAAAATATAAGTCGTTTTTGGATTTTTAAAATATATGTTGTTTTTAGATTTTTGAAAATATATGTTGTTTTTGGATTTTTGAAATATATGTTGTTTTTTTTTTGGATTTTGAAAATATATGTTATTTTTTTGGATTTTGAAATATATGTTGTTTTTTTGGATTTTGAAAATATATGTTGTTTTTTTGATTTTGAAAATCAGTGCTTTCCCCTAGCAACGTGAGCCCTCCGTATCGTATTAAGAGTCTCGAGGTTGGCGTGCAATGAGGTGACAAACCCTGACCAAGGCCCAAATTTTCATGACGGTATTTCTACCAGGGCCATACCCGGGGTACTAGTCTTAATCCTGAAAAGGAAACTAGAATGCGGGGGGTAAGCTTAGGCCAGATCTAGAAGCTCTTAGGACTTGGGTTCCTCTCCAGACAACCCATTAGAAATTTGGTCTGTTGCGCCGGGACATTGTGTCCGTCATCGAACCTTAGTCCACTCTAGGTATGCGTGCGACTAGGCTCATTCGTCCCGCGGGGAACCGTACTGCCACTCTTGTCATGCCTAGATTCTTTTTCTTGCATTTCTAGAGCTTTGGAATCATAATTCAATAGACTTCTGAGATGATGCTTTTGATTTTTGTCATGGAGATCGCTCTTTTTCTTTCTTTTTCTTTCTTTCTTGTGGCGTCAGGTCATAACAGACTGCCCCTATTTGAGACCTCCTCTTGTTAGGGTGCCTAGATTGGTCATCGCCTCCTTATTCACCTCTTGCCCCTGGATTCAGCCGAAGGAAGAAACGGACAGGGACTTCGACTTTTCCCCCAAAGCATGGCCAAGGAGAAACGGTGTCTTTTAAAGCGGAAAACCTGACCAGGGACGTCGTGTAGTGTGTGATTGCCGTACTCGGGACTCTTTATTGTAAAAGGGAGGAACACCTCGCTGCCGGGGTGGCACGGATTTAGACTCTGAGGAAAGAAACACTTAAGATAGAACCCATTACAAGCGTGAGAGAGCTCCTCACCTTCTGCGTTCACTAAGCGATAAGCATTTACTGGATAAGCCTCTTTTACAACAAACGGCCCTTCCCAGTTAGGTTGTAATTTAGACCTAGGACCTGCAGACCGAATGAATTTGCATTTCAAAACCATATCACCTTTTTGAAATTTCCGTTCGATTACCTTCTTTTGAAAATAACGTGAAACTCTCTTTTGATAAACGGATGCGTGATCGACCGCGTTCATCCTCTTCTCATCTAAGAGTTCCATCTGGACGAGCAACGCCTCTCGACGTTCATCGAGATTAAGTTCCTTATCTAGCGACACTCTAAGGGAAGGGATCAATATCTCATATGGGAGCATCGCCTCCATTCCGTAGGTAAGAGCATAGGTAGTTTGTCCCGTGGGAGTACGGACGGAGGTGCGGTAAGCCCACAGAGCTTCCACTAATCGCTCTGGCCAATCGGAAAACTTATCAGATTCGCATGTTTTCTTGATGATTTTAAGAAGGGTTTTATTAGTGGCCTCGGCTTGACCGTTGCCTTGAGGATAGTATGGAGATGAATGATGCAATGCAATATTGAACTTCTTACATAGGTCCTTGAGCTCTTGAGATACAAACTGGGGTCCGTTGTCGGTGATGATGCTGCTTGGCACTCCGAACCGTGAGATGATATTCTTCATGATGAAGCGGCACACCGTTGAAGCTTTGATCTCTGCGTATGCCTCGGCTTCGGCCCATTTGGTGAAGTACTCAGTGGCGGTAAGGATAATGGATTTCTGCTTGATCTGAGAATTAGGATCACCGAGCGGGCCGACAACGTCGAAAGCTCACATAGAGAATGGCCAAGGAGCAGAAAGAGGATGGAGAGACAAAGCTGGAGCATGGATTTTATCAGCGTGGAGTTGGCACTTAGACACCTCCGGACATAGAGGGAGCAATCTTCCTCTACAGTGGGCCAATAGTAGCCCTGCCTAAGGATTTTCTTCGCTAGAGCCTGGCCATTGACATGACCTCCACACTCACTAGAATGGACTGCTTCAGCCACCTTCCAAGCTTCATTATCATCCAAGCATCTCATGAGCATTCCATTGGTAGCACGCCTGTATAGTTCTCCTACAACAATGGTATACCTTGAGGCGGCTCTCCTTATTGATTTACGTTGCTCGGTGTTTGCCCCTTCTAGGAATGACCATTCTTTGGAAAACAACTCAATTTCGTGATACCAAGGAAATTCTTCTTCTTCTAGGATTTCTTCTAGCTCCATTAGAGATACTTCCTTGAGATCTTCCTTCTCAGCCCTCGCCTCTACAGTTTTCCTAAGGTTGATGAACCAAGGATCCTGAAGAGAGGGTGCGTCCAATCTCTGAACAACGATAGTCTCAGTGCTCCGACTGAGAGGAAAAGATAGAGAGAAAGTGAGTGATGCTAGAGCATCAGCTAAAATATTCTGAGAACGGGGGGTATGGATGTAGATCAGCTTACAGAATTGCCTAGCAAGGAGCGTGACTAGATCTTGATATGGCTTGAGTTTGGGGTCACGAGTGCAGTAAGTGGACAGAACTTGCCGCGGGACGAGCTGAGAGTCTCCTATGATATTCAAATAGCGCGCGCCCAGGAGATAGGCGTGCTTCAGTCCGGCCAGGAGAGCTTCATACTCAGCGATGTTGTTGGTAGCAGGAAATCGGAGTTGATAAGCAAAGGGAATAGTCACTCCCTCTGGATTGAGCAGAACAGCGCCGATCCCTCAGCCTTGAGAATTGAGTGCACCATCGAAGTGCAGAGACCAAAAGGGATGATGGGAGATAGCAGAGAGATGCTCATCAGGGAAATCGTCCTGAATAGAGTCAGTGTGAGGAATAGGAAGATGGGCTAGATGCTCAGCGATGGCGTACCCTTTGACCGCCTTCTGAACGGCAAAAGTGATATCGAATTGGGAGAGGAAGCTCTGCCAGCGAGCTAATCTACTAGAAAGGAAAGGCTTTTCTAAGAGATAGCGAATCGGGTCCATTCTAGAGATCAATCTAACTGGGTGGGCAAGGAAGTAATGTTTAAGCTTCTGAGCTACCCATACTAAGGCGGCACAAGTCTTCTCCAAAGCGGTGTATCTGGACTCAGCTGGGTTAAACAACCGAGAGAGATAATAAGCAGCCCGCTCTTTCCCTTCATCGTCTACTTGTGCTAAGACCGCCCCTAGGAAGTCCTCAATAACCGAGATGTATAGGATTAGGGGTTTCCCAGGGACAGGAGGTTGCAAAACCGGGGGATTGGACAGATATTCCTGTTGGATTTTTGTGACTTCCCTAGTGTTTTGATGATGAGCATCACTATGTTAAATATTGTCATTTTAATCAGATATCTTGCGTAAAGTTATGCATTTGAAATTTTCATGATTAACAGGAAAACTGATGTGAGGTAGTACCTTGCATGTCCGTACTGTTCCTTTCATACTTCATGTTGTTTGTGTTTACTACACTTCGTGTCGTCCTTTTGTACGTCGTGTTGTTCCAACTATGTTTGTTGATTGTCTTCGTGCTGTTTACTAAAGCAGCTCGATTTGTTCTGATGAACTTCGAGTTATTTTCCTGTGAACCTCGTGTCGTTTCTTCAGTATTTAGTTGCTCATCTCGAGTCATCCTTTTTTATTTTTGCTCTTGTGTTTTCGTGTCATTTACTGTAGCTACTCGAGTCGTTTTCCTGCTTTCACTGTTTTATCATGTGTCGTTGTAGTCATTCCTGCCTTCTGTCTTCGTGTTGTTTTTTTCTAGACCCCATGTCCTTTTTTGCTTTGTGACCACACTTCGTGTCGGTTTCTGTTTTCGTCTTCGAGTTGGTTTCAGTCCATGTCGTTTCGTGTCGTCCGCGTCTTCGAGTCGTTCGTAAGTTCGAGCAATCTTGTATTCGAGTCATTTTTATGTCTTCGTGTTGTTTCTGTGTTTGTGTCTTCGTGTTACCTTTTGTGCTTGTGTCTTCGTGTTATTTTTTGTGCTTGTATCTTCGTGTTAGTTTTGTGTTTGAGTCTTCATGTTATTTCTGTGTTTGTGTCTTAGTGTTATTTTTATGTCTTCGTGTTGCTTCTTTCTATCTTCATCTAGGTTTCCTCTGATCGCGTGTTTTACTACCGTTTTACTCCGTGTTATTTCCTTCTCACCTCGTACTGTTCTCATCTGACTTCGTGTCGTTCTCCTTATAGTGTTAGCTTTATTATTTTGTATCTCGTGTCATTCTCTTCTCACCACGTGTTGTTCTCATATGACCTCGTGTCATTCTCTCTTTATTTCGTGATGTAGTCATCTTGTGTATCTTGTGTCGTTCTTAGTATAGTGCATCTCGTATTGCTATCACATACCTCATGCAGTTTTAGTTTTTGTGGCCCTGAGTTTTTAATGGTTTTTAATCTCTTTGCAGGAGAAGAAGAAAAAACAAAAAGAAGAAGGTGGTCCGAGGAAGAATATTCCCCAGTGACTGGGGTGCACGTGATCCAATACTAAAGGAACCAATGCTATAAGGGCACGTGGCAAGAAGGTTCTGGATCGAGCGCGGGAAGCACACGCCTTGCATGAACCCTCCTGATCGCTTATAAAAGCACTGCCTTACCATCTACGAAAGAAGTGGAGCTCCGAGGTTACAGTAAAGAAATTTGAGTGAGAGAAGAAGAAAAAGAGCCTCCCTGAGAAACAAGAGAGTTCCAGTTGAGAGAGAAGAGAGAGCAGAAGAGTGATCAGAAGATGGGTATTGACTTACGGATCAAATCCGAAGTCTGCTGCTCAGTTTGAGCTACATTGTTTCCAGTTTCTGAAATTTGGATTCCTTCTTTCTTGTTTTCATTTTTATATGTTTTTCCTTCTTGATTGAAAGTTCTCTGTGTTACCTCCTGGTGTTCAGGGGAAGAGAGAGACGTGTTCTCTCTGGTTTACTTGCAACAGAGGTTGCAGTATTGTTCCCTCTCGTAGAAGAGGTGTTCTCTCTGGGATTCAGAGGAAGAGAGACATTGGTCTCTGGTTCTAGTGACTGCAGATCACTAGTGTTCCCTCCGGTTGGAGGAAGAGGAACTTGTTTCCTGTTTCTGGTGACTTGGCGTCCTTAGGGTTCCCTCCGGGTGTGGAGGAAGAGGGGAGGGTGTTCCCCTGGTGAAGCTGTGAATCAGCAGTTGTCGCAGACTAAGTCTACTTTGATAGCAGGTGCTAGTGGAAGCCTTACTTCGATTTGAAGTTAGGGGTGGACGTAGGCAGACTGGAGGTCTGACCGAACCACCTTAAAAACCTCTGGGTACTCGTGTGATTATCTGTGGTGATTTTGTGGTGTGCCTTCCATCCACTCGAGCTATTGTCCGCACTGTATTTTTGTGGGTTCAACTCCGAGATTGCTTGTTTTAAGTGAATCATTCTTCAGTAATTTTTTAATAGGTTGAACACAGTGATCTATTCATCCCCTCCCCTTCTAGATCACTTTATATTTCTTGTATCACTTGGTATAAGAGCAGGTATTTCCCAATATGTGGTCCAACGGCCAGGGAAATGGATCCGCTGGTCCTCGCAGTTACATTGCTAAAGGGTAGTCAATCGCCCGTCCCCCTTTCTTCGATGGTAATAACTATTTCTTTTGGAATAACAGGATGGAAGTCTTTATCAGGGCCCAAAGCCACAAGCTCTGGAGAGTAATTACAGATGGTCCGTACCAACTTCCACCGAACGAAGACATGTGGACAGAGGAACAGGTTAAACTTTCCGCACTGAATTGGACAGCTCTTAGCATCATACAGTGCGCCGTCCACCCGGAAGAGTACTTGAGGATTTCAGCGTGCAAGACTGCAAAGAAAATGTGGGATGAATTGCAGTTAATTTATGAGGGCACATCTCAAGTGAAAGCTACCAAGATCAATATGCTTACAACTCAGTATGAGTTGTTTAAGATGGAGCCAGAGGAGTCGATCACAGAAATGTATGCTAGATTGTCTGTGATCATCAATAGTCTGAGAGGATTTGGAAAGGAGATTCAGCAAGAAGACATTGTCAGGAAGATCCTTAGGTCCCTAACTCCCATCTAGGATACTAAGGTGACCGTCATAGAGGAATCTAGAGATTTATCCACCATGTCAATAACCCAGCTGATTGGGTCTCTCATGACCCACGAAATGAACTTCAGACAAGGGAATGATGGACATGACAGAAAGGGAAAGAATGTTGCTCTGAAAGTCTCACGACATACTAAGAAGAGCAGCAGCAGCAGCAGCAGTGGTGGTAGCAGCGAAGACTCTAACGGATTCTCAGACCTGGACAAGGGCGAGCAGGCCATGCTCACCAGGCAATTCAGAAAGTTCTTGAGGACTAAAGGGAAATTCTACAGGAGAAAGAGATTTAATGCTGCAAGGAAGTCTCCTGAACGAGAACTTGAGAAGAACCGGTTTGTTAAGAAAGTTACATGCTACCATTGTCAGAAACCTGGTCACATGAAAAGTGAATGTCCAGAGCTGCTAGCTAAGGCTCCCGGATACCAGAAGAAGATGGTGCACAAGAAGAAGAAAGCCATGCTGTGCACATGGAGCGACGAGGAGGAGGATCTAGAAGCCACCTCGTCCAGTGAAAGTGAAGAGAAGACTTGCCTCATTGCCAACCATGAGGAAGAGGTAACGAACTTATTTGAGAATTTTACTTTGGACGATTGGGAGGACGCCTATGGCGACCTGTTAGATAAATATAATTTTCTAACCAAGGGGCACAGAATGCTTAAACGAAAGTTTCACTCTGTTTCTGAGGAACACTCTATTGCTGTTACGGATAACATGAAAACCAAGGAGATGGCCATTGAGCTAGATCAGGTTAGAAGTGAGATCGAGAAGTTTAGAATGGAACGAGAGGAAAATCTAGCTAGGATGAATGAGCTGAAGAGTAAAACTGAAGAGAGTAAAAAGGAGCTTAGACTGATTGCAGAAAAATATGAGGCAGTTAGAAAAGTTAATCAGGAACTCCAGGACCAATGTAATGAACTTCAGAAGGAGATTGAGGACAAAGGAAAAATGCTAGAAAAATTTATAGAGGGGAGAAACAATCTGGATGCCCTTTTGGGGTCGAGGGTAAACTTCAATAGGGAGGGATTAGGATACTATCCCACAAGTAAAAAACCCTTTGAATTTAAAACTATCACGTTCTGTCCCGCCAAGGGCGAAGAAAAACTGGAAACACCATCCAGTTCCAAATCTGTCTCTACATTGAAGGTTTCGACCAGCAAATCCAGTCAATCCACTGGTCAGCAAGCTAAGTCAGGAAATCCTGAGACTAGAACTGCTCCTGTGCAACAGTTGTTGAACAAAGGTTTTCACACGACCATTCCTATTGATGTCACTAGGAAGGTGAACAGTTTCGCTAAGAAAGTTCAGCATGCTAGTTATCAAGGAAAGCATGCAAACATGCATCACCTTCAGCACAATTTTCATTTGAATAAAAATGGTTACATGAATTATGCTCAGCACACACGTGTTTCCTCTAAGAAGCCAAACAACAATTTCTCTGTTTGAAAACAGCATAATAGGAATAGGCTCATTCAACACCCACAGAGAAATGCCAAGAAGGAGGAATCAATCCACATGAAATCACTGAAAAGAACAGTAAACCAAATGTGGGTTCCAAAGTGTGATTTGGATAAATTGAAAACTATCTTTGGACCCAATTTGAATTGGGTCCCACATTACTTTGTCTGAACTCTCGCAGGTTAGCCTGGCAGCCGAGCATAACAGGTGGTATCTTGACAGCGGCTGTAGCAGGCACATGACAGGAGACCGGTCCAAATTTAGCAAACTGAAAATGAAGTTTGGGGGCTTGGTCAAATTCGGTGGAAATAACAGAGGAAGAATAATTGGAATTGGTACAGTTGGTAAATCCTCTACTAACTCCATTGAAGATGTGTATCTGGTAGAAGGACTTCAGCACAACTTGATAAGTATAAGTCAACTCTGCGACAAAGGACACAAGGTACTCTTTGACCACAATTCATGTACTATTTTTGAGCTAAATTCTAATAACGTCATGTTCAAAGGTCATAGAGTAAACAACGTATACATCATAGACCTGGATGATAATCCTGAAACTAACTTGTGTATGTCTGCTAACTCTGAACAGGTTGCTTTTGACTGGCATAGGCGTCTAGGCCATGCTAGTTTGTCTACAATGAATAAACTATCTAAGCATAACCTAGTTAGAGGTTTGCCCAGAATAAGATTTCAGTTAGGGTCCAAGCTATGTGATGCATGTGCACAAGGTAAATAGACTCGTGCAGTTTTTAAGTTGAGAACTGAGAGTCTTTCATGTAAACCGTTGCAGCACTTGCACATGGATCTCTTTGGTCCTACTCGCATACAAAGTTTGTCAGGTAAGAGATATGGATTAGTCATAGTTGATGACTTCACTAGATTTTCTTGGTTGTTTTGTTTAGCAAATAAAAATGATATTTTTGTTCACTTTGAAGAACTTTTCAATAAAATCAAACTGCAAGGTGAACATAATATCATTACAATTCAGTCTGACCATGGAGGAGAGTTTGAGAACTCTTCATTTTCTGAATTCTGCTTAAGAGAGGGAGTGACTCACAAATTCTCTTCTCCCAGGACACCGGAGCAGAACGGAATTGTTGAGAGAAGAAACAAGTCAATAATTAGAATGGCCAGGACTATGCTGATTGAGAGTGGACTACCAAGGAGATTTTGGGCTGAAGCTGCGAATACTGCATGCTACATTCTAAACTGAGCCTTAGTAAGACCTACTCATAGGAAAACTCCTTATGAACTTCTCAAGGGTAAGTAGCCAAACATTTCTTACTTTAATGTTTTTGGCTCCAAATGCTTTATTCACAATAATGGTAAGAATGGTTTGGACAAATTTGAGGCTAGAAGCTCTCCTGGAATTTTTCTCGGATATTCAGAAACCTCAAGGGCTTATAGAGTTTTCAATAAAGATGATCAAACTGTTGAAGAATCACCGCATGTAGTGTTTGATGAAAATGATTTCTCTAACAAAGTGATGAATGATGACAGGGAGTCATCTAATGAGGGAGATTTCTTGGAGAAAATTGGAGAAGAAGAGATGCAGCCAGCTGCTCAACCAGAAAACTCGCAGTAAGAAGGAGCAGCTGAGGTAGGTGAACCCTCAGGTGAGATAATATTTCATAAAGACCACCCTAGTGAAAATGTCATAGGCAATGTGCATGATCCTCCTAGGACAAGGTCTCATTTTAGAATTGTCCAAGAACAGGACTTAGCTGCATTGGTATCTCAGGTGGAACCCAAATCTGTGGAAGAAGCCTTAAAACATGATTCTTGGGTATCCGCCATGTGTGAGGAATTAAATCAATTTGAGAAAAATATTCTATGGGAACTAGTTCCCAGACCTGATAACACTCATGTCATTGGCACTAAATGGGTTTTCAAGAATAAAGTTGATGAGAATGGAGCTATTTATAGAAACAAAGCAAGACTTGTAGCTCAAGGCTACAGTCGGGAATTTGGCGTGGATTTTGATGAATCCTATGCCCCAGTGGCTAGGATGGAAGCTATACAAATTCTGCTTGCATTTGCATGCTCTAGGAACATTCGGCTGCAGTAGATGGATGTCAAAAGCGCATTCTTAAATGGGGTATTGAAGGAAGAGGTATATATTGAACAACCTCCAGGTTTTAATTTCTCTGTTCAGCCTAACATGGTTTTTAGGTTGAATAAAGCCCTCTATGGATTGAAGCAGGCTCCCTGAGCCTGGTATGAGAGACTTTCTGAATTCCTCTTGAGCAAGGGCTACACTCGAGGTAAGGTTGACCAAACCCTCTTCACCAAAAATCTCGGAAAGGATTTAATAGTGGTCCAGGTATATGTTGATGATATCATCTTCGGATCTAACAATTCAAAATTGTGTAAAGAATTTTCTGAATCTATGTCTCATGAATTTGAAATGAGTTTAGTTGGCGAACTAAAGTATTTTCTTGGGCTGCAGGTCAAACAGATGGAGGATGGTTGTTTCATAAATCAAACCAAGTATACTCTGGAGATGCTGAAAAGGTTTGGAATGACCAACCTCAAGACTATCTCAACACCCATGGGCACCAACTCCTCACTGGATTCAGACGAAAAAGGTAAAGAGGTGGATGCTAAATTATATAGAGGTATGATCGGTTCACTCCTCTACTTAACAGCATCCAGGACTGACATTCAATTTAGTGTAGGGATGTGTGCCAGATACTAGGCTAGGCCTACTGAATTGCATTTGGCAGCTGTAAAAAGAATCTTTAGATACTTATCTGCTACCCATGATCTAGGTCTTTGGTATCCTGCATCATGTAGTTTAGATCTCAGTGCATATACAGATGCAGATTATGCAGGATGTAAATTGGATAGGAAAAGTACTAGTGGTCACTGCGAATTTTTAGGAGGGTGCCTAGTTTCTTGGGGATCCAAGAAGCAACACTCTGTGGCTCTTTCTACTACTGAAGCTGAGTATGTGGCAGTAGGGAGCTGTGGCACACAGGTTATATGGATAAAACACCATCTTCTGGATTACTCAGTTGAGCTAGGTTGCACTTCCATCTTTTGTGATAATACTAGTGCAATAAACATTGCAAAGAATCCTGTACTTCATTCTCGAACTAAACACATCGAAATCAGGCATCATTTTATTCGAGATGAAGTAGCTAGGAAGACCTTTGAGTTGATCCATGTTGGCACTAACTCAGAAATTGCAGATATTTTCACTAAGCCACTGGATACTGAAAAATTTAGCACATTGCGCAGAGAATTAGGCATTTACAGAATTTCATGATTGAATAATTGATCTCTGAATAATCTGTCATGTGCTCTTGTGCTTATCTATACTTATTGTCTGTTGCTGAAAATAACCTCATTATGAGTGTTTACTGATTCACTCGTATTGATTGATATCACTTTGTTTTCTTTGAGGTGTTTTGAGGTATGTCTTGGTTAAGTCTGAGTTGGAGTCAAGGTCTCAGGGGGAGCTAGATTAATAATAGGAGTCATGCTCTTTTGGCCAAATCTGAACATACTTTGAACGGACTTTTGCTGACCTTATAAGAGAATCAGTTTGAGTAGGTGTATAAAAGAAATTTTTGGATGTTTTATCCGTTAAGACTGTTCATCTAATTTCTTGTTGGAATTTCAGCTGTTAGTCCCACTGAGATCAAAATCTGAATTCAAGACTATCTTCCTACACTGTAACTGACTTCTGATCTAGCCAGTACAGCATACCTACTTAGTCGAGTTAAGTCCGAAATGAGGTATATAGTGTTTTTGTCTGAAAAAGTTTGGAGCTGGTGTATTGTTTTCAAACTGAATCAAGACTAATTTACAAGGTCTCAAGTGCAGTTTAATGAAAAATTCATGAAAGAAGTTTTAACAACCTTGTTAACTGTTCATTGAGAAACTGGGACTTTCATCAATGAAGTGAAAGAATCCCATGTCATGAGATGGCAGTATAAATCAGGTTTAATTAGCTATCTTGATCATACCGAGCTATGGTACATATCTGGTTAGTAACTGGGGTGTCTGGCCTCTGGTAAAGGTGTCACCTTAATGTCAACACCAGTTACAATACTATCTCTGTCCTCTTGTCAGAAGGGGTAATGTGGTCTTGCCACCAAGTAACCGGGGATTCCTGCCTCTAAACAAGGTGTCTCCCTAATGTCAAAGGTGTACTTGACAGATTTACCTTTGATCTTGACCATCTTTAAAAATTTTCTCCCTCTCTTGGCATTTAGGTCTTCGTTTGTTTATTTTCAATACCACAGGTCTTTGTTTTCCTGACTTCCTTGCTTTATACTCTCTGAGTAAAGACTTACTCTGACCATACTAGTATCTTGTACCTTACTTGCTTAGAATCTGGTTCTGTGTATGGAGCGGATCTTCATTCACCATTTTGCACACAGTCTGACTAACTGATCCTCAAAATCCTCACATAAAATTAATGGCTTTCTTAATTGCCTAAACATCTCATTAACTTTCCTTTATCAGCCATACTCTCTCTTGTTTTCTCTCCACTGTCAGCAATTTTCTTTTCGTGATATCTTCAGACCTACCCCTAGTTTTGATGATGTCAAAGGGGGAGAGTGTCTTGCTTGTGTTTTGCTGAGGAGGAGCGAAAGATAAGTGCCCTGAGTTATCTAGTCAGAGGAAAGCAGTTGTTGTGTTCAGGGGGAGCTCTTGGGAGTCGTCAGAGAAGGCGAGTGTGTTGTGTGTCTGCATTGCTTATCTTCACAGCTCGTCTTCATAATCTCATTGCACTTCATCTCTATTATTTAATATAATGTTGCCATCATCAAAAAGGGGGAGATTGTTAGATTTTTGTGACTTCCCTAGTGTTTTGATGATAAGCATCACTATGTTAAATATTGTCATTTTAATCAGATATCTTGCATAATGTTATGCATTTGAAATTTCCATGATTAACAGGAAAACTGATGTGAGGTAGTACCTTGCATGTCCGTACTGTTCCTTTCATACTTCGTGTTGTTTGTGTTTACTACACTTCGTGTCGTCCTTTTGTACGTCGTGTTGTTCCAACTATGTTTGTTGATTGTCTTCGTGCTGTTTACTAAAGCTGCTCGATTTGTTCTGATGAACTTCGAGTTGTTTTTCTGTGAACCTCGTGTCGTTTCTTCAGTATTTAGTTGCTCATCTCGAGTCATCCTTTTTTATTTTTGCTCTTGTGTTTTCGTGTCATTTACTGTAGCTACTCGAGTCGTTTTCCTGCT
The DNA here is from genome assembly GCA_022559845.1 of Amorphophallus konjac. Taxonomy (NCBI): domain Eukaryota; kingdom Viridiplantae; phylum Streptophyta; class Magnoliopsida; order Alismatales; family Araceae; genus Amorphophallus; species Amorphophallus konjac. The sequence goes on along the minus strand of CM040126.1, from coordinate 282,925,130 downwards.
TTCACTGTTTTATCATGTGTCGTTGTAGTCATTCCTGCCTTCTGTCTTCGTGTTGTTTTTTTCTAGACCCCGTGTCCTTTTTTGCTTTGTGACCACACTTCGTGTCGGTTTCTATTTTCGTCTTCGAGTTGGTTTCAGTCCATGTCGTTTCGTGTCGTCCTCATCTTCGAGTCGTTCGTAAGTTCGAGCAATCTTGTATTCGAGTCGTTTTTATGTCTTCGTGTTGTTTCTGTGTTTGTGTCTTCGTGTTACCTTTTGTGCTTGTGTCTTCGTGTTATTTTTTGTGCTTGTATCTTCGTGTTAGTTTTGTGTTTGAGTCTTCATGTTATTTCTGTGTTTGTGTCTTAGTGTTATTTTTATGTCTTCGTGTTGCTTCTTTCTATCTTCATCTAGGTTTCCTCTGATCGCGTGTTTTACTACCGTTTTACTCCGTGTTATTTCCTTCTCACCTCGTACTGTTCTCATCTGACTTCGTGTCGTTCTCCTTATAGTGTTAGCTTTATTATTTTGTATCTCGTGTCATTCTCTTCTCACCACGTGTTGTTCTCATATGACCTCGTGTCATTCTCTCTTTATTTCGTGATGTAGTCATCTTGTGTATCTTGTGTCGTTCTTAGTATAGTGCATCTCGTATTGCTATCACATACCTCATGCAGTTTTAGTTTTTGTGGCCCTGAGTTTTTAATGGTTTTTAATCTCTTTGCAGGAGAAGAAGAAAAAACAAAAAGAAGAAGGTGGTCCGAGGAAGAATATTCCCCAGTGACTGGGGTGCACGTGATCCAATACTAAAGGAACCAATGCTATAAGGGCACGTGACAAGAAGGTTCTGGATCGAGCGCGGGAAGCACACGCCTTACATGAACCCTCCTGATCGCTTATAAAAGCACTGCCTTACCATCTACAAAAGAAGTGGAGCTCCGAGGTTATAGTAAAGAAATTTGAGTGAGAGAAGAAGAAAAAGAGCCTCCCTGAGAAACAAGAGAGTTCCAGTTGAGAGAGAAGAGAGAGCAGAAGAGTGATCAGAAGATGGGTATTGACTTACGGATCAAATCCGAAGTCTGCTGCTCAGTTTGAGCTACATTGTTTCCAGTTTCTGAAATTTGGATTCCTTCTTTCTTGTTTTCATTTTTATATGTTTTTCCTTCTTGATTGAAAGTTCTCTGTGTTACCTCCTGGTGTTCAGGGGAAGAGAGAGACGTGTTCTCTCTGGTTTACTTGCAACAGAGGTTGCAGTATTGTTCCCTCTCGTAGAAGAGGTATTCCCTCTGGGATTCAGAGGAAGAGAGACCTTGGTCTCTAGTTCTAGTGACTGCAGATCACTAGTGTTCCCTCCGGTTGGAGGAAGAGGAACTTGTTTCCTGTTTCTAGGGACTTGGCGTCCTTAGGGTTCCCTCCGGGTGTGGAGGAAGAGGGGAGGGTGTTCCCCTGGTGAAGTTGTGAATCAGCCGTTGTCGCAGACTAAGTCTGCTTTGCTAGCAGGTGCTAGTGGAAGCCTCACTTCGATTTGAAGTGAGGGGTGAACGTAGGCAGACTGGAGGTCTGACTGAACCACCTTAAAAACCTCTGGGTACTCGTGTGATTGTCTGTGGTGATTTTGTGGTGTGCCTTCCATCCACTCGAGCTATTGTCCGCACTGCGTTTTTGTGGGTTCAACTCCGAGAGTGCTTGTTTTAAGTGAATCATTCTTCAGTAATTTTTTAATCAGTTGAACACAGTGATCTATTCATCCCCTCCCCTTCTAGATCACTTTATATTTCTTGTATCAATTCCTTTATGTCCTCGTAGGCCTTTTGATAGTCTTGATTCCATTCAAACTTAACCCCCGCCTTAAGCAATTAATAAAACGGACGGCACCTTTGAGAATGTTGGGATATGAATCTTCTAATGAATTGCAATCGACCGATCAATCCTCGAAGTTCCGTAATGTTCTTCGGCGGAGGCATGTCCTTAACGGCCTGAGCTTTGTTAGGATCAATCTGGATCCCCCGTTTGCTCACTATGAAACCTAGCAGCTTCCCTGAAGAGACTCCGAATACACACTTCTTTGGATTCATCTTAAGCTTGTACTCCCTGGCTCTTTGTAGCACCTTAGCTCGAATAGAGGGGTGTTCTTCTTTAGTCCTTGACTTCACCAGAATGTCATCCACGTAGGCTTCCATATAGATATGCATCATGTCGTGGAAGATGGCCATCATCACCCTTCGATAGGTGGCACCCGCGTTCTTCAGACCGAACGGCATAACCACATAATAATACGTACCCCAGGGCTTGGTGAAGGAGGTTTTCTCTTGATCTTCTGGAATGAGACGTATCTGATTATAGCCTGAGTAACCATCCATGAACGATAAAGATTCATACCCGGCGGTGCTATCGACCAGGACGTCTATATGCGGCAGTGGGAAGTCATCCTTGGGACATGCTTTATTGAGATCCCTGAAATCGATGCAGATACGCACCTTTCCATCTTTCTTGATAATAGGGACTATGTTTGCCACCCACTGAGGATATAGAACAACTCTAATGAATCTGGCCTTGTATAATTTGTCGACCTCTTCCTTAATCCTCAAGGCCATGTGGGGGTGAAATCTTCTTGACCGTTGTTTCACAGGTGTTGCCCCTGGTTTAAGCACAAGTCGATGTTCCACTAAAGAGGGGTCAAGACCTGGCATGTCCTCATAAGACCAGGCGAAAGAATCACTATACTCCCTCAGAACCTTAATTAAATCTTCTTCTACTTCCAAAGGGAGATTAGCGGCAATAATGATGGGCCTTGGGTCTTCTTCAGTTCCCAAATTAATTTCCTTCGTAGGTTCATCCACTGCTGACGATGGCTCGTCGAATTTCTTAAGTCCTTGTGCATACAAATCGGTAGTGTCATCTACGTTGCTATCCTCGTTGATTGGATCTTTCTCATCCAAGATTTCATAGACATCGAGTCCGTCATCGCTCCACACCTCCTCTATTTCCTTTTCATCTTCAATCATGATTGCCGTAGCAACAAATTCTGGACACTTTAAAAGAGCATGACAACGCTGAGCTAGATCTTGCAAGAACCTATCAGGGACGGATTTGGGAGGACGCGCAAGCGAACGCGGCTCAGAGGAGGAAGGGTTGGATGACCTAGAACAAGACCGTACTTCTCTAGACCTACCTAACTCTACTTCCCTAGACTCGATAGACCCTAATCTTAACCTAGGAGAAAGAAGACCTAGTGGAAGGGAAGGAGCAAGGGACTCGTGCCCCTGGGAGGAGGATGGAGACAGGGTAGCGTAATCTTCCACTGAAATCTCCGTTTCGAATTTGACAATTTTTTTTTGGGGATCAGTGGAGACCACAAATCTGTCATGGCCACAAACTGAACATCATATCTTATCTGCATCATCTTTGTAATATAACATACAATGATTCGGACATGCATCTATTTTCACATATCCAAGTCCTAAGTCATTGACCATCTTTTTTGCATGGTAAAAAGTTTCTGACAACTTCTCGTCTCGAGGTAACATACTCTTGATCAAGAGGAGGAGACGGTCAAAACAAGTCTCACTGATGTGAAATTCAGATTTCAAGTTCAACAACTGTGACACTGCAGACAATCGAGTGTGATTTTCACAACCATCCCACAGCGGCTCATCAGCATCCCTAAGTAGTTCATAAAATCTTCCGGCTATCTTATTCGGCACTTCATCGTGAATATTAAAACTAGGACCAGCAGCATCTACAACCATATCCACGTACCCACTTGTGCCTGCAATATTGTCGGGATCATACCTCCCGAATTGCTCACCATGACACGTCCAATTCGTATAACCATCCACGAACCCTTTCGTGTACAAATGATGTTGCACATCCCATGTTGAACACCACCTCAAGTTTCTACAACTTGAACAAGGGCAACGAATGTGACCGTCGCGATCTATTGCTGCATTTGGATTCCCCAATGCAAATTGAATGAAACTCTCAACCCCAAGCTTAAAGTCATCTGACACCACCCGGTCAACTATTCTACGATACATCCATGAACGATCTGTCGACATTTTGCCTGCACCCAATAAATGACAATACACATCCTAAATTTCAAATCATTACTCATAATATTACACCCGACCCTTTCCTCACATCGTTCATCATAGACCATTTGCAGTTGGAAGAGGAATATTGATTAGATTATCACTTTTTAACCCATCCATGAAGGTTTGATCGCACAATCACTTACTATATGTGCTGCACGATTTGCTAAAAATTTCGGCATCATCTTCCCACACTTCTCCGATATACCAAATATATTTATTGATTTTGAAATTTTCTTAAACACTTACAAGTAAGTGGTTAAGAAAACACTCAAAATCAATAATGGTATATCAGAGAAGAGTGAGGAGACGCAACCGAAATTCTCAACAAACCATACAAACATATATAGTAAATGACTGCCTAAGTGCGATCAAACATTCACAGACTGTCCAAACGGGACAATTCAAGACTTTGAGGTAGATATATACATTCTCATAAATAAATGAGAACATACATATCAATCCCAAAGTCTTGAACGGGAAGGCACATTGACACGGTTTTAACGCGCTCTCCTGAGGTGCGTGTAATGTTAGGTCGCACCCACGCACCTCAACTCACAGGGAATACCCCATGCATTTATATAACATAAAATTAAATAACAACGCAATTATCATTATGCACATATCAAATTAAATAATACCCAAATTACAAAAATTTTCAAATGAATAACATCGAAGCAAAACAATCTACATTTTTGAGCTAAATTAACATCAAATTTCTATTAAAATCAGATTTAAAATTATATTTACATGCAATTAAAATCCACAAAGTTTTAAATTACAAAACGAATTTTTTGGGTATTTACCTATTGCTATAGAGAATTCTGATTTCTTTGCATTTATCCACATCTTTGTATATATGTACTACTTAAGATATGTGGTCATTCCATTTCTGAATATCTTCTTATCATCATAAGACAAGGTTCAAATGGGATCACTTTCAACCTCAGTGGAGCATGTACGGCCTCAAGAATGGCAGGACGTCCTTTTTGCATGAGAATTGCTCCCATGCCAGTTCCACTAGCATCACACTCGACTACAAAAGTTTCTGAAAAATCAGGCAAGGCAAGAACTGGGGCAGTTGACATAGCCTCTTTAATCTATAAGAAGGCTTGATGAGAAGATGGGCTCCAACTATAACTGTCCTTCTTAAGAAGACTGGTCAGAGGTGCAGCAATAAGACCATAGTTTTTAATAAATTTTCTGTAGTATCCTGTAAGCCCAAAGAATCCTCTCAAAGCCCTCACAGACCAGGGTACAGGCCAAGTACAAATGGCTTGTAGTTTAGACATGTCCATAGCAACCCCTTTTTCTGAAATAATGTGGCCAAGATACTCAATTTCTCTGACCCCAAACACACATTTAGACATTTTAGCATACAATTGGTTGTCTACTCATAGTGTCCCTCATGTGTTCTAAAGGCAGTTTTGTAAACATCATCAGGATGCATTCTAATTTGATGATAACCCGATCTCAAATCCAGCTTGGAAAAGTACTTGGACCCATGTAATTCATCCAACAAATCGTCTACTAAGGGTATGGGATATTTGTCTTTAACAGTGTTTTGATTCAGAGCTCGGTAGTCTACACACATTCTCCATGAGCCATCCCTTTTCTGAACTAATAACACTGGAGCAGAAAAAGGGCATGTGCTTGATTGCACATGAGAGAGGGAGAGTAGGTCCTTGACTTGATGCTCAATAATCGTCTTCTGTAGAGGTGAATGTCTATAAGAAGGTTGACAAACTGGCTTTGTTTCATCTAGTAGTTGAATCCGATGGTCATAAGGTCTGGATGGGGGTAAGCCATGAGGTTCAGAAAAAACTGCTGAATACTATTCTAGAATGCTGGAAATGTCTTGAGAATAAGAAGTCCCAGTAAACCCACAAGAAGTAGATGAAATATCCGAAGCTTCCAAGGAAAACAAGTGTAAAGAATAGATGCTTTGGGATTTAGGAAGGTCAGCAGATATTGTTTTAGCAGAAACAATACTTGTGGAAGGGTTAAGAAGCCCTTGTAATATGAAATCCTGACCATTCAAGGAAAACTTCATGGACATTTGAGAAACGTTTAGGGTTATATATCCAAGTAACTAGAGCCAAGTATTCCCCAAGATCACATCAACACTGCCAAGAGGAAGAATTAAAAAGTCTAAAGTAAATTACATGCCAGGCATCTTAAGGTTAACTCCAGGACACCAACCCTGTGAAGAGATTTGGAGACCTGCAGCTATTTTGACAGGGTGGGAATCAAAGTTTGTCACAGATAATCCCAACTTCTTTACAACATGGGGGTCCAAAAAATTATGGGTGCTCCCATTGTCAATCAAAACCAGGACAGACATGGTACCCATTTTCCCTAATACTTTCAATGTGCCCGGTGATGCTAAGTGAGTAACATATTGAGCTGACAGAGAGGGTTGTATGACAGGAGAGAATTCAATGAAGGGTTCTGGATCCACACTGTCTAAAGGAGCAAAATCACTATCATCCGGAATAAGATACAGTAAAAAAAGTTTATGAGGTTGGCATGTGTGGCCTGGAAGCCATTTATCATCACAATTATAACATAGGCCTTTAGCCTTTCGTTCCTGCAACTGTTGTGTAGATAACTTTTTAACTGGTGGGTTTACTCCTTTAGGGGAGAATGCTGGCTGAGAGTTTGGAGTAAAAGGTTTCAGTGTCTGCGGTGCTGAGAAGATAAAGTGTGGTGAAGCTCGGCGTCTGGCAGTAAACATTTGTTCTTGAATTCTTGCCAACTCCATAGCATGTGATAAGGAATGGGGCATGAAGGAGCGAACTTCACAGGCAAGATCCTCTCGTAAACCACTCAGAAAAACACCCAGCAAATGCTTCTCAGAAAGTCCAGTTATTCTATTGTACATGGTCTCAAATTGCCATTGATACGCAGCTACTGTACCCACTTGTCTGAGTTTACTCAGTTGCCCATGAGAATCCACAGAAGAAACTGCACCAAACCGTGACTCTAACCCAGCTAAAAAGTCATGCCAAGAAACAGATTCTTTAGAGCTAGAGAAATGCCAAAACCACTGTAAGGCCTCTCCATCCAAATAATAAGATGCTATAGTAACTCGTTGCGTATCCGGAACATTATTACAGTAAAAATAGCGATTAGCTTTGAATCGCCATTCAGCTGGGTCATAACTCCCATCAAATTTAGGGAACTCGTGCAACTTATGGCGAAAATAACTAGGAATATCAGCCACAGCAGACAGAGAATTTTGGGATTCAAATTTCTCAAAGTTGGACTCCAAAGATTGCATCCGATTAGACATGACTCCAGCTAATCCATCAACCACTAACTAACAACTAATCCATCAGCCACTAACTAATAAAATGCAACAGGGATATCTAATTTAACTAACCCCGCTCAGAACTGAGTTATAGCTTCCGAGCTGGTTCAACGGTCTGCGACTCGGCCTGTCGAGCCACTCGAGACATGACACCCCCCTCCCACAAAGCTCCCCCTCCTCCCACCCGCCCTCCTGCTCCCACTGAGCTCCCCCCCACTGGAACCCTCTCGGATGCCCCTCCCCCCTCCCACCGAGCTCCCCGTCCCACAGAGCTCCCCCCCCTCCCACCCCCCTCCCACAGAGATCCCCCCCCACTGGAACCCTCTCGGATGCCCCTCCCCCCTCCCAATGAGCTCCCCCCCACTGGAACCCTCTCGGATGCCCCTCCCCCCTCCCACGGAGCTCCCCGTCCCACCAAGCTCCACCCCCCTCCTACAGAGCTCCCCCCTCTCCTCTGTATGCTGAACAGTCGAGCAAGATCCTGCTTCAACTCATCATTGCCCGAAGACCGAGTGATATCTATTGATCTACCAATCAAAAAGCTGCTATCATTAGTGGAGTCACTAGAATTAAATGCCACATCTGGAACCCCAAAAGATTGAGAAACAATTGATGTTGAGAATTCTGCTTGAGTTTCCTTGGAGCCACTGGAATTGGAAATAATGTTGTTTGAAGTGAGATTAGTCTGATAGTCTTTGCCAGAGCTTATATTTTTTGCTAGTAAAGGATCACTAGGCATTGGTATCCCAAGAGGGTTATCAATGTCAACTCCAAAAAGGACATTGTTTCTCGGATCAGAAGTTGGAACTTCACTTTCCTGCATACCATCTGAACTAAAAATTAATGATTGTTGATTGAATGAAGGTTCTTTGATGGTGTTCTTGTAAACTCTGGCTATTTATTGCGTTTAGAATGTCACATGCCCGGGAAAGGAAAAATGCAGCTATCATCAAGTTCTGTCCGGGGCAAGACTAGGAACATGTGTAGCATTTCACACAAGCGATTTATTTTTTTAAAAAAAAATAACCTGTGTATCGTTAAACTAAACCCATGGTTGTTCAGTCCAAATCAGTCTCCGTGGGTCCGACGAGTCTCCCCAGTCTAATTCAGTCCAAATTAATCAGGAAGAAGCTACCCAGGGAGATCCCAAGTGATGTGAAATTGTTCACAGTGGCCAATTTGGGCAGGGAGTGAGACGGTCACTTAGGCCACGGGTCCAAATTATCTATGACTCCGTTAGGTGGAGTTTGGCTGGATTTGTGGGGATGAGTTTTAAAATTCTACTCATTAAAATATCTGACATCTCTATCATTTTAATCAAATGTAGTATTAAGATCTTGACTTATGCGCCCTGATAGATTTTTGGAGGAGAATAAGACATGTTCAAACTGAGTCTATTTTCGAAATTTGCGATATCTCACTCCAACAAGTTTTTAGATAGATTCTACAAATTAAAATACATCCACCTAATGTTCAAACTAGATTTTACAAGAACAGCATCATAATGCGAGGGGGAGAGGGGCCACGGACAGGGGAAGAGACGGCAGTGGAGGGGGTGGGGGAGGGCGGCCAGAGGGAGTGAGGGAGCGCGAGAGGGGAGAGGGAGAGGGAGTGAGGGAGCCGGACAGGGGAGAGAGGGCAGTGGAGGGGGTGGGGGAGGGCTGCCAGAGGGAGTGAGGGAGCGCGAGAGGGGAGAGGGAGAGGGAGTGAGGAGGGCGGCCAGAGGGAGTGAGGGAGCGCGAGAGGGGAGAGGGAGAGGGAGTGAGGGAGCCGGACAGGGGAGAGAGGGCAGTGGAGGGGGTGGGGGAGGGCGGCCAGAGGGAGTGAGCGAGCGCGAGAGGGGAGAGGGAGAGGGAGTGAGGGAGCCGGACAGGGGAGAGGGAGAGGGATTGAGGGAGGGGAACATGATCGGGAGAGAGAGAGGGAGAGGGAGGCCACTTACCGGCCGGCGGCGACGCCGACCGTGGGAAGAGGATGATGGCGGCGACGGCGACCACGACCACGACCGTGAGAGGGAGGGAGGTTGGCGAATGGCGGCGACGGCGAGGACGACGAGGACGGCGGGGTCTCCGGTGACGGTGAGGATGGCGGGGCCTCCGGCTACGGCGAGGACGGCGGCTCCGGCGGCGAAGACGGCTCCTGCGGCGACGACCGCAAGCAGAGGGCAGAGGAAGGAGAGAGTGAGAGGGAGAGTGGGGAGGTGGAAATGGGGCCGTGTGGAAGAGGCGGGAAAGGCGGAATTTTCCGACGGAAATACGAACGGAACTCAATGCCGTCTGAAATTTCAGACGGATTATTTCCGTCGGAATATCCGTCCCAAATTTGCGACGTATATAAAGACGGAATATATTCCGTCTATAATTATAGACGGATCTTCAGAGGGAGTCTGGTGTGTCCTTAATAACAACGGAATTTGTGACGGAAACTAATCCGTCACAAATACAGACGGATTTTAAGATAGAAAACTTTCCGTCTGAAATCCCGCTTTTTTTGGTAGTGCCCCATTCTGATGCATTGGTGGTCTCAGCCACCATCAATCAATGTACCGTATGCCATATTTTGGTTGATAATGGAAGCGGTCCCGAAGTTATCTCGTACGATTTTCTTGTGCTTATGGGTGTAGACTTATCCTTAATCACGCCATTGCACACACCATTGTATGGATTCTCCGGTACGACGGTCCGCCCAGAGGAGCTCATCTCGCTACCAATTACTTTCGGGACCGCCCCAAGGGATGTAACCTTCTTGGCGGATTTCATGGTCATCCGCGCGAGTGATCGGGTACGACGTCATCATAGGGCGAGGAATTCTCAGCACCCTTTGGGGCGTTCCCTCCTCGTATCACCAGAAACTCAACTTCCCCACGCCTCGTGGAGTGGGGGAAGTCCGAGGAGATCAAAGGAAATCCAGAAGGTGCTACCTTATTTCGATGCGCGACCGCCAGCCCGAGGAAACACCGCCTGAAAAGAAGGCAATGAGGGAAGATCCAGGTCCGAGTGCAAGCACCCCAGCGGAGGACCTGTACCACATCCAAGTGGGAGAAGACCCGAGCAGAACACTAAGGATCGGGGCCACCTTGTCTGACTAAGATAAGGAAGCCTACAGAAACTTCCTCATAGCCAACCAAGACGTGTTCGCTTGGTCTGAGGACGAGCTCCCTGGAATCCCACCGGAGATCATTACCCATCAATTCAAGTTGGATCCAAGCTATCGCCCGATAAAGTAGCGTCGAAGACGCCGCAATCACAAGCGATATACCATCATCAGGGAACAAGTGAGCGAGAAATTGTGCTCAGGGCTACTTCGACCTACCCGGTATCCAGACTGGGTAGCAAACATAGTCCTCGTCTCTAAGAGCAACAAGAAGTTGCGAATGTGGATAGACTACACCGACCTCAATAAAGTTATGCCAAAGGACAGCTTGCCTATGCCACGAATCTACCAACTGGTCGATGTTACGGCTGGACATGAAATGCTGACCTTCTTAGATGTCTATTATGGATATCATCAGATCAGCATGCACGAACCTGACCAAGACAAGACAACGTTCGTCACCGACCACAGCCTGTACTGCTACACACGCATGCCATTTGGATTAAGGAATGCGGGAGCTACCTACCAACGTCTCGTCAACCCCATGTTTGATGCAGAGATTGGCCGTAATATGGATGTCTACATCGACGACATGCTCGTCAAGTGCCTCAGAGCATCTGAGCACTTGGAAGACCTCGCGGAGACATTCGTAACAGTCAGGAAATACAATATGAAACTCAACCCAAACAAATGCACATTCAGTGTAAGATAAGGTAAGTTCCTCGGCTTCCTTGTTACCCATAGAGGAATAGAGGCATACCCTGATCAGATCCGAGCGGTACTTGAAATGAATCGACCAGCACGAGTAAGGGACGTATAGTGCCTTATCGGCCGTGTCGCTACCTTGACCCGGTTCTTGTCCCAAGCAGCCGAGAGGTGCCTTCCCTTCTTCCGACTCATCAAGCAAACCAACAAAGCACCGGAGAAGAAAGGGCAGATCAAATGGGACCAGGAATGTGAGTAGGCGTTCGAGGAATTGAAGCACTATCTGGTGACTCCTCCTGTACTTTCCAAGCCACAAAAGGGAGAATGGATACTCCTATATCTATCGGTGGCACCAAGCACGATGAGCGTCTTGCTCACCTAGGAGGAAGCTGGCATTATGAAGCCCGTCTGCTACGTAAGCCGGGCGCTACTTGGGTCAGAATTCTGGTACTCACTGGCTAAGAAGTTCACCTTAGCCCTAATCACGGCCGCTCGCAAGCTGCGACCGTATTTTCTGGCTCACCCAATCGACGTCCTCACTGACCGACCTCTACTATAGATCCTCCAGAACCCTGATGCCTCAGGAAGGTTGGTCAAGTGGGCCATCGAGTTGGAGGAGTATGATATCAAGTTCCGCCCGAGGACTGCGATCAAGGCTCAGGCCCTCGTCGACTTCATCGCTGAATGCACGATATTGGCGAAGGACTTGCCCGAGCAGTCCTTGGAACCAACATGAGAGCTGTACGTCGACGGATCATCTTGCACAGCTGGCAGCAGGGCAGGACTAGTCCTACTGTCACCTGAAGGGATAGAGCTTCAATACGCCCTCTGCTTCAACTTCCCGACCACGAACAATGTGGCCGAGTATGAAGCACTTCTCTCGGGGATACGGATGGCAAAACACCTGGGAGCGACCAGTGTACGGGTATACAGTGACTTCATGCTCATCGCTAGTCAAGTTAAGGGAGAATTCAAAGCACGCGAACCATCCATGATCAAGTATCTGGAGAAGGCCAAGGCGATGGCAAAGGAATTCTCCCACTTTGAGATGGTCCACATTCCCAGGGAAGAGAACGTTCGAGCAGACGCCCTCTCTCGCCTGGCATCCACGACCACGGTTTCCAACTCCATATCCATCTTAGTAGAGGAGTTTGTTAGGTTCGGTGCAGTATTCAGAGGGGGGGGTGAATGAATATGACTTTTAAAAACCTTTCGCCCAGTTAAAATTTCGCTCACTAAAATGCTAGTTCGCAAACTAAACAAACTTGAAGGCTAAATGGCAGTTGTGGAACTAACCAAACACACAGTGAGATCACTGGAGAGCTAACAAGACAGATTTAGTCAATCTAAAAACTAATAAATCTTCTGCTCAACCAGACGCCAAACACAAGGAGTGCCCCTATGCAATCACCTAGCGGAAGCACAAATAGACAAATCAAACCACAGTGCACAAGGGGTTTTTAGGTGGTTCGGTCCAGCAGACCTACATCCACCCCACACTCAACCCGAGTGTGGCTTCCACTAGCTCACGCTAGAAACCGCAGACTCAGTCTGCAACAGGTGCTGCCACACAGCTTGACCAGGGGAACACGCTCCCCTCTTCCTCCCAACCGGAGGGACACCCCAAGTGACTTTCAGCCACTTGGAAACCAGAGACCGAAGTCTCTCTTCCTCCAGACCAGGAGGGAACCAACCGGTGACTTCCAGTCACCAGCAAACCAGAGGTCGAAGACCTCTCTTCCTCCCAACCGGAGGGACACCTGGACTTGCTACCACAAGCCCAGAACCGGAGACAAGTCTCCCTTCTCCTGAATCCACAGGAGGAACCCACAAGTAGCTCCCAGCTACTTGCAACTGGAGATCAGATCTCCCTTCCTCCAAACCGGAGGGAACACACAAGTGACTTCCAGCCACTTGCAAACTAGAGGTCGCAGACCTCTCTTCCTCCAGACCAGGAGGGACCCGACCTCAATCCAGAGGATCGGAAGAACACAGCTAACCAAATGAAAAAGGAAAACTAAGAAAGGAAAAATACACAGCGATCAGAAAGCTGTAAAGAAAGATAACACAGATGTGGCTCGCATGGAGCTGACTGGCCTGGATTTGATCCACGGTCCAGTAGACAGATCTTCAGGTAAGCTTCTCTTCCTCTTCTCTTCTCTCTCACTCTCTTTTTCTCTTAACCCTTACGAGCTCTCTAACTCTCTCTTTTTCTTCTTTTCCTTCTGCTCTTCTTCTCTTTCTTTTCTTCTTCTTTCGCAGGCTCTCTCTGTCTCTTCTCTTCTCTTCTTCTTCTGCTTTCTACTGCAGCTCTTTTCTTCTTCTGCTCTTTCACTCTCTCGATCTCTTTTCCTCTATTCTCTTAGGCTCATGCTCTCTGCTATTCTCTCTTCTTCTTCTTTTTTTCTTCCTCTTTTCTTTTTCTGGATCGAAGGACTTTTTGCTCTCCGGGCTTCTTCTTCGATTATTCTTCATCTGTGGATGAAGGCTGCATTATATAGCAGCAGCAGCAGGTGGATAGGGCACAAAACTCGTGTGCCTCCCACGCTCGATCCAGAACCTTCCTGCCACGTGTCTTTATAGGATTGGTTCCTCTTGTCTCGGATCACGTGCAGCTCAGGTGTGTGGAATGTTCTTCCTCGGACCTGTAATGAGATTAACACCATTAATCATTCAGAGTTCGCTGTATGCTCATTTAAAGCTAAGGCTGCACGAGGTATGTAATAGCAACACAAGGTAACTACTACACGAGGTAGGAAATGAACGAAACGAGATACAATGAACAAGGCTAACACAACAAGGAAGATGACACGAGGTCAGATAAGTCCAGCACGAGGTAAGAAGAAAACGACACGAGGTAACAAGGCTAATACAACAAAGAAGGTGACACGGGGTCAGATAAGAACGGCACGAGGTAAAAAAGAGAAGAACATGAGATACACAATTAACACAACAATGAAGATGACATGAAGTCGGATGAAGATAGCATGAGGTGAAACGAGAATGACACGATGTGTCACTGTAACAGAACAAACACTACGAAGAGACCGACATGGGATACATACTAATAACGCTTAACACTATAGAGAAAATGACACGAAGTAAAAAGCAACTCGACATAACAAATAGCAAAGAGAACGATACGAGCTGACCACAACACGAAGACGAAAACAGAAGCCAACATGAGTTGAAAACAACACGAAGATGAAACACAGGAATTGACACGGAGTGTGGTTAAGGCGAGAAGGACACGAAGTCTAAAGAGAAGAAAACCAACACGAAGACAACTCGAGTACAAAGCTGTTTGAACATTCGAATGACTCGAAGATGAGGGCGACACGGGCTGACGATAACTCGAAGATGACAACAGAAACGACACGAAGTGGTTGCAAATCAGGAAAGACACGAGGTCTAGGAAAAGCAACACGAAGTCAGAAATAACAAGGAAACGACTCGAACTAAGGACAACACTTAGAGAAGGCTGCACGAAGTGAAAGCAACACGAAGACAGAAGATGACACGAGATGAATAACTAAAAACAAAGCGACAAAGACACGAGGTCTAGAAAACACGACACGAAGACATGAGATAGACACGTCTTCAACAACACGTGATGAAACGGTGGAAGCAGAAGAACAACTCGAGGAACTACAGTAATTGTCACGAAGACACAAGAGCAAACATGGAGAGGATGACACGGGATGAGCAACTAGATGCTAACGACACGAGGTTCATACAGAAGCAACTCGAAGTTCATTAGAACAATTCGATCTGCTTCAGAAGAATCAGCATGAAGTCAATCAGCACACAACTTAAAGTAACACGAGGTACGAAAGGACGACACGGCATGTTGAAAACACAAACAGTACTAAAACTAAAACGACATGAGGTAAGAAAGAAATAACACGGACATAAACACAAGAATAACACGAAGTATGACAGAAACAGTATGGACATCCAATGTACTACCTCATAGCAGATTTCCTGTTAATCAATATGCATCAGACGACTGTGTATGGACTTGAAGACCCTTAGCCAATGTATAGACTTCAAAGTAGAGACCGATGTGAAGACTTCACGTGAAAGCCCAATGTGCAGACTTGACACTGTACAGACTTGAAGAAATAGTGCAACGTATGGACTTGATCTCAAGAAATGTAAGCGATGTACACACTTAGCCAATGTGTAGACTTTGCCTTAGACGCTAAATGAGACACTAAGGTCTGTGTAGACTTAGCTTAAGACAATGCATGAACATATCAGCAGAGAAGCAATGCACAGAATAGAAATCAAGCACCAACCAATTTATCACAGCATGACTCAAGCATACACATGCATTCTTCACAATTCAGACATGGCACACTTATGCAATCTCCCACAGAAAAGGTCAGACATATTCATGACAAAGTGGTGACTCATTCATGTTGCTATCATTAAAACACCACATCATGAACAAAGCACAAGGGGCACAACAATCTCCCCCTTTTTGATGATGGCAACATAATGAGTCACACTGACTCATCAAACTATTCTCCCCCTTTGACATAATCAAAAGGAAGGGAAATGGTTTGATAGTCATATGCAGCATAACAATGCAGAGAATGAGTCATGGTACTTTTAAGATGAAACAGTTCTCCCCCTATCAACATGCATGATTGACTACTCTCCCCTTAGATGAAAATAAACCATAACTCCCCTTAAGCACATGAATGGACTCTGGTTATCCAATACATCAATCTGAAATCAGCCATTTCAAAGAGTTCGAATTCTGGTGAAAATACCACAGAATCAGAGCTTATTGCAGAACAAGATGGAAGATTCCAATAGTGTGGAGAGAAATACATCTCAGGAATCAATCTGAAATCTACCACCATAAGGATTCTGAAGTTCAGAAGGCTGCAAGTGAACAAGGTAATAATGGGAATGGCACCTCACATTTGTATGGTTAGGAAATTGCAGATGGAATCAGTTAACTGATAAGAGAGGAGTTGACTATACAGTTTTTGTTGATCATGCATGAATCTGATCATGAGGGATTTGAATGCATACATCACTTCAATAAGTCTTAAAAGATGTAAACTCTTCTATCATAAAGAGTTATGAAGTGGAAACTTAACCAATCTGATTTAATTTTGATGTATACCAAATTTGTCAAATTAAACTCAATACTCATATCTGAATCCAAGTTCTAATAAAGGTGAACCAATTATTCAGATAACACTAAAAAACCAATCATCTTTTATCTTACACACAAGATCTCAATGACTCTTTCAAGAGTTACACAGATTAGTATTGATGTTAAACACTTTTTCAAGAACATGAGTTGACAGATTTTTCAAGATAATTTTATTTGAAGTACATTATATTTTTCCTGAGCAATTTAAGTTGATCAACACCTTTTTACATGATGCACAACAAGTCTTAGTTGAAGTGACCCAGTTACTCAGTGTGATAACTGGCATTGCCTCTCACTTTGAGAGCAGAGTTAGCAATATGAGTGTCTTTTTACATGAGAAGACACCTTTATCAGAGGCCAGACTCCCCAGCTACTCAACACAAATAAGCTATTGCTCTGTCAGGTTTTGTTTCACTAAATTTTTATCAGAGATAACTGTGGCACCTCATGACTTGAGTTACTTTATTTCATTGATAAAGAACTCAGTTTCTCAGTGACCGAGTCATTGCTCTGAATTCACAAATTTTCATTTAGTCAACATTTTTCCAAATTAATGTTTAACAACAATACACACTATATGCATCTTAACCAAAGAAGCCCTGAATTCAAATTTTCAGATAGCAGATGAGAGACTTTAAGGATTACATGACACAAGAGGTTAAAGTTTATGAAGCCTTATCATTCAGATATTTTCAATTCATTTAATTACAAAGTTGAGAATACATTAATCTTATATCAGTCTGATTCAGTGATAATTCTTAAACCCATATGATAGAAGTTTCTACCAAAAACTCAGACTGAATTGCATGGAATGCAGCTTAAGTTCCTCCGATCAGAAAAAAAGTTTAGGTGACCAACAAATCAATAGTAGAGCCAATTCAGTCACACCAGCTGAGAAGAATGTGAAAGGTGAGTAAATCAGCAATAGAAAAGAGCATCAGAAGAGATTTTTATCATCAGACAGTAGCTGAGTCTGGAATACAGACTGATCAGCTATTTTAGAGATACCAGCAGAGAATACAGTTGAATAGCGCATAGTCAAGAGAATGAATCAGGTTACTTAAACAAAGGGAGTTCGTGAGGTGAAGAAGATATGAAATAGGAATGCTCCCCCTGTCTAAGTGCAGTGAATTTCTTTTTAGATTTTTTTTTAAATTTTATGATATGCACTATCCTACATATGCAGTATGCAACAGTTCTAACAAGGAGAGCATGATGATCAATCAACATCAAAACAAGCTCCCCCTGACAAAATGCATGATGTGCAATGAATCATTTCTTTTCGAATTTTATTTTCTTCAAATTTATGATATGCAATACACTGCTCTATATGAAAATTAGACCCATGGTACTAGGCGGAGGACTCGGTCCAAGGACCACCTCACACATGGCAGTATCATCCAGACATACTCCATATGCCCTTCAGCACTGTTCCATTTAATATACCATGATGGTCATGCAAATGACATATGCAGTGCAAAGCAATCTCATTTATTTAGTGCAAGCAACAGCATGAGAAGAGCATCAAAAATCAACCAAGCAAAACAACCATTTCAGATAATGAAATTAAAACAGACAAATCAGCATTTTCAGATTATGAGATTTAAACAGAGTTCAGAACTGACCTGAAATGTAGAATCCTGGGGCTTCCTTTTTAAGTGCCTTGGCTAAATTACCCCCTTTTATTTTTCCTCACCAAGGCACACCTGCAACATATCAATCAATATGATCTTGCAGGGACCCAAGCAGTCTTGGGTCCTGCACTACCCCTGTCAGGTGTTCTAAATATTCTTTTTGCAACATTATCATCAAATTCCATAAAAGAACAATCAGACATGGAATGTCCAAAATTTCCACAATAATAACATGAAACAACAGATTGTCTGGTCCTATGATGCTTCTCAACAGGAGCATGAGACCTATGACCATAAGCATTAAATGTTCTGTTATATGTATGAAATTTTGACTCACCATTACCTGCCCACCAGCATTCGGAAGCTCGGTGGCCAGGTTTTCCACATTCAAAGCATACAGGTGTCTTTCCTTTAAAAATAGATTTATTTTTGCCAAGAGAATTTCTATTTGAAGGGAATTCAACAAATTTTGAAGTAAAATGATTTCCATGAGCATACCAGCAGTCCTTGACTGTATGCCCATACTTACCACATTCAAAGCACCTTGGATGCTTACCTCTTGAACCATTATATCCCCATGAAGTCCTAAACCAACACTCAATAGTTTTATGACCACGTCTGTTACAATTATAACAAATGATGTGTTGGTTTGAAGCATACATGTTTCTTTTGGGGTGTTGATGAACAGAAGACCTAGCATGCATTTTATCATCTTGTTTCATGATGAAACAGGCATCCATGAAATGACCATGCCTACCACAGTAATGACAAGATGTATCAGACTTCCTAGTAGCATGATTTCTACCAACTGAATTTCTTGAATGCAATGTTTCACTTGCATGCCCATCTTCAATCAATAATCTGTAATCATCCATTACATGGCCTACCTTGCCACAATAATGGCATGAAACACTCTTATCAGATGCATACGGATAATTAATTGAGCTATGAACAGTATGCATTGAATCATCAGATGTAGTATAGGTAGCAGATTTAAAGACACAAGTAGGGACATGTTTATCCTTATTTTTCTTACCATTTTTGCTCATTTGTTTACCTTTGTTCACAACTTTTATTTGTTCTTCATTTTTCTAGGCCTTGAATTGGAAGACAGATGATGTAGATGTTTTAGGAGGCCCAGAGCAGCTTGGAATGTCAGATCTGCGAACAAAAGTAGTGTACAACTTTTTCTTAACAGATTTTTCAATTTGGGATTTGCATCCTTGTTCTCCACTTGATTTAGTGGCGTTATCACACAAAGGAACATTCATTTTCTCTTTTCCCTTGGTAAATTTAGACATGGAACGAACAAGTTTACTTATTTCAGATTGCAGAGAACAAATTTTGAGTTCTGAATTAGTCAAGTCTTCCTCACATGAGATAATTTGTCTCTGCATGACATCATTGAAATTTTTAACAATTTCTAGTTCCTGTTTCAGTTTCAATTCATTCTCAAATTGAATTTCCTTATCAAGTATTAAAAGCTTCTCAGACATAACAGAGTTCAGTAGCTTCAGCTCTTCATTTTCCTTTCTTATTTGTTCATTCTGAACCAGTTCATCAATTAGGATTTGATCTTTTCCTAGTGAATTCAGCTCATTCTCTAGTTCAAAAATTTTATCAGTAAGTTTATTATTTTTGATTTTCAGCACAGAAATGTGTTCTTTATGCTTGTCAAGTTCAGCTTGATTTTCTTGTTGGAGCCTTTTAGCCTTTTCATTTTCAAGCTTCAGTTGATTCATTTCTGAGCCTGTATTTCTAGCTTCTTCCAATTGCTTCTTATAGTTCTGAATATCAATCAGATAAGCATCATGAGATTGTTTCAATTTTGAGCAATTTTCACATGATAAATCTGAACAATTTTGATCAATCTTTTTCTTTAGTCTTTTATTTTCAGATTTTACTTTTCTATATTTTTCATACAATTCAGCATACATTTCCTTTAAATCATCCAAAGTCATTTTGTCAGAATCAGATTCAGAATTTACCTGGTCTTCTTCTTCATTGCTTGAAGTGCTTCCTCTTGCCGTTAGACATTTCTGGTTCTCATGAAATGTGATCACTGAATCCCAGATTTCCTTCGCAGTCCTACATGTAAGAATAGAGGAAATGACATTAGCATCTACATCATTCTTCAGAATGTCCCGAACTCTTATATTCTCACTGTTTAGTTGTTTATCCTTCTGGGACCATTTATTCTTCTCTCGAGGCAAAACATGTGGACCATATTCAACGAGAACCCACAGTTTTGGATCTATAGAGTTTATAAAACCACATAGACTGCGTGACCATTTCTTGAAGTTAGAACCATCAAAAACTACATGTGATGCCATTATAAAGTAATCGAATAGACTCAGATCAATGAGCTAGAAAGCGATATCAGAAGAATGCACCAAACTGGAACTATAAAGCATGAAATCAAATCAGCAGAATCCTCTGCAGATCGTTGGATCTGGAAGTCAGAGACCGCTCTGATACCAACTGTTAGGTTCGGTGCAGTATTCAGAGGGGGGGTGAATGAATATGACTTTTAAAAACCTTTCGCCTAGTTAAAATTTCGCTCACTAAAATGCTAGTTCGCAAACTAAACAAACTTGAAGGCTAAATGGCAGTTGTGGAACTAACCAAACACACAGTGAGATCACTGGAGAGCTAACAAGACAGATTTAGTCAATCTGAAAACTAATAAATCTTCTGCTCAACCAGACGCCAAACACAAGGAGCGCCCCTATGCAATCACCTAGCGGAAGCACAAATAGACAAATCAAACCACAGTGCACAAGGGGTTTTTAGGTGGTTCGGTCCAGCAAACCTACATCCACCCCACACTCAACCCGAGTGTGGCTTCCACTAGCTCACGCTAGAAACCGCAGACTCAGTCTGCAACAGGTGCTGCCACACAGCTTGACCAGGGGAACACGCTCCCCACTTCCTCCCAACCGGAGGGACACCCCAAGTGACTTTCAACCACTTGGAAACCAGAGACCGAAGTCTCTCTTCCTCCAGACCAGGAGGGAACCAACCGGTGACTTCCAGTCACCAGCAAACCAGAGGTCGAAGACCTCTCTTCCTCCCAACCGGAGGGACACCTGGACTTGCTACCACAAGCCCAGAACCGGAGACAAGTCTCCCTTCTCCTGAATCCACAGGAGGAACCCACAAGTAGCTCCCAGCTACTTGCAACTGGAGATCAGATCTCCCTTCCTCCAAACCGGAGGGAACACACAAGTGACTTCCAGCCACTTGCAAACTAGAGGTCACAGACCTCTCTTCCTCCAGACTAGGAGGGACCCGACCTCAATCCAGAGGATCGGAAGAACACAGCTAACCAAATGAAAAAGGAAAACTAAGAAAGGAAAAATACACAGCGATCAGAAAGCTGTAAAGAAAGATAACACAGATGTGGCTCGCATGGAGCTGACTGGCCTGGATTTGATCCACGGTCCAGTAGACAGATCTTCAGGTAAGCTTCTCTTCCTCTTCTCTTCTCTCTCACTCTCTTTTTCTCTTAACCCTTACGAGCTCTCTAACTCTATCTTTTTCTTCTTTTCCTTCTGCTCTTCTTCTCTTTCTTTTCTTCTTCTTTCACAGGCTCTCTCTGTCTCTTCTCTTCTCTTCTTCTTCTGCTTTCTACTGCAGCTCTTTTCTTCTTCTGCTCTTTCACTCTCTCGATCTCTTTTCCTCTATTCTCTTAGGCTCATGCTCTCTGCTATTCTCTCTTCTTCTTCTTTTTTTTCTTCCTCTTTTCTTTTTCTGGATCGAAGGACTTTTTACTCTCCGGGCTTCTTCTTCGATAATTCTTCATCTGTAGACGAAGGCTGCATTATATAGCAGCAGCAGCAGGTGGATAGGGCACAAAACGCGTGTGCCTCCCACGCTCGATCCAGAACCTTCCTGCCACGTGTCTTTATAGGATTGGTTCCTCTTGTCTCGGATCACGTGCAGCTCAGGTGTGTGGAATGTTCTTCCTCGGACCTGTAATGAGATTAACACCATTAATCATTCAGAGTTCGCTGTATGCTCATTTAAAGCTAAGGCTGCACGAGGTATGTAATAGCAACACAAGGTAACTACTACACGAGGTAGGAAATGAACGAAACGAGATACAATGAACAAGGCTAACACAACAAGGAAGATGACACGAGGTCAGATAAGTCCAGCACGAGGTAAGAAGAAAACGACACGAGGTAACAAGGCTAATACAACAAAGAAGGTGACACGGGGTCAGATAAGAACGGCACGAGGTAAAAAAGAGAAGAACATGAGATACACAATTAACACAACAACGAAGATGACACGAAGTCGGATGAAGATAGCATGAGGTGAAACGAGAATGACACGATGTGTCACTGTAACAGAACAAACACTACGAAGAGACCGACACGGGATACATACTAATAACGCTTAACACTACAGAGAAAACGACACGAAGTAAAAAGCAACTCGACATAACAAATAGCAAAGAGAACGATACGAGCTGACCACAACACGAAGACGAAAACAAAAGCCAACACGAGTTGAAAACAACATGAAGACGAAACACAGGAATTGACACGGAGTGTGGTTAAGGCGAGAAGGACACGAAGTCTAAAGAGAAGAAAACCAACACGAAGACAACTCGAGTACAAAGCTGTTCGAACATTCGAATGACTCGAAGACGAGGTCGACACGGGCTGACGATAACTCGAAGATGACAACAGAAACGACACGAAGTGGTTGCAAATCAGGAAAGACATGAGGTCTAGGAAAAGCAACACGAAGTCAGAAATAACAAGGAAACGACTCGAACTAAGGACAACACTTAGAGAAGGCTACACGAAGTGAAAGCAACACGAAGACAGAAGATGACACGAGATGAACAACTAAAAACAAAGCGACAAAGACACGAGGTCTAGAAAACACGACACAAAGACATGAGATAGACACGTCTTCAACAACACGTGATGAAACGGTGGAAACAGAAGAACAACTCGAGGAACTACAGTAATTGTCATGAAGACACAAGAGCAAACATGGAGAGGATGACACGGGATGAGCAACTAGATGCTAACGACACGAGGTTCATACAGAAGCAACTCGAAGTTCATAGGAACAATTCGATCTGCTTCAGAAGAATCAGCACGAAGTCAATCAGCACACAACTTAAAGTAACACGAGGTACGAAAGGACGACACGGCGTGTTGAAAACACAAACAGTACTAAAACTAAAACGACACGAGGTAAGAAAGAAATAACACGGACATAAACACAAGAATAACACGAAGTATGACAGAAACAGTATGGACATCCAATGTACTACTTCATAGCAGATTTCCTGTTAATCAATATGCATCAGACGACTGTGTATGGACTTGAAGACCCTTAGCCAATGTATAGACTTCAAAGTAGAGACCGATGTGAAGACTTCACGTGAAAGCCCAATGTGCAGACTTGACACTGTACAGACTTGAAGAAACAGTGCAACGTATGGACTTGATCTCAAGAAATGTAAGCGATGTACATACTTAGCCAATGTGTAGACTTTGCCTTAGACGCTAAATGAGACACTAAGGTCTGTGTAGACTTAGCTTAAGACAATGCATGAACATATCAGTAGAGAAGCAATGCACAGAACAGAAATCAAGCACCAACCAATTTATCACAGCATGACTCAAGCATACACATGCATTCTTCACAATTCAGACATGTCACACTTATGCAATCTCCCACAGAAGAGGTCAGACATATTCATGACAAAGTGGTGACTCATTCATGTTACTATCATTAAAACACCACATCATCAACAAAGCACAAGGGGCACAACAGAGTTGTCAGTGCCAAGCATAGAAGAGCCAGCACCCTAGGTAAACGGCATCAACTATGAAGCCTCGTGGATGGACCCCCTCTTGGATTTTCTACTACGACCAGAACTCCCGAGCGACTGCGGCGAGGCTCGCAGCACGCGAGCACGAGTGATGCACTTCACGGCGGTCAATGGTCGTCTGTATCGTCGGTCCCTCTTGTTGATTTTATTTTGCCTGTCTATCTTTTCTTTGGGGTTTTGAATGATGAAACGACAAGCAAGTAATCAAAGATCCGCTCTTAACCTATGAACATGTGATCATGAACCTAGGCAATCAAAGCTAGCTCTAGCATGGGCATGCTATCTCACTCAAACTACGCTAAAGGAAAGGGAAAACACACGCCGGGGCGTGGAGCAAAAGAGTAAATAAAACACACCACAAGGGGTGGAGCAAGCAAGAAAATAAAAGAGATATGTGATGAACGAGAAAGCTAATGCCCAAGACTAAGGAAAGATGTTATCGCCACCAAAGTAAAAACAAGTAAAAGACCTGTGAATACCTTGGAAATAGGTGGATGAAACACCCGCCCACGGGAGAGAAAATCGAAGAGAACCTGCAGGTCAGCTAGAAATAACGATCAGGACCCTGTGTGTTACTTGGAAAGTAACGGTCACCCGATAGACCGCCAGGAGAAGATGACGCGCCTGCACCAGACCGTCAGATCACCTGCAGTAGCAAAGTGTAGATTCTTTTAACTCCAACTCTTCTAGTCGGCTAGAAGACTTGGGCCTCGTACTGGTGAACCTGTAAACCTGCCAAAGATGTAGAAGACAAGAACAAAGCAACCCAAATTATCCCTTTCAATAATATAGGATCAATTCTCAAAAGACCTTAAAGACATAAAAAGGAAAGGGGATTACCGGGGAGTTTTTGGTTTTTTAACCCCTCTGGGCGTTTTAAAAGATTAGGAGGATGTTTGGATGCTTAGAGAACAGTGTGAAAACATGGAGAAAGAGGAGGGACAATGCTTTGATTGAGGAAAAACCAGGGAAGAACTTAAGCATGCAATGACGAACTTGAAAGACTAAAACCAAAGTACTCCCTTGATTATGAGATGGATGAACGTGGGAAGCAGTTCCTCTTGGATGAAGATGGCTCCTGAGTTCGGCAGCACTTCGTCGTGAATTTCAAAATCCTCCTCTTTGGGCCATGAAGTCAAGGGTTCTATTTATAGACCCTCAAACTCTCAGGTCGAGCAGAGGATAATTCAGCAGGATAAAGGGATAACTCCTGGCAAATCCTCGAAGATAATATCACCAAGAGTCCATAGAAACAAACAGAAGGTTCTGAGGATCAGATTTGAAAGAGATATCGTCAATCCAAACCCTTATCTTCGGCCACGGAGTAGCAGAGAAAAGGCCTGAACTGTCAGGACTCTCTGAAGGAAGTAACGGCCACACGACAGACCGCTACTTGAAAATAACGCACCAAAGAACATCCGTCACTATCAACCTTATCCCTAAAAGATAAGATCAACGGGAAGAAGACCCAACAAGTTGGACTCTTCAAGAAAGCAATGGCCAAGGAATAAGGCGTCAGAATGAAACAACGGCTGCATGACAGACCGTTATTATCAACGTGTAATCAAAAGGATAAGCTTGGAGATGAGACCTTAAGCCTTAGGACTCTTCAAAGAGTAACGTCCAGGACCCATCCGTCAGAATTAGACAACGCGCTTAGGACCGACCGTTATTATCAAAATGGATATCAAAAGGAACAGAGGCATTGCTAAGATTCATCCAATGAAGCGCCACCAGGAGCCATATCTGATCACGGAGTTAAGACCCAAGAAATAGGCTTCAACTAATCAAGAGACTCAATGAAGAATGAACAACTCAGAGCATCATATAGAATGAATAAGGAGATGACCCGACTTATTGGGTATAAAATGAGTGTCAACAGATGCCCCTCCTTAACGTCCTCTTTGCAGGGGAACGAGCGGAGGTGAAGCGAAAGCAAAATGGAACATGGAGATGAAGCGAAAATGAAGCGGAGTGGATCAAAAAGAGGGCGTTAAGGTAAACGACACCCGTTCTCATCCAACAAGCGATAAGAATTTTCTGGAAAGCTTCAAAACTGATCACAAGGAAATAGCCAACCAAAGGATGCAAGTCTGGAGGAGCTAATAACTAAGGAAAGGAAACACGGCTAGCCGCCGGAGGCAACGGAAAGAAAAAGAGTACTAAACTCCAGACAAGAATCTTCAGCCAACCAGATCAAGCGAGCAGATCGAAGGAAACCCTTCTAATTCAGAGTGGAATGATTCTCCTTATCCGAGATCAAGAACACAACTATTCACCATCACTGAGATACCTTGAACAGATGAAGTTTCATGAATGCTCAAAGAATGCGCATGATGCATGCTGGGCTAAAGGAAAAGAAATCTTCAAAACAAATGCAAAGAAAGATAAAATAGAAAATACTCGAGAATAATATTGCTAGACCAGAGAAATTAGGGTCAAGACACCATCTGCAACCACGACGTGCAAGATAGAACCATCGTCCCCAAACTTATTCCAATCTAACGGCCTATCCAACGATTAAACATGTGAACTTAGATCATCATCATTTTTGTTTAAGGGGAACATCAGATCTTGGAACACATGAATGACCAACCGGTTCTCGAGATAATATCGTAGATAACATATAGTAATGCATTAATCGATAAGGGACGAGATACAAATACCTGACGCAACTTCCGGACGGACGGTAAAGCATGATTTCGTTCACAAATTCCTTCATAAAAAGATAGGTTAGCCAAAAAAATAAATATGATCATGAATCAAAGCATAACCATTTGTACATGTGAGAGGCATCAATAATGAACAACATGGAAGAAAATGGAACCATTTTGACATCCAATAGACCATTTAATTCATCAAGAAACTTAGAAGTTTGTAACAGTCTGATGAAAGGCCGTTACATCAAGTAACGGACCATCCCTAGTCCGTCATAAGCCAGGTGGTTCACATTCTTCAATAAAACAGTCCTATCATATGTAACGGTCGAAAATAGACGCGTCAGAAGGATGTGACGGTCGGTCGATAGACCGTCGCATTTCCTGAGCGTTCAAAAAAATAACAACCGAACGGTCACAGCCATTCCATTCCACATTCATCACCCAAAAACCCAACCGAGAGAAACCACCGGCGACCACCGCCCCACTACTACCATGGCCGGCGACGAGGCTCCCCAGCCACCACCACAGAGGAGGGAGAGGGGAAAGAAGAAAGCAATCCGGCGGTTCCACCGCCGTCTCGAACGGGAGGCGATCCCACCGGTCACGGAAGAAGAAACGGCAAGGAGAAGCCCAAGAGAAGAAGAAGAAGCTCCCATGGTCGAGGAGAACCAAGGGGAAGCCCCATTGGGTGCAGAGGAACCCAAAGAACCCGAGAAGAAGAGGAAAAGGGGCATGGACCGTGAGGTAGGTCCTTCCGCCCTAACTTCAAATTTTAATTTTTTTGTGTTTTTATTATGAATGCATGTGGGATTAAAGGGTAGAAATGGGTCCACAACCCCCTAGGAACAATTGTAGGCCATTCGGCCAAGGTGGGAAGCCACGGGAATACAAAGGAAAGGAGTCCCAAACGCAGATAATGTGACGATCCTGCCAGCGACCGTCACTTGCCTGACGCACCACCCCGAGTCCGTCAGAAGCAAACGACGCCCTACCCCAGGGCCGTCACATCTGCCAGGGTCTTAAACTATTTTTAGGGTTTTCAATTTTCAAATTTTTGTTTAGTTTTCAATTTTAAAATGCTTATGCAATGTTTTATGATACAATTAACTAACTTATGATCTAAATAACATGCAGGGAAAATGAAGATCAAGGATCTCCTGGCTGCAGGTCCGGGCGGTGTACCAGGCACTGCCCGACTACCAGAGGGAGCGACTAGCCAGCATGGGATTCGCCGAGGTGCTCAGCATCGAGGTGATCCGGATGGACACACCCTTGCTGTACGCGCTGCACGAGAGATGGGACCCGATCAGCAGAGCTTTCATCTTCCCGTGGGGCCACATGATCCCCACGCTGGAAGACGTAGCGAGGATTACGGGATTGAGAGTCCACGGAGCCGCAGTGACCGGATGGACATACGGTGATTACCGGGAGATGGCGCAACAGCTGTTCGGGCTAGATTTGATCAGGCCGGGACAGTCTTCCTCCCAGCTCTCGAGATCAGTAGTGCAGGAGAGCCTGGGACTGAGAGGAGCGGCGATAGCCATAGGAGAGCTACCCGAGGAGCATCTGGGCAGAGTGATAGACCAGGTGCGCCCTCGCGTGGCGGCGGAGGCAGGACCAGAGGGAGACAGAGTGCTCAGACGCTTCCTGATGCTGTTATTCGGGAAGATCCTCTTCGCGACTCGGGCAGACGTCATCAGCTGTAGACTGCTGCCGATGATAGAGAACCTGCATAGAGTTCGGAGATATGCTTGGGGAGCAGCAGTGCTCGCATTCCTGTTCGAGTCCCTGAGCACTACGAACCGGCAGACGATGCTGGGCGGCTTCTCGCCTTTCTTACAGGTAAATGCAATTTAAATGCTTTCCACAATATGATTATGCAAGAAGGTTATGCAAATGACTATGCAATTTGACTGACTTGATTTCTAAAATGCAGATCTGAAGCTACATGTACCTCCCGGGCATCGGGAGAGGCACACTACTCCACCCCGGCCCTATCCTGATTGCGAGACAGTGGACGGTAGCGAGGGACACAGGGTCGATCATCAGATTGACCCGAACGATCCAGGAGGACCTGGACTCCTTCCCACACACGTCGGTAAGTCCAGAACTCAAAGTGATTTCTACATGCATCTTAAATGCTTCTAAATGCTAAAATGCTTCTAAATGTTGATCATGATGATGGATGCTCTTGATGTTCCTAGGTGAGATGGACCCCGTACTGTGGCGAGGGTTATACGGGACAGCTGTGGGTGGAGGCGGCCTTGTCATACCGGGGACGAGACATCTGGCTGCACTGCATCCACATCATCGAGCCTCTGCACTACCGGCTGATCCTGCGGACTCTGGGACTACACCAGCCCGAGGTGACCTTTCCACGCCACAGCGATGACCACCCAGGTAAGTCGGCAAGGGGCATCAGTGGTAATGTGGATTGGTGTGCCCGGAAGGCGAAGTACGTCCATGACTGGAACAGGCGGGGCCGAGCGGTGAAGGAACGAGACGAGAGCAACGAGGCATATCTGAAGGCCTTTGCTCGACTCTACGGCAACCGGGTGTACCGAGGTACTCGACGATCGGTATGCAAAAACTTAAACTCTTTCTATATGCAAAAATGCAATGTGATAGATGTACTGACTTACATGCTTTAAATGCAGCTAGACCCCGAGGGATGGATAGCCGAGCTGGAGGGACTACTCCACTCCACCATCCAGCAGCGGGACGAGTACCGGACCGCCCTGGAGCTCCTGGTAAGATTTAGACTTAAATGATGCTTAATGTTGATGATGCAAAAAATGCTGACTAACCACGACTTCTAATCATGATTTCTAAATGCAACGGGCCGAGGGAGCCCAACGAGCAGGACCGGACGCCCCATCGTCCTCCTCTCATCCTGCGGGAGGCAGAACAGAGTAGGATGCCGAGTTTGCTCGGGCGGTTGCCCGGGCCGAGGAGGCGGAGGCCACCCTCGCGGAGCGGGTAAGATGCTAAAAATGCTCGTGCTTATGATCTTGCCTAAAAATGCCTTATGATTAACTATATGGAATGCAATCTACAGGCGAGAGAGCTAGCAGCAGCAGTGGCCGAGGCTAGGCAGGCGAGGATAGAGGCAGAAAGAAGCCGGGCTGAGACTGATCGAGCCCGAGCGGAGACAGAGCTTGTATGGGCAGAGATGGCCCGGCTGAGAGCGGAGACTCCGCGACGCTTGGATGAGGCAGAGGGGGAGCGACTACGGACGGAGTTAGCTCGGGCTCAAGCTGAGGTGGAGAAGCTCCGAATCGAGACGGCGGACTTGGATCGCTACCGGACCGAGGCACGGGAGACGCAGCGTCAGATCTTCACGCTGAAGATCGAGCTGCGGACGCTGGAGCGGACGGTCCGGATGATGGGCCGGGGACCGGAGCGGAGTGCTTCCCAGAATGGGGCACGGAGGAGTGCTGCCCCGAGCGGCTCGGTAGGGGATTTTCTTGTCAGCTCCTCCGGCCAACGGAGGAATGAGAGGGCAGAGCGGGGACAGCAAGAGGAGAGTGCTTCGATAGCCGCCACCCGCGAGGAGACCCGAGGATGGAGAGGATGAGGGCGGTCCGGCGGATAAGCCGACCGAATGATGTATTTTTATGTTTTCTTATCACTTGTATGTAACTTTATGGAAAATGGAATGAAATCTTTTTTGGGTTTTCTATTTATTTAGTGAAAACGTGAATGAATGGATGTGTGTTTGAGTGTGCAGGGACGGATGAAACGAATGAATGAATGGTTTTGGCAGGTGATTATATGTTTGAAAATGCATGCGCGGATGAGGTGTATATGAATGAATGTATGAGACATAGGCAGAAATGTGTGCATGAGTCATTTGCAGGAATGTATGTGTGTGAAAATGCAGAGAGAATGAGGTGTACAATGCGAGAGACCGCCAGGTCTAGGCAAGGGCAGAAGGAATATCCTGAATTCAACTGCAGAGAAAGTAACGGTCTAGGATCAGACCGTCATAATTAAATAACGCACTAGTTGAAGGGTGTTATACACAACAGAGGCCAAATTTGTAATCTGAGCTGTAGGAAAAATGACGATCCACCTCTGGTGCATCAACGGCAAATAACGGCCTAAAGCTGGACCGTTAATCGTGGTTGAACTATAGTTTGCAGGGCGACTAGCAGAAAATGCGACGGCCTAAAGTAGATGCGTCAGAATGAAACAACGGCCACAACCAGGACCGTCAGGTAGTACTTAGCCCAGAGTAGAAAGAATTGAGTGGTTGAGAGTGTAACGGCTCAGGGTTCGCGCGTTACAAGAAACGACGGTAGCCCTTAAACCGTTAATCTTCACAGAACATGATTGGGGAAATTAAACCCACAGGAAAATGCGACGGCCTAAGGTTGGCGCGTCGGAGTGAAATAACGGCCGTATGATAGACCGTTAGATCCTGGGTGGTACTCCGAGACGGATTGAGCCGTGAGAACTTAAACCCAAGGTTTAGCCATCTAATCCCTTACTAGAACTTATCTAGATTGAAGATAAAGCCTTCCAACTCAAGTATTATCCTTTCAAAGCCAAAATTAAACCTTTAAAACTTGGATACTCAACCAAAATCGTATCTTTGCTGAAAACCTCTGCTTTAGGGTTGAAGAACCTCTCCTAAGGGCAGAAATCAAGATGAAGAGAAACTTCGAGGTGATGGCTATGGAGGAGAAGGTCTACACCGGACCTAAAGCTGCCAGAAAAGAACAGGGAGAGCTCCAACGGTTGACATCAATTCCCAAGCACTTAAGCTCCAATGTTCAAAGGGTGGTAAGTCCCTCAACAACACATCTAAGTTCAGCAAATTCTACACTTCAATCTGTTTTATGACTTCTTCTTCTCCTTCTTTCTTCAAGCTTCTTCCTGGCCCAAGATGCTACTCTAATCTGAAGTGGGTAGCTCCCATGGTAAAGGCCCTCCCTATAGAGGTCACATCAATCCTTAAAGCTTGGCACCTTCAACCACTCTTGATTTTAGGCAAAAATTTCCAGAAATTATCCTTAGATTGGCCAAGTATTTCAGCACTTGTGGAGTTATGGCATCCATAAACTCATACCTTTATCTTCCCTTCCTTCGAAGCAACAATCTTTTTAGAAGAGGTAGACACCTATCTAGCCCTTCCTAAGACTAAGGTGGGGGATGAAGACTGGGTTTGCTATACAATAGAGCCTATTGACCCGTCCTTAATTTTGAGTGATTTCATTCATAACCCAAAGGACGTGAGGACCATGATCAGCCCACACCACATTCACTTGATACCCTTGGCGCAATGGATAGTGTCTCATTGTAAAAACAAGTGGGAGAGACATGAGGCAATAGCCAAGGCGGTGGCGGTTTGCTTGTGCGGGGTCTTCCTTTTTACCACGACCGACCACCTCTTAGACATCCAAAATCTTAGCATTATTAGCGGACTGTGGCGGGGAATGTCCATCTCTCAAGCTGTCCTCTCATACCTCTATGAAGGACTTAGCTCGTCTTACCTAGGAGGACTTTTGTTCGGCTCCATGATACTCCTTGAGTGCTGGATGGGAGTGAGAGTCAAATTCCAACAAAAGGAAGACATAACTTCCGCTAGCCGAATCTTCGGGAGCCACCCTCTCTTCTTCATTGGAGGGGCATTCGGGTATTCTTCACAGGTTGAATGCATGACGGCGGACAAGAAAACGCGGGATGAATGGCGCCTCTTCTTCAACACTCTGCCAATGGACAAGTTCATCATGCGGCCAAGAATCCTTCGAAGCACTCTTCTTAAAATACCGCGGCGCCAAGGCTTGGACCTCCAGCTAGTGGGGAATACCACCATGGCGATCTACAACCCGCACCGATGCCATCTTCAGATTGGACTTCCAAGAACCGAAGCTCCTGCACTATCACATTACCCTCCCCTTCTACATAGGAAGATGGGGACCGAGGAAGACGAAAGAGCAGTACGGACAGTGCTGACCATGTGGGAGATCAGCAAGGTGCGCCCGTGGCAAGCAGAAGTAGAAGAGAACGACGAAGCACGCCGTAATTACGTGAAAGAGCTGAGAAGAATCCGCCCTCTTGCGGATAGAAAACTGAATGTACCTTGATTTTCTTTTGTTCATGAGAGATATTATTTGTAATTAATAATCAAAGCTGGAATTTTTATGAATTCATGTTTTATTAAGCTTGCTTGAATGAGATGAGACTGGCTTAGTTGAATGAGCATAAGTTTTGTGGGTTGATTGGCTAGAATGATGTGAAGAGGCAGAGCCTCTGGAGGATGTAACGGATGGGCAGTGGGCCGCTGTAAAGAAACGATGGCCTGGCGATGGGCCGTCAGAACGAAAGCATTATCAATCCTGCTTTCTGAAGCAAGTAACGGATGGGAGACGGGCCGTTATATATAAACGATGGTATAGGCCAGGCCGTCAGAGGGACGATGTTTGATGAAATAAAAGCCCCATGCCTGAAGGAAGTGACGGCCGAAGGGAGACCGTTATATTAATGTGGCAGCCTGGAATCATCGCGTTACTGCCTTTGACCTGCATTTTTGTGAATTATCACTTTGAACTTGTCCTGCTACCTGTACACACTCAAACATGAAACAAGTTAGATCTGTTCTTAGACTCAACCCCTTGCCTTGAAGCAAGTTAGATAATGACCGTTTCTTGATATTTGGTCAAGGGGTGGAGCCTTATTAAATAGGCGAAAAGCATAATGAAAATGCAATGCATGTTATGCACATGATGGAGTTTTGGAAAACATCTAATTTTTTTCGTGGGATTTTCGTAGATATTTGTTTTTTTTTTGGATTTTTGAAAATATTTGATGTTTTTAGATTTTGAAAACCAGTGCCTCCCTAGTGACATGACCTCTTCCTTGTTCAGAATCAGAAGTCTCGAGGTTGGTGTGTAATACAGGTGACAATCCCTGGCCAAGGCCCACTTCTCATGACGGTGTTTTTAACAAGGCCATACCCAAGGTACTAATCTTGGTCCTGAAAGAAAAAAAGAACATGGGGGTAAGCTTAGGCCAGATATGGAAGTTTTTAGGACTTGATTTCTTCACCGTACAACCCTGTTAGAGATTTGGTCTGTTGCGCCGGGGCTTTGTGTCCGTCATCGAACCTTCATCCACTCTAGGCATGCATTCGACCAGGCTCATGACGTCCCACGGGGAACTATGCTGCCACTCTTGTCATGCCTAGTTTTTCTATTTTTACATTCCTGGAGTTTTGGAATAGTAGACTTTTGAGATGATGCTTTTGATTTCGTTGTGAAAAAGATTACTCCTTTTTTGCTTCTTTCTTTTTCTTGTGGCGTCAGGTCATAACGGACTTGCCCCTATTTGAGACCTCCTCTTGTTAGGGTGTTTGGATTAGTTGTCGCCTCCTTATTTACTTCTTGCCCCTGGATTTAGCCGAAGAATGAAGCGGACAGGGACTTAGATTTTCCCCTAAAGCATGGCCGAGGAGAAACGGTGTCTTTTAGAATCGAAAAACCTGACCAGGGATGTCGTGTAGTGTGTGATTGCCTTACTCGGGACCCTTCTTAGTGAAACAGGAAGGAGCATCCTGCTGCCGGGGAAACACGTGGCTTAGACTCTAAGGAAAGAAACGCTTAAGATACAACCCATTCCACGGGTGAGAGAGCTCCCCACCTTCCGCATTTATTAGACGATAAACATTCCCTGGATAAACTACATTTACGACAAACGACCCTTCCCAATTAGGTTGTAATTTAGACCTTGGACCTGCAGACCGAATGAATTTACATTTCAAAATCATATCACCTTTTTGAAATTTACGTTCGATTATCTTCTTTTGAAAATAACGTGAAACCCTCTTTTGATAAACGGATACGTGATCGGCCGCGTTCATCCTCTTCTCATCTAAGAGTTCCAACTGAACCAGCAACGCCTCTCGACGTTCATCGAGATTAAGTTCCTTATCAAGCTGCACTCTAAGTGAAGGGATCAAGATCTCATATGGGAGCACCGCCTCCATCCCGTAGGTAAGAGAATAGGGAGTTTATCCCGTAGGGGTACGGACAGTGGTGTTGTAAGCCCACAGAGCTTCCACTAATCTTTCTGGTCAATCAGAAAACTTATGAGCTTCGCATGTTTTCTTGATGATTTTAAGAAGGGTTTTATTAGTGGCCTCGGCTTGACCGTTGCCTTGAGGATAATATGGAGATGAATGATGCAATGCAATATTGAACTTCTTACAAAGGTCCTTAAGCTCTTGAGAGACGAACTGGGGTCCGTTGTCGGTGATGATGCTGCTTGGCACTCCGAACCGTGAGATAATATTCTTCATGATAAAGCGGCACACCGTTGTAGCTTTGATTTCTGCGTACGCTTCGGCTTTGGCCCATTTGGTGAAGTACTCAGTGGCGGTAAGGATAAAGGATTTCTGCTTGATCTGAGAATTAGGATCACCGAGCAGGCCGACAACCTCGAAAGCCCACATAGAGAATGGCCAAGGAGCAGTCATAGGATGGAAAGATGAAGCAGGAGAATGAATTTTATCAGCATGGAGTTGGCATTTAAGACACCTCCGGACATAGAGGGAGCAATCTTCCTCTAGAGTGGGCTAGTAGTGGCCCTGCCTAAGGATCTTCTTTGCTAGAGCCTGGTCATTGACATGACCCCCACACTCACTAGAATGGGTTGCTTCAGCCACCTTCCAAGCTTCAACATCATCTAAGCATCTCATGAGCATTCAATTAGTAGCACGCCTGTATAGTTCTCCTGCAACAATGGTGTACCTTGCGGCGGCTCTTCTGATTGACTTGCGTTGCTCAGCTGTTGCCCCTTCTGGAATGACCCCTCTCTGCAAAACAACTCGATTTCATGATATCAAGGTAATTCCTCTTCGTCCAGAATCTCCTCTAGTTCCGCTAGTGAAACTTCCCTGAGATCTTCCTTCTCAGCCTTCGCCTCTACGGATTTTCTAAGGTTAAGGTACCAAGGATCCTGAAGAGAGGGTGTGTCCAATCTCTGGACGACGATAGTCTCAGTATTCCGACTAAGAGGGAAGGATAAGGAGGAAGCAAGAGATGCCAGAGCGTCTGCTAGAATGTTCTGAGAACGGGGAGTGTGAATGTAGATCAGCTTACAGAATTGCCTAGCGAGAAGCGTGACCAAATCTTGATAAGGCTTGAGCTTGGGGTCACGAGTACGGTAAGTGGATAGAACTTACCATAGGACGAGCTGAGAGTCTCCTATGATGTTCAAATAACGCGCACCTAAGAGGTAGGCGTGCTTCAAGCCGGCCAGGAGAGCCTCATACTCAGCGATGTTGTTGGTAGCAGGAAACCGAAGTTGATAAGCAAAGGGAATGGTTACCCCCTCTGGAGTAAGCAAAACAGCACCGATCCCTCGGCCTTGAGAGTTGAGCGCACCGTCGAAGTGCAGAGACCAGAAGGGGTGATGAGAGATAACAGAAAGATGCTCATCAGGGAAATCGTCCTGAATGGAATCGGTGTGAGGAATAGGGAGATGGGCGAGATGCTCAGCAATGGCATATCCTTTGACTGCCTTCTGAACAACAAAGGTAATGTCGAACTGAGAGAGGAAGCTCTGCCAGCGAGCTAACCTACTAGAAAGGATGGGCTTTTCTAAGAGATAACGGATCGGGTCCATTCTAGAGATCAACCTAACTGGGTGGGTAAGGAAGTAGTGTTTCAGCTTCTGAGCTACCCACACTAAGGCGGCACAAGTCTTCTCCATAGCAGTGTACTTGGATTCAGCTGGATTAAACAACCGAGAAAGGTAGTATGCAGCCCGCTTATTCCCTTCATCATCTACTTGTGCTAAAATCGCCCCTAGGGAGTCCTCAATAACCGAGATGCATAGGATTAGGGGTTTCCCAAGGACAGGAGGTTGTAGAACCGGGGGATTGGATAGATATTCCTTGAGGTCCTCATAGGCCTTCTGACAATCTTCATTCCATTCAAACTTGACCCCTGCCTTAAGTAATTCATAAAACGGACGGCACCTTTGAGAATGCTGGGATATGAATCTTCTGATAAATTGCAGTCTACCAATCAATCCTCGAAGTTTCGTAATGTTCTTTGGCGGAGGCATGTCCATGACGGCCTGTGCTTTATTAGGATCAATCTGGATCCCCCGTTTGCTTACTATGAACCCTAGCAGCTTCCCTGAGGAGACTCCGAATACACACTTCTTCGGATTCATCTTGAGCTTGTACTCCCTGGCTCTCTGCAGCACCCTAGCCAGGATGGAGGGGTGTTCTTCCTTAGTTCTGGACTTCACCAGGATGTCATCCACGTAAGCTTCCATATAGCTGTGCATCATATCGTGGAAGATGGCCATCATTGCCCTCTGATTGGTGGCACCTGCGTTTTTCAGACCGAATGGCATAACCACATAACAATACGTACCCCAGGGCGTGGTGAAGGAAGTTTTCTCTTGATCTTCCGGAGCGAGACGGATCTGATTGTAGCCTGAGTATCCATCCATGAATGAGAGAGCTTCATACCCGGCTGTATTATCCACTAGGACGTCTATATGGGGTAGCGGAAAATCATCTTTGGGACATGCTTTGTTAAGATCCCTGAAGTCAATGCATATGCGCACTTTTCCATCTTTCTTAAGAACAGGGACTATGTTTGCCAGCCACTGAGGATATAAAACTACTCTGATGAATCTAGCTTTGTATAGTTTGTCGACCTCTTCTTTGATCCGTAAGGCCATGTGGGGGTGAAATCTTCTTGACCTTTGTTTCACAGGTGTTTCCCCTGGTTTAAGCACGAGTCGATGTTCCACTAAAGAGGGGTCAAGACCTGGCATGTCCTCGTAAGACCAGGCGAAGGAATTGCTATACTCCCTTAGGACCTTAATCAATTCCTCTTCTACTTGTGAAGGGAGATTAGCAGCAATCATGATGGGCATTGGGTTTTCTTCAGTTCCTAGATTGATTTCCTTTGTAGGTTCATCCACCGACGATGACGGCTCGTCGAATCTTTTCAATCCTTATGCGTATAAGTCGGCAGTGTCATCTACATCGCTGTCCTCATCAATTGGATCCTTTTCATCCAAGATCTCGTAGACGCCTAATCCGTCATCGCTCCATACCCCTTCTATTTCCTCTTCATCTTCAATCACAATTACCGTAGCAACAAATTCCGGGCACTTCAAAAGAGCATGGCAACGCTGAGCTAAATCTTGCAAGAACCTATCAGGAACAGATCGGGATGGATGCGCAAGCGATGTGTGCCAGATACTAGGCTAGGCCTACTGAATTGCATTTGGCAGCTGTAAAAAGAATCTTTAGATACTTATCTGCTACCCATGATCTAGGTCTTTGGTATCCTGCATCATGTAGTTTAGATCTCATTGCATATACAGATGCAGATTATGCAGGATGTAAATTGGACAGGAAAAGTACTAGTGGTCACTGCGAATTTTTAGGAGGGTGCCTAGTTTCTTGGGGATCCAAGAAGCAACACTCTGTGGCTCTTTCTACTACTGAAGCTGAGTATGTGGCAGTAGGGAGCTGTGGCACACAGGTTATATGGATAAAACACCATCTTCTGGATTACTCAGTTGAGCTAGGTTGCACTTCCATCTTTTGTGATAATACTAGTGCAATAAACATTGCAAAGAATCCTGTACTTCATTCTCGAACTAAACACATCGAAATCAGGCATCATTTTATTCGAGATGAAGTAGCTAGGAAGACCTTTGAGTTGATCCATGTTGGCACTAACTCAGAAATTGCAGATATTTTCACTAAGCCACTGGATACTGAAAAATTTAGCACATTGCGCAGAGAATTAGGCATTTACAGAATTTCATGATTGAATAATTGATCTCTGAATAATCTGTCATGTGCTCTTGTGCTTATCTATACTTATTGTCTGTTGCTGAAAATAACCTCATTATGAGTGTTTACTGATTCACTCGTATTGATTGATATCACTTTGTTTTCTTTGAGGTGTTTTGAGGTATGTCTTGGTTAAGTCTGAGTTGGAGTCAAGGTCTCAGGGGGAGCTAGATTAATAATAGGAGTCATGCTCTTTTGGCCAAATCTGAACATACTTTGAACGGACTTTTGCTGACCTTATAAGAGAATCAGTTTGAGTAGGTGTATAAAAGAAATTTTTGGATGTTTTATCCATTAAGACTGTTCATCTAATTTCTTGTTGGAATTTCAGCTGTTAGTCCCACTGAGATCAAAATCTGAATTCAAGACTATCTTCCTACACTGTAACTGACTTCTGATCTAGCCAGTACAGCATACCTACTTAGTCGAGTTAAGTCCGAAATGAGGTATATAGTGTTTTTGTCTGAAAAAGTTTGGAGCTGGTGTATTGTTCTCAAACTGAATCAAGACTAATTTACAAGGTCTCAAGTGCAGTTTAATGAAAAATTCATGAAAGAAGTTTTAACAACCTTGTTAACTGTTCATTGAGAAACTGGGACTTTCATCAATGAAGTGAAAGAATCCCATGTCATGAGATGGCAATATAAATCAGGTTTAATTAGCTATCTTGATCATACCGAGCTATGGTACATATCTGGTTAGTAACTGGGGTGTCTGGCCTCTGGTAAAGGTGTCACCTTAATGTCAACACCAGTTAGAATACTATCTCTGTCCTCTTGTCAGAAGGGGTAATGTGGTCTTGCCACCAAGTAACCGGGGATTCCTGCCTCTAAACAAGGTGTCTCCCTAATGTCAAAGGTGTACTTGACAGATTTACCTTTGATCTTGACCATCTTTAAAAATTTTCTCCCTCTCTTGGCATTTAGGTCTTCGTTTGTTTGTTTTCAATACCACAGGTCATTGTTTTCCTGACTTCCTTGCTTTATACTCTCTGAGTAAAGACTTACTCTGACCATACTGGTATCTTGTACCTTACTTGCTTAGAATCTGGTTCTGTGTATGGAGCGGATCTTCATTCACTATTTTGCACACAGTCTGACTAACTGATCCTCAAAATCCTCACATAAAATTAATGGCTTTCTTAATTGCCTAAACATCTCAATAACTTTCCTTTATCAGCCATACTCTCTCTTGTTTTCTCTCCACTGTCAGCAATTTTCTTTTCGTGATATCTTCAGACCTGCCCCTAGTTTTGATGATGTCAAAGGGGGAGAGTGTCTTGCTTGTGTTTTGCTGAGGGGGAGCGAAAGATAAGTGCCCTGAGTTATCTAGTCAGAGGAAAGCAGTTGTTGTGTTCAGGGGGAGCTCTTGGGAGTCGTCAGAGAAGGCGAGTGTGTTGTGTGTCTACATTGCTTATCTTCACAGCTCGTCTTCATAATCTCATTGCACTTCATCTTTGTTATTTAATATAATGTTGCCATCATCAAAAAGGGGGAGATTGTTGGATTTTTGTGACTTCCCTAGTGTTTTGATGATAAGCATCACTATGTTAAATATTGTCATTTTAATCAGATATCTTGCGTAATGTTATGCATTTGAAATTTCCATGATTAACAGGAAAACTGATGTGAGGTAGTACCTTGCATGTCCGTACTGTTCCTTTCATACTTCGTGTTGTTTGTGTTTACTACACTTCGTGTCGTCCTTTTGTACGTCGTGTTGTTCCAACTATGTTTGTTGATTGTCTTCGTGCTGTTTACTAAAGCTGCTCGATTTGTTCTGATGAACTTCGAGTTGTTTTCCTGTGAACCTCGTGTCGTTTCTTCAGTATTTAGTTGCTCATCTTGAGTCATCCTTTTTTATTTTTGCTCTTGTGTTTTCGTGTCATTTACTATAGCTACTCGAGTCGTTTTCCTGCTTTCACTGTTTTATCATGTGTCGTTGTAGTCATTCCTGCCTTCTGTCTTCGTGTTGTTTTTTTCTAGACCCCGTGTCCTTTTTTGCTTTGTGACCACACTTCGTGTCGGTTTCTATTTTCGTCTTCGAGTTGGTTTCAGCCCTTGTCGTTTCGTGTCGTCCTCGTCTTCGAGTCGTTCGTAAGTTCGAGCAATCTTGTATTCGAGTCGTTTTTATGTCTTTGTGTTGTTTCTGTGTTTGTGTCTTCGTGTTACCTTTTGTGCTTGTGTCTTCGTGTTAGTTTTATGTTTGAGTCTTCATGTTATTTCTATGTTTGTGTCTTAGTGTTGTTTTTATGTCTTCATGTTGCTTCTTTCTATCTTCGTCCAGGTTTCCTCTGATCGCGTGTTTTACTACCATTTTACTCCGTGTTATTTCCTTCTCACCTCGTACTGTTCTCATCTGACTTCGTGTCGTTCTCTTTGTAGTGTTAGCTTTATTATTTTGTATCTCATGTCATTCTCTACTCACCATGGGCTATTCTCATATGACCTCGTGTCATTCTCTCTTTATTTCATGATGTAGTCATCTTGTGTATATCGTGTCATTCTTAGTATAGTGCATCTCATATTGCTATCACATACCTCATGCAATTTTAGTTTTTGTGGCCCTGAGTTTTTAATGGTTTTTAATCTCTTTGCAGGAGAAGAAGAAAAAATAAAAAGAAGAAGGTGGTCCGAGGAAGAATATTCCCCAGTGACTGGGGTGCACGTGATCCAATAATAAAGGAACCAATGCTATAAGGGCACGTGACAAGAAGGTTCCGGATCGAGCGCGGGAAGCACACGCCTTGCATGAACCCTCTTGATCGCTTATAAAAGCACTGCCTTACCATCTACAAAAGAAGTGGAGCTCCGAGGTTATAGTAAAGAAATTTGAGTGAGAGAAGAAGAAAAAGAGCCTCCCTGAGAAACAAGAGAGTTCCAGTTGAGAGAGAAGAGAGAGCAGAAGAGTGATCAAAAGATGGGTATTGACTTACGGATCAAATCCAAAGTCTGCTGCTCAGTTTGAGCTACATTGTTTCCAGTTTCTGAAATTTGGATTCCTTCTTTCTTGTTTTCATTTTTATATGTTTTTCCTTCTTGATTGAAAGTTCTTTGTGTTACCTCCTGGTGTTCAGGGGAAGAGAGAGACGTGTTCTCTCTGGTTTACTTGCAACAGAGGTTGCAGTATTGTTCCCTCTCGTAGAAGAGGTGTTCCCTCTGGGATTCAGAGGAAGAGAGACCTTGGTCTCTAGTTCTAGTGACTGCAGATCACTAGTGTTCCCTCCGGTTGGAGGAAGAGGAACTTGTTTCCTGTTTCTAGGGAATTGGCGTCCTTAGGGTTCCCTCCGGGTGTGGAGGAAGAGGGGAGGGTGTTCCCCTGGTGAAGCTGTGAATCAGCCGTTGTCGCAGACTGAGTCTGCTTTGCTAGCAGGTGCTAGTGGAAGCCTCACTTCGATTTGAAGTGAGGGGTGGACGTAGGCAGACTGGAGGTCTGACTGAACCACCTTAAAAACCTCTGGGTACTCGTGTGATTGTCTGTGGTGATTTTGTGGTGTGCCTTCCATCCACTCGAGCTATTCTCCGCACTGCGTTTTTGTGGGTTCAACTCCGAGAGTGCTTGTTTTAAGTGAATCATTCTTCAGTAATTTTTTAATCAGTTGAACACAGTGATCTATTCATCCCCTCCCCTTCTAGATCACTTTATATTTCTTGTATCAATTCCTTTATGTCCTCGTAGGCCTTTTGATAGTCTTGATTCCATTCAAACTTAACCCCCGCCTTAAGCAATTCATAAAACGGACGGCACCTTTGAGAATGTTGGGATATGAATCTTCTAATGAATTGCAATCGACCGATCAATCCTCGAAGTTCCATAATGTTCTTCGGCGGAGGCATGTCCTTAACGGCCTGAGCTTTGTTAGGATCAATCTGGATCCCCCGTTTGCTCACTATGAAACCTAGCAGCTTCCCTGAAGAGACTCCGAATACACACTTCTTTGGATTCATCTTAAGCTTGTACTCCCTGGCTCTTTGTAGCACCTTAGCCCGAATAGAGGGGTGTTCTTCTTTAGTCCTTGACTTCACCAGAATGTCATCCACGTAGGCTTCCATATAGATATGCATCATGTCGTGGAAGATGGCCATCATCACCCTTCGATAGGTGGCACCCGCGTTCTTCAGACCGAACGGCATAACCACATAACAATACGTACCCCAGGGCGTGGTGAAGGAGGTTTTCTCTTGATCTTCTGGAATGAGACGTATCTGATTATAGCCTGAGTAACCATCCATGAATGATAAAGATTCATACCCGGCGGTGCTATCGACCAGGACGTCTATATGAGGCAGCGGGAAGTCATCCTTGGGACATGCTTTATTGAGATCCCTGAAATCGATGCAGATACGCACCTTTCCATCTTTCTTGATAATAGGGACTATGTTTGCCACCCACTGAGGATATAGAACAACTCTAATGAATCTGGCCTTGTATAATTTGTCGACCTCTTCCTTAATCCTCAAGGCCATGTGGGGGTGAAATCTTCTTGACCGTTGTTTCACAGGTGTTGCCCCTGGTTTAAGCACAAGTCGATGTTCCACTAAAGAGGGGTCAAGACCTGGCATGTCCTCATAAGACCACGCGAAAGAATCATTATACTCCCTCAGAACCTTAATTAAATCTTCTTCTACTTCCAAAGGGAGATTAGCGGCAATAATGATGGGCCTTGGGTCTTCTTCAGTTCCCAAATTAATTTCCTTCGTAGGTTCATCCACTGCTGACGATGGCTCGTCGAATTTCTTAAGTCCTTGTGCATACAAATCGGTAGTGTCATCTACGTTGCTATACTCGTTGATTGGATCTTTCTCATCCAAGATTTCATAGACATCGAGTCCGTCATCGCTCCACACCTCCTCTATTTCCTTTTCATCTTCAATCACGATTGCCGTAGCAACAAATTCTGGACACTTTAAAAGAGCATGACAACGCTGAGCTAGATCTTGCAAGAACCTATCAGGGACGGATTTGGGAGGACGCGCAAGCGAACGCGGCTCAGAGGAGGAAGGGTTGGACGACCTAGAACAAGACCGTACTTCTCTAGACCTACCTAACTCTACTTCCCTAGACTCGATAGACCCTAATCTTAACCTAGGAGAAAGAAGACCTAGTGGAAGGGAAGGAGCAAGGGACTCGTGCCCCTGGGAGGAGGATGGAGACAGGGTAGCGTAATCTTCCACTGAAATCTCCGTTTCGAATTTGACAATTTTTTTTTGGGGATCAGTGGAGACCACACAACAAGATGGAGGAGGTGGGAGCTGCATGGGGAATAGCTCGGGGAAGATGCAATCGAAGAAGAGATCGGAGGAGGAGAACCACATCTCGTGGAGTTGGGCGTTGGGAGGAGGAGGAGTGAATAGAGTGGATAGATCAATGGGCGGGCAATGCCCGCAAGCATAAGGAACAAATAAAATTTCAGGCGGATCAATAAAGGATGGATTTATCATGATAGGAGGAAGACGGGGTAAGAATTCCCATTGCTGGAGGAGAGATTGAAAGCGGGAGGGAGACCAAGAAAAGATAATCGGTGAACTCCCCTTCTCCTGTAGATGTCGGTCTGGCTGCTTCTTTGTCCTCCACTGAACAAGCTGAACCTCTTGCTGTTTATTGTAGTCTTCTTCATGAAATAGCCCCTGAAGGGCTGGAC
The DNA here is from genome assembly GCA_022559845.1 of Amorphophallus konjac. Classification (NCBI taxonomy): domain Eukaryota; kingdom Viridiplantae; phylum Streptophyta; class Magnoliopsida; order Alismatales; family Araceae; genus Amorphophallus; species Amorphophallus konjac. Next base: position 282,881,139 of record CM040126.1, on the reverse strand, counting down.
CATAGTCAATCACATCATCAACTGGCCCCCTTAGCACTAGGGGTGGACTGGCAATCGGATAGACTGTATCTTCCCTTGGCGGAGCTGGCTGTGGAGTTAATGTGCCGGGCTGGGGAGGCCCTCGAACAAAGTGTTGACAGTAGTCCCAGGTGAGTGACCCAGAATCACCCATCATGGACAATGCAGTCTCTCGGTAACCGAGGCCTCTTCTGTTTATTTTCCTGCCCTTGGGGATGGGCTTGGTTCTTCCCTACAATTGAGCACCAAGGCCTCTCCCTGGTTGGTAGCCTAGCTTCAGTATAATGTCCCAGCCCTTGGAATCTCGGATCTGGGGCTTCACCTTGATGTCAACTGTTGCAGTGACGGGCTTGCGAGGTGCGTAAGCCCAAGGAAAGTCGAGATCTAGCACTGACATAACAGGCCGACTGCTTGGCCACAATGTGGGAAGAACTTTCTCTAAAATAGCCTTCACTGATTGGACCGTGGATAAGCTTTTAACTTTGACCACCCTCTCTTGGAAAGGGAATTTAATGCATTGATGTGCAGTGGAGGGTATGGCGCTGAGGGTATCGATCCACGGACGACCCAAGATAGCCTTGAACATAGGGTCGATATCTGGCACGTAAAACTCAATGGGCATAGTAAGAGGCCCAAGCTCAGCTTGAATGGTGACAATCCCGTGACATGCCCGCCGAGAGTTGTCATAAGCAGCTATAGTAGTGGGAGTTGGGCGTAGAAGTTCCTCTGACAGATTACAAGCCCTTAGAGTGCTGAGCGGGCAAACGTTGATAGATGCCCATGTGTCAACCAATGCTGCGTCAATGCTGACTTTGTTTAGAATGATAGTAATGCACAGCGGCATTTGCCGAGCTTCTGGTGGTGCTAGCTCAGTTTCAGAGAAAGTAATGGCTGGCCCCTTGGAGATTGTTGCCAGTGCGGTAGGTAAACTATCAACTGCCATATCTTCACTAACCATCACCTTTTGAAGAAAGTCTCTTAATGCATCTTGGTGAAGGGTAGATCTCTTAATCAGTTCCACCACAGATATCTTGGCGGGCACCCTATCTAAATGATGTAACAAATCATATTCGGTCCCGGGTAGTGGCTCGGCCTCTTCTTGCTAAGCAGCCGGTTGGGAGGACTAGGGATTGGAAGTGGAAGGATAGTTTCGGTGGAACATGTGCCCACCCCGAAGGGCGAAGTTATAAGCTGCCGCGGCCTCAGATTGGCTCAGGATAAGTGATTTAGTAGGCCCAGTGGGATGGACAAGCGGTGCGGAAGAGGGTGTGGTGGAAAGGATAATAGGCGAGGGGTTAGTGGCAGTGGGCGCGAGCGGAAGTGGGGATATAAAAGTGGACGGAGGCGTGGTGAGTGGAGGGTTAGATGGAGGTATGGCGATAGTGGGTGCAAGAACGAGCGGGGAAGGGGTGATGGTAGCGGATGTAGGTAATAGTGAGTGCGACGAGGCGCGGGTGATGGTGTGTGTGATAGAATAGGGGTAAATGGGAGGACGAGTGGAGGAGGGGTTTGGTGTGTAGGTATGAGGATGGGGGAAGCAGGAGGATTATGGTAGTTGTGGTGAAGGGCCATGACCTGTGGCATGGAGTTATTTTCGTCGAAGGACCACTCGGGGTTGGGAGCTGGGGGTTGGACGACATTGACCTGAGCTGGTGCCGGTGGCGGAGGATATGGAGCAGGAGGATGGTTTGGCATTGGGTTTTGATGAATACCCAGGTCTTGACCTGACTGTTGTTGCTGCTGTGGCTGCAGTACCTGTTGCTGCTGCACTTGCTGCCTCGGCGGCTGCCTTCTCTTCTCTTTGATTTCTATGATGGCCCTGTGCATCTCGGCCCAATCAATTCTTTGCCCTTCGTGGAGGTCATAGACTAGGTCTCGGAATTGAAAACACCCTTCAATGGTATGCCCCGGCTGCCTGTGGAACATACAATACTTCGTCTGATCAACGGCCGGATTCCAGTTGGGCCATTCCGGAGGAAGCTGTATTGCATTCACCGACATAAGAGCTGAGAGGATGTCTGTGAGTGTTTCTGGCAAGGGTGGGTACTGAGCTCTTTTAGGAGCCGGGCGCTTGTTGTTAGGGTTGTTGTTGTAGCCGTTGGGTGGAGGGACGTTGTGGTATTGTGGAGGTGGTCGTGGTTGTTGCGGCGCGGTGAAGGTGTTTTGTGGAATGGCGAAGGTGGATGGAGGGTTTTACGGAGTGGCCTGGTAGTTTTGGGGAGTGGGATTCTGTGGAGTGCGGGGGTTTTGAGGGAAGCGGAAAGGTGCGGCTTGGAATGGGAAAGCAACGGCTTGAACTTGCTCGTTTGTTTGGACCCCCTCGGTGACCAGCCCTTGAGGTTTCTTATGGTACTTGGGCTTTTGGTTTTCAAATAGCGAGTGAATGGGGGAGTCCTTGAACTGTGTCTGGATGAACCGCGCCTGGCTGTAGAGTTGGTGCATGTTGGCTATGTCATTCATGGCTAGAATGTTTCAGAAGGTCGGAGTATCATTGGAAATAAGTAACTTGACTTTCTCTTCCTCCGGAATATGGCCGGGCACTCTAGCGGCCATTTGCCTCCATCTATCTGCATAAGTAGAAAACTCCTCATCTGGTTTCATCTTTTCGGCCACCAAATCTATAAATGAGTACTCCGGGCCAACCCTATCTTGAAACTGTTGGATAAACTTATCTTTCACTACCTTGAAGCTTTCGACGTCTTCCAATGGCAGAGAGTAGAACCATTCCAACGCAACGCCGTCTAATGATCGGCGGAATAAGTACGCCATGAGGCTATCATCATATTAGAATTGGGCCGATTCATACAAGAAATCCCTCACGTGAATAAAGGGATTGTTGTTCCCATCATATTTGCGATAATTGGGGAGCTCGGACTGTGGAGGGAACCGGATGTTCTGAAAGTTAGGAACTGGAACATCTGCCAAGGATTGTGGGCCAACTCGCTTCTGGAGGAAATCGAGTTGCTGTTGCATGGTGGCCCATTTATCAAGTAATTCTTGCTCTCTAGAGGGAGCAGGGGTAGTGAGAGGTGATGATTGAAATTGAGGAGTGGAAGGGTGAACCGCGGCAGAAGGTGGGAGCCCATAAGAAGGAGCAGAAGGATAAACGGCCATAGCAAGGGGGCCATAAGAAGGATATTGGGTCGGAGACTGACCCAGATTAGAGTGGGCTTGGACAACCCCTGGCTGAGGGCACGAGAAATCTGAAGGGCCCATAAGGACTTGTGGAACCATGGGGCTGGACATATGGTGATCCAACTGAATGAAAGAACGGATGGTAGACTTCCCTTTGTCAAAAGATTGCTAGGCTGAAGTAGAAGATTGGCCCGTCTCCATGCCAGCAAAGGTGATGGTCTGGGGTTGTACCGGAGTAAGATCGATCGGAGTGGGCTGGATGGAAGGATTAGGTTGGCCCTGCATAATCGTGGAAGGGGAGATATTGGATCCTTGCATGGCCTGAAGCTTGGAGTTGGGTCGGATCCAATTGGGCCATCATTTGGAGAATGGAGCCCGCCTAAGGAGAAGAGAAAGAAGGGGTGGCTTGACCACCCTCCATGGGGGTGGAGGACGGAAGGGGGGCGGTCCCCTCTCCAGAAGAGAACGAAGTAACCCTAGCAGGGCTTTCAAGAAGTCCTTGAGGAAGGAAATCCTCTTGGGAACGGGGAGGATTGAAAGAAGCCATGGTGGATTCGAAAAGTGGATTTGAGTAGACCTTGGAGAAGGAATTGATCCTAGGAGGTGCTTCCAATGAACGAAAATAACTCCACATGCAACGGACAACCTTGACAAGATGCAAACAACACAACACAACCACCCAATGAGCAACCAAACTTAGATGATTTCTAACAAAGATGTAAGTGACAAGAGATGAAGACACACAAAGTCAACCAAGTTGTTTAATATGATGCTTCAAGATTCTTATGATTTCTCCTTTGAAACTGTAGTGGATTGATTGGGATGTGCTCTCAACAATAGGTTCCTGATAGGAGAGGGTGTAAGGCTTGGTTTGACTCTAAATGTGATCACTCCTTCACTTATGCAACCCTAGACATGGGGTGGGAAAGGTATAATCGGCCCGGCGTCCTTGTGGGAATCCACGGCTCGTGGGGACTTATGGAGGTCCCTGGTGCGATTTCCTAGTCGGCCCCAAGGAATATGGAGATGAGAGGTCCACACACTAAGGTAGGAAAATGTAATCTAATGTATGATAATATGAATGAACCTATGTGCACCAGGGTGCATGCAAATTCTAACCTAGAATCTAGCAAGCAATTATGCACACAATGATGTAGATATGTAAACCAACCAAGGAGGAAGTCAGATAACACCCAAGCAAGAATATCACAGTAGAAACTGTGAAAAGAAAATGCACATCGGGATGCGTACCTATCTGGAGTATATAACAGTCTATGAGACCCGCGTCAGAAGTATGTAACGGTCGAAGACCAGACCGCCAGAATCAATATAACGCAGGGAACCAGGACCGTCAGATGAGCCAGAGAACTAAAAACAGTAGGAAAATAGAAGGGAAATCCGGGGAAAACCAAACAAGGAGATGATGGCAGGTTTAACAGAGATCAAAAAGCACGATTGGCACAAGTTGTCCCACCGTGATCACCAAAAAATTATCTGTTGATTTACTTTGCTTCCTTCTTTTTGTGGGTTTGTGATGTATGATAGAGATGATAAGCAAAAATCAATGATCTCAATCAACCCAAGGACATGTGAACCATGAACCTAGGCAATCCGAACAAGCTCTAGCATGGGCATGCTATCTCAACCAAACTAATCTAAAGAAAGTAAAGAAAAACACACGCCGGGGCGTGGAGCAAGTAGCAAATAAAACACACCGCGTGGGTGGGACAAGCAAGGGAATATGAAGTGGGAAAGAGAAATCAATGCCCAATACTAAGGAAAGAATGTGATCGCCACCAAAGTAAACACAAGTCAAGGACGTAAAAATACCTTAGAAATAGATGGATGAAGCGCCCGCCCACGGGAGAGAAAAACTAGTGAAATCTGCAGATCAGCCTTGATTGTAACGGCCCAGACCCTATGCGTTACAGAAGTGTGACGGTCGTACGATGCACCATTATATGAACCTGACGCGTCTTTTCAAGACTGTCAGAAAACCTGCAGAAATAGCTTATGAATTCTTTGAACTCCAAATCTTCCAGCCGGCCAGAAGACTTGGGCCTCGTTTGATGAACCTGTAAACCTGCCAATGAACGTGAAACACAAGAAAACAAACCCAGATCAGCCCTTTAGACAAGTGTAGTATCAATTCTTAAAGAAATTAAGATCATTCAAAAGGAAAGGGAAGTACCGGGAAAGTTTTAGTTTTTTAACCCCTCTGGGTGTTTTAAAAGATAGGAATATGTTTAGATGATGAGAATAGATGCAGAATGTGGAATAAGGAAGAGGGACAATGCTTTGAGAACAAGAGGAAAGAAGAACACAAGATGACAACGATGGAGACTCAAATACAATGAAACGAATACTCCCCTCACCATGAAGCAGATGGACTTGAGGAACAGTTCTCCTTGGTTGGATGTGGCTCCAGGATGCGGCAGCACTTCGATGTAAACTCCAGATCTTCCTCTCTTAGGCCATAAAGTCAAGGGTCCTATTTATAATCCCTCAAAATCTCTGGTCGAGCAGAGGATAACCCAACAAGAAAAGAGGATAACTCTTAGCAAAAACTCGAAGATAATATCACCAAGAGTCCATAGAAACAAACAGAAAGTTCGGAGGATCAGATTTGGAAGAGAAATCACAAGATCAAACTCTTATCTCGACCACGGAGTAGCAGAGAAAAGACCTGAACTCCCAGGACTCTCTGTTGGATGTAACGGCTGCACAACAGACCGTCAAAAGGAAATAATGCGTTAGAGGGATACCGTCACATTCAACCTTATCTCAAAAGAGATAAGATCAATGAAGCAGATCAAAACAATAGGACTCTTGAATGAAAGTAACGGCCATGGGTGAACGCATTAGAGAAAAGTAACGGCTGCACGACAGACCGTTAGACTTAATGGATATGCCAAAGATAAGGATTGGAACAAAGCCCTTAAGTCGTAGGACTCTTCAAAATATAACGGCCATGGGCACATGCGTTATAAAGGAAGTAACGCTCATGGTGCAGACCGTTAGAAACAATAAGGATCCAAATGATAAGAGAGCTTGCTAAGCTTCATCAAACGAGGAATCGTGGAACCATACTCAACCAAGGAGAAGACCCATGAAATAAACTTCAAACTGATGAAGGAGACTCAACGAAGGAATGAATAACTTGGAGCATCACATAGAATGGACAAGGAGATGACCCGACTTATCGGTCATAAAACGGGTGTCAACAGGGACCACATCCTTCGATGAGCTCTCGGAGTCGAAGCCCCGACTGTCACGCCCCGACGCGGAATATCGGGACCGACAGTAGAAAATGCTAGTAAAGATAACATGCTAAGCTAAGAATTAACATAATACCATGAATAGAAATAACTCCAATTCTATTATAATAATCATCAAACGTCTTACAAACCACTCAAACATACTCAAACATAATCGCTACTCGACTCCGGTACAATAACTAAGACATAGCTAGATGTAACCAACTAAACAATCTCAGTATAGCGACTAGTTGACACACTCCACGTAATCACTCTCGCCCATTCCCATCCATCTGTGAATCTTCACCTGAGCTGCCTGGAAAGGGGAAAACAACTATATGAGCGAACGCTCAGTAGGTAACAACAGGGAAGTATAAGTGATTAACCAATTAATTACATGTATATGAACGAAAAGAAAAGATATAACGATCGAATGAAACAACGTAATAATAGAAAGTGCTAAAGAATAGAATGGAACAACAATATGATAAGAATGATAAGATTACAAGAATTGCAAGTTTATGAACAATATATATAACATGAATTTACAGGAAATTGGTCAACAAGCAAGAATGTAACCAAGTCAAACACGATTCAAGTAAGATATAAGAGATCATTGTCATAGACATCACACTAGTCATGCACTCGGTGCAATGCCTCACCCTGTCATTACAAACTCCCATGGGCACAAGTACTTTTCGGGCGCTCTCCCCAGGACCAGACCGGGCCCCTATGATACGTTGGCATTGATTTATTGGATACAAAATCCCAAGTTGTCTAGACTTTAATCAAGTTAAATGGCCAATTATAATCAAGTATAAACTTACCTCAGAATATCCCAAGGCTAAGTTGAAGAATTACTATCTAGAATTTCTATCCAGGAGTTCAAATTATCAAGAACCATCATGTTCTTAGATTCAAAACCATAAAACATAGGGAAAACTAGTCTCTGGAAGACATGCGGTCAATACTGGGCCGCTCAAGGCTTGTGCGGTCGACACTGTACCGCACTAACAGGAACTGGGCTGGGTTTAGCCCTCGGGAGGTCAAGGTTGAACGGCTGCTGACAGACCACCCTTCCATATGAACGGTTAGGATAGGGCCGCATAATGCCAGAAGGTTACAGAATCGAGGACAGGATGTGTGGTCCTGACAGAGCCGCTCATGAGTTGAACGGTCCACTCAGGGCCGCCTGAGAGAAGTACGGTCCATTACTGGCCGCACAACACAGGGCCTAACCAAGAGTTAGAATTTAGCCCAAGTGGGCTCCCGGGCTACCATAGGCAGGGTGGAACTGAACTAGAGTGTAGCCTACTATCTGTTGGTCGGCCTAGGGTCTACTGGGCTGATCAAAATAGGATTTGGTTGAAGATAGATCAAGGATAATCGACCAAGACAAGTTGGCATAAGCCAGGTATGAACGGTCGATATTGGCACGTTCATGGGTATATGCGGTCTATAAATAGCCGCGCAAGTCTCTGTTAATCCAATTCAGATTAACTCAAGTAATAACGGTTCGATTGAGTCTAAATCAAAACTAGGGGATACACTGGTTCAAGATTTAGGTTATAACAAGTATAAACCTAACAGCCATTCAATTATAAAGGATTCATAATTTAAAATTTGACATTTATTGGAATGATGAATCAAGATCAAGCTCAATTTAAATAGATCAGCAAGAATTATTTACTGTCATGAATTACATTTTATTACGTGTGTTGCTAACATGCAATTAACCATTAGTCTACTAACATAACATGTTGTAATGACAATTTAATCTGCTCTTTTACAGATGTGCGGTCGGTTCTGGACCTTACATCCCAATGAATGGTCACAGACTGGCCGCACACGTCCCCTCAGATCCGAAGACCTGCTGGATATGGACGGTCGGTAGTGTGCCGCATGGAGGGATGTGGGGTCTGGAGCTGGCCGCAGGAACGACATGAGGTTAGGGATAGGCCACACATTCCAGGGACACAAATAGATATAAAAACATATAAACGGTCAATAGAGGACCGCCTGTCTGGGATGTGCGGTCTATCGTGTGGCCACACATGTCCAAACAGGTCGCTACCCCTCTCGCCTTGCCCGACTCCGGCGAGGTTTCTAGGGTTAAATTAAAACATGAAATTTGCACGATATAAAGCATGAAATTTGGGGTTTTTACTACCAAAAGAAAGAGCATGAAAAACTATACAAGATGCATGAATCAATTTTATATTTACAGCCTGAAATCATAACTTAATCAAAAAGGAACAATTATAACCCATAGATGTGACATGCTTCTACTAAAACCTAAAAGTCTCGTAGAATACTTGATAGAATTTAGGGCTTTCTACATCAATGGAAAGCTAACATGATGCTGCTTCTAACCATATATTATTTGTAGGGTTTGGCTTGCTATCATCTAACTGAATCGGATGAAGAAGGAAGGAGAAAGAAAACCAAGGACGCCAGCACATGCAGCCACTAATCGCTCGAGATCTCCCTCGGTCCAACTCCTCTGCAGTCACCGTTGGTTCTAAATGATTATAGGGTTAGAGCGCTTCATTTTAATAGGTCACACACCTTCTGGAGGCTTCTATGCGTGGAGTATTCGTCCACGCAAGTCGAGTCAATGTGAACGCCGCCGTAAAAGTTGACTCGATCCAAACTCCGCCGAATGCATCTCCTAGGGTTAGGGTTTCGAGAGATTAAGAGAGGGTAAATGATCCTCCCATCCTGGCCTTTCATTTGCCACCGATTTGGGCTCATTTGATGGAGTATTGGGCTCGAATTTGACGTTTCAAGGTATGGTTAACTAAGTGTTCAATTTGGGCTTAAACCACTAATTCAGCCTACTTATAGATTTTATTTAGGTTGGCCATAGAAGACAAGTTTGTTAAACGTGTTATCCTTTACAAGAATATATTTTTTATGGATTTTTATAAAATAGTCAAAATCTAGCTTATTCTATGTATTAAGGGATTATTCTAATTAATTTCTAATTAATTTCTAAAAGAAATCAGGGTATTACGCCGATGACCTTGACCGACCTCCTTGCCTTTGCGAAGAAGCACACGCGGTGCGAGGAGAACACAGCGGCCCTATGCCGTGGGGCAGGAACTGAACGGTCCGACCGGAAGACATCTGTCGATTCACCACGCGAAGGGCTACACAAGCAAGAGCGACGGGACCGAGATCGTCGTGATCGCCTAGAAAAGGAAAGCGGCAATTATCGCAACTACACACCCCTAACGGCTCCTCCTGACCAATTCTTGAAGGAAATTTGCGAGGATCCATTCCTCAAGTGGCCACCCCGGATGAAGTCGGATCCGAGTTTTAGGAGTAGGAAGAAGTATTTCCGCTTCCACCGTGACCACGGCCACGATACATTGGAATGCATCAACCTGAAGGATGCCATCGAGGACCTCGTCCGGTGAGGGCTCGTTGACAAGTTCATCGCCAAGGCTGCGGAGAAGCGACAACGGACCCCTCTGCCCATCAACAACTGACCCAATGAGAAGGAGATCATGATGATCTCTGGGGGGGCGACCTCGGGCAGAGATAGTGCGACCAGACAGCGGCGGTACACATCAGCCATAAACACTGTGGAGCAAGGTGACAGCACCCAATGGGAAGCTGCCGCCTAGGAACACTTGAAAGATCCCATCGTCTTATCTGATGATGATTTAAACGGTGTAACCTCTCCACATTCTGATGCATTGGTGGTCTCAGCCACCATCAATCAATGTACCGTATGCCGTATTTTGGTTGATAATGGAAGCGGTCCCGAAGTTATCTCGTACGATTTTCTTGTGCTTATGGGTGTAGACTTATCCTGAATCACGCCATTGCACACACCATTGTATGGATTCTCCGGTACGACGGTCCGCCTGGAGGAGCTCATCTCGCTACCGATTACTTTCGGGACCGCCCCAAGGGATGTAACCTTCTTGGCGGATTTCATGGTCATCCGCGCGATTGATCGGGTACGACGTCATCATAGGGCGAGGAATTCTCAGCACCCTTTGGGGCGTTCCCTCCTCGTATCACCAGAAACTCAACTTCCCCACGCCTCGTGGAGTGGGGGAAGTCCGAGGAGATCAAAGGAAATCCAGAAGGTGCTACCTTATTTCGATGCGCGACCGCCAGCCCGAGGAAACACCGCCTGAAAAGAAGGCAATGAGGGAAGATCCAGGTCCGAGTGCAAGCACCCCAGCGGAGGACCTGTACCACATCCAAGTGGGAGAAGACCCGAGCAGAACACTAAGGATCGGGGCCACCTTGTCCGACTAAGATAAGGAAGCCTACAGAAACTTCCTCATAGCCAACCAAGACGTGTTCGCTTGGTCTGAGGACGAGCTCCCTGGAATCCCACCGGAGATCATTACCCATCAATTCAAGTTGGATCCAAGCTATCGCCCGATAAAGCAGCGTCGAAGACGCCGCAATCACGAGCGATATACCATCATCAGGGAACAAGTGAGCGAGAAATTGTGCTCAGGGCTACTTCGACCTACCCGGTATCCAGACTGGGTAGCAAACATAGTCCTCGTCTCTAAGAGCAACAAGAAGTTGCGAATGTGCATAGACTACACCGACCTCAATAAAGTTATGCCAAAGGACAGCTTGCCTATGCCACAAATCTACCAACTGGTCGATGTTACGGCTGGACATGAAATGCTGACCTTCTTAGATGTCTATTATGGATATCATCAGATCAGCATGCACGAACCTGACCAAGACAAGACAACGTTCGTCACCGACCACAGCCTGTACTGCTACACACGCATGCCATTTGGATTAAGGAATGCGGGAGCTACCTACCAACGTCTCGTCAACCCCATGTTTGATGCAGAGATTGGCCGTAATATGGATGTCTACATCGACGACATGCTCGTCAAGTGCCTCAGAGCATCTGAGCACTTGGAAGACCTCGCGGAGACATTCGTAACAGTCAGGAAATACAATATGAAACTCAACCCAAACAAATGCACATTCAGTGTAAGATAAGGTAAGTTCCTCGGCTTCCTTGTTACCCATAGAGGAATAGAGGCATACCCTGATCAGATCCGAGCGGTACTTGAAATGAATCGACCAGCACGAGTAAGGGACGTATAGTGCCTTATCGGCCGTGTCGCTACCTTGACCCGGTTCTTGTCCCAAGCAGCCGAGAGGTGCCTTCCCTTCTTCCGACTCATCAAGCAAACCAACAAAGCAACGAAGAAGAAAGGGCAGATCAAATGGGACCAGGAATGTGAGTAGGCGTTCGAGGAATTGAAGCACTATCTGGTGACTCCTCCTGTACTTTCCAAGCCACAAAAGGGAGAATGGATACTCCTATATCTATCGGTGACACCAAGCACGATGAGCGTCTTGCTCACCTAGGAGGAAGCTGGCATTATGAAGCCCGTCTGCTACGTAAGCCGGGCGCTACTTGGGTCAGAATTCTGGTACTCACTGGCTAAGAAGTTCACCTTAGCCCTAATCACGGCCGCTCGCAAGCTGCGACCGTATTTTCTGGCTCACCCAATCGACGTCCTCACTGACCGACCTCTACTATAGATCCTCCAGAACCCTGACGCCTTAGGAAGGTTGGTCAAGTGGGCCATCGAGTTGGAGGAGTATGATATCAAGTTCCGCCTGAGGACTGCGATCAAGGCTCAGGCCCTCGTCGACTTCATCGCTGAATGCACGATATTGGCGAAGGACTTGCCCGAGCAGTCCTTGGAACCAACATGAGAGCTGTACGTCGACGGATCATCTTGCGCAGCTGGCAGCAGGGCAGGACTAGTCCTACTGTCACCTGAAGGGATAGAGCTTCAATACGCCCTCTGCTTCAACTTCCCGACCATGAACAATGTGGCCGAGTATGAAGCACTTCTCTCGGGGATACGGATGGCAAAACACCTGGGAGCGACCAGTGTACGGGTATACAGTGACTTCATGCTCATCGCTAGTCAAGTTAAGGGAGAATTCAAAGCACGCGAACCATCCATGATCAAGTATCTGGAGAAGGCCAAGGTGATGGCAAAGGAATTCTCCCACTTTGAGATGGCCCACATTCCCAGGGAAGAGAACGTCCGAGCAGACGCCCTCTCTCGCCTGGCATCCACGACCACGGTTTCCAACTCCAGATCCATCTTAGTCGAGGAGTTTGTTAGGTTCGGTGCAGTATTCAGAGGGGGGGGTGAATGAATATGACTTTTAAAAACCTTTCGCCCAGTTAAAATTTCGCTCACTAAAATGCTAGTTCGCAAACTAAACAAACTTGAAGGCTAAATGGCAGTTGTGGAACTAACCAAACACACAGTGAGATCACTGGAGAGCTAACAAGACAGATTTAGTCAATCTGAAAACTAATAAATCTTCTGCTCAACCAGACGCCAAACACAAGGAGTGCCCCTATGCAATCACCTAGCGGAAGCACAAATAGACAAATCAAACCACAGTGCACAAGGGGTTTTTAGGTGGTTCGGTCCAGCAGACCTACATCCACCCCACACTCAACCCGAGTGTGGCTTCCACTAGCTCACGCTAGAAACTGCAGACTCAGTCTGCAACAGGTGCTGCCACACAGCTTGACCAGGGGAACACGCTCCCCTCTTCCTCCCAACCGGAGGGACACCCCAAGTGACTTTCAGCCACTTGGAAACCAGAGACCGAAGTCTCTCTTCCTCCAGACCAGGAGGGAACCAACCGGTGACTTCCAGTCACCAGCAAACCAGAGGTCGAAGACCTCTCTTCCTCCCAACCGGAGGGACACCTGGACTTGCTACCACAAGCCCAGAACCAGAGACAAGTCTCCCTTCTCCTGAATCCACAGGAGGAACCCACAAGTAGCTCCCAGCTACTTGCAACTGGAGATCAGATCTCCCTTCCTCCAAACCGGAGGGAACACACAAGTGACTTCCAGCCACTTGCAAACTAGAGGTCGCAGACCTCTCTTCCTCCAGACCAGGAGGGACCCGACCTCAATCCAGAGGATCGGAAGAACACAGCTAACCAAATGAAAAAGGAAAACTAAGAAAGGAAAAATCCACAGCGATCAGAAAGCTGTAAAGAAAGATAACACAGATGTGGCTCGCATGGAGCTGACTGGCCTGGATTTGATCCACGGTCTAGTAGACAGATCTTCAGGTAAGCTTCTCTTCCTCTTCTCTCTCACTCTCTTTTTCTCTTAACCCTTACGAGCTCTCTAACTCTCTCTTTTTCTTCTTTTCCTTCTGCTCTTCTTCTCTTTCTTTTCTTTTTCTTTCGCAGGCTCTCTCTGTCTCTTCTCTTCTCTTCTTCTTCTGCTTTCTACTGCAGCTCTTTTCTTCTTCTGCTCTTTCACTCTCTCGATCTCTTTTCCTCTATTCTCTTAGGCTCATGCTCCCTGCTATTCTCTCTTCTTCTTCTTTTTTTTCTTCCTCTTTTCTTTTTCTGGATCGAAGGACTTTTTGCTCTCCGGGCTTCTTCTTCGATTATTCTTCATCTGTGGATGAAGGCTGCATTATATAGCAGCAGCAGCAAGTGGATAGGGCACAAAACTCGTGTGCCTCCCACGCTCGATCCAGAACAACATGAGATACACAATTAACACAACAACGAAGATGACACGAAGTCGGATGAAGATAGCATGAGGTGAAACGAGAACGACACAAAGTGTCACTGTGATAGAACAAACACTACGAAGAGACCGACACGGGATACATACTAATAACGCTTAACACTACAGAGAAAACGACACGAAGTAAAAAGCAACTCGACATAACAAATAGCAAAGAGAACGATACGAGCTGACCACAACACGAAGACGAAAACAAAAGCCAACACGAGTTGAAAACAACATGAAGACGAAACACAGGAATTGACACGGAGTGTGGTTAAGGCGAGAAGGACACGAAGTCTAAAGAGAAGAAAACCAACACGAAGACAACTCGAGTACAAAGCTGTTCGAACATTCGAACGACTCGAAGACGAGGTCGACACGGGCTGACGACAACTCGAAGATGACAACAGAAACGACACGAAGTGGTTGCAAATCAGGAAAGACACGAGGTCTAGGAAAAGCAACACGAAGTCAGAAATAACAAGGAAACGACTCGAACTAAGGACAACACTTAGAGAAGGCTGCACGAAGTGAAAGCAACACGAAGACAGAAGATGCCACGAGATGAACAACTAAAAACAAAGCGACAAAGACACGAGGTCTAGAAAACACGACACAAAGACATGAGATAGACACGTCTTCAACAACACGTGATGAAACGGTGGAAGCAGAAGAACAACTCGAGGAACTACAGTAATTGTCACGAAGACACAAGAGCAAACATGGAGAGGATGACACGGGATGAGCAACTAGATGCTAACGACACGAGGTTCATACAGAAGCAACTCGAAGTTCATAGGAACAATTCGATCTGCTTCAGAAGAATCAGCACGAAGTCAATCAGCACACAACTTAAAGTAACACGAGGTACGAAAGGACGACACGGCGTGTTGAAAACACAAACAGTACTAAAACTAAAACGACACGAGGTAAGAAAGAAATAACACGGACATAAACACAAGAATAACATGAAGTATGACAGAAACAGTATGGACATCCAATGTACTACTTCATAGCAGATTTCCTGTTAATCAATATGCATCAGACGACTATGTATGGACTTGAAGACCCTTAGCCAATGTATAGACTTCAAAGTAGAGACCGATGTGAAGACTTCACGTGAAAGCCCAATGTGCAGACTTGACACTGTACAGACTTGAAGAAACAGTGCAACGTATGGACTTGATCTCAAGAAATGTAAGCGATGTACACACTTAGCCAATGTGTAGACTTTGCCTTAGATGCTAAATGAGACACTAAGGTCTGTGTAGACTTAGCTTAAGACAATGCATGAACATATCAGCAGAGAAGCAATGCACAGAACAGAAATCAAGCACCAACCAATTTATCACAGCATGACTCAAGCATACACATGCATTCTTCACAATTCAGACATGGCACACTTATGCAATCTCCCACAGAAAAGGTCAGACATATTCATGACAAAGTGGTGACTCATTCATGTTGCTATCATTAAAACACCACATCATCAACAAAGCACAAGGGGCACAACAGAGTTGTCAGTGCCAAGCATAGAAGAGCCAGCACCCTAGGTAAACGGCATCAACTATGAAGCCTCGTGGATGGACCCCCTCTTGGATTTTCTACTACGACCAGAACTCCCGAGCGACTGCGGCGAGGCTCGTAGCACGCGAGCACGAGTGATGCACTTCACGGCGGTCAATGGTCGTCTGTATCGTCGGTACCTCTTGTTGATTTTATTTTGCCTGTCTATCTTTTCTTTGGGGTTTTGAATGATGAAACGACAAGCAAGTAATCAAAGATCCGCTCTTAACCTATGAACATGTGATCATGAACCTAGGCAATCAAAGCTAGCTCTAGCATGGGCATGCTATCTCACTCAAACTACGCTAAAGGAAAGGGAAAACACACGCCGGGGCGTGGAGCAAAAGAGTAAATAAAACACACCACAAGGGGTGGAGCAAGCAAGAAAATAAAAGAGATATGTGATGAATGAGAAAGCTAATGCCCAAAGATGTGATCGCCACCAAAGTAAAAACAAGTAAAAGACCTGTAAATACCTTGGAAATAGGTGGATGAAACACCCGCCCACGGGAGAGAAAATCGAAGAGAACCTGCAGGTCAGCTAGAAATAACGATCAGGACCCTGTGTGTTACTTGGAAAGTAACGGTCACCCGATAGACCGCCAGGAGAAGATGACGCGCTTGCACCAGACCGTCAGATCACCTGCAGTAGCAAAGTGTAGATTCTTTTAACTCCAACTCTTCCAGTCGGCTAGAAGACTTGGGCCTCGTACTGGTGAACCTGTAAACCTGCCAAAGATGTAGAAGACAAGAACAAAGCAACCCAAATTAGCCCTTTCAATAATATAGGATCAATTCTCAAAAGACCTTAAAGACATAAAAAGGAAAGGGGATTACCGGGGAGTTTTTGGTTTTTTAACCCCTCTGGGCGTTTTAAAAGATTAGGAGGATGTTTGGATGCTTAGAGAACAGTGTGAAAACATGGAGAAAGAGGAGGGACAATGCTTTGATTGAGGAAAAACCAGGGAAGAACTTAAGCATGCAATGACGAACTTGAAAGACTAAAACCAAAGTACTCCCTTGATTATGAGATGGATGAACGTGGGAAGCAGTTCCTCTTGGATGAAGATGGCTCCTGAGTTCGGCAGCACTTCGTCGTGAATTTCAAAATCCTCCTCTTTGGGCCATGAAGTCAAGGGTTCTATTTATAGACCCTCAAACTCTCAGGTCGAGCAGAGGATAATTCAGCAGGATAAAGGGATAACTCCTGGCAAATCCTCGAAGATAATATCACCAAGAGTCCATAGAAACAAACAGAAGGTTCTGAGGATCAGATTTGAAAGAGATATCGTCAATCCAAACCCTTATCTTCGGCCACGGAGTAGCAGAGAAAAGGCCTGAACTGTCAGGACTCTCTGAAGGAAGTAACGGCCACACGACAGACCGCTACTTGAAAATAACGCACCAAAGAACATCCGTCACTATCAACCTTATCCCTAAAAGATAAGATCAACGGGAAGAAGACCCAACAAGTTGGACTCTTCAAGAAAGCAATGGCCAAGAAATAAGGCGTCAGAATGAAACAACGGCTGCATGACAGACCGTTATTATCAACGTGTAATCAAAAGGATAAGCTTGGAGACGAGACCTTAAGCCTTAGGACTCTTCAAAGAGTAACGTCCAGGACCCATCCGTCAGAATTAGACAACGCGCCTAGGACCGACCGTTATTATCAAAATGGATATCAAAAGGAACAGAGACATTGCTAAGATTCATCCAATGAAGCGCCACCAGGAGCCATATCTGATCACGGAGTTAAGACCCAAGAAATAGGCTTCAACTAATCAAGAGACTCAATGAAGAATGAACAACTCAGAGCATCATATAGAATGAACAAGGAGATGACCCGACAACAGATGCCCCTCCTTAACGTCCTCTTTGCAGGGGAACGAGCGGAGGCGAAGCGAAAGCAAAATGGAACATGGAGATGAAGCGAAAATGAAGCGGAGTGGATCAAAAAGAGGGCGTTAAGGTAAACGACACCCGTTCTCATCCAACAAGCGATAAGAATTTTCTGGAAAGCTTCAAAACTAATCACAAGGAATTAGCCAACCAAAGGATGCAAGTCTGGAGGAGCTAATAACTAAGGAAAGGAAACACGGCTAGCCGCCGGAGGCAACGGAAAGGAAAAGAGTACTAAACTCCAGACAAGAATCTTCAGCCAACCAGATCAAGCGAGCAGATCGAAGGAAACCCTTCTAATTCAGAGTGGAATGATTCTCCTTATCCGAGATCGAGAACATAGCTATTCACCATCACTGAGATACCTTGAACAGATGAAGTTTCATGAATGCTCAAAGAATGCGCATGATGCATGCTGGGCTAAAGGAAAAGAAATCTTCAAAACAAATGCAAAGAAAGATAAAATAGAAAATACTCGAGAATAATATTGCTAGACCAGAGAAATTAGGGTCAGGACACCATCTGCAACCACGACGTGCAAGATAGAACCATCGTCCCCAAACTTATTCCAATCTAACGGCCTATCCAACGATTAAACATGTGAACTTAGATCATCATCATTTTTGTTTAAGGGGAACATCAGATCCTGGAACACATGAATGACCAACCGGTTCTCGAGATAATATCGTAGATAACATATAGTAATGCATTAAGGGATAAGGGACGAGATACAAATACCTGACGCAACTTCCGGACGGACGGTAAAGCATGATTTCGTTCACAAATTCCTTCATAAAAAGATAGGTTAGCCAAAAAAATAAATATGATCATGAATCAAAGCATAACCATTTGTACATGTGAGAGGCATCAATAATGAACAACAAGGAAGAAAATGGAACCATTTTGACATCCAATAGACCATTTAATTCATCAAGAAACTTGGAAGTTTGTAACGGTCTGATGAAAGGCCGTTACATCAAGTAACGGACCATCCCTAGTCCGTCATAAACCAGGTGGTTCACATTCTTCAATAAAACAGTCCTATCATATGTAACGGTCGAAAACAGACGCGTCAGAAAGATGTGACGGTCGGTCGATAGACCGTCGCATTTCCTGAGCGTTCAAAAAAATAACAACCGAACGGTCACAGCCATTCCATTCCACATTCATCACCCAAAAACCCAACCGAGAGAAACCACCGGCGACCACCGCCCCACTACTACCATGGCCGGCGACGAGGCTCCCCAGCCACCACCACAGAGGAGGGAGAGGGGAAAGAAGAAAGCAATCCGGCGGTTCCACCGCCGTCTCGAACGGGAGGCGATCCCACCGGTCACGGAAGAAGAAACGGCAAGGAGAAGCCCAAGAGAAGAAGAAGAAGCTCCCATGGTCGAGGAGAACCAAGGGGAAGCCCCATTGGGTGCAGAGGAACCCAAAGAACCCGAGAAGAAGAGGAAAAGGGGCATGGACCGTGAGGTAGGTCCTTCCGCCCTAACTTCAAATTTTAATTTTTTTGTGTTTTTATTATGAATGCATGTGGGATTAAAGGGTAGAAATGGGTCCACAACCCCCTAGGAACAATTGTAGGCCATTCGGCCAAGGTGGGAAGCCACGGGAATACAAAGGAAAGGAGTCCCAAACGCAGATAATGTGACGATCCTGCCAACGACCGTCACTTGCCTGACGCACCACCCCGAGTCCGTCAGAAGCAAACGACGCCCTACCCCAGGGCCGTCACATCTGCCAGGGTCTTAAACTATTTTTAGGGTTTTCAATTTTCAAATTTTTGTTTAGTTTTCAATTTTAAAATGCTTATGCAATGTTTTATGATACAATTAACTAACTTATGATCTAAATAACATGCAGGGAAAATGAAGATCAAGGATCTCCTGGCTGCAGGTCCGGGCGGTGTACCAGGCACTGCCCGACTACCAGAGGGAGCGACTAGCCAGCATGGGATTCGCCGAGGTGCTCAGCATCGAGGTGATCCGGATGGACACACCCTTGCTGTACGTGCTGCATGAGAGATGGGACCCGATCAGCAGAGCTTTCATCTTCCCGTGGGGCCACATGATCCCCACGCTAGAAGACGTAGCGAGGATTACGGGATTGAGAGTCCACGGAGCCGCAGTGACCGGATGGACATACGGTGATTACCGGGAGATGGCGCAACAGCTGCTCGGGCTAGATTTGATCAGGCAGGGACAGTCTTCCTCCCAGCTCTCGAGATCAGTAGTGCAGGAGAGCCTGGGACTGAGAGGAGCGGCGATAGCCGTAGGAGAGCTACCCGAGGAGCATCTGGGCAGAGTGATAGACCAGGTGTGCCCTCGCGTGGCGGCGGAGGCAGGACCAGAGGGAGACAGAGTGCTCAGACGCTTCCTGATGATGTTATTCGGGAAGATCCTCTTCACGACTCGGGCAGACGTCATCAGCTGTAGACTGCTGCCGATGATAGAGAACCTGCATAGAGTTCGGAGATATGCTTGGGGAGCAGCAGTGCTCGCATTCCTGTTCGAGTCCCTGAGCACTACGGACCGGCAGACGATGCTGGGCGGCTTCTCTCCTTTCTTACAGGTAAATGCAATTTAAATGCTTTCCACAATATGATTATGCAAGAAGGTTATGCAAATGACTATGCAATTTGACTGACTTGATTTCTAAAATGTAGATCTGAAGCTACATGTACCTCCCGGGCATCGGGAGAGGCACACTACTCCACCCCGGCCCTATCCCGATTGCGAGACAGTGGACGGTTGCGAGGGACACAGGGTCGATCATCAGATTGACCCGAACGATCCAGGAGGACCTGGACTCCTTCCCACACACGTCGGTAAGTCCAGAACTCAAAGTGATTTCTACATGCATCTTAAATGCTTCTAAATGCTAAAATGCTTCTAAATGCTGATCATGATGATGGATGCTCTTGATGTTCCTAGGTGAGATGGACCCCGTACCGTGGCGAGGGTTATACGGGACAGCTGTGGGTGGAGGCGGCCTTGTCATACCGGGGACGAGACATCTGGCTGCACTGCATCCACATCATCGAGCCTCTGCACTACCGGCTGATCCTGCGGACTCTGGGACTACACCAGCCCGAGGTGACCTTTCCACGCCACAGCGATGACCACCCAGGTAAGTCGGCAAGGGGCATCAGTGGTAATGTGGATTGGTGTGCCCGGAAGGCGAAGTACGTCCATGACTGGAACAGGCGGGGCCGAGCGGTGAAGGAACGAGACGAGAGCAACGAGGCATATCTGAAGGCCTTTGCTCGACTCTACGGCAACCGGGTGTACCGAGGTACCCGACGATCGGTATGCAAAAACTTAAACTCTTTCTATATGCAAAAATGCAATGTGATAGATGTACTGACTTACATGCTTTAAATGCAGCTAGACCCCGAGGGACGGATATCCGAGCTGGAGGGACTACTCCACTCCACCATCCAGCAGCGGGACGAGTACCGGACCGCCCTGGAGCTCCTGGTAAGATTTAGACTTAAATGATGCTTAATGTTGATGATGCAAAAAATGCTGACTAACCACGACTTCTAATCATGATTTCTAAATGCAGCGGGCCGAGGGAGCCCAACGAGCAGGACCGGACGCCCCATTGTCCTCCTCTCATCCTGCGGGAGGCAGAACAGAGTAGGATGCCGAGTTTGCTCGGGCGGTTGCCCGGGCCGAGGAGGCGGAGGCCACCCTCGCGGAGCGGGTAAGATGCTAAAAATGCTCGTGCTTATGATCTTGCCTAAAAATGCCTTATGATTAACTATATGGAATGCAATCTACAGGCGAGAGAGCTAGCAGCAGCAGTGGCCGAGGCCAGGCAGGCGAGGATAGAGGCAGAAAGAAGCCAGGCTGAGACTGATCGAGCCCGAGCGGAGACAGAGCTTGTATGGGCAGAGATGGCCCGGCTGAGAGCGGAGACTCCGCGACGCTTGGATGAGGCAGAGGGGGAGCGACTACGGACGGAGTTAGCTCGGGCTCAAGCTGAGGTGGAGAAGCTCCGAATCGAGACGGCGGACTTGGATCGCTACCGGACCGAGGCACGGGAGACGCAGCGTCAGATCTTCACGCTGAAGATCGAGCTGCGGACGCTGGAGCGGACGGTCCGGATGATGGGCCGGGGACCGGAGCAGAGTGCTTCCCAGAGTGGGGCACGGAGGAGTGCTGCCCCGAGCGGCTCGGTAGGGGATTTTCTTGTCAGCTCCTCCGGCCAACGGAGGAATGAGAGGGCAGAGCGGGGACAGCAGGAGGACAGTGCTTCGATAGCCGCCACCCGCGAGGAGACCCGAGGATGGAGAGGATGAGGGCGGTCCGGCGGATAAGCCGACCGAATGATGTATTTTTATGTTTTCTTATCACTTGTATGTAACTTTATGGAAAATGGAATGAAATCTTTTTTGGGTTTTCTATTTATTTAGTGAAAACGTGAATGAATGGATGTGTGTTTGAGTGTGCAGGGACGGATGAAACGAATGAATGAATGGTTTTGGCAGGTGATTATATGTTTGAAAATGCATGCGCGGATGAGGTGTATATGAATGAATGTATGAGACATAGGTAGAAATGTGTGCATGAGTCATTTGTAGGAATGTATGTGTGTGAAAATGCAGAGAGAATGAGGTGTACAATGCGAGAGACCGCCAGGTCTAGGCAAGGGCAGAAGGAATAGCCTGAATTCAACTGCAGAGAAAGTAACGGTCTAGGATCAGATCGTCGTAATTAAATAACGCACTAGTTGAAGGGTGTTATACACAACAGAGGCCAAATTTGTAATCTGAGCTGTAGGAAAAACGATGATCCACCTCTGGTGCGTCAACGGCAAATAATGGCCTAAAGCTGGACCGTTAATCGTGGTCGAACTATAGTTTGCAGGGCGACTAGCAGAAAATGCGACGGCCTAAAGTAGACGCGTCAGAATGAAACAACGGCCACAACTAGGACCGTCAGGTAGTACTTAGCCCAGAGTAGAAAGAATTGAGTGGTTGAGAGTGTAACGGCTCAGGGTTCGCGCGTTACAAGAAACGCCGATAGCCCTTAAACCGTTAATCTTCATAGAACATGATTGGGGAAATTAAACCCACAGGAAAATGGGACGGCCTAAGGTTGGCGCGTCGGAGTGAAATAACGGCCGTATGATAGACCGTTAGATCCTGGGTTGTACTCCGAGACGGATTGAGCCGTGAGAACTTAAACCCGAGGTTTAGCCATCTAATCCCTTACTAGAACTTATCTAGATTGAAGATAAGGCCTTCCAACTCAAGTCTTATCCTTTCAAAGCCAAAATTAAACCTTTAAAACTTGGATACTCAACCAAAATCGTATCTTTGCTGAAAACCTCTGCTTTAGGGTTGAAGAACCTCTCCTAAGGGCAGAAATCAAGATGAAGAGAAACTTCGAGGTGATGGCTATGGAGGAGAAGGTATATACTGGACCTAAAGCTGCCAGAAAAGAACAGGGAGAGCTCCAACGGTTGACATCAATTCCCAAGCACTTAAGCTCCAATGTTCAAAGGGTGGTAAGTCCCTCAACAACACATCTAAGTTCAGCAAATTCTACACTTCAATCTGTTTTATGACTTCTTCTTCTCCTTCTTTCTTCAAGCTTCTTCCTGGCCCAAGATGCTACTCTAATCTGAAGTGGGTAGCTCCCATGGTAAAGGCCCTCCCTATAGAGGTCACATCAATCGTTAAAGCTTGGCACCTTCAACCACTCTTTGTTTTAGGCAAAAATTTCCAGAAATTATCCTTAGATTGGCCAAGTATTTCAGCACTTGTGGAGTTATGGCATCCATAAACTCATACCTTTATCTTCCCTTCCTTCGAAGCAACAATCTTTTTAGAAGAGGTAGACACCTATCTAGCCCTTCCTAAGACTAAGGTGGGGGATGAAGACTGGGTTTGCTATACAATAGAGCCTATTGACCCGTCCTTAATTTTGAGTGATTTCATTCATAACCCAAAGGACGTGAGGACCATGATCAGCCCACACCACATTCACTTGATACCCTTGGCGCAATGGATAGTGTCTCATTGTAAAAACAAGTGGGAGAGACATGAGGCAATAGCCAAGGCGGTGGCGGTTTGCTTGTGCGGGGTCTTCCTTTTTACCACGACCGACCACCTCTTAGACATCCAAAATCTTAGCATTATTAGCGGGCTATGGCGGGGAATGTCCATCTCTCAAGCTGTCCTCTCATACCTCTATGAAGGACTTAGCTCGTCTTACCTAGGAGGACTTTTGTTCGGCTCCATGATACTCCTTGAGTGCTGGATGGGAGTGAGAGTCAAATTCTAACAAAAGGAAGACATAACTTCCGCTAGCCGAATCTTCGGGAGCCACCCTCTCTTCTTCATTGGAGGGGCATTCGGGTATTCTTCACAGGTTGAATGCATGACGGCGGACAAGAAAACGCGGGATGAATGGCGCCTCTTCTTCAACACTCTGCCAATGGACAAGTTCATCATGCGGCCAAGAATCCTTCGAAGCACTCTTCTTAAAATACCGCGGCGCCAAGGCTTGGACCTCCAGCTAGTGGGGAATACCACCATGGCGATCTACAACCCGCACCGGTGCCATCTTCAGATTGGACTTCCAAGAACCGAAGCTCCTGCACTATCACATTACCCTCCCCTTCTACATAGGAAGATGGGGACCGAGGAAGACGAAAGAGCAGTACGGACAGTGCTGACCATGTGGGAGATCAGCAAGGTGCGCCCGTGGCAAGCAGAAGTAGAAGAGAACGACGAAGCACGCCGTAATTACGTGAAAGAGCTGAGAAGAATCCGCCCTCTTGCGGATAGAAAACTGAATGTACCTTGATTTTCTTTTGTTCATGAGAGATATTATTTGTAATTAATAATCAAAGCTGGAATTTTTATGAATTCATGTTTTATTAAGCTTGCTTGAATGAGATGAGACTGGCTTAGTTGAATGAGCATAAGTTTTGTGGGTTGATTGGCTAGAATGATGTGAAGAGGTAGAGCCTCTGGAGGATGTAACGGATGGGCAGTGGGCCGCTGTAAAGAAACGATGGCCTGACGATGGGCCGTCAGAACGAAAGCATTATCAATCCTGCTTTCTGAAGCAAGTAACGGATGGGAGACGGGCCGTTATATATAAACGACGGTATAGGCCAGGCCGTCAGAGGGACGATGTTTGATGAAATAAAAGCCCCATGCCTGAAGGAAGTGACGGCCGAAGGGAGACCGTTATATTAATGTGGCAGCCTGGAATCGTAGCGTTACTGCCTTTGACCTGCATTTTTGTGAATTATCACTTTGAACTTGTCCTGCTACCTGTACACACTCAAACATGAAACAAGTTAGATCTGTTCTTAGACTCAACCCCTTGCCTTGAAGCAAGTTAGATAATGACCGTTTCTTGATATTTGGTCAAGGGGTGGAGCCTTATTAAATAGGCGAAAAGCATAATGAAAATGCAATGCATGTTATGCACATGATGGAGTTTTGGAAAACATCTAATTTTTTTCGTGGGATTTTCGTAGATATTTGTTTTTTTTTTTTATTTTTGAAAATATTTGATGTTTTTAGATTTTGAAAACCAGTGCCTCCCTAGTCACATGACCTCTTCCTTGTTCAGAATCAGAAGTCTCGAGGTTGGTGTGTAATACAGGTGACAATCCCTGGCCAAGGCCCACTTCTCATGACGGTGTTTTTAACAAGGCCATACCCAAGGTACTAATCTTGGTCCTGAAAGAAAAAAAGAACATGGGGGTAAGCTTAGGCCAGATATGGAAGTTTTTAAGACTTGATTTCTTCACCGTACAACCCTGTTAGAGATTTGGTCTGTTGCGCCAGGGCTTTGTGTCCGTCATCGAACCTTCATCCACTCTAGGCATGCATTCGACCAGGCTCATGACGTCCCGCGGGGAACTATGCTGCCGCTCTTGTCATGCCTAGTTTTTCTATTTTTACATTCCTGGAGTTTTGGAATAGTAGACTTTTGAGATGATGCTTTTGATTTCGTTGTGAAAAAGATTACTCCTTTTTTGCTTCTTTCTTTTTCTTGTGGCGTCAGGTCATAACGGACTTGCCCCTATTTGAGACCTCCTCTTGTTAGGGTGTTTGGATTAGTTGTCGCCTCCTTATTTACTTCTTGCCCTTGGATTTAGCCGAAGAATGAAGCGGACAGGGACTTAGATTTTCCCCTAAAGCATGGCCGAGGAGAAACGGTGTCTTTTAGAATCGAAAAACCTGACCAGGGATGTCGTGTAGGGTGTGATTGCCTTACTCGGGACCCTTCTTAGTGAAACAGGAAGGAGCATCCTGCTGCCGGGGAAACACGTGGCTTAGACTCTAAGGAAAGAAACGCTTAAGATACAACCCATTCCACGGGTGAGAGAGCTCCCCACCTTCCGCATTTATTAGACGATAAACATTCCCTGGATAAACTGCTTTTACGACAAACTACCCTTCCCAATTAGGTTGTAATTTAGACCTTGGACCTGCAGACCGAATGAATTTACATTCGATTACCTTCTTTTGAAAATAACGTGAAACCCTCTTTTGATAAACAGATACGTGATCGGCCGCGTTCATCCTCTTCTCATCTAAGAGTTCCAACTGAACCAGCAACGCCTCTCGACGTTCATCGAGATTAAGTTCCTTATCAAGCTGCACTCTAAGTGAAGGGATCAAGATCTCATATGGGAGCACCGCCTCCATCCCGTAGGTAAGAGAATAGGGAGTTTGTCCCGTAGGGGTACGGATAGAGGTGCGGTAAGCCCACAGAGCTTCCACTAATCTTTCTGGTCAATCAGAAAACTTATGAGCTTCGCATGTTTTCTTGATAATTTTAAGAAGGGTTTTATTAGTGGCCTCGGCTTGACCGTTGTCTTGAGGATAATATGGAGATGAATGATGCAATGCAATATTGAACTTCTTACAAAGGTCCTTAAGCTCTTGAGAGACGAACTGGGGTCCGTTGTCGGTGATGATGCTGCTTGGCACTTCGAACCGCGAGATAATATTCTTCATGATAAAGCGGCACACCGTTGTAGCTTTGATTTCTGCGTACGCTTCGGCTTCGGCCCATTTGGTGAAGTACTCAGTGGCGGTAAGGATAAAGGATTTCTGCTTGATCTGAGAATTAGGATCACCGAGCGGGCCGACAACCTCGAAAGCCCACATAGAGAATGGCCAAGGAGCAGTCATAGGATGGAAAGATGAAGCAGGAGAATGAATTTTATCAGCATGGAGTTGGCATTTAAGACACCTCCGGACATAGAGGGAGCAATCTTCCTCTAGAGTGGGCCAGTAGTAGCCCTGCCTAAGGATCTTCTTTGCTAGAGCCTGGTCATTGACATGACCCCCACACTCACTAGAATGGGTTGCTTCAGCCACCTTCCAAGCTTCAACATCATCTAAGCATCTCATGAGCATTCCATTAGTAGCGCGCCTGTATAGTTCTCCTGCAACAATGGTGTACCTTGCGGCGGCTCTTCTGATTGACTTGCGTTGCTCAGCTGTTGCCCCTTCTGGGAATGACCCCTCTCTGCAAAACAACTCGATTTCATGATATCAAGGTAATTCCTCTTCGTCCAGAATCTCCTCTAGTTCCGCTAGTGAAACTTCCCTGAGATCTTCCTTCTCAGCCTTCGCCTCTACGGATTTTCTAAGGTTAAGGTACCAAGGATCCTGAAGAGAGGGTGTGTCCAATCTCTGGACGACGATAGTCTCAGTATTCCGACTAAGAGGGAAGGATAAGGAGGAAGCAAGAGATGCCATAGCGTCTGCTAGAATGTTCTGAGAACGGGGAGTGTGAATGTAGATCAGCTTACAGAATTGCCTAGCGAGAAGTGTGACCAAATCTTGATAAGGCTTGAGCTTGGGGTCACGAGTACGGTAAGTGGATAGAACTTACCATAGGATGAGCTGAGAGTCTCCTATGATGTTCAAATAACGCGCACCTAAGAGGTAGGCGTGCTTCAAGCCGGCCAGGAGAGCCTCATACTCAGCGATGTTGTTGGTAGCAGGAAACCGAAGTTGATAAGCAAAGGGAATGGTTACCCCCTCTAGAGTAAGCAAAACAGCACCGATCCCTTGGCCTTGAGAGTTGAGCGCACCGTCGAAGTGCAGAGACCAGAAGGGGTGATGAGAGATAACAGAAAGATGCTCATCAGGGAAATCCTCCTGAATGGAATCGGTGTGAGGAATAGGGAGATGGGCGAGATGCTCAGCAATGGCATATCCTTTGACTGCCTTCTGAACAACAAAGGTAATGTCGAACAGAGAGAGGAAGCTCTGCCAGCGAGCTAACCTACTAGAAAGGACGGGCTTTTCTAAGAGATAACGGATCGGGTCCATTCTAGAGATCAACCTAACTGGGTGGGCAAGGAAGTAGTGTTTCAGCTTCTGAGCTACCCACACTAAGGCGGCACAAGTCTTCTCCATAGCAGTGTACTTGGATTCAGCTGGATTAAACAACCGAGAAAGGTAGTATGCAGCCCGCTTATTCCCTTCATCATCTACTTGTGCTAAAATCGCCCCTAGGGAGTCCTCAATAACCGAGATGTATAGGATTAGGGGTTTCCCAAGGACAGGAGGTTGTAGAACCGGGGGATTGGATAGATATTCCTTGAGGTCCTCATAGGCCTTCTGACAATCTTCATTCCATTCAAACTTGACCCCTGCCTTAAGTAATTCATAAAACGGACGGCACCTTTGAGAATGCTGGGATATGAATCTTCTGATAAATTGCAGTCTACCAATCAATCCTCGAAGTTTCGTAATGTTCTTTGGCGGAGGCATGTCCATGATGGCCTGTGCTTTATTAGGATCAATCTGGATCCCCCGTTTGCTTACTATGAACCCTAGCAGCTTCCCTGAGGAGACTCCGAATACACACTTCTTCGGATTCATCTTGAGCTTGTACTCCCTGGCTCTCTGCAGCACCCTAGCCAGGATGGAGGGGTGTTCTTCCTTAGTTCTGGACTTCACCAGGATGTCATCCACGTAAGCTTCCATATAGATGTGCATCATATCGTGGAAGATGGCCATCATTGCCCTCTGATAGGTGGCACCTGCGTTTTTCAGACCGAATGGCATAACCACATAACAATACGTGCCCCAGGGCGTGGTGAAGGAAGTTTTCTCTTGATCTTCCGGAGCGAGACGGATCTGATTGTAGCCTGAGTATCCATCCATGAATGAGAGAGCTTCATACCCGGCTGTATTATCCACTAGGACGTCTATATGGGGTAGCGGAAAATCATCTTTGGGACATGCTTTATTAAGATCCCTGAAGTCAATGCATATGCGCACTTTTCCATCTTTCATAAGAACAGGGACTATGTTTGCCACCCACTGAGGATATAAAACTACTCTGATGAATCTAGCTTTGTATAGTTTGTCGACCTCTTCTTTGATCCGTAAGGCCATGTGGGGGTGAAATCTTCTTGACCTTTGTTTCACAGGTGTTGCCCCTGGTTTAAGCACGAGTCGATGTTCCACTAAAGAGGGGTCAAGACCTGGCATGTCCTCGTAAGACCAGGCGAAGGAATTGCTATACTCCCTTAGGACCTTAATCAATTCCTCTTCTACTTGTGAAGGGAGATTAGCAGCAATCATGATGGGCATTGGGTTTTCTTCAGTTCCTAGATTGATTTCCTTTGTAGGTTCATCCACCGACGATGACGGCTCGTCGAATCTTTTCAATCCTTGTGCGTATAAGTCGGCGGTGTCATCTACATCGCTGTCCTCATCAATTGGATCCTTTTCATCCAAGATCTCGTAGACGCCTAATCCGTCATCGCTCCATACCCCTTCTATTTCCTCTTCATCTTCAATCACAATTACCGTAGCAACAAATTCCGGGCACTTCAAAAGAGCATGGCAACGCTGAGCTAAATCTTGCAAGAACCTATCAGGAACAGATCGGGATGGATGCGCAAGCGAGCGCGGCTTAGAAGAAGAAGGGTTGGACGACCTAGAACAAGACCCTACTTCTCTAGACCTAACTGACTCTACTTCCCTAGACTCGACGGACCCTAATCCTAACCTAGGGGACAGAAGACCTAGTGGAAGGGAAGGAGCAGGGGACTCGTGCCCCTGGGAGGAGGATGGCGACAGGATATCGTAATCTTCCACTGAAATCTCCGTTTCAAATTTGACGTTTTTTTTTTGGAGATCAGTGGAGACTACACAGCAAGATGGAGGAGGTGGGAGCTGCATAGGGAACAGCTCGAGGAAAATGCAGTCGAAGAAAGGGTCGGAAGAAGAGAACCACATCTCGTGGAGTTGGGCGTTGGGAGGAGGAGGAGTGAAGAGAGTGGATAGATCAATGGGTGGGCACCTCCCGCAAGCACAAGGAACAAATAGAATTTCTGGCGGATCAATAAAGGATGGATTTATTATGATAGGAGGAAGGTGGGGTATGAAGTCCCTCGCTAGAAAATAGATTGGAGGCGTGAGGGAGACCAAGAAAAGGCAATTGGAGAGCTCCCCTCCTTCTGTAAATCAACACTAGGCTGCTTCTTCGGCCTCCACTGCACAAGCCGAACCTCTTGCTCCTTCTGACATTCTTCCTCATGAAAGAGCCCCTGCAAGGCCTGACCATAGTCGAGCATATCATCACCTGACCCTCCCGGCAATGGGGGCGGGTTGGTAATTGGACAGACTGCATCTTTTTCTGGCTGGACTTGTTTTGAAGCTAATGTGCCGGCTGGATAGGCCCTCTGACAAAATGTTGCCGATAATCCCAGGTGAGTGGCCCAGAATCACCCATCATTGATACTGCTGTCTCCTTGTAGCCGAGACCTCTCCTGCCCATTTTTCTTCCCTTGGGTATGGGCTTGGTCATTCCTTGTAATTGCACACCGAGGCCTCTCCCCAGTTGATAGCCCAGTTTCAGTATGATGTTCCAGCCCTTGGAATCTCGAATCTGCGGCTTCACTTTGATGTTGACTGGAGTAGCGGCGGGCTTAGGAGATGCATAGGCCCAGGGGAAGTTCAAGTCCAGCACTGATATAACGGGCCGGCTGCTTGGCCAAAGTGTGGGAAGAACCTGCTCCGATATGGCCTTAACTGTCTGCACCGCGGACAAGCTTTTAACTTTGACGACCCTCCCTTGGAAGGGGAATTTGACGCACTGATGTGCGGTGGAAGGCACGGCACCGAGTGTGTCAATCCACGGACGACCCAGGATAGCCTTGAACATAGGGTCGATAAAGAGCACATAGAATTCCACGGCCATTGTAAGGGGCCCGAGCTCTGCCTGAATGGTGATCACCCCGTGACACGCTCGCCTCGAGTTGTCATACGCTGCTATAGTGGTGGGGGTAGGCCGTAATAACTCTTCAGATATGTTGCATGCTCGGAGGGTGCTAAGTGGAAAAACATTAATTGAAGCCCATGTGTCAACCAGCGCTGCTTCAATGCTGACCTTGTTCAGAGTGATTGTAATGCAGAGCGGCATTTGCCGAGCTTCTGGAGGTGCTAGCTCGGTTTCTGAAAACGTAATTGCCGGCCCTTTGGAGATGGTTGCTAGTGCGGTCGGTAAGCTGTCGACTGCCATATCTTCACTGACCATTACCTTCTGTAAAAAGTCTCTTAGTGCATCCTGATGAAGGGTAGACCTTTTGATCAGCTCTAGCACATATATTTTAGCGAGCACCCGGTCTAGATGATGTAACAAGTCATATTGAGTACCTGGCAGCGGTTCAGTTTCTTCTTGCTCCGCCGTTGGCTGGGAGGACTGGGGATTAGAAGTAGTGGGGTAATTCCGACGGAACATCTTCCCGCTCCTCAGAGCATAATTCGCTACAGCATCTGAAGATAGTATGATGGGCCCTGCGGGGTTGATGAATGGAACTGGTGGTGCGGGGGAGACGGTTTGGTGGAGCGTAAAGTTGGTGGTGGCAGTGGGTGATGAGCGGATGATGGGCAAAGGGTTGGTGGAAGGCAGGGTGGTGATGAGTGTCGACGCGGGTGGAGGGAAGGCTAGCGGCAGGGTAAGGATGGATGAAGGGTTGGATGGTGATGTGATGACGGTGACGGGGTTAAGTGGTGGAGAGTATGATGGAACAGTGGGTGGTAAGGAATTTGCTGAAGCGGATGTAATTGGGAGGATGAATGGAGGGGATGCTGGGTGTGCAGGAAGGACGAAGGAGGGAGTGAGGGGATTGCGGTGGTTATGGTGGAGGGCCATGACTTGTGGTGCAGCACTGTCATCATCAAAAGACCACCCGTCATTGGGGGTCGGTGGTTGGACCACGTTTACTTGTGCTGGTGCTGGCGGCTGCTGCTGAGGAGCAGGTGGGTGGTTTGGCATCGGATTATTATGGATGCCCAGGTCCTATACTTGCTGTGGTTACTGTGGTTGCTATTGCGGTGGCTGCTGCGGCTGCGGTGCCTGTTGCTGTTGCACTTGCGGCCTCGACTGTTGCCCTCTTTTCTCCTTGATCTCAACAATGGCCCGATGCATTGCGGCCCAATCTATCCTTTGCCCTTCATGGAGATCATACACTAGATCCTGAAACTGAAAACATCCTTCTATGGTATGGCCCGACTACCTATGGAACATACAATATTTAGTCTGATCAACGGCTAGATTCCAAGTAGGCCGTTGTGGAGGAAGTTGGATAGCATTCACTGACATGAGGGCAGAGAAGATATCTGTAAGTGTCTCTGGCAATGGAGGGTACTGGGCTCTCCTGGGAGCCGGGCGCTTGCTGTTGGGGTTGCTGTTATAGCCGTTAGGTGGAGAGACATTGTGGTATTACGGGGGTGGTGGTTGTTATGGATTGGTGAAGGCATTTTGTGGAGTGACAAAGGTAGGCGGAGGGTTTTGTGGGGTTGCCTGGAAGTTTGGTGGAGCGGGGTTTTGGGAATTGCGGGGGTTTTGGGGGAAGCGGAATGGTGCGGACTGGAATGGGAAGGCAACGGCTTGCACTTGTTCATTTGTCTGGACCCCCTCGGTAACTGGCCCTTGTGGCTTCTTGTGGTACTTGGGCTTTTGGTTTTCGAATAAAGAGTGGATGGGGGAATCCTTAAACTGGGTCTGGATGAAGCACTCCCGGCTGTAGAGCTGATGCATGTTGGCTATGTCGTTCATTGCCAGGATGTTCCGGAAGGTTGGAGTAGCATTTGAAATCAACAGGTTGACCTTCTCTTCCTCCGGGATGTGGCCAGGCACTCTAGCGGCCATCTGTCTCCACCTGTATGCATAAGTGGCAAACTCCTCGTCTGATTTCATCTTCTCGGCCACCAGATCTGTGAACGAGTATTCTGGGCCGACCCTGTCTTGGAACTGCTGGATAAACTTGTCCTTGACTACCTTGAAACTCTCAGCCTCTTCCAGTGGTTGGGAATAGAACCATTCCAGAGTAACACCATCTAAAGATCGGCGGAATAAATACGCCATGAGGTGATCATCATACTGGAATTGCGCCGATTCATATAGAAAATCCCTCACATGAATAAAGGGATTGATGTTCCCGTCGTACTTGCGGTAGTTGGGGAGCTCTGATTGAGGAGGGAATCGAATATTCTGGAAGCTTGGAACAGGGATATCGGCCAAAGATTGTGGGCCAACCCGCTTCTGGAGGAAATCGAGTTGCTGCTTCATGGCGGCCCACTTGTCGAGCAAGTCCTGCTCTCGGGAGGGAGCAGGGGCGGCGAAAGATGCTGATTGAATGTGAGGAGTAGATGGAACGGTTGTGGCAGAAGATGGGTGCCCACAGGAAGGAGTGGAGGGATAAGCAGTAGGGACGGGGGGCCCGTAAGAAGGATATTGGGCATAAGCTTGACCCGGATTAGGATAAACTTGGGCCGCCCCTTGCTGAGAGCGTAAGAAGTCGGAAGGGCCCATAAGAACTTGCGGAGCTACCGGAGCAGATGTGTGATGATCCATTTGAACAAAAGAAGGGGTGGGCGACTTTCCCTTATCGAAAGTTTGTTGGGCTGAATTGGAAGACTGGCCCGTTTCCATGCCCGTGAAAGTGATGGTCCGTGGTTGGACCGGAGTAAGGTCAATTGGAATGGGCTAAGCGGGGAGCCCAACAGTGGAAGGATCGGATTGATTTTGGATGATGGTAGAAGGAGATGCGTTGGACCCTTGCATGGTCTGATAAAGAACTTGGAGTTGGGCCGGATGCAATTGGGCCATCATCTGAAGGACGGAGCCCGCGGAAGGAGTGGAGAAAGAAGGGGTAGCTTGACCACCTTCCATAGAAGTGGGGGACGGGAGAGGGGTAGTCCCCTCCCCGGAGGAAAAGGTAACAACCCTAGGAGGGTTCTCAAGGAGCCCTTGAGGAAGGGAGTCCTCTTGGGAGCGGGGAGGATTAAAGGATGCCATGGTGGACTCGAAAAGAGGATTGGAATAGAATGTGAAGAAGGAATTGACTTGAGGAGATGATTCGGATGGACGAAAATAACTCCACATGCAACGAACAACCTTGACAAAATGCAAGAACAACCAACACAAAAACATACAATAAGCAACCAAACTTAGGTGATTCTAACAAGATGCAAGTGATAAAAGATGAAGACACTCAAAGGCAACCAAGCTGTTTAAGATGATGCAACCCAATTCTTGTGATTCCTCCTTCGGAACTTTAGTGAATTGATTAATATGTGCTCTCAACAATAGGTTCCTAGCAGGAGATGTGTATGAGACTTGGTTTGACTCTAAGTATAATCACTCCTTCACTTATGCAACCCTAGGCATGGGGTAGGAAAGGTACAACCGGCCCGGCGTCCGTGTGGGAATCCACGGCTCGTGGGGACTTATGGAGGTCCCTGCTATGATTTCCTGGTCGGCTCCAAGGAATATGGAGACGAGAGGTCCTCACAACAAAGTAGGAAAATGCAATCTAAGATATGACAAGATAAATGACCCTATGTGCACCGGAGTGCATGCAAAGTCTAGCCTAAAATCTAGAAATCAATGATGCACACAATGATATGAATATATGAACAAAACAAGGAGGAAGTCCAGTACCACCCAAGCAATAAATCACAGCAGAAACTGCGGAAATAAATGCACCTCAGATGCGGTACTGCCAAGAGTATGACGGTCGAAGAACCCTGCGTCAGAGTAAAATAACGGTCGAATACCAGACCGCCAGAGAAGATATAACGCAGGGAGATGGGTCCGTCAAATGAGCCAGAGCCAAAATCGGATAGAAATAACAGGAAAACCCGTGGAAGCTCACACAGCAGAACAAAAGTGGCGGTCTAATGCCCCTGCGTCAGAGAACTATAACACAGGGACACGGGGCCGTCGGAGCACCCAGAAAACCATAATCAGCAGGAGGTAAAGGGGGAAACCAAGGGCAACTTAACAAGCAGATGATGGCAGGTCTAAACAGGAATCAAAAGCACGATTGGCACAAGTTGTCCACCGTGATTGCCAAAAAATTATCTGTTGATTTTATTTTGCCTGTCTATCTTTTCTTTGGGGTTTTGAATGATGAAACGACAAGCAAGTAATCAAAGATCCGCTCTTAACCTATGAACATGTGATCATGAACCTAGGCAATCAAAGCTAGCTCTAGCATGGGCATGCTATCTCACTCAAACTACGCTAAAGGAAAGGGAAAACACATGCCGGGGCATGGAGCAAAAGAGTAAATAAAACACACCACAAGGGGTGGAGCAAGCAAGAAAATAAAAGAGATATTGATGAACGAGAAAGCTAATGCCCAAGACTAAGGAAAGATGTGATCGCCACCAAAGTAAAAATAAGTAAAAGACCTGTAAATACCTTGGAAATAGGTGGATGAAACACCCACCCACGGGAGAGAAAACCGAAGAGAACCTGCAGGTCAGCTAGAAATAACGGCCAGGACCCTGTGCATTACTTGGAAAGTAACGTCACCCGATAGACCGCCAGGAGAAGATGACGCGCCTGCACCAGACCGTCTGATCACCTGTAGTAGCAAAGTGTAGATTCTTTTAACTCCAACTCTTCCAGCCGGCTAGAAGGCTTGGGCTTCATACTGGTGAACCTGTAAACCTGCCAAAGATGTAGAAGACAAGAACAAAGCAACCCAAATTAGCCCTTTAAATAATATAGCATCAATTCTCAAAAGACCTTAAAGACATCAAAAGGAAAGGGGATTACCGGGGAGTTTTTGATTTTTTAACCCCTCTGGGCGTTTCAAAAGATTAAGAGGATGTTTGGATGCTTAGAGAACAGTGAGAAAACGTGGAGAAAGAGGAGGGACAATTCTTTGATTGAGGAAGAACCAGGGAAGAACTTAAGCATGCAATGACGAACTTGAAAGACTAAAACCAAAGTACTCCCTTGATTATGAGATGGATGAACGTGGGAAGCAGTTCCTCTTGGATGAAGATGGCTCCTGAGTTTGGCAGCACTTTGTCGTGAATTTCAAAATCCTCCTCTTTGGGCCATGAAGTCAAGGGTTCTATTTATAGACCCTCAAACTCTCAGGTCGAGCAGAGGATAATTCAGCAGGATAAAGGGATAACTCCTGGCAAATCCTCAAAGATAATATCACCAAGAGTCCATAGAAACAAACAGAAGGTTCTGAGGATCAGATTTGAAAGAGATATCGTCAATCCAAACCCTTATCTTCGGCCACGGAGTAGCAGAGAAAAGGCCTGAACTGTCAGGACTCTCTGAAGGAAGTAAAGGCCACACGACAGACCGCTACTTGAAAATAATGCACCAAAGAACATCCGTCACTATCAACCTTATCCCTAAAAGATAAGATCAACGAGAAGAAGACCCAACAAGTTGGACTCTTCAAGAAAGCAACGGCTAAGGAATATAGCATCAGAATGAAACAACGGCTGCACGACAGACCGTTATTATCAACGTGTAATCAAAAGGATAAGCTTGGAGACAAGACCTTAAGCCTTAGGACTCTTCAAAGAGTAATGGTCCAGGACCCATCCGTCAGAATTAAACAACGCGCCTAGGACCGACCGTTATTATCAAAATGGAGATCAAAAGAAACAGAGGCATTGCTAAGATTCATCCAATGAAGCGCCACCAGGAGCCATATCTGATCACGGAGTTAAGACCCAAGAAATAGGCTTCAACTAATCAAGAGACTCAATGAAGAATGAACAACTCAGAGCATCATATAGAATGAATAAGGAGATGACCTGATTTATTGGTTATAAAATGGGTGTCAACACCTCTCAGCTCCACTACTGAAATGCTTGTTCCCTACGAGAGCCAAGCAGGCTATTCAAGTGGTCCACGAAGGACTCTATGAAAGTTATGTGGGTGGATGAGCATTCGCACGGACGCTGATCCGGCAAGGATATTGGTGGCCTACACTACAGCAGGACTTCCTCAAGTATGCCTGGAGGTGCGCTCAATGCCAGAAGTTCTCCAACCTACACCACCAACCAGCTACGCAACTACACGCCCTGATGGAGCCTTGCCCATTTGCTCGGTGGGGGATAGATATACTGGGTCCCTTCCCCGAGGCTCAAGGGAGGAAGAAGTTCCTCATAGTCTCTATCGACTACTTTACCAAATGGGTCGAGGCAGAGCCATTGGGAAAGATCACAAGCGAAGTAACTTGGAAATTTGTGCTACGAAGCATCATCTGTCGGTTCGAGATCCCGCCAGTTCTCACGACCGACAATGGTCCACAATTCGCAAGTGCTGCCTTCTACGAAAAGTGCTCGGAGCTGGGGATCTGGAACCACTTACCTCGATAGGACATCCTCAGGCCAACAAAATGGTGGAAAATGCAAACAGGCGCTCCTCACCGGCATCAAGATTCGATTGGAGCAAGCGGGAGACTCCTGGGTAGACTCCATCCCAAACATCCTATGGCCACACCAGACTACCGCTAGAGCTGCCACGGGCGAAACACCCTTCCACCTCGCATATGGAGTAGAGGCAGTAGTTCTAGTAGAAATCTCCAACCCCTCACTACGGGTGGGGCACTTTGATGAGGCCAGGAACAACCAACCAATGCGAGAGAACTTGGACCTGATCGAGGAGGATAGAGCGCGCGTCCAAGTAAGACTCATGGCTTATCAGCAGAAGCTTGCTCAGTACTACACTGCTCGCGTAAAAGAACGACACTTCCCCCGGGGAGACTATGCGGAAATGGAATTATTTATTTAATTTTGTTTTTTATTGTTTGATTTACTCGTTTATTGCATGGGTGCGCCAGTCACTAAGTGACAAGTTTATTGTACACTCGATCTAACTTGGTCAGATGAAAGTGAAGTCCGTGTCGGGACCAGCAGTCCGTCATACCATAAAGGCTATGACGTTAATTACATCCTCCGAGAAGGAGGAAAACCCTTAATTAATTATTAAGATAGTGGGCCCCGAGCTGAATGAACATAGACATAAGCAGGAGTAAATCGTTAGAAATCTAAAAAGATGGATATACAACATTGACGAGCAGACATTCACGTATATAAACATGCGTGGCAGAAAGAAACCCGAAATAGCTTACGGTCGGGAGCCAACAAATGATTCTTTTTGTTGATTAATTATGGGACATTCATGAATTAAGTGATATAGGGAAATGAGGGATAAATGGGTTGGTAGAAGTATGAGTGGAGGATTAAAACAGCACGGGGTTTGGTATATACTAATCCGGCGTGAAGAAGCGTAGAGATAGGTCTAAAACGGCGTGGGGTATCGTAGGAAAAGGGGGTTAAACAGTGCAGTCCCATTGACGGTTTAAACGGCGCGGAGGGGGGACGGGCACACCGAATAAGGCTGCGCCGGTTTAAGGCCAAGGGGGTTGAAATGGCTTTTGAGTGTAGGGTTAAAATGGCATGGAGAGGGTAGGCGCCGAATTAGGGCGCGCCAGATTTGAGGTGCGCCGGTTTGGAGCAAAATTCTGATTTTTTGAATTGTTGAGTTGCAATGTGATTCTGTTCAGCCTTTTGATGTTAATTAAGGTTGATCATTAAATGAATTCAAGTTCTAACTATCCTGCAGACATGGCAAATCAAGACTTGTGCGAGGTTCCTACTCAAGCACAGCCCACTCTCAATTCAAAGTCGGTTTACAACTCTCGGAGCTAAGGTTCCATGATGATTCAGCCTGAGTATTCAGAAAAAAATTTAGCAGCACCTCCCTATACCCAGAGGGTTGCGGAGGGAAAGTGGAGACATTCCCACAGAAACTGGGGTAAGCTCCTTAAAGCTAGGAAGCCAAATGATGATAGGCGGATCCATATCGATGGAAACCTCGAGGGCTAACCTACGAGGGGCACCAATGCTCCATGGGCCAAAGGTACTGTTCAAAGGGACGTCCAGAATAGAAGGAAACCTCGAGGGCTAGCCTACAAGAGGTTCCTCACCTATAGCCACCACCATTCCCAGAGGAACATGGATTTAGTGTCGGGTCAAAGACCCATTCCTATTCACCTTAGATGGCTTATAGGACTTCACGCCATAAGAAGGCGGGATCCTATAACCTTGTGGTGATTCGAAAGGAAAGTGGCGTGAGCGTTTGATGGGGATGTCCCCCCTCCCCAATCATCGGACTATCATCGTCAAGGAAACTAAATGGAGCGACTGTGGTAGCATCTTGATATCACCCGCGTAGGAGGAAAGAGGGATGGGCCACATCGAACAGACCCTCTCCTTATCCTTCTTGGGGGGAGGCAAAGAAAATGCAGTGCCAATCACTCGGCCATTAAACCAAATGATAGACTGTGCACATAGAGACTAATTAGCCAGTGTCTGGGGGGTTGCCCCTTAGCGCGGGAGCCACGGGGCTCACAGAGAGATATGCCATATAGGTGATAGTATGCAGCAAAAGCTCGAGCAGTTAGCAGGCAGTCTGCAAGAACGTAACTATGCCCTTAGACGCGCTACACCCAGGCTATAGGAATAGCCAGAGACACACATAGATGCGTCCGCTGCAGTGGAACATATAACCAGCCCGTTGGAAGGAGCCCCGTGGGAAATTGATACAGCCCTTGGTTTACCCAGGGCATGTTTCGTATCAATGAAAGAAATCAAGCGGTAATAGGTGATATGAAAAAAAATGCAACAGAGAGAAAGGATAAGCCCAATCACACATTATTATTCTCATTCAAACCCAGATGCCATCACATAACTAAAGAGGGGGTAAACCCCAAATGAAAATGAGCAGACGCGGCCTGGCGTTGTTGCACAAGCACCGATTGATTACATTGCCATCCTAGGGGAGGAAGAGTAAGTACAGGGAGTAAATGCTAAAGACGAAAAAAAAGTTTAATAGGGAAAGAATTGTGGGCTCATATCATCGCCCATTTCATTACATCGCCCAACAGAGCTTTTAGCAGAAAAGGGGAAGAAGAAAAAGAAAAAAAATGAGGTGATCTCCTCACACCCACCTCTGTTCTTCACGACGGGAATAGAGTATCAGAATGCTCTCTCCCTCTCCTCGCTCAAATCCTCTCTCCTTTGTTGACTAATGGCAGATGACTGCCCAGGGAAGCCTCTCTCAGCTTTTCTTTTTTTCCAAGCTTCTCCTCTCCAATCCCCCTTTTCTTTTTTTTGCTCACCCTCTGTCTGTCTTCGTCCCTTGTTCACCTACTGCAGATGGCTCTTTCTTATAGGTCAAGCAGTGTGGCTTAATCCGATGCGAGGAGTGAAGACCGCACTGGTTAAAGGCCTTGCACATGCACGCCAGACGTGAAGCGCCAATGGAAAGTAGCATGCCAGTTAAGGGGGCGCGCCGGTGGTAGTGGAGCGCGACGGGTAAGGGGCGCGCCAAATTAACCTCTTGTTGCGTTTGTTCGGGCCGATCTCGGCCCGCGAATCTCAGACAGGCTCCGAGAGTTGACTTGAGCTTTCATCTAATCGTGGCCCTATGAAAATAACATGAGAAGTATCAAGAAAGCATTTAGGCCACTGACAGGCCAATTTCGGCGCTGTCTGTGTCCTCAGTTTGGTCACTCGGGTTTTCCAATGACATGGCCTTCGACAATGCGATTTGTGCTATCGGGCCGACTTTATCTATATTTGCAACATCCTCGGGGAGTGGGTCACCACCCAGACTACTTTCGCCCTAGCAGGGCCGCTATTCGGTCGCTAAAGGACCCATCTGGTAAGGAGACGTACCCGCACCGGGTCACTCGGGTCTTCCGCTGATATGGCTCCCGGCACCTTATTCTAAGGGGCCAAAGAGATTTCTTCACCTCAGGAGGGTTCCTTGTCAGGTGGGAAACACTAGGTACATTCTCGCCCTGACCAGATGACAAACGGGGTTTGTTCGGCACAATTGAGTTGATACCGGTTCGTTGTGTAGGCTGCACGGCACTGTCGATTTGTTGTAGATTTCTTCTGACCATCCTGAGGTGGAGTCCCTGACGCTCTCGTCAGATGACCTAAGGCTTCAACAGTCCTAGAGGACCCTTGGGCACTGATTTCCTTCTGCTGTTGCGCTATAGCGGGCCGCATTCTTTTTTTCGTTCGGGCGTGATTGCCATTGATCATATTTTGGGTGCCAACAAATGCCTCCCAGCCGCGGGTGTCGCAAGTGAGGTACGAGCGACGCAGGACCAACGGATGTACCCTGATTGAGCACATTCTTTGTCTGATCAGCATAGAGTATTTGTTTGGTGTGGTCGAGATGCCGTCGGAGTGGCACGACCGCATAGTGGCCTTAAAAAGGTGCGGCCATGGCTTTGGCCGTTAAAATGGCGCGCCTTCTGGGTGTGTCTTAAACCGACGTAGGGGCCTTAAAACGGCGTGCCTTCTGGGTTTGAATTAAATCGGCGTGGGGGCCTTAAAATGACATGCCGTCCGGGTTTGAATTTGGGCGGCAAGGGCTAAAATGGCGCTTCCTTTAAGCGCACCAGATTAGACCCATCGAAGCCCCACTATATATTCTTTCTTCTCATTCCATTTCATTTGCAACCTGAGCTTCACTCTCATATCCTCCTCTCTTCCCACAGCGACGAGCATCCTCTTCTTTCAGTCTCACGACGACGGCGGTGGTGGTGAGAGCTGGTGAGGGAGAGCTCCATTCTTTCAATTCAGGGGATTCAAACCCCCTCTTTCCAGGCTCCAAAAGGCTCCTAGTAGGCTTGTCCTCGGAGCTATAGCCCTGGGTGTCTTGTTTGGCTCCGTTGTGACAACCACGGCCGATTTCAGGGTCCGTCCCTTAGTTGACGTGTTCCCGCTTTCTTCTGGGAAGCTCCCGGGCAAGGGAGACTCTGCCGAATTTTGTCAAAAAATCTTTTTTGTCTTCAATAACTCTTTTCTGACTTTGTTTATTTTCTTTTGTATTTCCTTTTGTGCAGATACAATGGCATCTGATTCTCCTTCTTCCTCCCGTGCTGTGGTGACCTGGAGGGACATTGATTCTCTAGACAGAGGCCATGATAAGCTGGCCATAGTTGCAGATTCTTCTGATTCAGAGATCGAGACAGTAGATACTGGCCGCCTAATAATCATCAGGAGCGACTCTTTCAAATATGATCGCCATGACGGCTACAGAGTGGACCATCCCAAAGACAAGCGTCTGATGTCTTTTATGAAGCGATTCAACCTTCAGGGGAAGTGGGACTTGCTCCTTGCTCGGAAGGCTGAGGTGGCACTACTTGTCGAGCGGGATAATCTAACAGACTTCGTTGTGTGGGGAAGACCCATATATTTTCCAGGCGAGCCCAGGAAGTGGAATGTTGTGCTTGGACCCCAGGAGCTGACTCCACAGGATGGACTGTTGACCAGAGCCCCTGAATTCATCCCAGCGAGATGGAATGAGACTGCAGACCGTGTTGACAGGGAAAAGCCTTCTTTCGGTATATTCTTATCCCTGCTAAAATGGGGATATAGAGAGGAGCCCTTCTTCCTAGATTGCTTAGCCGTGTGCTTTAAGCACCAGATTTCGGTAGGCTGGTTTGCCGACTTGAAGGCTACTGATGCCCAAGCCTTCCGACCAAGAGCAGTGGAATTTACGGATTATGTTCTACAGCACTATGCTCCTATTTTGATCAAGGCAGGCGTATACCACAGTGTATATGCATCAAGGTATCGCTATCCCATCTCTAAGGGTCTAAGTTACAGTATGATTGAGGTGTTCTGTTCTGAGTACAACACCTTCTATACCTCAGAAGGAGAGACATCGCTGGACCTTTGGAGTCTCTCTCAACTACGCGGCCTCCCGATCGACAGTGAGCCATATGAAGAAGTTTGTTGGCCGGACTGGTTGAAAGATTAGACATACCCTGAAGGGTGATACCTGACTGGTTTCGCCTACCGCTATCTGATGAAAGCATATCGTACTCTCTATCGTTCCTCATACGATACCAAGGAAGCACGCAAGCCTGGAGAGAAGAGACGCGTGAGGATGGGCACCTGGCTCCAGTATTTCTTTAGGGGAGAGCAGAAATACAAAGACTTCCCTCGATAGTGTCGGCTCCTGTTATAGATTCTAAGAAATCCACTTAGAACAATTAAAAGGAAAAAGAAAATGAATAGAAGAATGGGAAAAGAGGGAGAAAAGGGGAGCATGAGAGGATGCTAAGGGGAATGTGATCGCCAGAGACGCGAGGGCCTCAAAGGATATAACAAATAATCAATGGAGGGATCGCGATATAAATACCTTAAATGCGGGGGAGATTGTGAGTGCACCTTCTCTTTCTA
Source organism: Amorphophallus konjac (assembly GCA_022559845.1). Classification (NCBI taxonomy): domain Eukaryota; kingdom Viridiplantae; phylum Streptophyta; class Magnoliopsida; order Alismatales; family Araceae; genus Amorphophallus; species Amorphophallus konjac. Next base: position 282,838,124 of record CM040126.1, on the reverse strand, counting down.
TCGGCCGGCCGATGAAGAGAGTTTTCCTTGATTGATTACCTTTGCGAAATTAACAAACACCAATAAACAAACATGGATTAGAAACCAAGATGTGTAGCATCAAATCCAAATGTAAATATGGACATAGAAAGCATGGATATGAACACACCTTATTGGTGTTTGGCCTTTAAACCCCTATGCAAAAGGGTAGGTAAAAGATGATGTATGATGAAGAATAGAGGGAGATGTGCAAGTGTTGCACTATGGAGATGTGCTAGAGTGCACAACATGGGAAGATCTCAATATTGAGATAAAAAGAGATAAAATAAAAATATGATATGATGTATGCAATTAACTAAAGCAAAAATAAGAGATAGGAGGGTAAAAGCTTAGTTGTTTTCTCCAATTTGGCTTCAAGCTAGATGAAGATCTTCAATAGAGGAAGAAGAGGATGTAGAACTCCATTGATGTAGAGGCTTCAAATCTTCAATAGAGGAAGAAGAACTCCATGGATGAAGTTTTTAGGTGCATGGGAGTCTTCCTCCTTGAGCCTTTGGTCCGGCAACACCTCCTCTTGAATTGATCTTGATATTTTTTCACAAGGGAGAGAGAGATTCTATTTATAGGGTTGAAATTCGAAATTAATTCCAAGGGAAATTAGGAAAACATGTTTTAGTGGGATTTGGAATGAGATAAACATTAGGCAAGTGTCCCTTCAACATTGGAAAGTCATAGGAACCCTTTCCCAAGTGAAAAAGGAGGTTAAATGAGGAAAGGAAGGGAAATTCAGAATTAATTCCAAGAGAAAATAAGAAAACATGTTTTAGTTGGATTTGGAAGAGATAAACCTTAGGCAAGTGTCCCTTCAACCTTGGAAAGTCATAGGAATCCTTTCCCAAGTGGAAAAGGAGTGTAAATGAGGAAAGGAAGGGAAATTTGGAATTAATTCCAAGAGAAAATAAGAAAACATGTTTTAGTTGGATTTGGAAGAGATAAACCTTAGGCAAGTGTCCCTTCAACCTTGGAAAGTCATAGGAACCCTTTCCCAAGTGGAAAAGGAGGTTAAATAAGGAAAGGAAGGGAAATTCAGAATTAATTCCAAGAGAAAATAAGAAAACATGTTTTAGTTGGATTTGGAAGAGATAAACCTTAGGCAAGTGTCCCTTCAACCTTGGAAAGTCATAGGAACCCTCTCGCAAGCGAAAAAGGAGTGTAAGTGAGGATGGGAAGGGGTGCTGATGGAGTTCAGAATTGAACAAGAATTGACGACCTTGGTCAAGGGGTTAATTGAAATCACGACTGGGACAAAGACGTTAATTCACGGATTTAATTTTAGCAATAAAAACTTTCTGTATTTAAAAATGATGAAGAGACGCCTGAGGGAGAGGCGTTATTTAAAAACACGACCCAAGGAGGATCGTTAATTCTTATTTTTCTATTTTGGAAATCAGAAAATTCCAGAAACGGACGCCTTTGCCTCTAGTCGTCCTTTCTTTAAAACGCGCCTCAGACCAGGCCGTTAATTAAAACACGCCCCACTTCAAGTCGCGAATTCCAAAAAATAGAGAAAATTGCCCAAAAAATCCAGAAAAATAGGGAAAAATAAGAAGAGGGAAAAAAGGGAGAAATCCAAGAAAATTGGGGAAAATAACTCAAACAAAGTTAATTGGAGGGTCAAATTGGGTCATTACAAGGTAATACGAGATGCACTCACAGTAACGTCAATTTTGGCGTGTCGACAGCTGTCCCGCCTTGGCGTCTGCTTTACAAGGGAGCAGAGCAAACTGAAAAGTAGATGCCAAGGTGTGATGAGACACGCAATCAACATCACTTGATGATAATGAAATCAAAAGCTCGAGATGAAGCAATCCCAGGAAATTCAATGAAATCAACGATGTTTGGATAAGAGGAGGAGTGTGCACGCGGGCACGACGGAGAATGATCAACTTCCAGCGCGGTGGAAGTACCCCAGGTCACAAACATGTAGGTTTCACCATTGGGGAGCGGTTACCAGCCAATGTGGACGTGCTGCAGCCAAGGTGGATCAAAGTAAAAGGATTGAGATAAGATGATAGAAATCCAAACAAGGAGCTTTCGAGAAAATGACCCAAAACAGTGAGAAAACGAACTGAGGATTCCATCAGCAATGAATATCTCATATCTGAAAAGATTAAGATCAATTTGACTCTCCAAATCAGCTTATCAGAATGATTTTCCAAAAATTGTTTGAAACTCCTATATGAATGCATGCTGGGTTTAAAAGGAAAAATTAAAACAAATGAAAATATAAGATAATCAAGGATAATATTGTTAAACTGCCAAGACTGGGTCAAGAAACCCATTCTGCGAGCCGATACTAAGCCGAAGCCCGTTTATCCATGCATCAACTCGCAAAAGGGAACCATCGTCCCCAGTCTTGGACGGCTCAACGGCCTATCCGTGTGACTAAGACTCCTCTAGAATCATCATTATTTTTGATGAAGGGGAACTCAAATCCCAGATTTACCAAAGTCATAAGGTCCTTGATATAATCTAGTAGCGTATGTAACATATAGTAGAATGCATACAGGGGGGATGGTGATAGCAATGAGCATGGGGGAACTGAGAAATGAGGTGCAAGCACCGTGGGGCTTGGATGATGATGCCCAGTCGGTGGGACCAAGAGCTTCTTCCTGCGCTCAAAGATTCATCAGCCAAGATATAAAAGATAACAAGCAATAAATAAGACATTTAAGCATAGCAAGCATAGCATGAATCAAAGCATCAATAGCAGGTATGTATCATATTCAAGAATAGCATAGATAGCATCATTAAAGCATAGATAGCATAGCATCATTGTTTGTCGTTTGTCATGAGGATGACAACTTGGCTAATCAAGATTTGGAGTTGAATGATCAAGATCTGATAATGCCCATCGGCGGAGTGATCAGCAAGATTTGATAAAAAAGATTTGGAGATAAATAATCGGAGTAATGCGTAGCAAATTATGAAGATGTGATCAATTGTGAACATGGGAAGAATCAAAAGGTAGATGGCAATGAATGGAGAGGACTCATCTCGTGCTCTTGGTCCTTGCAAAGTTGTTGTTCCTGTAAAAAGTACCATCAGAAAAATACAATGCAATTTTTTTTGGATTTTGAAATATGCAAATTTTTATGAGTTTTGAAAATATTTGAATTTTTATGTGGATTTTGAAAAATATTTGAATTTTTATTATGAATTTTGAAAATATTCAATTTTTGTTAGATTTTGATCAGGAAATATTCAAGTTTTTTTTGTTTTTTTTTCTTTTGATTTTTTTATTTTTTTTGGTTTAGACATTGTTAATGCGGCATCAAAGGGTGTTTTTGAACCACTGGCTAGGGGTCCTTGTTCCTTCCCCTTTTGCTAAAATTACCTAAAGCCGAACGTGCATTGAAGGGTGGCGCCCTATAACTGATTGCCCTTGATTAACGGTGCTCCTACCAAGGCCATACCCGAGAAACATTCGGTCTTAGAGGGAGAAGAGAAGAATAATTGAGGATAAGCTTTATGCAGGATGGGAGATGTCGGGACTTGAATTCCTTCCAAGGTATTTCCCCTCAAAGAGGTAGTCTGTTGTGCCGGGGCTTTGTGCCTTTGATTTTTAGACCCTTGACATGCATACAACCAGGGTTTTCCCTACGGGGACTTTGCCACTCTTGACATGCCATAATTCACAATTTTGCTTTTATCGAAAATTTGACTTGATTTTCATAATAGCCCTTTTGGCGAGATGTATATCATGAAAACTCATATTGATTTTGGGTCAAGACTGCCCCTATTTGAGACTCCTCTCGTATTGGGGATTACCCTGGGTGGGTTATCTCATCCGTCAACCTCTTGCCCCTGCATTCAGTCGAGTAAAGAAGAGAAAAGACTTTCAGATATACTCATGGCATGGCCAAAGTAGGGACGGTGTTTAACCAAATGAGTCGGCTAAGGACGCCGTGAAGTGTGTGGAATGCCCAGCTAAGGGTTGCTCTTAACAAGCGGGGAGAGAATGTTGAATCCCCAGCGCGGGGTTCTTTTAACCAAAGGTGCTGCAAAAACAAGCCTAAAAGACTATTTTGAGAATGATTTAGTAAAGATAAAGATTCGACCTAGGATAAAGGTCTTGACTACCACTCTTAATCTTGTTGAGAAGCACTTTATTTTGAAAATCATCGTGAAGCAATGAGATAATGATATCGTGAAATGAGTACTTATGCCAATATGTTACCTTGCAACCTTTCTTGAAATAATTGCCGCGAGAGGCGGGGTTGATCATCGTGGGATAGTTCTCTTTGGCAGTCAAAAGGATTGGAAGCAAAGGGTTTGAAAGTGGCTTAACAAGAAGGAGTGGTGCCAAGACCAGACTCAGACGAATAAGGAGAAAAGGAAGAGAGGCGAGGGCTAGAACTCCCTCACTAAGGTGTGGAGACCCTGATCACATGAAAGGTCTACAGAAGAAGCGGAGAATTAGAAGGAGGAGTGAGGACTAAAGCCTCGAAAGCAGTGAGTGAATGGGCAGATGCCCAAGGCAGTGGATGTGGAAGAAGTTGGGTCGGACCCAGGATTAGGGGGAATCAGAAGAAGAAATTGATAGATGGAAAGAGGAAGATCCGGAGGGTCCGGAGGTTGTGGAGGAGAATCCTGATAGGAGGAATCCGGGGGCTCCGGAGGGATAAACTATCAAAGGACGCGGTGCCCAGGGAAGAAATAGGGAAAAAGATGATGGAAAAGGAGGAAGAAAATAAAGGATGTGATGTCCCGGAGGAGCAGAAAGATGAATCGGAAGAAAGATGGAGGGTCCGGAGGTTCCGGAGGAATGAGATGCCGAGGGACACGGTACCCAGGGAAGAGTGGATGAAAATGATCAGGAGGGTCCGGAGGTTCCGGAGGGAAATATCGAGGGACGCGTTGCCCTCGGAATGGAAAAAGATGATAGAAAAGGAAGAAAAGAATGAAGGACATGATGTCCCGAAGAAGCAAGAGGATGAATTGGAGGAAAGATGGAAGGTTCGGAAGTTCCGGGGGTAGAAAATGGAAAGGGGCGTCATGCCCAAGGGATTGAGAGAGGGGTGAAGGATCTGGAGGTTCCGGGGGAAGAAGATAGAAAAGGGAGCGATGCCCTGGGAGAAAGTCCGGAGGTTCCGGAGGAAGAAGACGGAAAGGGGCACGATGCCCAGGGAGAATCAGTAAGAAGCCCAGAAGATCCAGACTTGAGGTTGTGCAGGGGCGCGATGCCCAAAGAGCGAGATCCGGAGGTTTCGGAGGAGGAAGATACCATGGGAAGCGATGCCTAGGGAGGACGGGAGAGAAATTTGGGGAGTCCGGATGCAATGGTTGGAAAGGGGCGCGATGCCCTGAGGAAAGATTGGAGAGGGTGCAATGCCCAGGCAGTGTAAGGGGACCCGCAGATCCTGAGGATGAAGATGAATAAGATGGGAAATGCGGAAGATCCGGAGGTTCCGGAAGGCGGGGAAGATACGGGTCCGGAAACCCGGGAAAGAAGAAGTGCAAATGTATGCGGATGCAATGCAACGGATGCAATGAGTGCATGAAATGCAAAGAATGTGAAGAATACGAGGGATGAGAGGATGAGATCCTCCTCTTTGCCTGTGGAGTGGCCCATGAAAAATCGATGATAGATGTGAATGTGGGTGAAGTTGAATAGAAGGTGGAAGGTCCCTTATTGGAAGCATGTCTACCCGTCCACGGCAGCAAAAGTGTACAACCGGATAAAATCAAAGTCTGTGATGAAGCTTTAACAATCACTGCCAACTCCCTTGGAGGGTGAAGAGTGACAATGTGAGAGAATTGGAAAATTAGAGCGTGAAGCATTGTCATATCCAAGGATTGTGGTGTTTGAAAAGTGTTGAACAAAGCGGGCGTTCGCCCCTTCTATGAAATAGAAGGTTCCATATTGAAGGATCGGAACAAGGGGTGGCCTGTCTGGCCCTTGGACATAGACTTATACGGCATCAACGCTTGGCATTCTCTTTTGGCGAGCAGCGGCGGGGGCTTGGCCTCTTCGACCATGCTTGGCACAACAACCCGGATTGGCATCTGGCAAATAAACTCTTGCATCTTGAATAGCTCGGCCGTAGCCAAATCCTTCTTGCCCAGATCTTGATCATCTTCGGTACAAGTACTTGCAGAAGCACGCCCATTCCGAGTAGTAAAGGGGGGTGAAGCGGAGGCGGAAGGTTCCATAGATGGTGGAGGTATAATGGAAGGTGTTGGAGAAAGGGTGAGTGGAAATGGCGGTTCAAACACGTCGAGCTTCTCCCTTTGCTCGGAAGCAGTCGGGGTTGGCTCGAGTGCAAAAAAGGGTGAATCCTGCTCAGGATTAGCCACGGGTAAGGGTGAAGGGTTAAGTAGTGGAATAGAAGTGGCTAGGTCATGGGTTAAAGGTATAATGGAGGGCCGAGGTGGCGGTAATAGGAGGTTAGCTGATGAAGTGGAGGCTAATGGTATAGCAGGTGGAGGTCTAGCGGAGGCCGGTGCTGTGGAGGCTGATGGTATAGCAGGAGGTGTAAAAGTATCAGGTTTGGTCCGGAGGAAACGCCGGATGGGGCGAGCGGTGTCTGGGGTAGGAGACATGTCTTCGTGCGCCGACATGGGTGATTGGAGTATTGATCCCTCGTCATAACACCAATAAGTCTTAGAAGCGGGGGTTATATTAAGGACGATGGCATCGTCTTGAGCAGGGGGTTCATCCAGTGGTAGCGGAGGGAGAGGAAAACGAAGAAAACTCAGAAGGGATGCCTGCAGAGCTTCATCATCATGTGCCGTCTTGAATTCTTCAATTGCCGGTTCTTCATTATCGAGTTCAAGTGGATGCCATGGTGGAGATGTATTAGTAGGTGGTGGAATGTAATGGCATTGCAGATGATGTGGTGAATGCAAGTGTGAATGCGTAGGCGGAGGCGGAGGGCCATATGAATGAACGGGGTGAATGGGTGGAGGATGGACAACGTCCACTTGAACATTGGAATCTGTCGGCTCCTGCTTGCTTGAACTGTCGACGCCGTAGCCGTCTCTCCTATCCTTCCAATCTTTCTTCATCTTTGTAATGTCATTTAGAGCCGCATAAAGGGGATTGACTGGAGTAGGAGGAGCGGGTCGTGGGCTCGTAACCCTCTTTAATTGTTCCTCCAACAAAGTGACTTTGTCGAGAAGAGTTTGTTGGAGGGGTGTGACTTGAGCAACAGAGGGTCGGCAGGGCCTTGAAGGAGGGGCCGCACAAAAAGGCCATGGAAGGGGATTAATGGGATGACCCATAGAAGAACCCGGATGGGCCGAGTTGCAAGGAATAAATGGGCCTTGGGGCCATGGTGGAGGAGGAATAAAAGGAGGCGGGTGACGGGCCACCCGAATAGGGGTAGGTGTGGACGAAGGAGGCGAGTATTGGACCACCCGAGGAGAAGTGTGAATAGGAGGAGATGGGTGATGGGCTACCCGGGTAGGAATGTGAATAGAAGAGGGAAGTGGGTGATGGGCCACCCGCGTAGGATTGGAAGGAGGATGAGGGGAATGAGGTGCACTCTCAACAACGGCCTTAAAGGCTTGGATTTGTTGAGGGGTGAGATGATCTAATGTATGCAAGATCTGGGAGACCTTCTCATCTTCGGGAGGAGATGGTCCCGTAGGAGTAGTGGCTCGCGATTGAGGCGAGGGACCATGGGATTGGATATTGCCCATGGGTGGGGCAAAACCGTGAAGATGAGGGCGTGGTCCCTTTAAAAGATTATGGTGAGAGTTGTGATGAATATTTTGAAATTGAAGGGAATAAGATGTGCTAAGCTGATCACCCTCATGAACATTAATTGAGTTAAACATGTTGACTTTCTTATCAAGGTAACCCAAACAATTAAATGTGCAATCAAAACAGCTCACATAGATAGCAAACAAGCTAGGATGGGGTTACCTTTGATTTCTTTTTTTTGAACCTTGGCAAATTAATTGATTTTATGCAAATTGATGTGATCACTCAAGGGGGGAACCTAGTTTCAAATGTGGTTTTCTCCGATGCCAACTAGGAACACTCTCTCACCATGCATAGGCCAACTAAACCCGGGACTTCAAAGGTACAACCTGCCCAGCGTCCGTGAGGGAATCCACAGGTGCAGGGACTTATGGAGGCTTGGTTTAGGAATTTTCGGTCCAATCAGACGGAGTGCTCAATGGAGGGTCCTTCCTTCACCAAGAGGGTGGTGTGACTCCTAAAAGTGTGGGGAGAGGAGGTCTCCCAAATCAATGCAAGGATGAATGCAGCAGACAGTATCAAGCAGATAACAACACAGAACAAAAACAAATGACGACCTGGGAAGGGTCGTTACATCCATAAATCACGTCTGAGCGTCAGTCGCTAGTCACTGTAAAAAGTGCAAGCAGAGTAAAATAACGCCTTAGGGTGAGGCGCTTTCTCTAGAATGGACGCCCGGGAGCAGGGGCGTCAAATGGCAGTAATCAGCACGAATAAACAATGATAATAAAAATGACGCCTTACAGTAAGGCGCTATTCAAGTGAAAGACGCCTTGATGTGAGGCGTTATACTGATAAAAGACGCCTCTGAGAGGGGCGTTAATTACTTCAATACTTCAACAGCCATAGGGCTCAAACATTGGAAAATACCGACAGAAATGAAAAACACTCACAATCTCAGTATAAGAATCGTGGCAATGAAACATGACAAGGGATATAGCATGCTCATCATTTTTTTTTTAAAAAAAAGAGATGGATAAATGGAATTTCTAAAAACCTATCAAACTGACAAATCACATAGGGAGAGTGCTACATGGAGCACAAAGGGAGATGCACCGTGAGTGCAAAAGGGGAGATGGCACACGTGGGTGCCCAAGGGGAAAGGGTAATCAAAAGAAAAATGAAAGGGGTCCCACCGTGATCGCCAATTTGTAGATTCTAAGAAATCCACTTAGAACAATTAAAATGAAAAAGAAAATGAATAGAAGAATGGGAAAAGAGGGAGAAAAGGGGAGCATGAGGGGATGCTAAGGGGAATGTGATCGCCAGAGATGCGAGGGCCTCAAAGGATATAACAAATAATCAATGGAGGGATCGCGATATAAATACTTTAAATGCGGGGGAGATTGTGAGTGCACCTTCTCTTTCTATCGGCCAGCCAATGAAGAGAGTTTTCCTTGATTGATTACCCTTGCAAAATTAACAAACACCAATAAACAAACATAGATTAGAAACCAATATGTGTAGCATCAAATCCAAATGTTAATATGGACATAGAAAGCATGGATATGAACACACCTTATTGGTGTTTGGCCTTTAAACCCCTATGCAAAAGAGTAGGTAAAAGATGATGTATGATGAAGAATAGAGGGAGATGTGCAAGTGTTGCAATATGGAGCTGTTCTAGAGTGCACAACATGGAAAGATCTCAATATTGAGACATAAAGAGATAAAAGAAAAATATGATATGATGCATGCAATTAACTAAAGCAAAACTAAGAGATAGGAGGGTGAAAGCTTAGTGGTTTTCTCCAATTTGGCTTCAAGCTAGGATGAAGATCTTCAATGGAGGAAGAAGAGGATGTAGAACTCCATGGATGTAGAGGCTTCAAATCTTCAATAGAGGAAGAAGAACTCCATGGATGAAGCTTTTAGGTGCATGGGAGTCTTCCTCCTTGAGCCTTTGGTCCGGCAGCACCTCCTCTTGAATTGATCTTGATATTTTTTCACAAGGGAGAGAGATATTCTATTTATAGGGTTGAAATTCAGAATTAATTCCAAGGGAAATTAGGAAAACATGTTTTAGTGGGATTTGGAATGAGATAAACATTAGGCAAGTGTCCCTTAAACATTGGAAAGTCATAGGAACCCTTTCCCAAGTGAAAAAGGAGGTTAAATGAGGAAAGGAAGGGAAATTCGGAATTAATTCCAAGAGAAAATAAGAAAACATGTTTTAGTTGGATTTGGAAGAGATAAACCTTAGTCAAGTGTCCCTTCAACCTTGGAAAGTCATAGGAACCCTTTCCCAAGTGGAAAAGGAGTGTAAATGAGAAAGGAAGGGAAATTCGGAATTTATTCCAAGAGAAAAAAAGAAAATATGTTTTAGTTGGATTTGGAAGAGATAAACCTTAGGCAAGTGTCCCTTCAACCTTGGAAAGTCATATGAACCCTTTCCCAAGTGGAAAAGGAGGTTAAATGAGGAAAGGAAGGGAAATTCGGAATTAATTCCAAGAGACAATAAGAAAACATGTTTTAGTTGGATTTGGAAGAGATAAACCTTAGGCAAGTGTCCCTTCAACCTTGGAAAGTCATAGGAACCCTCTCGCAATTGAAAAAGGAGTGTAAGTGAGGAAGGGAAGGGGTGCTGATGGAGTTCGGAATTGAACAAGAATTGACGACCTTGGTCAAGGCGTTAATTGAAATCACGACTGGGACAAAGACGTTAATTCACGGATTTAATTTTAGCAATAAAAACTTTCTGTATTTAAAAATGATGAAGAGACGCCTGAGGGAGAGGCGTTATTTAAAAACACGACCCAAGGAGGGTCGTTAATTCTTATTTTTCTGTTTTAGAATCAGAAAATTCTAGAAACTGACGCCTTTGCCTCTAGTCGTCCTTTCTTCAAAACACGCCTCAGACCAGGCCGTTAATTAAAATACGCCCCACTTCAAGTCGTGAATTCTAAAAAATAGAGAAAACTGCCCAAAAAATTTAGAAAAATAATAAGAGGGGAAAAAAGGGAGAAATCCAAAAAAATTGGGGAAAATAACTCAAACAAAGTTAATTGGAGGCTCAAATTGGGGCATTACAAGGTAATACGAGATGCACTCACAGTAACGTCAATTTTGGCGTGTCTACACCTGTCTAGCAAAAGAAGAGGGTTCGATGACAAGCCACTTTCCCCTCCACATTGAAGGGAGGACAACAAGGAGGGCCTAACCCTGCTGGGGTCGACGTAGTCACCCATTGTGCTATGTTTTTGACTTATTGGATTAGCTCCTTCGCTCTTCCACAAGGCGACGAGAGTGTGATCCCGGCAGAGGCCATTTACCCTGCCTGCCTGATGGCATGGGGCATGAAGCTCTCATTATGCCCGGTGGCACTGTGCGTAGTATATAAAATGCTGGGGGACTTGCATCGATCTCATCTTCCCAGGAATATGTGGAGGGTTGGTCCATTACACTTTTTCAATGCCTGGGTTTGTACATTATTCCCGGAAGCTGCTCCTCGATCTCTCTAGTCGGCAAAGCTAATTCCCAGGATGATAGAGTTTGCCAGTGTTGAGCCGACCCAGACAACAGACCCATCTCTTTGCTATTCAAGGCAAACTGACCAAAGTTCCACTAGACGCGCCCGGAGTATTGCATTTTTAGAGCCTGGCTACCCATTCAAGTCCATTGGTGAACAAGATGCTGGAGTGCCGCCTTCATGAGACATAGGAGTATGTTCACCCATTTCTTGCGCCAAGTGCACGAGGCTAACTCTGGAGTCAGAGCTAGTTGATTGGACAGTGTCAATAAGGACGAGCGTCTTGGTTCTCTGCAAGAGCGGTATTTTATGGCTGGAGCCTTACTACCCAGTACGATTTAGTCGAAATATTGGTTACGACCAGCACATTCCTGCTTCCTCCACTCAGTTGCGCTGCTGAACAGGGCCCGAGCTAGCCAAGTATCGAATGATGAGGGTCGCATATGGTGGGACTATTTTCATCACCGAGAGGCGGTTTCATTCAGAGTTTTGGCCCCTACACGCTTCGCCCGTGTGACTTCGGAATATATCAAGTAGTGGAATGCGCGCATCGGCTTTTATAGGAGCTCGAGAAGATAATGTTGGGCTGTTGCTAAATGCCAATTCTTGGATTCTCAGCCAGTGCTGGCTCTGGATGTTGACCCAACCTATTTGAAGAAGTTGAAATTCCAAACAAATGCTGCAGTGGTGGCTTATCTGGAGGCTCACAACGCTGCCAAGCAGCACTCACCCAAGATCGAGCTGAAACTGCCAGAGATCAGCAAGGACAGCTTCTTGAAGACACTTCAAGGCTTATGCCTCGTGAGCAGTGAACGATTGATTCTTCAGCAGATTCCTCTACTGGTGGAGGAGCCTTTACCCTCTACGGCTTCTTGGCATTCTGAGAGCGACCGACTATATCCTTACAGGACCTTCATTAGAAGGGAGGACCGACGGCCGACACTTTACAGTAGTACCCCGTGGTTATTTGCATTGCTGCATTCTCACGGGCTTTCAGTAGGTGGCCCTAGTGAAGCCCTATTGGGCCAACCTCTTATCCTTTCTTTCAAATATGTCGATGGATGGGGGCTAGACCACCTTGACTTGTATTATCATCTATCTTCTCGTGGCCATTTAGACTTGGCGCTGCTCGCCGAATAGTGCGAGGTAATAGGAGACATTTGTTGGGTGATTCGCGAGGCTACTTCAAGGAACAAAGAGCCTTCACTGTTTTACTAGCCTCTCTCCCCACTATACATGGGGCCGACAGGTATCTTTCATTCTTTAGTTTCAGCTTTTGGTTCCCTTCTTGCTATAATGTAGGTCATTCTTTCTCACTCTTGTATATGTGCAGTTCGGCTCATTTCGGAGGAGACCATGCACTTTAGGAAGCTGATTATAAAGGCTCAGAAGCCAATGCATTTTGAAACCCAGAGGCGGCTACAACCACGACACCATTTGCCCCGGGTGATTCACGCAAGCGAACGAGGTCTCAAGTAACGGAGGCAGTCACTCGAGCGAAGCGGGCCCGCCGACAGAAGACTGTAGACCCAGAACTAGCAGTTGTTCCTCCGGCCGTGGTCTCATTTGAAGAATTTGAGGCTTCCCGTCTGCTAGCATGCGCAACCCGGGGTATATCTTTCATTCTGCACCCCGCCTCTATTTTCGTAGTATAGGCTAATTCTTATTTTGTAAGTGCATGTACTTCGTCTGTAATGGCTGCGCAAGGGGCTACCATCCCTGCGAGAGCTGAAGAGAGAGAAGATGGAGTGCAAGTAGCTCCCCTTGAAGAAGATCTGCCTTCTCCCACGCCCAGCCACGAGATAGAAGGTAATTTATGGTATGTCCTCTTACGAATTTCCATAGTTTATCACCCCTGGGCTCACATGAGTGCTTCTTGTTTTAGCTTCAGTCGAGATCTGACCGCCTTCTCCTCCTGTCATGGAGTCAACCAAGGGAACTTTTGCTGAGTAGGGGATCATTCTAGGGAGTTAGCCGGCTCCTGAAGTTCATTGCCTGTCGACCCTTCTGCGGAGCCAGCTGAGTAGGCTTCTATTGTGCAAGATGCTCCTACGGGAGGCCATCCGGGTGAGGGGCCACCTGCTCTTAAAGGCATAGACCCGGTGCCAGTTCAAAGCTCATCTTCATCAGAGCAGGTGGATTATGGTGGCGGCTCGAGTGATGAGGAGTTTCCAATGGTGGGAACAGAGACTGAAGATGCCGGGGGATCTTCCGCCTATGAAAGCAACTTTACAACCTTCAGTCCTCCACAGTTGACGTGGAGCAGGTTCGGGCCACCTGGTCCCTCCGTAGGAGAGAGGGCAGGGATGATGGAGATGATGGTCTCTGCGGATGGTCTCTGTTGCCGCAGAGTTGAGCTTAGTGCCGGCTGAGGTAAGAGCACTCCCTTGCTCCTTTTCATTGGTCATTACGTCAAACCTATGAGCTATGTTATATTTTATGCTGACTTTTTTTTTGAAGGTTTCTGCCGCTCCGGCCTTAATGACCTTGCCTGCCATGATCATGAACGTATCCTTGCCACCCCTCAGTGTAGATCCACCGATATTGTCGCCTGTCATGAGGCCTATTTCCCTACGGTATCTGAAGGATTATATTATCGCAGCTGGCTTAGAAGTGTCAGGAGTGATTGCCAGGCATGAACAACCGACCATGGGGTTGGAACAGCAACTTGGCATCGACGACGAGCTACTTCAGGGTGAAGGGGGTCTTCCTACAGTAGAAGCGGGAGAGATTGTGTCACGCCCCGACGCGGAAAAATCGGAACGCAGCAGTTATATCAATCACGTCAATTAGAGCATTCATTGCCACAAGAGATCATACAACAGGGCTAACAATTTCAAAAAACCAACTTTATTGATAATAATGATAAAAGGTACTTTATTACAATCGACAACTTGTGGAGTTTCTAACTCTATGTCAATCAAAGAAAAGAATTACATTGACTCTGATCTTAACAGGATCCGACATCTAACTAAGGCATCAACTCAACGTAAAACTAAAAGGCTCGCTCCAAGATCACTCGTTCCCGTCCCCATCAGTGCGGACGTCCTCATCCGTGCTACCTGGAAAGATTGGAAAGTAGGGGTGAGCAACAAGCTCAGTAGGATTTTATATCTCTATCACCAGGCACAATTTAAGTGATTAATCATTTTAGCATGTGTAACAATATGATAAAAGAACAATAACATGTAAACGGCAAGCGATAAATAACAGATGGGAGAATAGAAAGACATATCTCATGTAGGAATAAGTGCCTGCATAACAAGAATCTTTCACGAGGTTTCAAGATATTATTGAACTTGCCACATCAAGCACGCATGTCATATCACGCAAGAAATTACAAGTAAATTGAGTGAAGTAGAATCTCATAGACCAATCACGCTAGTCCTGCACTTTGGTGCAATGCCACGCCTTATCATTACAAACTCCCCGAGGCACAAGTACTTTTGGGCGCTCCTCCCTGGACCAGACCGGGCCCTTATGATGCATTCACATTGAAGGGTTAGATCATAGATCCCAATCTAGACATTCACTACATTAAATGGCTAATAATTCCAAGGTTTAAGCTTATGAACTTACTTCTAAGATCAAGAGACATTCCAAGGGAAATTGGAATAAGATATCATAAGGAAATGACTTGAGAGTCCAAAGTGACCATGAATTAAAGCAAGACTTCGCAGTCCAAGGCCATCCTTGATACGACTGCTATTACAACGGAAACATGGAAAAACACGCTCAATCTCGACGTTAGCGGTCATTACCTGGGCCGCTAGGATGAGACTAACGGTCTAGCCCTAGACCGCGTAGCGTTGAGTATTACAAGGCTTTTCAATTTGACAAAGGAAGGTCCTCAATTCAACCTGAGATAGCATGAGCCCAAACCAGAGGTCAGCCCATGAAGCCAAAGTCAATAGAGAGAACTTGGTCAGGTTAGAATTGATTGGGTTCAAGAATAGACTGACTAACCCAAGCCCACTTCTAACTAGCCCAAGAAACGACTGTAGATACGCTAAAATTGACATTACTGTGAGTATATCTTATATTACCTCATAATGCCCCAATTTGACCCTCAAATTGACTTTGTTTGAGTGGTTTTTCTCGCTCTTCTTGGATTTTTCCCTTTTTCTACTTTTTCTTATTTTTCCCTATTTTTCTAGATTTTTTGAGTATTTTTCTCCATTTTTACCAATTTTTCAAAAATTAACGACAGAGGGGGGGCATCATTTGATTTTAATGAAAAAAATAAAAAAAATAAAAAAAAAGGAATGACGCCTCTATAAGGAGGCATACTTTCAATTGATCAATATTTTAATATATATTTCTAGCCCTATTTCAGGGGTGTTTTTGTGGCCTTCCGGATGTCAGAAAAATACGAAAAAATAGGAATTGGAGTCAGCACAGTTAGATGTACATTCACCGAAAAAAATCACAAAAAATAATAAGAAATGAGAAATGGCACTTTTTTGCAGAATCCGAAATAGCGCCCCTCACGGGGGCACCGTTTCAAATGACGCCCGAACAAGGGGCGCTATTTAGTTTTTGGCCTTTTTTGATTCGTGACACTTTGGAAGTCGTTATTTCAAATAACGATCGTCTGAGTAGTCGTCATTTCCTCCAAGTTTTTGAACCGTGCCTGAACTCAATTCTTTCTCCGTTTTGAGCTCTTTTCCACTTCGGAAAAGACTCTAATGGCTTTCCATGACTGAGAGGATTCGTTCCGATGATTGTCTCCTACTAAAATCAATTTTCTTAATCTTTCTCAGATTATAACCATCACATCTCTCCCCTATAAAGAGAGCCATGCGGCTCATGCGTTCAAGGGTAGATTTTTAATTTACAGGGGGAGGTGCTGCCATTTTCTTGGCTGAAAGAGGGAGCTCTCCTACACTTCAATGATTCATCCTACAGAGTCTTCCTCCCGAACGTCGATCTAAAGCCAGGAGAAAATCCCAGGGTCCCCTTTGCACCTCTCTGCTTCTTTTCTTTATTTTCTTTTCACTGCATTTACAATGCATGCATCATATTGTTATTAATTTCCCTTTTCTCAACCACATTGAGGCCAACAGTGCAACACTTGCACACTTTATTTTTATATACTTCATTCATCATCATAAATTTTCCTACCCATTGCATAAGGGGTTTAAAGGGACAACACCCACAAGGTGTGTTCTAGTCCATATTTTCATGTTTCTAATTATATTGTGGATTTAATACTACACCTTGGGTTTACTAATTCCATTTCATCGGTTGTTGTCTTTGTTTTTTTTTGCAAGGGTAATCAAGAAGAGAAACTCCCTCCATCGACCGGTCGGTAGGAAGGGAAGGAAATCACTCACATCTCCTACACTCTAAGGTATTTATATCGCGATCCCTCCATTAATTATTTGTTAAATCCTTTGAGGCCCATGGTCTCTGGCGATCACCCTCCAAAATTGCATCCACGTATGCCCCTTTTTCCCCTTTCCCACGTTTTATGGCATATGCTTTTTATTATTTCTTAGTGGATTTTAAATACATCTACAAACTGGCGATCACGGTGAGACACCTTTTGTTTTTCTTTTGATTACCCTTTCCCTTGGGCACCCACGTGTGCCATCTTCCCTTTGCACCCACGGTGCACCTCCATTAGTGCTCCACGTAGCACCCTCCCACTTAGATTGTTAATTTGCTAGAATTGGAGTGTTCCCATTTTTTTATCCACTCTTAAAATAAAAGAGTGAGCATGCCACAGCCTCTCTTATGTTCTTGTTGATTGCTATGCATATTATCTAGTAATTGTGGGTGTTTTCCATTCTTTCCTATTGATTATTTTCCATTGTTTTAACTTTCTGGCTGCTGCTTTGGGTTGTTCTGAGAAGTAGGTAATTGGCGCCCCATACAGGGGCGCCCATCAAAGGATTGGTGGCCCTCCGCATGAAAGAAAATTCAGAGGAATTAGCGCTCATCCCAGGGGCACCAATTCAAGAATTGGAGCCTCCTGGGAGAGGCGCCAATCCCATGTGTTTTTTCATAGAAACTCACATTTTTGTTATTTATCCTGCATTATTATCTCATATTGTTTTTCATTCACGTGTGTGCTCTTTATCTTGCATTAGTTTTACATTCATTGTGCATTTGGCTTGGGAGACCTCCTCTCCTCTCACCCCTTTTAGGATCTTACACGCCCTTGGTGAAGGAAGGACCCTCCATTGAGCATTCTGTCTCTTTGGATCGAAAATTCTTAAACTAAGCATCCATAAGTCCCCACACCCCTGGATTCTCTCACGGACGCCGGGCAGGTTGTACCTTGAAGTTCCCCGAGTTTAGTTGACCTATTTGTGGTGAAAATTGACCTAGTTGGCATTGGAGTTGACTATATTGAAACTAGGTTTCTATCTTGTGTTACTTATATCAAATTTTTCTAAAATCACCTAATTCACCGAGGTTTAAGTTAAAACAAAAGCAAGCATAAACATCCCAACTTGATTAATATCGTTGTAACATTGCTTTGATTGGTTGAATTGTTTGCTTGCATGATGTTTGATCTTGATAACAAAACCACCATGTCTAATCAATCATATATTCATGAGGATGATAAACCTAGCATATCTTATAATCCTCAAGCTTATAAGTCTCACCACGATCTTTCTAAGGGACCGCGTTCTCACTTTTATGGTATTGCCGACCCATGGGTAATTTCCAATCTCATGGTCTCTCGCATTCATTGCATGCCACTACTCCCTCGGGACCATCTCCTCCCAATGATGAGAAGGTTTCCCAAGTCATCCGTGCATTAGATCATCTCACCCGTCAACAAATCCAAGCCCTTAAGGCTATTGTTGAGGGCACATCTTCTTCTCATCCTCCCTCCAATCCCACACTGGTGGCCCATCACCCACCTCCTTCCATTCATACCCGGGTGGCCCATTACCATCCTCCCTCTCTTATTCGCACTCCCGTTCAAGGAGTCCATCTACCCCCTTCTACACAAACTCCTCCTCGGGTGAGCCATCACCCGCCTCCTTCTATTCCTCCTTCACCACGGCCCTAAGGCCCACACGTTCCTTGCAACCCGGCCCGTCTGGGTCCTTTTGTGGGTCGGCCTATTAGCCCACCTCAACGGCAATCATATCAAGCCACCCCTTCAAGGTCGCGGTGTCAACCTTCCAATGTTCAAGTTACACCCCTCCAACAAAATCTGATGCGGGACGGATGACACAACCGGGCTAAGACGTACGGCCGACTAAAATTGCAAGGGAAACATGGGATCACAGCGGTTAAGGAGCCACTGTCGCCTAGGGTAATGCAGTCCGAGCTCGGTGCTCGACTGGAGTTAAGGAACGATTCTCACTCTCACACTCACGGTGATTCATGGTTGGATAGGGCCCTAATCGCACATGCACAGCGTATAAGATAGCATACTAAATAAAGCAAATGCCGGAGGGAAGGAACGTCGTGCGTACCTCTACGACTATAGCGTGGGGAAGAAACCCTGGCCGATTCCGACCACCCTGATACACGCTAGTGAAAGAATAATTACAACCCACATTTAATCTCACACTCCCCGCAGGGAGATAACAGGCTACAATGTTGATTCCGGGGCTGCTAGATAACGGGTTGACGGGCCGCACTCGCAGGAGGCGAAGAGACGAGCCGAAGTTGACTGGAAGGCGAAGATCGACCACCGACCGGTTCTGCCCGCGTTGGTCACCCTACGCAGCAAACTTCCGGAGGCCGGCACGCCAAGATCCGACGTCTGATCGGGGTACCGTTTGTTGAAGAACGTCGGTGACAAGATGAAGATTCTTTGCTCAGAAGGGCGTGATCATATCTTACCAGATCTGGGCGTAACATCGACTATTTTCAGCCTCAGGTTCTGCGCACATAGAACTGCACATGAAGACAAATAATTACTAGAAAAATGGTTCCTGGTGTCGGAACGAGGCACCGTTTGTTGCAGATCATCCGAGACGTCTAGAGGAAAGATCTGACCAAGGGGTTTGGTCAGATCGGCAAAGAGGCAGGCGAGGAAGCTTCTGGAATTTGCCTATTCTTCTGGGTCGGATCTGCACAGGGTGGTCAACGCAGTCCCACGAGAATCTCCGCCACGGCCAGCACCGATCTCAGAACGACACGAGCTCGGTGGCAACGCGAAGAGGACAAAAAATCCTACAACCCTTTAGGATCTCAGATCCAGATAGCTTGGGAGTACATCTGGAAAAATTCAGGATCAAGAAACTTAAGATCTGGACAGCAGCCTCGGGTAGATTTACGCGACTTCACGGGAAGAATTGTTGCCGATGATCCAGAGCTCCAACAACGCGATACCAATGCCAACTTCTTCCTGACTTGCAGAAGATTCACTGAGAATTTTCGCAGAACCAGATATGATGAGGATAGAGAGGAAAGAGGGGCGAGTCACACGCCCAAAAGAATCCCGTCACAGGATTGATCAAGGGCATCACACCCAAGAGAAGGAAGAGAATCACTCTCTTAACATAATATTCTCTCATAAAAACTTCATTAACTCCTCAAATGACACTATACACCTCATTATATAGAGAATGGCAAGGGGTGGGGGGGCTGGAAATTGCGTGGGAGAGAGGGGAGGGAGAGGGGGTGCAGCCCCTTGACTTAGGTGGAGGAGGGAGACCAAGGGGGAGGGAGAGGAAGTTTTCTTCCTTTGAAAATGGGAGGGAGGGGAGTCAAGCTACGTAGGTGGGCAGCCTCCCTCTTGGGCCAAGATGGGGGAAGTCCCTTTCAAAGCCTCCAAGCCTCCATTCTCTTAGCCCCTTTCACACCTAGCACACTAATCCCATGACTTGTTCACATTTAACCCCATTTGACCCATTCATACCTAGCCCATGGGCCTTTTCACACTTGGCCCTTTTAAAGCCCAAGAGAAAAGCCCAATAGCTCTAGACCACTATTCTAGCCCATTAGCCCTTATAATAACACAATTGTTCAACATGGACTACAATAGCACCCAACATGGCCTAAAAATGTGAAATAAAGGTGATGGCTCGGTCGATGCGTCCACGTCATCCGTGAGCTAACTGGGCCCCACCGTGTCCTTGCCATTGGTGTGTATTGCGGCGTGTGTCCGCACCAATTCTCCCCGGGTGGGAGGAACTCGACCCCGTCGAGTAAGGGTCCCGAAGCTTAAGCTCTCCGCATGTGATCAAGGCATCGTCTGGCACGGGGCGTCTTCTCCAATGCATAAGGAAGTGTTGGTACGCTCCGTTCCTGGTGATGATCACCTACTCATCTAGTATACAATCAGTATGCTTGCATTGAGGCTGGAAGAGGTGGACTCTCGGGTGGTGTGTCACTCACAACAGGAGGAGAAAGCCCAAAAACTCACTAGAGATCACCGTGGGTTTCTGATATGCTACCAGATCTGAAACATTGAACGTCAAACTGACACCAGAGTCGTATGGTAGTTCAATAATGTACGCATTTGAACCCACTTGTTTCTTGACTCGGAAAGGGCGGGTATCGCGGGCCTGGAGTTTCTTTACGGTCCCTGAGGGGAAACCATTCAGGTATGACCCTGATCATGACGTACTCTCCCTTTTGACCTCATGGGCATGTCGGCGTACATCAGCTAACCCCTTATACATGCATGGATGGCCTTTTATTGGGACGACTTAGTGCAAACCATATGCATAAAAAAAACAAACTGTAGAAAAAAATAGACTCAAATATGACCCTAGACAAACCTAGACACCCATAGAAATACTAGCAGACAAACAATGCAACCCAAAGTTGTGGACTCCTAGACATCCTAACATGAACCTACTGACTTTTAAATGGGAGTTCAGAGGGTTGGGAGGATCACACCCAATTGCACATTGCCCTGGGACTGAGTACCCGGGTTGACAACATGCTCTTCTAAAAGCTCATCAAAGAACTCCTCCGCGAGTTCTGGATCCATCTCATAGCTGACCGGCACTAGCTCCGTTGTGGGGTCACGGGCTGGGATGTCCGAAATAACCAATGATTCTCGAGTGGGACACTTGGGCGCAAAGTGGCCAATCCTACCACACCTATAGCACTGGTCACACGGCCCTGTGCTAGAAGATGCTCCATCGGTCATCGGCCGCTTTCCATTGTCTTCTCGACGGGCCGGGGGTGGTGGGAGCTGGGCTCGGGCAGGCAATGCGGGTTGCTAGGGCTATGGGGTGGGACGGTCCCTTGGAGGGAGAGGGCGAGGCCTGAGAGCAATGGGGTCTTGGCGAGGGGGTTCCGGAGGACGAACCGCTAGAAATTGACTATTGGAACTGGGCGTGGTACGAGGGTCGGACCCACGCTGATGGATGATCCCCGGTCGCTGGACAGGACCGAACTCCATCTCGAACTGCTCTAACTCGAGAGCAACCTGATATGCGGCCTCCAGGGTGGTCACATTGCGGTGAAAGAGTTCATATTGAAAACGGGGCCGTAGACCACGACGAAAGTGGGAAACATGCATCATGCTCTCTTCCGAGACGCCACATCGCAAAAAATATTCATCAAACTTTGCGATGTACTCAGACACGGACCGATCCCCTTGTTTGAGATTCTGCCACCTATCAATGAGCCTCTGACAGTATGTGGCAGGAAGATACTTGATTCTAAGTCTCTCCTTCATCTCATCCCAAGACTCAACCTGGGGCTCTCGACGCTAATATTGCAAGCTCTCCACATTGCACCAATAAGTTTGTGCTTGCCCTAACAACTTCATTTTCGCGAACTTGACTCTCCCGTGGTCCGTCATATCGAACCACTCGAAGTATCAGTCCATACCGGCCTCCCAATCAAGATAGACTTTTGGGTCCAAGGACCTGTCAAAAGTGGGAGGGTCTGCTCGCACGGTCCTGAGGACTCTATCATCCTCTTCATCTCTCGGCTATTGAAAGCCACGACGGCGTCGACCATACCCCTTGTAAGCATTATCAGACACATAGTCTTCGAGACCAAGGTCACGATGTTGTGGTTCAAGGACTCGGTGTGGGGCAGGCTGAGGAGCATGTACGGGCTACTCCTGTGCCATGGGAGCAGGTTGGACCTGGGCCTTGGGAATGATTTGGACTTGGGCCACCGCTGGAGCAGGTACGGGTGGGCCCTGGGGCTCTCCTGGAGGGTCCCCGTGGGACAATCTATCCAACCATCCAACCAGACCTTGGATAGACTTGTCGGAGGACTCCATGCGTTCTTCCATGGCCCTAAGGTGACCATCCATGTTGTCAGAGAAGCTCCGAAAGGTATCCTCGGACTGGTCCAAGTGAGCCATAATGGCAAACATTGCCTCATGCAAGGAGTGAAAGTCTCTTGAGGCGGCATCCAGTGGGTTTGCCATAGACATGGGGTGATGGTATTGTGTACCTCGCTGGGTGGGCATGCAAAGACATAAAGACTGGGGTACACGGACTAAAAGAAAGATGATGAACCTATACTTAACCAAGATCAGATACCTGGCGGAGTTCCAGGATCTGAAGATCTACTCATGCGAGTGAATCACCTTCCCGATAGGCATAACCTAACGTTCGGGCAACACCTTTTGATATACTGAATATTTGGATGCAATACAATCTTGGACTTAGATGACCCTAGACTTAAACGGACTCTCTGATACCAATTTGATGCAAGATGGATGACACGACTGGGCTAAGACGTACGAAAGACTAAAAGTACCGCCAGCACTAGCACACTAAGGTAAGCCAAGCGGCTGACCACCATTGCATTCTCCAGGTGGAGACGTCTCTCAATAGCAACTCACTCTAGCCCGACGATCGTCCCTTGCGAGGAAAATGTGGGATCACAGTTCTCACTGAACCACTGTCGCCTAGGGTACTACAGTCTGAGCTCGGTGCTCGACTGTAGCTAAGGAACAGTTCTCACTCTCACACTCACGGTGATTCATGATTGGCTAGGGCCCTAATCGCACATGCACAGCATATAAGATACCATACTAAATAAAGCAAATGCCGGAGGGAAGGAACGTCACGCATACCTCCACGACTAGTGCGTGGGGAAGAAATCCCGGTCGATTCCGACAACCCCGATACATGCTAGTGAAAGAATAATTACAACCCAAATTGTTGGCCCATAGATATGGCAGACAAGAAGGGGGGTTGAATTGTCCCCTTGTCGAGATGGTGGATTTTAATAACTTTCTTAACTAAATACAGTGGAATTAAAACTAACAGCGTTGATTGGCCTAAACAATTGTGAGATTAAGATATTCTCTCAAGTTTCCCGATCCCACTCGAATTACCAATGCAACTAGACAATGAAATCACGCTTAACACATATAACGGAGGTAGCAGTGTGTGATGATGCAGTGAATTAAAAATCTATTTAACGGACCTGTGAAGGGAGATAGAAGAAATGGTCAATCGCACAGGCATTCACACAGAACACGAGATTTTTAGGTGGTTCGGGACAACGATGGGCTCCCTACGTCCACCCCTCACCGTACCCGGTGAGGCTTCACTACATGCTACTTTAGTAGCAACACGGGGACGAACCCCAACCACACACATGCTGCTTCCACAACAATACACACACGGGGACACGCCCCAAAATGCTGGCGCCGCAGCACACACACACACACACACACACACACAATTAGGGAACTCACCCCACACACAAATCCCACACGGAGACGCAGCTCCGTAAACCACACACAGATAATATTTTGAGTTTGACAAAATAGAAGGATATATAAAATATGCTCACTGTAGAATATATATCAAGAAAAGCATCTCATAGAAATGGGTAAGAGATATAGAGTGTTTTCCCCTTGATTCTCCAATAGTCATGAGAGGATCTTCCTTGAAGCTTAGGTTGGAGAGAGTTGAATCCGCAGGATGTCGGAGCACACGGTCTTCCCTCTTGAAGATCCGATGTATGTTCCTTCAAATCCCTGCTCCAATCATACCTGCACACATAAAGAACGAATGAATCAATATGCTCTAAACTATGTCTTAGTTAAAAGGGACATCACAAATAAATAAATAATAGATTTATAGTACTCCCCTTTGAATGTCCCCCAAATCCCTTCAATCAGTAGGTAGGCAGCCGGAAGTAGATCCTTGGAGTGGAAGTGGCCGTTGTTGAAGTTTCAAGCGCCCAAAACCCTGGACGATCGAGAGCAGTAGCTGCAGCTCCAAAAATGAGGCTCAGGCTCATGGACGGCGACTCCTGCAGCTTCTTCTTCCTCCTTCTTGATGATGCAACGCCCTCCTTCACGTTCTTCTTCTCCTTCTCTTCTTCACCTGCAGCAGATAGAGAATATTAGCCCCAGGGGATGCCTTCCGATGGAAATCGCGGCCATCATATATGAGAGGGAAGGCAGCAACAAAAAGACATGTTAGCCCATGCTGAAACCCTTCAAACCAACACCCAATCAAGGGTATAAACCCTAAGGCTATTGGTGTAAAATGCCAAGGCAAATCGGGTTACAAAATGGGCATTTCGTAAATAATCCAGAAACCACAATCCGGACGAACCAGAGAAAATGTCGACTCATGGAGTCGACACTTTTCTCATCACGTTCTGTCTCGTTATATAAAAAATAGGACCCGGGTGAAAGTGTCGACTCATAGGGTCGACACTTTTCACCAGAGGTTCTATTTTCATTGATAACAGACCTCTGGCCTGTAAGTGTCGACTCTAGGAGTCGACACTTGCAGCCACCAGTGTCCAGCCAGCAGGCTGGCTAGAAAGTGTCGACTCTAGAGTCGACACTTTCTATCTAGACATGTAAAACAACGCATCAGACAGAACAACCTGAAACAAGTGTCGACTCATAGAGTCGACACTTTTACTGACAGAATTGAAAACTCATTCAAACTCAATTGAAAAGCCAATATCATAAAGGACCAATAAAACACTATTAAACCCCATTCAAAAACAATAGAATGACATGCATGAGGGGTCTTACAAAATTAATCAGCCACGTTTTTGAAATGTAAATTAGAAACCAAAATAAACATGATGCTACATGAACTTTTTAGGAAACTATGAGTTAAACCCAGAAATCATGCGAATGCATCACATTCATTTAAGCCTCATGAACATTCAGCCAAGATGAGTTCTTACCATTTGCATTGAGAGTTTGTGGGAATGATTGAGTCTACACTATTTAAAAACACATACTCAAATCAATGCGAATGATAACAACAAAACAAGGTCTTACCATGGATCCATAGGTCTGAAAGCAATATGAACCTGCACTTGTATAGACAACACACTCATGTCAGTGTTCATGAAGAAACTAACTTCAAAGGATTTGAGCACACAGTGGTGCCTCTACAAAACTGCAAGTTAACAAATTCAATCTCATGTTTAAAACACATTAGAATCACATAATGCATTCTATGATGTCTTTGCATATGAACTCATGGTCAATGCACAAGAGAAGGTTGGGTCGGTGCAAGTATGTGAAACATCAAGGATATGGTCAGTGGAAGATTGAGCAAGGTCGGTGCAAGGATGGACAAGGTCGGTGCAATAGTGAACAAGGTCCGTGCAATGATAACCATCAATGCAAGATACATCACACAAAAAGCTCACTCTCATGAAAGATATATCAATGCAAATCTTTAGCCATTTCTAGTTCAAAGAAAGCTTTAACGATAGTTAACAAAAAGGAGCCTACCCATATTATCACCAAACCACATCCCATTATAAGCACAAGCATGAATTCCATATAACAGACCAAAAATTGCTTGAAACATGAAGAACCATTTCT
The DNA here is from genome assembly GCA_022559845.1 of Amorphophallus konjac. NCBI lineage: Eukaryota > Viridiplantae > Streptophyta > Magnoliopsida > Alismatales > Araceae > Amorphophallus > Amorphophallus konjac. Next base: position 282,812,186 of record CM040126.1, on the reverse strand, counting down.
GAATAAAATTCAGCCAAGCATTCATGAAAACCAACTTCAAAGCATTCAAGTTCAGTCTAGTTACATTTAAGGGCATTCCAAATAACTCAAGTGATCAAATGTTAAAGAGTGCAAGCAAACCAAACCATAACATTGATTCAGTCCAGAACAAACCTGGAACTGCATAACCCTTACATATCAAATAGATGAAAGCAATCCATTTAAGAGTTCCAAGTCAGTCTATCAAATGAAGTTCAGTTCAGTGATAGCCAACAAGCACATTCAAGGTTACCAAAACCATCAAGTTCAAGAACACAAGGTTCATGGTTCAGTTCAACTAAATTCAGATTCAGAGCAAGGAAAATTCAGTTTCAACAAGGTTCGAGCAAACATTAGTCACATTTAAATTGCTAATGCAGTTCAAAGCAAAACCAAGCTCACATATGCCATGGTCAATAATATATCAAGCATTTATCAGTTCATTAAAAACCCCTTGAATAGATAACCAAAACACAATGCTTCACATGTTGGTTCCAAAGTCTCATGCACAGCTCGCATGAGGCAACATATGAATTGTATTCGTGAAGGACCATAAAATATCGATCTGCAAAGCAAGATATCATCATGTTAGCTTGTTTATCCTCAAGATGCCTTCAAACATAAAACAGACAATATATTGGAGTCATCAAAACCATTGTCAAAGACAAGGAGGGGCGCACAGAACCTAACAATCTCTCCCTTTTTCATGATGACAATATATTGTGACCACCAAGACTCTCTCGCCCTTTGACATTATCAAAAAGTGGGGGATGAGGTGAACAGATGTGAAATGGTTAAACCGAATGAGACAGAATAGACGGTGCACGAACCTAGCAATTAACCTCCCATGAAGGGAAGGTGTGAGAATTATGAACAAGTATAAGACTAAGAACGTGTGTGAAACTATGAACATGTATCTAGAACTGAAATTTGAAACTATATGCAGAATGTAAGACTAAGTTATGCACAGAATGTATTGTGCTCAAAAGCACGTTATTCTCCCCCAATTGTCAAGAACAAAAACCAACTAATAATGGGTTATTTAAGCCTGTTATATACAAGTATAACCTTGAGATGCACGTTGTCGACATGTTTTTCCCTTTCCCCTTTTTGATTATCCTTCCAATCCCTTCTTTACTGTGTTAATGTAAAGAACTAAACAACGTGTAAATAGCAGGGGAAGGATGTGGAGTGTGTGCGATCGCCACCAAGGTGCCGGATGTAAGCAAGTACATCGTACCTTGGAAAGAAAGGGGCGACACTCGCCTAGAACATCACTGCAGCAATTCGCGGTTCTGAATGAACCGCCCAGTGGACGCGCGGTCGCTTGACAGACCGCCCAACAGCACTGGGACAAATGTGGAATGAATAGTAGCTGGATGACGGGACGGTTCAGGATCAACCGCTGGACAGAACTGGACGGTCAAGATGAAGCCACCTTATTCCACGCACGGACAGATGAAGACCGCTCTGTGCCACCAACTCCCAAAACGTGGGATCTCTACCTCCACCCTTCCCGGTCGGCCAGAAAGAGTGGGCCTCGTGTTAGGACGCTGCTGACCTGCGAAACAAAGTGCAAAACACACACGGAAACCCAAATCAGAACTGTGAGGTGCTATACATGTGCATGCGGACGAAAACAATCATAGCAAAATGGAATGGGGAATGCCTGGGGAGTTTTTAAACCCTTAAAGGGCGTCAAAAATAATGGGAGGGGTATGTGATGATATGTAGATGAAGAAAAAATGTGGAGAGAGAACAAAGACGATGATTGCATGCAATGAAGAACGCGATGGAGATTAATTAAACTATGACCCAAAACACAAATACTCACTGAACAGGAGGCTTGTGTGGATGTAGAAAGCCTTCCTCCCTGATTGTAGGTCACTTGAGAATTCGGCAGAGCTTCGCCTTGACCTTGAAATCTCCCCCCCTTTCAAAGCTTGGCCTTAGGGTCCTATTTATAGAGCCTAAAAGTCGGACCCGAAATTAGAGTTTCCAATGAAAATCAGCTCAAGATATCAAAACAAAATCCGTAGATAATAAAATTATCTTCCAACCAGTTCAAACGACACCCCATTTGGTGGAGCATCCGCAGAGAAATGGGTAGAACAAGTCAAGGATAAAACCATGGATAGAGAGAGAAAAACCCTTAGTTTTTCAACAATCGGAACATTGCGCGGTCGTGCGATAGACCGCCTATCCCATTGGGCGGCCCATTACTAGACCATCCAATCTGTCGGTGGAAATCAAGTAAATAAGAAACATTATCCAAATATCCATCGAACTGACCGACTATTTCACCGTTGGACTCTCGAGGATTGGACGGTCCTTAATGGACCGCTCAATACATGGAATGGCCACAAACAAACCGCTCGAGGCCTGTCAGTGATAAATTAGAACAAATTAGATAATTAGATAATTAGCTGAACAACCAACGAATCTGGGACTCTGAGATCTGGACGGTCATACGCATACCATTCAATTATGTTGGACGGTTACATATGAATCGTGCAAAAGCTTGTCGGTGGAAATTCAAAAAATCACCTTAATATCTAATAAAGTGGTAAACGGTTCATCGTCAACCGCTCAGTGACTGAACGGTCAAACGATAGACCGCGCAATGGCTGGACGCTTGAAATTTGATAAAATGTGATAAATCAAGCAAAATCAAGGCCCATTAAGCCCCGAATTGAAGCAAACCGAGTCAGGGAGGGAGGTACCCATAAAGTAGGCACAATAAGCTGCCTGGAAATAACCCAACGACTAATTGACAACTTGAGACATCAACAAATGATAGTAAGAGAAATGACTCAACTTATCAAAAAAAACGGGTGTCAACAGATGTCCCTCCTTAACATCCTCTTTGCAGGGGAGCGAACGGAGGTGAAGCGAAAGCGAAGTGGAACATGGAGATGAAGCGGAAACGAAGCGGAGCAGACTGAAAAGCGGGCGTTAAGGTAAAACGACACCCGTTTTGCCAACGAGCGATAGGAATCTTCCGGAAAACTCTGAACCATAAACAAGGAATAGTCAGACTAAAAGTGACACCAGCCTGGTGGAACTAACTAAATAAAAGGAAACACACGATCAACCCCATGGGGGGACACAATCCCTCGGACCAATGAGGAGACCAGCAAAAGTAAAGAAGCGGACTAAACTCTAGATGTGGACCTCTCAATCCAGCAAACCGAGTGAATCGACGAGAGTGAACCTTCCAACTCTGAATGGAATTGTTCCTCTTACTCAAACATTGAACACATAGCTATCTATCACTGGTGGGACATTATCAGGCAAACCATGGGTTTTGAATGCTCAAAAGATGCATATGATGCATCCTGGGCTAAAATAAAAGAAACCATTAAAACAAATGCAAAGAAAGGACAAAATATAAAATACTCGAGAATAATATTGCTAGATTAAGAGAATCAGAGTCAAGACACTATCCGCAACCACGGTGTGCAGGACAGAACCATCCTCCCCATGTTTTCCCAACCTAACGACCTATCCGATGACTAAACACGCGGACCTGGATCAACATCATTTTTGTTAAAGGGGAACATCAGATCTTGGGACACGTAACTAACCAACTGGTTCTCGAGATAATATAGCATAATACTATATAGTAATGCAATAAGGGATGTAGGGATAGAAAGCCATACCTGACTTACCTATGCTGGCGAAACGGCAAGTTTGGAGTGATGCTGTAAAAAGAATCCATGAGCAGGATTTGCAATATATATATATATCATCAAATCACATTCACCATCGAATCACATAATGCAGCACCAAGGAAGGGGACAAACCACATCATTCGAGCACATGAACGGTCCAAAGAAGACCGCTCAATACATGGAACGGCTCATTCAGGACCGTGCAATCATAGGTGATATGAGTGTGAACATACACGGCCCAAAGTAGTCTGTTCAAAGCAAAGTACTGTTGGTGTTTAAACGGCTAGGTCTGGCGATAGACTACGCAATACCTGGGGTGTTTAAAAAAAAAACCTTTCATCTCCCTCCCATCGTAACCACCGGCGGGAGAAAGGGAAACGAACACCCCTCACACCCCATTCTCCACCACCTCTCTTTCTCTCAATTTCACTCCCTCTTGCACTCTTCCCCCTTTATGAGAACAAAGCATCAAGCCCACCGCGAACGGATGGCCAGAGAGGACGAGGATGCGCCACCGCCAACGATGACCGCAGCCGTGGGGGAAGCTCCACCGGTGGAGGAGATGCCGGCACCGCCGTCGGCCGAGGGAGAGGCTCCCCCGTCGCCGTCCGAAGCTGAAGAAGGACAAGGGGCCATCCCGGTCGGGGAAGAAGCGCTGGAGGATGCACCGACGGAGAGACCGGTCAAAGGACCACGTCTGACAGAGGTAGGCCACTAAAACACCCCCCATTTCCATTTTTATCTTATGCATGTTAGTTTTAGGGGATGATGGGGGCACACGACCCCTTAAAAACACCATGTAAGGCCACTTGGGCCATGAACGGAGGTTGGGAAAGGATTTCCCATCATCGGAGATGACAGTAATAGCACAGTCCGACAGTGACCGCCTAACAAAACAACGCAATTCACATAGAACCGTTCAAAGAACACACGGCCCGTGGGTGGCCGTTCAAAGAATAGAAACCGACATCACAGAACGGTCCTAAGTAAACTGTCTAAAGGCAGGGCGGTCCATGTTCATCTGCTCAGAATGTGAAACATTGAAAATAGAATGGTCTCCTTCAGACTGTGGAAATTAGGATGGACCTACCTGGTCCACTCAAAACCTGGAACACTTAGAGATAGAACGGCTGGACTCAAACTGCAGAATGCAGAACGGCCCTCCATGGTCCGTTTAGAAACTGTAGCTGATAGGTGATATAACAGTCTAGATTAAACCGTTGAAACACAAGACGACCTACCCTAGTCCGTTCATAATATAAACATCTAGCAGCAGAACGGTTGGAAAATGACCGTTTATAACCACACGGTCGCACGATAGACCGTGTAACCTTACTTGATTTAGGAACTTGAAATGGCAAGGGACATAGTGAGATGGGGACCGCGTTAATATCGAACGACCAAGTGCGGCCCATTTCACGATAATCATCAGATAGGGAGACGGTCCAGGTGGAACCGTGGGACTTATTGAAGTGGTTGGGAGCCAACCGTTGGATAGAAAATGGTCCATTGTTGACTGCTTAGAGGGCAGAGAGTGAATTATTGAATTAAATGCAAAATTCTAAACTAAAATGCAATTAATCTAAATGTATGTAGGGAAAGTGTAGGACCCGGATCTCATGGCTGCAGGTTCGGGTAGTGTAGCTCGCGCTGCCCGACTTCCAGCGTGAGAGGCTGAGAGTCATGGGATTCTCAGAGTTCCTGAGCGTGGAGGTCAGCTGGTTTGACACACCGCTACTCTACGCTCTGCACGACCGTTGGGACCCAGTGACTCGTGTGTTCCTCTTTCTTGTGGAGACATATGGTCCCCACGCTCGAGGACGTGGCCCGACTTATCAGCCTAGGCGTGCATGGGTCTCCGGTCAGCGGGAGCACATACCTCGACTACCGGTAGATGGCCCAGGAGCTTCTGGACTGGACTTGCTGCATCCCTAGTGGAAGTCCACCACCCTGACTCAGGCGGCACTTCAAGATAGCCTGGGGCTTCGACACGCGGGGATTGCGACGGGAGAGCTACCCGAGCAGCACCTTGAGAGACTCGTGGACCAAGCCAGACCATGAGTTGTAGTGGAGGTGGGACCAGAGGCAGACCGAGTACTGCGGTGGTTCTTGACGTTGCTGTTCGGCCGACTTCTTTTTGCGACGCGAGGGGACGTCATCAGCTTTCGTTTCATACCCTTGCTTAGGGACCTCGACCACGTGTGCGATTACGCGTGGGGAGCTGTTGTCCTCGCATTTCTGTTCGACACCTTGAGCTCGACATCCGGACGAACAATGCTTGGGGGCTTCTCTTTACTCCAGGTACGACTCTGACTCCTACTATGCATTTAGCTATAGGATTCTTAAGGCTGCTATATGCTGACTCTTGGTGAAATGCAATGCAGGTATGGGCCTATGTGTACTTACGCGGGCTCAGGCGAGGTGAGGAGACCCACCCGGACCGACTGCCCATTGCCCGGAGGTAGACCGCACCTCGGGAGAGCGGAGGTCTCCGGATATAGGTCCGGGAGCTCCAGGACGACATGGACACTCTACCGTACACCTCGGTACGACTCTATACTTAGACCCTTCAATTAAATGCAATTCTACATGATTATGATGCTGATGTGACTTCCAATCTTGACAGGTACGGTGGACCCCTTATGCAGAGGAGGGGCACGAGGGTCAGCCCTGGGTGGTAGGGGCCCTTGCCTTCTCAGGACACGACGTGTGGCTTCACTACATGAATGTAGTGGAGCCACTCTACTTTGTTCTGTTTGATGGACACAGTCTATTACCACGGAGAGTGGATCTAGAGGGGGGTGAATAGATCTAATGTCTAATTTTAGAACACATTTGACTCTAATGCGGAATTAAAACAAGCAACTATATAGCAGTAGAAGGAACACATTGAAATCACATAACCATAGACAATCACACAGTAGACACCGATCTTTAAGGTGGTTCGATCTCAATCCAGAGATCTACGTCCACCCCACACTCCAACTGGAATGTGGATCCTGCTGACTAACAGCTTGAACAGCTGGGCTTCACAGCTTGTCAACAACCGCTGATACACAGCTTCGCTGGGCTTAACAGCTTGTCGACCAGAGGAACAGATCCTCTGCAACTGCTGGGCAATACAACTTAGCCGTCCGAGACCTGGTCTCGCCTACTGAGGATTACAGCTTCACCTGTCCAGTGGAAACCTCCACTGCAATTGCTGCCTCACAGCTTGATAACAAAAGTGTATCGAAAGCAAGAAAGACAGAAACAAACGGAATGTAAAAACAAGACGAATGTAGCTCAAGTATGAACAGAATCAACTCTGGTATCTGAACCAAGAGTCTGACTTACAAGATCTCTCGAAAGCTCTCTCAACTCAACTCTCTCAATCTTCTCTTCTCTCTTTCTCTTCTTCTCTCTTTTTCTTCTTCTCTCTTTGGATCGTGCAGGCGCTCACTGTCTGTACTTCACTTTTAGCTCTATCTTCTGCTCTTTTGATCTTACTTCTTTTGAAGCATAAGAATTCCTTTTATACCAGTAGCTATTCGAAGGGCGTGTGGCATTTGAATTCCCGCCCAATGATTTGGACCACGTGGTAGCATCTCATCTTGTTATTGTACACGTGTTGCACTCTGAGCACCTCGTCCTGCCTTGGATCACGAGCCAAGTCATCAGTCTCTGCAGATAGTCCATGTCAGACATTCGAAAGGAATTATCAGTTTAAGGGTTAACTGATGTACAGACTATACATAGACAGAGCTGAAGCAATGTATAGACATCATGAAGCAGGACAATTGCGTTGTACATACTATGTGAAGACAAAGCTAAAGCAATGTATAGACTTCATGAAGCAGAGCTGAAGCAGCATAGACTCAGTGAATGCGAAGCAATGCAGTGTTCAAACACTATGAATGCGAGGCTATGCGTTGTAAAGACTATGTGAATACAGTGCTATGGCCTGTCCAGACTCTATGCATGCAGGGCTTATGCCATGTTCAGACTTTGTGAATACAATGCTGTGCAATGTATAGACTCTGTATATGCAGTGCTTAAGCCCTGTACAGACATCAAATATGCAGAAGTAAACGTGCATCAATGTGTAGACTTAGCAAAACAAAGTGTGAACAAAGCAACACAATGTGCAGACTTCGTGCAGTGCGTGAATGTAGTGTATAGAGTTTTGAGTGCAATGAGTGTTCAAGTGATGTACATACTCAACGTTATGCAAGCAGACAATGTATAGAGTTGATGAAGCGATGCTCAACAAAAAGACGCCTTACAGTTAGGCGTTGGTTTCAGAAGTGACGCCACTTCTGGTGGGCGTCAAATCTCGAGCATAGAGGATGTATAGACTTTCTACGGCACAAGGCAGCATAACGATGTACAGACTCTGAGTTGAACAATGCATAATGCCTATGGGAATGTATAGACTTAGACGTAGGTAAGGATACCGATGTTCAGACTTTGTGCAATGTATGGACTTAGTGTGTGCGAGCCTGCTACAGCCAGTGTTCATACTTAGACCTGCGTGCATGCAATGCGTTGTATAGACTTGCCCATGGCTGTCTAGACTTTGCATGCGTGCTTATAGCAATGTGCAGACTTTGCAGACACTGCGTTGTGCAGACTTTGCGTGCCACAATATATAGACTTGGTGGCGAGAGACATACACAAAGATGCTAAGTGAGATGGTCCAGCAGTGTATAGACTTAGTGTCCACTTGAGATGCTGACTGAGACGATCTCATAGGCTGTACAAATTTGTGCTGTGGTGCAAGATGCCATTGTACACACTTGGTGTCCACATGAGACGCTCAGTGAGACGGACCAGTGTACAGAGTTATGCTGTGCTGCAAGATGGCAGTGTACACACTTGGTTAAGACTGTCTAGACTCTGCATGCGAGCAATGGCGATGTATAGACTTGCTAACACACTGTTGTACAGGCTTTACTAGCCACAATGTGCAGACTACACGATGTATAGACTTGCAAGTCCTACGAAGGTAAGGATGCCAGTGTATAGGCTTGCGAGAATATAACATAGGTAAAATATACCAATGTATAGACTTGCGAGTTGCAATGTAGGTAAAGATACCTAATGTACAGACTTGCTAGTGTGCATGCCACAATGCAGTGTATGGACATGAGTGTGCGTGCAGTGCTGCAACCGATGTATGGACTTGTGTTGACGCTGCAGGACAACTGCCAATGTATAGACTTCACAAGTGCAAGTAATGCAGCAATGTATGGACTTTGAACTTGTGCATGCAATGTATAGACTTGCTACCCTGCAAGTCATGCAGGGTATGGACTTGCTGTGCCTGCGACGACTGCGATGTACATACTTGCTAGCCTGCGAGCCATGCAGTGTATGGACTTGCTAGCCTACGAGTCATGCGATGTATGGACTTAATGTGTCTGCTGCACAAGCAATGCCTAGACTTAAGAATGCATGGATGAATAAACTGAAAAGACTTGTGACTCATACTGATTGCTATCATCAAAACTATAGATCATCAAAACTACAGGGGCACAACATACTTCAGACTAGTGATGAGGACGATCGGTGTCCACCAGCCAGCCGTGGAGTTCCCGGCGTCGGGAGAGCGCGTGGGGTGACACCCACGGGGCGCAACGACCGTGTTAGACTGGAGAGAGCGAGCTGCTGAGTAGATCGCCTACTGGGCATCACGCGGGAGGGTCGTAACCGCCCAGGCAGAGAGTGACGCGACGTACAACATGGCGTACGCCAGGCACTATCGGGACAAGGTGTTCCGTGGTGCCCGCCGACCGGTACGACTTCTAAACCTTAATGCCTTTCTATTATGCTTTCTATATGCCTATGCACTGATGTTTGAACTTTCTAAATGTAGATGGACCCTGAGGGAAGGATCACGGAGCTGCAGGGGCTCCTCCACGCGACGATCCGTGAGCGCGACGAGGCCCGCCAGGCCCTGACCCTACTGGTGAGTTTTCTAAACCATAAACTCTTTAAATTATACAAATGCTTATGATTATGATTATGCATGTGACTGACCTGGAGTTTTGGATGCAGCGAGCCGAGGGGACCCAGCGCCTGGGACAGATGCTCCTTCCTCTTCCTCACAGACCCCAACTGACTGAGTCGAGCGGGACGATGATTTCGCTCAGATGGTGGCACGGGCGAAGGCAGCCGAGGTGGCGCTCACCAAGAGAGTACACAACTACTACACTTTCCCTGTTGTTTATGCTTATAATTCTGTATGAAATGCTGTTGACTAACCATGAAAATGCATATGCAGACGACTGAGCTGACCCGACTTAGGGTAGAGGTTGAGCAGAGCCGGGCAGCGGCTAGGGAAGAGGTGGCTCGCTTACGAGAGGAGGCAGCGCAGAGTCGGCCGGCGGACGCGGTTGAGACAGCGCTACTTCGGGCGGAGCTAGAGCTACCTCAGGCTGGAGAAGAGGAGCTGGTGCGGGTCCGAGCAGAGTGGGACCATGCTCTGATCGAGGCGTCCAGGCTGAGTGGACAGCTGCGGGCCTACAAGGAGATGAGCCGGCGATCAGCGCGCAGCGGGACTCCGAGTGGCAGCCACGGTACTCACGGCTCCGTGAGGAGTTACTTTACGGGTTCCTCCGGCCACCGGAAGAATGAGGAGGATGAGCGGCGCCGACGACAGCGTGACGAGGCGACCTCGGTGACGCCTCCCCCAAAGAGGCATGAGGGCGGCAGAGACAGCGACGGGGGCCAGAGAGAGGGACAGACCTGACTCTTGTACTAGGGACATGACTTTTGTACCTGTGGACATGATATGATAGTGATATGACATGATTTTTTTTGGTTTTGTAGATGAATAGATGCGAATGATTGACACTGACTTACTGACTATGACTACGACACGAGTGAGACGGACACGTGCGAGAGAGAGACGGCACGAGCGAGAGACGACTGAGGGGGACCATGAGTGAGACGACTGCGGGTGTGAGTGAGATGACTACGAGTGCGTGTGAGAGACGACTACGACCACGAGTGAGAGAGATAGACGGCAAACTGAGTGAGAGAGAGACGGCAAACTGAGTGAGAGAGAGACAACAAACTGAGTGAGGGGGAGAGACGCCAAACTGAGTGAGAGAGAGACGACAAACTGAGTGAGAGAGAGATGCCAAACTAAGTGAGAGAGAGATGACAAACTGAGTGAGAGAGAGACGACAAACTTAGTGAGAGAGAGACGACAAACTTAGTGAGAGAGAGAGATGCCAAACTGAGTGGGAGAGAGACGAGACCACAGCTCGAGTGACACAGGTGAGAACAAGTAAAAATAGGGCTTCATATATCTAAACGGTCGAAAGGGGACCATTCCAACAAATCACACGGTCTTCCCGTAGACCGTTTAAAGTCCCTCGACCAAAACCCATAGATATGAGTAAACGGTTTGATATTAGCCGCTCAAAGAATAGGATGGTTCATATGTGACCGGGTGATGGATGGAACGGTCTGTTCTCAGCCGTTCCACCTCCAGCATTCAAATCGTGTAAAAGGTTCTGAATGGTCTAAGTGAGACCATCCAATTAGTAGAGCGGTCTGTCGACAGACCGCGGCAACGCGCGACCTGGGAGTTCTAACGAGACTCTCTTGGAGAGACTCAACCCGAAGATGGACGTCCTAAACCGACTCAAGCTCTATCCCAACCCGATCTAGGCCTATCCTACCTCACTTCTAGTGGGTTTAGGCCTCTATCCAAGCCCAATAAGTAAGAGGGGGCTCGAAATTCGTGACTCACACCACACTCTTCTTTCTAGGCCTCAAACCTTTGCTATTCTTCATCAAATCATCATGAAAAGATCCTTCGAGGGGAGCTCCATGGAGGGGGCAGCTTATGAAGGGCCAAAGCTAGCCAGGAAGGAGCGCGAAGTGCTCTAACTGCTTACTACGATCCCTCGTCATCTTAGCTCGAGCCCTTTGAGAGAGGTATGTTAGCATGATTTCATTCAAGTCAATCCATTCATTCACTTACATGTTCATCCTCTCTTTCTCCTTTTCTTTTGTCTTTTCCCCTCAGCTTCTCCCTGGCTCTACGCGCTATTCCACTTTAAAGTGGATGGCTCCCATGATCCGTGCATTGCCCCTAGGAGTGACATCTATCCTGATGTCCTGGCACCTACATCCACTCTTGGTACTAGGCCAAAATTACCCAAAGCTCTCCCTTGATTGGCACATCATCTCAGCCTTGGTAGAGATCTGGCACCCTCAGACCCATACATTCATATTCCCATCATTTGAGGCCACTATCCTACTAGAGGAGGTAGACCTATTTTTCCCTTCCTAAGTTTAAGGTGGGTGAGGAGGACCTAGTGTGTCATACCGTTGCCCCTATAGACCCTAGGCTTATCTTGGGAGGGTTTATACTAGATAGCAGGGACATCCATACCTTCATAGGCCCACGTCAGATCCACCTTCTTCCTCTTAGCCAGTGGGTAGTTGAACATTGCAGGAACATGTGTGGGTTGGATGAGGCCATAGCCAATGCCGCGTCTATTTGCCTGTACGGGGCTATCTTGTTCCCCTCTGTGGACCATGTGCTAGAGACTCCTATCCTTAGTACCATCAGCGGACTATGGTAGGGTCTTTCCATCTCCCGGGCTGTCCTTGCCTACTTGTACGAGGGCCTTACCTCAACAGCTCTAGGGGCTCCTCTATTTGGTTCCATGATGCTTTTAGAGTGCTGGATGGGTGTCAGGATGAAATTCATTCATAAGGAGGATGTCACTTTAGCCAACCGGATCTTCGGGAGCCACCCCCTTTTCTTCATAGGTGGCTCTTTCGGGTTTTCTCCACAGCTAGAGTGCATGACAGTAGAAAAGAAGACCAGGGATGAGTGGCGACTGCACATCAACAAATTGCCCCTAGATTGGTTCGTGATGCGTCTTGACTTCCTCCACGACACCACCATCAGGGTACTTAGGAGGCCAAGCTTGGATCTGAGGCTCGTGAGCGACACTGCACTGGCGATGTACAGCCCGCACCGATGCTACCTATAGGTTGGACTTCCCAGGACTGTTCTTCTAGCACCACCCCACCTTCCCACACTATAGGCAAGGAGGATCGGTACAGAGGAGGACGAGCAGGCGGTCATGAGTGCCCTGATCATGTGGGAGGTGCAGGGTGCTGACCCTTCCAGTGGAGGTTGCAGAGATTCCAGCGACACGCCAGGCCTACGTTAGAGAGCTGAGAAAGATACGTCCCCGTGGGGATGCCCAGCGGAGGACTGAGTGATTTTTCTTTTCTTTCATGATGTTGATGCTGGGACTTATGCCTAGAGATGTTTGAATAAAATTGCGAGCTTGATTGGTTTGAGTTTGGGCTTTGTTATGTGCTTGAGTGAGTTGGAATATGACTTCAAAGTGCACACGGTAACAAACAGGTCGCTTGGGGGGTAGGCGGTTAGAAACCGACCGCTTAGATAATAGAACAGCTCTAAACAACAGAGTTGAGAACAGGGATTTTGTAAGACCCCGAGTTTCTGTACAAATATTAAATTCGTAAATAGTAAATGTTGAATAGTGACTGAGGTAAATAGTAAATAGTAAATGTTTTTGACTATCGTGTAAATATTCGGAAAAATGATAGTTAATTAGTAAACACCATGATAAACACTTTGGTCTCCTGTACCTGACCCTAATAAAATCATTTACATGGCTTAATCAGTGATTTAAGCCTGACTTAAAAACGCGGAAAACACTATTCACCCGAAAATATAACTACCTTGGAAAAATCTGCAAAAATCACATCTGATAGAGAGTATTTTTCTTAGCAACTTTGTCTTCTGGAGTTTCATCGGTAAAAATCAAAAACTCTCTCTATCGACTAAACCGTTGAACATTGGGTTAAATTATTATTTTAATCTTAAGATTGGGAGATTAACATTAAACCTCGTGATAAAATTCCATAAAAATCATAATCTGAAAGATCACGTCTTGATTAGCAATTTTGTCTTCTGGGTCAATTTCATTAAAAATCGTTTAGTGACATTAAATGAAGGTTTTAGTTAACAATGGCTTAATCTATGGGATTAGGCTTAGATTAAGGGTAACCTTACCTTGTGGAACACGTGAAACCGTGTTTGGGTTGGCATAAACACGTCTTCAACACTGCCAAGGGAATTGCGGCTCTGACCAGCCCGCGTGAGAAGTTTAAACACTTCTCTACAAACCTATAAATAGAGGAAGCATTCCTAAGCATTCCTCTTAAGCAACTTAAGGATTTCTTGCTGCTGTCTTGCTGCTGTGAAGCTTTGCAAGACCACTATTCATCTTCTTCCCCAAGCTTTCTCTTATTTTCATCGGTTAAGGTAGGTAACCATGGCACAAACTTGAATTCAATAAAAGGAATGATAGGGCATCATGTTAGCTTGCATATTTCATGATTTTCCATGCTTAAACCCATGAATTGAAGCCCTCATTGCCGGATTATACTTCTGTTTTCGCTGTTCCCGTGTTACAAAGAAAGACGGTTCCAACCGGACCGCTTATCTCTTAGACGGCTTAGAACTGACCGCCTTAATTGCTTTAAGCGGCCCAATTTTAACCATTTCACATGGATAACGGTCAACCAGAGACCGCTTTAGAATGAAATTAGTAGTATTATCATTTTATCGTATTTTATATACACGGTTAGAAAACGACCGCTTTACATGATACACGGCCCCACTATAACCGTAGTATCCTTTTACCCTTAAAACGGCCCATAGATAACCGTTTTACAGCCAGTAGGTTTAACGGCCCACTGTCATCCGTTTAACTTCCAGAAAACCTGATTTTTACTATTTTGACCTATTAAAAATGTTAATTAGTAAAATTTGACAATCCATATAAATAACAGATAATGACATGAGTAAATTTCTGTTATTTGCAATATCTATTTTGATAAATTGTTTAAAGTGGAAACTATTGTAATTCACTTGTAACTTTGGATAAATTGGTTAATTACCATAGGTAATTTCTGTAAATTACTGTAAATCAAAATATTACTGGCCGACTTATGGCAAGTCTTTGGCCAATTAACCGGACACTCTATCCGGTAAACTTCACATTTTTTTACCGTGAGACATTTTTACCGTGGTAAATTACGGTTACATCATAACTATCGTTTTAACTTGATAAATTGACCGATTACCCTTGGATAACCTTCGGTCATATTTGAGCCCGGAATTGACCAATGGACATTAAACTGAAATTAGTTGGTTTAATTGTTATTGGCAACCCGGTAACTACTTTGCATAAATTATCTTATAATTAGATATTATCGTTATACTTAATACGGATTCTCTTGAACCGTATTTCTTAAAAATACGACCCGAGTGGTTCGTATATTCGTTCTTCAGAACTTACTTCTCTCTCTCGAACGGCTTACTGTCAACCGTTCATTCTTGACCCCGTGACTCGTTACTCATGAGAGTACGGCCCGGTGTTCGCCGTACGACTACCTTGTTTTGGGTTTTCGTCGTGTTTATACTCTTGAATCAGAGGAGACAAGTGTCGTCCTTTACATCTTATACCCGACAGAAATTCATCTGATTATATTGGCCATAATTGACTATGTCTAGACGGGGGATCGGTGATCCAATTGAAATGAAATGCCGACGCATCATAAGGGCCCAGTCTGGTCCTGGGGAGAGCGCCCGAAAAGATATTGAGCCCATTGGGATGTTTATGACAAGGGTGAGGCATTGCACCCGAATACTTGACTTGACTTGTTACGTCTATGACAAACTCTTGATACTCGACTCGTGTGTATTTACTTGGTTACATGTGTAACATATTGCTGGCCAAATTCTCTATTGTACTTTACTTGTTCACTACTTGATAAATTGCTATATTTCTTGACCTTGCAAGATATTCTATCGTCATTCTTTATTTACTGCATTTCATATAAATTGGAAATCAATAGTTAATTACTTAAACCTGTTTGTGGTTATCTACTGAGCGTGTTTAGCTCACTCCTACTGTTTCCCCTCTTTCCAGGTGACGAACTTGTCGGGGATGGACTGGAGTGATATCGAGAGATAGTTTTAGTTTATTGAGTCAGTTTGTACCCTTAGCATTAGTGAGAGATTGTTCTAGCATTTTACTTATTATTTGGTTGTAGTCGTTCTACCCAGTGTACTCAACCTTATTTCAATAAAACTCTGATTATTACTTTTCCAACCTTTAGTGCAATGGATTGCAATGGTTCGGAATTATATATTGCTCGCTTGCCTCTAACCGTACGTCCCGAGATTCCGCATCGGGGCGTGACAGTTTAGTTGGTATCAGAGCCTAGGTCAATTTGTCCTAGGTATTTCACTTTAAGGTTATAGGTCTATTGGTTATAGGCTTAAGAAAACAACCTTGTGAGAATTTGGGTAGAAATTTGGGTTAAGTTATTTAACCATAATCATGATCTTCTTATCTAGTTCTTCTCTTCTCATCTAAGAAGTTCTTCTCTCATAAATAATCCGAGTAACTATTTTATATAGGCACTTAACTCGAAATGGCAGCCAATCGTGCTGAGATGAGGAATTTACATCGTACAGTTCAAGGACTTACGCAAGCCTTGAACGCACTGGCTCAAGCTGGAGCTGGAGCGGCACCTCATGGCGCAGCTCATGGCACTGGTGATTTATATCGGAATTTTCGAGGAATGAACCCGCCTAGATTCGCTGGTTCAACTGATCCCGATGAAGCCGAGAATTGGCTCGACGAGATGGCAAGAATTTTTGAGGTCATGCAATGCACTGACCAAGAACGTGTTCTTTTATCTGTTTTCCAACTGGAACGGGATGCACGTGCTTGGTGGGAGTCTGTTAAGCCGACTCTCGGAGATCAACAAGTCTCGTGGGAGGAATTCGAGGAATATTTCAATGATAAATATTTTTCTGACCGCGTGCAAGAAAAGAAGGGAGCAGAATTCGCAGCTTTGAAGCAGCGAAGTTTATCGGTATCAGAATATGAGGCTCAGTTTTCGCGACTCTCTCGTTATGCAAGACATCTTATTTCGACTGAGAGAATGAAGGCGAAGCGTTTCCTCAATGGTCTTCGACTTCATTATATCAATCAACTTGCACCACTGGAAATTTCTACATATTCTGAGATGGTAAGAAAGGCACAAATATTAGAAGATACTTTGGAAATGACTGAAAGGATTCGTGGTCAAGGTAACAAGAAAGAGCACCGAAGGCACTCAAGAATGTTAAACCTGGATTTGTCACTGACCCGAGCAAGAAAAGACCATTTATTAGTTCTGGTTCAAGTTCTGGTTCTGGTTCGTGGAGAGGCAAAATGCCGCGACAAGAAGACAAGAAACCTGATTCTATGATTCCATTCAAGGGCGTATGCCGATATTGTGATCGTCCTGGTCACAAGATGGAAGATTGTTGGCGCAAGCTAGGTGCATGTCTGCGGTGTGGAAGCAAAGAGCACCGTATACCCAACTGCCCTTTATTATCGGAACAAGCTATCCCGGCAAAACCCCTGAATCTCAAGAAGCCTCAAGGCAGGCTCCAGGCTCTTCATGCGAAGGAAAAAGATATCGTCGAGGATGGTGGACTCGTCGAAGGTACTCTTGCTATATTCGACTTGCCAGCTTTTGTTCTATTTGATACTGGTGCAACACATTCTTTTCTTTCACGGAGATTTGCTAAATCTTTAGCTATGGAACCTGTTTTATTGAGTTCTCCATTAGAAATATCAACCCCTATTGGTTCTAAATCAGCAATTCAGCATTACTATCCTTCTAGTAAGGTTATGGTGAATGATCAGAATTTTCCAGCTGATTTGATTTGTATGGACATGAAGGATTACGATGTAATCCTAGGAGCCGATTGGTTGGCTCGATATGAGGCCAATGTCCATTGTAGTTCTTGTTCCGTGTCTTTTTCTAGACACCCCGGATTATCCTTCAAGGGAGTGAAACATCCTAGTTCTATCTCTCTTATCTCGACTCTTCGTGCTGATAAGTTATTGAGGCGTGGATGCGAAGCTTTTCTGGCTTTTGTTCATGCGTCCCCTGAACAGCAGATCGAGATTAAGGATATTGCTATTGTCCGAGAATTTCCGGACGTATTTCCAGAGGAGTTACCAGGACTTCCGCCTCAGCGTGAAGTTACATTTTCTATTGATCTTATTCCTGGATCGTCTCCTATTTCTAGAGCCCCTTATCGAATGTCTCATGCGGAATTGCGGGAATTGAAGCAGCAATTGTTGGAATTACTCGAGAAGGGTTTTATTCGCCCGAGTGTTTCCCCTTGGGGAGCTCCTGTATTGTTTTTTCGGAAGAAAGATGGTTCGATGAGATTATGCATCGATTATCGGCAACTCAACCAGTTGACTGTCAAGAACAAGTATCCTTTGCCAAGGATTGATGAGTTATTTGACCAGATTACTGGAGCTTCTTATTTTTCTAAGATCGATCTTCGATCTGGATATCACCAGTTACGGATTAAAGAAGAGGATATTTATAAATCAGCTTTCCGTAGCCGGTATGGTCATTATGAGTTTGTCGTTATGCCTTTTGGGTTAACGAATGCACCGGCAGCTTTCATGCAGTTAATGAACAGTGTGTTCCGACCCTACCTTGATCAATGGGTTGTGGTATTCATAGATGATATTTTGATATATTCCAAGAGTGAAAAAGAACATGCCGAGCATCTGAGGATGGCTTTGCAATTATTGAGAGATCACCAATTATATGCCAAGTTCAGCAAGTGTGAATTTTGGCTAAGTGAGGTGTCCTTTCTAGGACATATTATTACTAAGGATGGAATTTCTGTGGATCCATCTAAAGTGGAAGCGGTAAAGAATTGGGAACAGCCTACTAATGTTACTGAAGTAAGGAGTTTTCTTGGCCTGGCTGGTTATTATCGAAGGTTCATTCAAGATTTCTCTAAGATTGCGGTACCTCTGACAAAATTAACCCGCAAGGAGATCAAGTTTGAGTGGTCAACTGAATGCCAACGGAGTTTCCAAACTCTGAAGGATTGTTTGACTACTGCTCCTATTTTGACCTTACCTTCTGGTGAGGGCGGTTTTGTGGTTTACACTGATGCTTCTGGTATTGGCTTAGGCTGTGTGCTTATGCAGCACGGCAAGGTGATTGCCTATTCTTCTAGGCAGCTAAGAAAGCATGAAGTTAATTATCCAGTTCATGATTTGGAATTGGCAGCCGTGGTATTTGCTTTGAAGATTTGGAGGCACTACTTATATGGTGAAACATTCACTGTATTTTCGGATCACAAAAGTCTGAAATACTTATTTTCTCAAAAGGAATTGAACATGAGACAAAGGAGATGGTTGGAGTATATAAAGGATTTCGACTTTTCTATTAAGTATCACCCGGGCAAAGGCAATGTGGTTGCTGACGCTTTAAGTCGGAAACCTGTGGCTAAGATATCTAGTCTTATGTTACAAGAATGGAAATTACTGGAGCAAATGGCTAGTCTGGATATCAATATTGATAATGATCGGATATTGATTTCCCAGTTGCAACTTAAGCCCGAATTATTGGTAGAAATCAAGTTATTGCAAGATATTGATCCCGAGCTAGTCGAGATTAAGGAAAGCCTGAGTAGCAGACCTGAATTCTCGATAGCCGATGATGGAAGATTAGTATTTCAAGGTCGAACTTGTGTACCGGATGAGGGTAATATAAAGAATCGGATTCTTGAAGAAGCACATAGATCTCGATATACTATCCATCCGGGAGGCACTAAGATGTTCAAAGATTTGAAAAGGACATTTTGGTGGCCGAACATGAAAAGGGAAATTACAGATTTTGTGAGTAGATGTCTGGTTTGTCAACAAGTAAAGGCCGAGCATTTCTGACCGGCAGGTAAATTGAAACCACTTGATATTCCCCAATGGAAGTGGGAGAGTATTGGCATGGATTTTATTATGAGTCTTCCTAAGACTCGAAGTGGTCATGATGCAATATGGGTAATCGTGGATCGACTGACTAAGTCAACCCATTTCCTATCCATTAAGTCCAAGTGGACAGTTGATGTGCTAGCAGCATTATATCTGAAGGAAGTGGTTAGACTTCATGGTATTCCAGTCAGCATTGTGTCTGACCGAGACCCGAGATTTACATCTCATTTCTGGAAGGGATTGCAAGAATCTCTTGGTACCCGTCTGAATTTTAGCACTGCATTTCATCCGCAAACAGATGGACAGACCGAGAGAACTAATCAAATAGTGGAAGATATGTTGAGAGCTTGTATGATCGACTTCGGTGGAAGTTGGAGCGATCATTTAGCATTAATAGAATTCGCCTACAACAATAGTTATCAAGCCAGCATACAGATGACACATTTCGAGGCTTTGTATGGAAGGAGCTGTCGTTCTCCATTATGTTGGGATGAGGTTGGCGAGAAGCAATGGCTTGGACCGGATCTTATCTCGGAGTCATCACAAAATATTCGTATTATCCGAGACCGGTTACTTGTGGCTCAATCAAGGCAAAAGAGTTATGTTGATAATAGGAGAAGAGATTTGGAATTTCAAATTGGCGAGCATGTGTTCTTAAAAGTATCTCCTTCAAGAGGTATTCGTCGATTTGGTATTTATGGCAAGTTAAGCCCAAGGTATATTGGTCCATTTGAGATCCTTGATCGAGTGGGTGAAGTCGCTTATAGATTGGCCTTACCTCCTCAATTATCTGGTGTACATAACGTATTCCATGTATCTATGCTTCGGAAATACGTGTACGACCCTAGTCACATCATTCAACATGTGGACTTTGAATTTAAAAAGGATCTATCCTATGAAGAAAGACCAGTGAAAATTCTGGATCGAAAGGAGCAACAACTTTGAAATCGTTCCATACCGATGGTCAAAATCCAATGGAGTCGGCGTGGAATAGAAGAAGCTACATGGGAATCCGAGGACACTATACGGAAGCGTTATCCCGACCTATTCTAGGTGAGCTATCTTTCCTTTACTGTATTTTGGTCCAGTGAATTTGGAGGACCAAATTCTTTAAGTGGGGGAGGGTGTAAGACCCCGAGTTTCTGTACAAATATTAAATTTCGTAAATAGTAAATGTTGAATAGTGACTGAGGTAAATAGTAAATAGTAAATCTTTTTGACTATCGTGTAAATATTCTGAAAAATGATAGTTAATTAGTAAACACCATGATAAACACTTTGGTCTCCTGTACCTGACCCTAATAAAATCATTTACATGGCTTAATCAGTGATTTAAGCCTGACTTAAAAACGCGGAAAATACTATTCACCCGAAAATATAACTACCTTGGAAAAATCTGCAAAAATCACATCTAATAGAGAGTATTTTTCTTAGCAACTTTGTCTTCTGGAGTTTCATCGGTAAAAATCAAAAACTCTCTCTATCGACTAAACCGTTGAACATTGGGTTAAATTATTATTTTAATCTTAAGATTGGGAGATTAACATTAAACCTCGTGATAAAATTCCATAAAAATCATAATCTGAAAGATCACGTCTTGATTAGCAATTTTGTCTTCTGGGTCAATTTCATTAAAAATCGTTTAGTGACATTAAATGAAGGTTTTAGTTAACAATGGCTTAATCTATGGGATTAGGCTTAGATTAAGGGTAACCTTACCTTGTGGAACACGTGAAACCGTGTTTGGGTTGGCATAAACACGTCTTCAACACTGTCAAGGGAATTGCGGCTCTGACCAGCCCGCGTGAGAAGTTTAAACACTTCTCTACAAACCTATAAATAGAGGAAGCATTCCTAAGCATTCCTCTTAAGCAACTTAAGGATTTCTTGCTGCTGTCTTGCTGCTGTGAAGCTTTGCAAGACCACTATTCATCTTCTTCCCCAAGCTTTCTCTTATTTTCATCGGTTAAGGTAGGTAACCATGGCACAAACTTGAATTCAATAAAAGGAATGATAGGGCATCATGTTAGCTTGCATATTTCATGATTTTCCATGCTTAAACCCATGAATTGAAGCCCTCATTGCCAGATTATACTTCTGTTTTCGTTGTTCCCGTGTTACAAAGAAAGACGGTTCCAACCGGACCGCTTATCTCTTAGACGGCTTAGAACTGACCGCCTTAATTGCTTTAAGCGGCCCAATTTTAACCATTTCACATGGATAACGGTCAACCAGAGACCGCTTTAGAATGAAATTAGTAGTATTATCATTTTATCGTATTTTATATACACGGTTAGAAAACGACCGCTTTACATGATACACGGCCCCACTATAACCGTAGTATCCTTTTACCCTTAAAACGGCCCATAGATAACCGTTTTACAGCCAGTAGGTTTAACGGCCCACTGTCATCCGTTTAACTTCCAGAAAACCTGATTTTTACTATTTTGACCTATTAAAAATGTTAATTAGTAAAATTTGACAATCCATATAAATAACAGATAATGACATGAGTAAATTTCTGTTATTTGCAATATCTATTTTGATAAATTGTTTAAAGTGGAAACTATTGTAATTCACTTGTAACTTTGGATAAATTGGTTAATTACCATAGGTAATTTCTGTAAATTACTGTAAATCAAAATATTACTGGCCGACTTATGGCAAGTCTTTGGCCAATTAACCGGACACTCTATCCGGTAAACTTCACATTTTTTTACCGTGAGACATTTTTACCGTGGTAAATTACGGTTACATCATAACTATCGTTTTAACTTGATAAATTGACCGATTACCCTTGGATAACCTTCGGTCATATTTGAGCCCGGAATTGACCAATGGACATTAAACTGAAATTAGTTGGTTTAATTGTTATTGGCAACCCGGTAACTACTTTGCATAAATTATCTTATAATTAGATATTATCGTTATACTTAATACGGATTCTCTTGAACCGTATTTCTTAAAAATACGACCCGAGTGGTTCGTATATTCGTTCTTCAGAACTTACTTCTCTCTCTCGAACGGCTTACTATCAACCGTTCATTCTTGACCCCGTGACTCGTTACTCATGAGAGTACGGCCCGGTGTTCGCCGTACGACTACCTTGTTTGGGATTTTCGTCGTGTTTATACTCTTGAATCAGAGGAGACAAGTGTCGTCCTTTACATCTTATACCCGACAGAAATTCATCTGATTATATTGGCCATAATTGACTATGTCTAGACGGGGGATCAGTGATCCAATTGAAATGAAATGCCGACGCATCATAAGGGCCCAGTCTGGTCCTGGGGAGAGCGCCTGAAAAGATATTGAGCCCATTGGGATGTTTATGACAAGGGTGAGGCATTGCACCCGAATACTTGACTTGACTTGTTACGTCTATGACAAACTCTTGATACTCGACTCGTGTGTATTTACTTGGTTACATGTGTAACATATTGCTGGCCAAATTCTCTATTGTACTCTACTTGTTCACTACTTGATAAATTGCTATATTTCTTGACCTTACAAGATATTCTATCGTCATTCTTTATTTACTGCATTTCATATAAATTGGAAATCAATAGTTAATTACTTAAACCTGTTTGTGGTTATCTACTGAGCGTGTTTAGCTCACTCCTACTATTTCCCCTCTTTCCAGGTGACGAACTTGTCGGGGATGGACTGGAGTGATATCGAGAGATAGTTTTAGTTTATTGAGTCAGTTTGTACCCTTAGCATTAGTGAGAGATTGTTCTAGCATTTTACTTATTATTTGGTTGTAGTCGTTCTACCCAGTGTACTCAACCTTATTTCAATAAAACTCTGATTATTACTTTTCCAACCTTTAGTGCAATGGATTGCAATGGTTCGGAATTATATATTGCTCGCTTGCCTCTAACCGTACGTCCCGAGATTCCGCATCGGGGCGTGACAGATTTGAACGGCCTATCGGCAGGCCGTGAACCTGATCAAACGGTCAAGAATCTACCGTTCACACCCCTGAACGTTCTCATGAAGACCGTGGATCTTTAAAGAAGCTTGAGATTGGAACGACCTGAAGGGAACCGTGTGAACGATGGGACGGTCTGATCATAGCCGTTGAATAGGATAGGACGGTTGCCAAAGGGCTGTTTATTGACTGAACTTTGAGCTTCAACATGCCCCTGCACACATACACAAACAAAGAAAATAGATTAAATCTGCTTTAGGCTTAACCCCTTGCCTGTAGCAAGTTAGGAAATGACCAGTTCTTGATTCTTGGTCAAGGGGGTAAGCCTTATTAAATAGAAAAATAACAAATGAAAATGAATGCAATGGATGCCATGTAATGCAAATGATGAAAATCTCTTTGTGATTTTTAAAATATTTGGTTTTTTTTTGGAGTTTTGAAGCATATTATTTTTTTGGGTTTTGAAATATTTGATTTTTTTTAGATTTTGAGATATTCAATTTTTTTGGATTTTAACATATTCAATTTTTTTGAGATTTTAAAATATTCGATTTTTTTTTGGATTTTGAAATATTTGATTTTTTGGGATTTTGAAATATTTGATTTTTTTGGAATTTTGAAATATTTGATTTTTTAGGATTTTGAAATATTTAAATTTTTTGAGATTTTAAAATATTTGATTTTTTGAGATTTTGAACCCATCTCAAGCCTGACTACAGGGAACCTTATATCTCACTAGGGGTCTCCTGGGTTCAATGTGTGTGGTAAATGACCGCCCACAGTCGGGGCCCAATTTCGCTTAACGGTGCCTCTACCAAGGCCATACCCGAGGTAAAATTCATTCCTTGGAAAATAAAAGAGAAATTGATAGAAAAGCTGGCGATAAGTATAGAGATTTTTAGGGCTTGAGTTCTTCTCACGACACCACCTTTTCAAAGAATTCTTGGTTTATTACGTCGGGGCTTTGTGTCCGTCATCGAACCTACATCTGCTCTAGGCACACATACGACCGGGCTCATAACATCCCACAAGGAAACTGTATTGTCACTCTTGCCATGCATAGTTTCATTATTTTGAGACTTTTAGACTTTCGAACTTCGAGCTTTTGGATGAGCTTTTAGCTTTATCTTTGATTTTACCCCTTTTCATCATTTCTTTTCTTTCTTTTTTGCTCATATATCCGCGAAATAAGGTCATAACGGACTGCCCCTATTTGAGACCTCTTTTATCGGGGGGTCTAGATCAGTTCTCGCCCCCTTATTCACCATTTGCCTCTTTCTTCAGCTGAGAGAGGAGAAAAACAAGGATCTTCACCTTCCCTTAAGCATGGCCAAGGGAGAAACGGTGTTGCGCAAAAGAGGAAAACCGAACCACGGGGGGTCATGTAGTGTGTGAATGTCGAACCAAGGATCTCCCTTCGTGATCAAGTAGAGGCATACCCCGCTGCCGGGACATTGCTGGCTTGACTCTATAGATAAAATCGTTTTAAATATAGCCCATTCCACGGATTCGGCAATTCTTCACCCTCCGCGTTAACTAAATGGTACGCGTTACCAGGATAGACTTCCTTAACTACGAACGGCCCTTCCCAGTTAGGCTGCAGCTTAGACCTAGGACATGCTGATCTGATAAATTTGCGTTTCAAAACCATGTTACCCACTTGGAATTTTCTTTCAATAACCTTCTTTTGAAAATACCGCGAGACACGTTTTTGATAAACTGAGACATGATTGGCCGCATTAAGCCTCTTCTTGTCTAAGAGTTCCATTTGGACTAACAACGCCTCTCGACGCTCGTCGAGATTAAGTTCTTTATCTAGCTGCACTCTTAGGGAAGGGATCGGGATCTCGTATGGGAGTACCTCCTCCATCCCATTGGTGAGAGCAAAAGGAGTTTGTCCCGTGGGAGTACGGACGGAGGTACAATAAGACCATAGAGCTTCTATCAATTTATCAGCCCAATTAGCAAATTTATGCGACTCGCATGTTTTCTTAATAATTTTTAGAAGGGTTTTATTTGTGGCCTCAGCTTGGCCATTACCTTGAGGGTAGTATGGTGATGAATGATGCAATGAAATATTAAACTTCTTACAGAGGTCTCGAAGTTCTTGAGAAAGGAATTGAGGCCCATTGTCGGTGACGATATCACTTGGCACTCCAAACTGCGAGATGATGTTCTTGAGAATGAAGCGGCATACTACGGTGGCTTTGATTTCTGCATAGGCTTCGACTTCCGCCCACTTGGTGAAGTACTCTGTAGCCGTCAGAATGAAGAACTTCTGTTTAACCTGAGCATTAGAGTCACCAAGTGGTCCAATGATATCAAATGCCCACATCGAGAATGGCCAAGGAGCAGAAAGAGGATGGAGAGAAAAAGCCGGAGCATGGATTTTGTCGGCATGAAGTTGGCATTGAAGACACCTACGGACATAGGTGGAACAGTCTTCTTCTAGGGTTGGCCAGTAATAGCCCTGCCTAAGAATCTTCTTCGCCAACGCCTGTCCATTAATGTGCCCTCCACACTCACTGGAGTGAGCGACTTCTACTACCTTCCAAGACTCATCGTCATCCAGACACCACATTAGAACTCTATTGAGAGCTCGCCTGTACAATTCTCCTGCGATAATCGTGTATCTAGCGGTGACTCTTCTAATGGCCTTGCGCTGCTCGGCATTTGCCGTCTCGGGAAAGGAACCATCCCTGCAATACTGCTCTATCTCGTGATACCACGACAATTCTTCTTCTTCTATAATCTCTTCTAGCTTAGTTAATGAAACTTCTTTCAAATCTTCCCTCTCCATCTTCCTTTCTATATACTTCCTAAGGTTGTCGAACCAAGGATCCTGAAGAGAGGGAGCGTCCATCCGCTGGACCACAATGGTCTCAGTGGCGTGACTGAGGGGGAATGAAAGAGAAGAAGCAAGCGATGCAAGTGCATCGGCCAGAATGTTCTGAGAACGAGGAGTATGAATATAGATGAGCTTCCGGAATTGCCTACCCAAGAGCGTGACCAAATCTTGATAATGTTGAGTTTGGGGTCACGGGTGCGGTAAGTTGACAGAACTTGACGCAGCACCAATTGAGAGTCTCCTATGATGTTAAGGTATCGTGCGCCCATGAGGTAGGCGTGCTTCAGTCCAGCAAGGAGAGCCTCATACTCGGCTATGTTATTAGTGGCAGGAAAAGAGAGCTGATAAGCGATAGGGATGGTCACTCCTTCCGGAGTGAGGAGAACGGCGCCGATTCCTTGGCCCTGAGAATTGAGAGCACCGTCGAAATGAAGAGACCAAAATGGAAGATGAGTAAGTACAGCCAAGTGTTCATCAGGAAATTCATCCTGGATTGAATCAGTGCGAGGCATAGGAGAATGAGCAAGATGTTCAGCAATCGTGTATCCCTTGATCACTTTCTGAACAATGAAGGTGATATCAAATTGGGAAAGAAAGCTCTGCCAGCGAGCTAATTGGCTAGAAAGGATAGGTTTTTCTAAGAGGTAATGAATGGGGTCCATTCTAGAGATCAACTTAACCTCATGGGCAAGGAAATAGTGTTTGAGTTTCTGAGCTACCCACACTAATGCTACGCAGGTCTTCTCCATGGCAGTATACTTGGATTCAGCAGGATTAAATAACCTCGAAAGGTAGTATGCTGCCCTTTCCCTTCCTTCATCATCCACCTGAGCCAGGACAGCTCCTAGGGAGTCCTCAAAGACAGAAATGTATAGAATTAGGGGTTCTCCAGGGACAGGTGGTTGCAGAACTGGGGTATTAGAAAGATACACCTTAAGATCCTAATAGGCCTTTTGACATTGTTCATTCCATTCGAACTTTGCTCCCGCCTTCAACAATTCATAGAATGGGCGGCACCTTTGCGAATGTTGAGATATGAACCTTCTAATGAATTGCAAGCGCCCAATCAGACCTCTGAGCTCAATGATGTTCTTAGGCGGCGACATCTCCATAACGGCCTTGGCTTTATTTGGATCGATCTGAATCCCCCGTTTACTAACTATATACCCGAGCAATTTCCCTGATGCAACTCCGAATACACATTTCTTTGGATTCATCTTCAGTTTGTACTCCCTAGCCCTTTGCAACACCTTGGCTAAAATGATGGGGTGTTCTTCTTTAGACCTCGACTTCACAAGGATATCGTACACATAGGCTTCCAAGTACACATGCATCATGTCGTGGAAGATGGCCATCATTGCCCGCTGGTACGTGGCACCTGCATTCTTCAATCCGAATGGCATAACGACATAACAGTACGTGCCCCAGGGCGTGGTGAAAGAGGTCTTCTCTTGATCCTCGGGAGCAAGACAGATTTGATTGTAACCAGAATAGCCATCCATAAATGAGAGGGCCCCGTACCGCGCTGTGTTATCCACTAACACGTCAATGTGAGGAAGCGGGAAATCATCCTTCGGACATGCCTTATTTAAGTCCCTGAAATCGATACAAATCCGGATTTTTCCATCTTTCTTCATTACCGGGACTATGTTTGCCACCCATTGCGGATATAAAACTACTCTAATAAACCTGGCCTTATGCAATTTATCAACTTCCTCTTTTATCCTTAAGGCCATCTGCGGGTGGAACCTTCTCGCTTTCTGTTTTACGGGTATTGCCCCTAGTTTAAGAACAAGTCGGTGTTCAACTAAGGTGGGGTCAAGACCTGGCATGTCCTCATAGGACCAGGCAAAAGAGTTGCCGTACTCCCTCAAAACCTTGATCAGCAACTCTTCAACTTAAGGAGGGAGGTTGGCAGAAATAATTATGGGCCTAGGGTCCTCTTCCATTCCAAGATTAATTTATTTAGTGGGTTCATCCACTGCCGATGACGGCTCATCAAACCTCTTCAATCCTTGCGCGTACAGATTGGCAGTGTCATCCACATCGCTTTCCTCATCGTCGGCTGGGTCCTTCTCATCAATGATTTTGTATACACCTAACCCATCATTACTCCATGCCCCTTCTACTTCCTCATCATCTTCTAAGACTATGGCGGTCTCGACAAACTCATGGCATTTGAGAAGGGCATTACATCTCTGAGCTAAGTCTTGGAGGAACCTATCTGGAAAGGATTTAAAATGATGCCTCACAGGGAGCGCCTCAAACGTGGATGGGCTGACAACACTAGAACTAGACTCAACCCCAACTGACTCTACCAACCTAGGAGACTCTGCAGAATGTACATCTAACCTAGGAGATAAGAAGTCTATAGGGAAAGGAGCAGGGGTTTCATGCCCCTTAGAATATGGGCAGAACATAGCATAATCCTCCATTGAAACCTCTGTTTTAAAATTGGCATTTTTTTTTGGAAGTCGGAGTAGATCACGCAATAGGAAGAAGAAGATGGGGGAGGATGGAGTCGCATGGGAAACAAGAGGGGAAGATGCAATCGAAGAATGGGTCGAAGATGAAAACCACATTTCGTGGAGTTGGGCAGTGGGGGAACGAGGAGTAAACAGAGTTGATAAGTCAATGGGTGGGCAGCGCCCACATGTGCATGGAACAAATAGAACTTCAAATGGTCTTTGCGTGAAGTACGGGTCGACCATGATTGGAGGGGAACGGGGAACAAACCCCGACTGCTAAAACAAGGAGGCAAGACGGGATGGGGACAAGGAAAAGGTAGTGATGGAGCTCGCCACTTCCTGCGGCCTCCGATGAACTAGCTCAGTTGGAGAATGCTTCACCAGCTGCATCTCCGTCTTCTTCGGACGAGGTTCTTCTTCTTGGAACAGCTTCCCAAAGCAACTACGAAAGTCTTCCATGTCACCCACCATCCCCTTTAGTGGCAGCGGTGGGTCAGCAACAACATGAGCGGCATCAGTCTTCATATCAGAATAGGACGGCGGCTTCTTCAAAGTGCCTGGCTGTAACGAGCCTTTCACAAAGTGTTGACGGTAGTCCCACGTTAGTGGCCCGGAGTCTCCCATTATGGACAATGCTGACTCCCGATAGCCAAGGCCTCTCCGGCTCATTTTCCTGCCTTTAGGGATGGGCTTAGTTCGCCCCTGCAACTGTGTGCCGAGGCCGAGACCCGACTGATAGCCTAATTTAAAAATCATATGCCACCCTTGTGGATCATGGAAAATCCACTCTTAGGGGGAAATAAGAGTGATAATAAGAATATGAAGGATAATAAGAAGAATAGTGAAAAAGGGGAGCAAGAGAGCACGTGGTGCTAATAAGGAGAGTGATCGCCAGAGGGGTTACCTCAATAAGAAGAAAAGATGATCGTGAATATCTGGTGATAATAAGATGCGGGATGGATGTGAATTCCTTCCTCCACCTTCTATCGGCCGGCCGATGAAGGGGGTTTTCCTTGTTGATTACCTTGAAACAAAGAACAAACAAATAAAAGAAAAAGTGGATCAGTCAAGAGTGAGTGTAGTATCAATCCAAATAAACAATATGATGATGAAATATGAATATAGCATGCACACCTTTTTTGTTTGGTTTTAAAACCCCTAGAGAATTAGGGAGAGGAGAGGAGATGCAATACTAATGCAACAGGGGAAAAACGATGAACGTGATAGACAATGATACGATGAAAACAAATATAAACAAAGGAGAGAAGCCCTTGCTGTTCCTGTAAACAGTAAAGGGAGAACCAACAGAGCAGCAGGAAGCAGAGAAAAACGATGAAGGGATCACACGGATGAAGAAAAACTCTTCTCTTGCTGTGTGCTCTCTGTGTTCTGTAAACTCGCGCGAGATCGACTAGGGAGTCCTTTTATAAAGGTCTCGATCAAAGATAGACACAGATTCGGAAGATAAGAATAGGCAGTGGTTATCAAAGGCAAGGACTCTAGTTCCCAGATCGAGCAAGGTGACCAAGAAAGGCAGGGAACTCTCCAGGAAAGACGAGTTTAGGAAGGACACGAAAAGGGGAGACACGACCTACCGAAGGGCGTCAATTCAACAATTGACGACCTACCCAAGGACGTTAATTCAAAACACGACCAGGATCAGGGCGTCACTTCCTGGATTCAATTTGGGTAATAAAACCTTCTTTATTTGAAAATTAAAAAAAGACGCCTGAAGCAAAGGCGTTGATTAATAACACGCCCTGAGGAAGGACGTTAATCATTGATTTTTCAACCAGCTGGGACTCGTAAAATACCAGGAATTGACGCCCATATATTTGGGCGTCCTTTCTTTAGAACGCGCCTAATGCGAGGCCACTAATTAAAACACGCCCTTGGCAAAGTCGTAATCACAAAAAAAATACAAAATGCGAAGAAAACACACATAAAAATAGAAAATCTTTATTTTATGGAAATATTGAAGTTCACTTTGGGGCGTTAATATAGTGACATGAGATTTACTCATCATAGCGTCAATTTTGGCGTGTCTACAGCTGCCCCGCCTTGGCGTCTGCTTTGCAAGGGAGTGAGACGAAATGGAGTGAAAGTGTAACAAACGAAATGAAGTGGAGCGAACTGATAAGTAGATGCCAAGGTGTGATGTGACACGCCTCAGACACTAAGCATTGGAAAATCTTTCCAAGATTCTGAGTGAAATAAACTCTAGGTGATTCCAAGGAAGCATTGATTTGCTGGATAAAGGAGACTAAACTAAGTAAATAAAATGTGCACGTGGGCACGACAGGGGGAGACACCATTGGAGAGCGGTTACCAACCAATGTGGACGTGCTACAACCAAGGTGGATTTGCAAAAAAATAAAGGGAATTGAGACGAAGATCCAGCAAAGGGACAGTTTCAAGGAAATAGCCTGAGCGGCTCCAGAGAGAATAAAGTATTCGATTTGGAATGGAATATCTCATATTAACTCAATCAAGAGCGAGTGACCTTCATTATTACCATAATATGAAGATTTTCAGCATGAAGCTCAAAGTCCTACATGATGCATGCTGGGCTAAAAGAAAAAGATAAAACAAACTAAAAAATAGAAAATAATCAAGGATAATATTGCTAAGCCATCTAGATTTGGTCAAGAATCCAGATCTCTGAGCTGACACTAAGCCGAAGCCCGTTTGTCCGCGCATCAACCCAGAAAGTGGAACCATCATCCCAGACCTTGAATGACTCAACGGCCTATCCGTGTGATCAAGACTCTCCTGGAATTATCACTGTTTTTGATGAAGGGGAACTCAAATTCCAGGTTCATCAGAACCACAAGGTCCTTGATATGCTATAATAGTGTAGAATACCATATAGTAACAATGCTTACAGGAAAGAAATACAAGAAATAGGATGATGTTACTCAGACGAATGACCCATGATCCTCGAACCTGCAACCTTCTGTACTTGAAAATTCATTAGCCCTTAATAACAATGATCAGAAACAACCCTCAAGATATGATCATAAGTGCTTAATTAAAACAACAATTCCAACCAAAGAATAGCACTTAAGCTCATTAAAACATATAGAGGAGTTTAAACATGTGAGCAAATAAAATCACGACCGGAGGGAATGGCGTCAAAAGCATGAGAAGCGTCTGCTATCAGGGCGTCAAAACATAAAAACACGCCCTTCATTAAGACGTTAAATACACCGAGAGCTCAAGAAGAAGACGACCCATACAGGGGCGTGAAATAAAACACGACCCCTGTCAAGTCGTCAATTAAACAATTGACGCCCCAATAGAAGACGTTAATTAACCACCCGCTTCCGATTCCAAATCGAAAGCTAAACCCAATCCTAATGGCAATCAATCTTCCAACTCCGAACAGCCTTAAGATCCTCCAGACCTCTATAAAAGGAAGGAGCTTCCTCATATTAATCAAAACAAATTTATCAAATTTCTGTTACTTCTGCTTCTGCTACTGCTCGTGTTCTTCTGCAAGCACTGTAATCGCTCGACTCTTACTGCATACCAAAGATGGAGAGAGCCATTAAAAGATCCAAGATTTCAATTCCCAGACTTACTGAGATCAACGGGCACATCAGCAACCGCATTGCATTAAATCAAGTAAAGATTGATTCTCTGTTCCTTCTTTTATATCTTCCTTCGGTTCTGCCATTCCAATCCTTCTCATCCACTTCTCTGCTTTCTTTTCTGTTTCCTTTCTTTTTCACAGGAATATCCTAATATCCCAGGAGCCCGGAGGTTCATCAAAATTAAATGGTTGCCTCTTATTCTTTCCAAGTTTTCTTCAGATATGAGGGTGTACTTAGCAAGATGGCACCTTCTTGGTCTAGTTACCCATGCAAAAAACACTATGACCAAATTCACCTTGATTGGGCTGCCATAGGAGCTCTAATTGAAATATGGCACCCTTCCACTCACACCTTTCTATTCTCAACCTTTGAGGCCACCATCCTATTAGAAGAATTGGAGTTGATCTTGGGCTTGAAGAGGATGAAGCAAGGGGATGAGGAAAAGATGGCCATCATGCCAAAACCAATTTCCTCACATGAACTATTAAGCACATTGATACCTAGCCCAAACTTAGTGAACCAAATCAAGGTCACTAAAGGAATTAATCTTCTAAAGCTTGCCTCGTGGGTGTACAAGAGAGCGGATCAAGCTAAAGAAGAGGAAGAGATCGAACGGGTAGCGAAGGCCTTCGTGGTATGCTTAGCAGGAGCACTCTTATTCCCATCCACGGAAGATTTCTTAGAGGAGGCCCAATTGAGCACAGTAGTGAGCTCATGGGAGGGAGAGAGAGTTGGACTGGCTATCCTAGCCTATCTCTATAGTGGGCTTACCTCGGCGGTAATGGGAAGGCCCATCTACGGATGCATGCTAGCTCTCTCTAGTTGGGTAGATCTCCACTTCAAGTTCGATCCATGTGATGAGGCCCAACAATCCTCAAGAATCTTCTAAAAAAGCCCACTCTCTTATATGACCGGCTCATTAGGAATAAGCAATAGGGTGACGAACCGGATTCCTCAAATCAAGAAGAGAGCGGAATGGAGAGCACACCTCAAAGTAATGCCAAAGAACCTCTTCACTTGCGCCCCAGGAATACTCAAGACTCAAGAACTCCATGCAAGATTTTCTCCCGGGACGGACCTTCGACTCATAGGTGCTTCAGAATTCGTTATGTATAACTCACATCGGTGCCTTCCTCAACTCGGGCTTCCACGGCAAATATTCGAAGATCCATCTCATCTTCCCCCGATCAAGACACGGGACCTCGGCAGCAATGAAGATGGAGAAGAGTGCACAACTATCCAAGCTCTGTGGAAAATCAACAAGGCTCATCATCCTGTGGAAAACTTAGAAGAAGACAGAGAACAGTGGAAGTCTTATGTAATAGCTTTAAGAAGCTTGAGGCCCAAAATAGCTCATTAAAGCAGTGTAATCTTTTTCTTCAAATAAATCAATGATAATTCTCTAATTGAGCCAATAACACAGTGTTTCTGATCAAATCTTCCAATAACTTTGCGGTTCTATTGCAAATAACGACTCAGCCAATGTCGTTAATTCTATAAATGACGCCTCAGCACAGGTCATCTTCAATGATTGATCTCTCATAATTGACGCCTTCGGATATGGGCGTTAACTGAATAACGTCTTAAGACAAGGCGTTAATTCAATTTATATTGTAAAAAGTATTCGTTGAAATTCCAAAAGTAACGCCTTCAGCAAAGCCACGTTTCATATAAATAACGCCTCAAGAGTAGTCGTTACTCAAAAACAGTAATCATCACTCCCATCACATCAATCAATCCCCATTGAATGCGTCTGATGACGGTTATCATTCCCCATGCAAACAAAAATAACGCCTTAAGCAATGTCATCAATTATCAAAAAACGCCATTGTTTCAACCATTAATTTTATAAGACACGGCCTTCCTTAAGTCGTTAATTCTTTTTGACCGTTCGACTTAGCTTTCCCTCCTTTCTTCTTCTTCCTTCGTCATCTTTCCCTCTTTCTCTCCTTCTTCTGCAACCCTAACTGAAACCCTCCCCCATCTCTCTCAATTCTCTCTTTATCTCTCTCTCTTCTATACCCTAGCCCTAACCATGGCCGGCGGTGGACAAAAAAGACAAAGGGTCTCAGCCCCGGAGGTGGTGGACTTGGACGGCGAGCACGGCGTCGTGGAGGAGGCTCTTCCCGTGGCGGCCGAAGAGGCACCGACGGTGGTGACCGGCGACGAGGGAACACACGGCGACGACGAGGCCGTGGGAGATGAAGAAAATGACAGTGAAGAAGAGGAAGACGAAGGCGAAGAGGGAGAAAAAGAACAAGGAGGGGACGAAGGGAATGAGGAACCGCCGGCCACGGCAGCCGCTCCTTGCCCCGGCCAGCTTCGACGGCCACGGCAACCACGCCCTCCACGGGAAGAACCCAAACGCCACAAGGTAGGCCCCCAACCCAATTCCCTTTTTTTTTCTTTTCATTTTTTGGTACTTTCCATAGCCCCCGGGTTTAGAAAGCTCAAAACTCAGAAAAGAGACGCCCCCAGGGCGTCGTGAATTAAAAAGAAGACGCCCAACCTTGGGTCGTGAATTCATTTTATTTCCTGAAAAATAATTAATCCTCATGAAAACACGCCCTAGAGCATGTCATCCATTTAAATTATCATTTTTTCGTATCAATCATGCTGTTAATTCCCATGCCTTTGTTCAATTATATATTATATTTTTTTATTTATATCGCATGCTATTTTTTTATATTTTATTTTAATTCAAAACCCCGGAAAATAACGCCCCCCATCGGGGCGTCAATTCAACAAAGAACGACCAACCAGCAGTCGCCAATTCATTAATTCCGGAATAAATTATTAAAACCCAAAACCCATTTTAACAGAAAACGCCCTCCACAGGGGCGTTACTTAAGAAAATAACGACCCTGTTACGGGCATGAATTAAAAAAGACTTTAGGAAATTAGAAATTAACCTCAAAACCACGCCCCCCACCGGGGCGTCTCTTAGATAAACAACGACCTATGGTAGGTCGTTAATTCAGAGCTCACTTAGAAACCACGCCCTCCTCAAGGGCGCCGATTAAACAAACCACCACCTGGGGATGGTCGTTAATTAAATCAAGCATCAACATCTCGAACCAAGGCAATTAAGTGAATTTCAACCAGAAATAATTGAACAATTAAACCAAAATTTCTTTCTTTATGCGTGCAGGGGTTGATAAGGACACGGATCTCCTGGGTCATGGTCCGAGCAGCATATTACGGCCTCCCCGAGTTCCAGAGAGCCAGGGTAGATGCTATGG
This sequence comes from Amorphophallus konjac, assembly GCA_022559845.1. NCBI lineage: Eukaryota > Viridiplantae > Streptophyta > Magnoliopsida > Alismatales > Araceae > Amorphophallus > Amorphophallus konjac. The sequence continues at coordinate 282,776,543 of CM040126.1, read as the reverse complement.
GGTTTGGGGCCTTCCTTAGCATAGAGCCAGTCAGACCCGACCTACCACTTATCCAGGTTCTGAGGGAGAGATGGGATAGGACTAGCCGGGCATTCCTGATGCCTTGGGGGCATATGGTCCCTACCCTAGAGGATGTAGCTAGGATCACTGGACTTAGGGTAGATGGGGAGGCAGTGAGCAGGATCACTTTACCAGACTACACCGAGCTGGCCCAGAGGCTGCTAGGGCTAGAGATGGTTTACGAGACACCTAGCGAGTGTAGGACAATCTTCCGCATCGACCTGACTACAGTGATGGGCTTAGGGGATGCTAGGCATAGGTCAGGGGAGTCCTTGGAGCAGTTTTCACAGAGGTTGATAGACGGGGCTAGGGCGGTCTACTGCCAGGACGCAGCTGACAGGGAGAGAGCAGACCGGGGCTTGAGGAGGTTTCTACTGCTACTGCTCGGGTGGCTATTGCTCGGCACGAAGGGCGATGTCATCAACTGCCGATTCCTAGGGATCCTCGAGGATTTAGAGGGAGTCGGCAGGTACGCCTGGGGAGCGGCGCTGCTGACGCACTTACTAGCCGACCTGTCCACGGGGATAGGACGAGAGACGATCGTCAGTGGCTTCTCACCTTTTCTTCAGGTATGTATTTCTTCTTTTTTCCTTTTCTTTTATTATGCATGTGAATGCCTCAGTAATGCTATGCATGGATGCAGGTTTGGAGCCATCTATACATGCCCATGGGGCGTGCTGACCCACGGCCAGGAGGTGAGGGTGCTTTCCCTCTAGCACGGCGCTGGCTGCCAGTCATTTTCGACGCCCAACTCGGCTACTAGTTGTGGGTGCTACGGAGAGAGTTCTGAGACTTCCCTCCCTCGCTGGTATGCATGAATGTTATGCATTTTTGTTTATTAGAATTTATTATGATTATGATGAGATGACACATACATGTTCATGGATGCAGGTGCAGTGGAGACCATATGCAGAGATGACAGATGAGGGCCAGCCGTGGGTCGTAGCGGGCCGACCTCGCTTTGGGCATGAGCTCTGGGTTCATTGCATGAGCGAGATTGAGCCGTTACGGCTTAGGCTGGTGATGAGGACCCTGGGCCTACACCAGGAGTGGATAGAGGTCGGGGAGCCACGAGGGATCGGGAAGAAGACGCGCGGTCGCACGAAGGCGATCGACTGGAGAGTACGGTTCGAGGAGCAGTACGCCGACTGGCGGCGAGGCGGGACCCGAGTCACCTCCCAGGTGACTGACAGCTCCGACTACCTCCGGCGCTACTGGGAGGTTTACGCCGGCCGACCCCAGATGAGGGTCTTAGGGGTATGTATGAATGCAATTATTTCTAAATTGAATGCAAATGCTTATGTGACTATCATGTGACTATGTAATGCATGCAGGATGCACGGGACATAGCGGCGATGGATGCCCAGGCCCATCTACACAGCCTGGAGGACCAGCTGGCCACCACACGGGCCGACCTAGAGACCCCGGTGAGTGTTTAAATTATTTCTATATGCAAATGAATTTTTATTGAATTATTGATGATTAGCCACTGACAATCTCAATGAGTGCAGCGTGCCCAGCAGGGAGCCGTAGGGAGAGATACAGGGGAAGCCTCCAGCTCGAGGGGACCCAGTGCAGAGGTGACTGCACTAGCGGAACAGCTAGCGGGAGCGGTCACACGGGCTGAGGCTGCAGAGCACGACCTCGCCTCACGGGTAAATTCTAGAACTCAAAACCTCATTCAATTATTGATTATATAATTATGCACTGATAAAATTCATTTTTTTTCTTTTTTTTTCAGACTGAGGAACTTCGAGCCGCTCTTGCTTGCGTCTGCGAAGGACATCAGGCGATGACGGCCCAGGTGAGTGATTTGCCTTCCGTCATGCATTGCTTATTTCATGAATTTGAACTGTGGAACTGATGATTTGTTTACCTGTTTGCAGACCAGACAGCTACAGGCGGCACGTACCCAGGCTGCCCTGGCCGGGACAGAGCCGGCGATCCGCGAGCAGCGGATTACAGAGCTGGAGCGGTCCTTGAGGCGATGGGAGGAGCTGCCTCAAGACGTGGCAGAGCTGCGGGTTGCCCTCGAGTTGGAGCGACGAGAGTGTGCTCGAGAGCGGGAGGAGCACCTGGCGGACCGTGCCCGTCACCACGAGCTACAGCAGTCAGAGCGTGCCCGTCACCTCGAGCTACAGCAGTCAGAGCGTGCTCGGTACCAGGAGCTGGTGGTAGCACACGAGCGTGAGCTGGCAGACTCAAGGACGCAGCTGGTCCTTGTTCAGGAGCAGCTACGAGTTGCTGAGGAGCGTCTCCAGCGAGGGCGTGAGCGATCTCGTGCTGTGGGGTACTCCTTCACTAGCTCCACCTTTATGGCGGGTTCTTCTCTTCGAGAGAGGAGCGAGGCAGGGGGCCAGGCTCGAGTTCCAGCTTCTTCTCGGGGGCCCATGCCCCCTCCACCAGTGCCTCCTCGGGACGGCAAGGACGAGGTAGAGAGTAGGAGAGAGGAGGGTGGAGGCGAGAGCTGAGAGACTTACTTGTACTCCTCCACCCTCACACCCGTATTCATGATGTATATATATATGAGATTGACATTTTTGTTACTTGAGCACTTGTGTAGTTGTGTACTTGTGGTTGTGTACTTCGCTTCTTTTCCACGTTCTTCGTGTTCGCTTTACTTTGCCCTGTACTTGTAGCTGTGGTTCACACTTAAATAAACAGGTTAATTCATCTGTTCGACTTGGCCCCTTGCTCAATAGGCAAGGGGTGCCGTTACTTTTGACCTGGATAGCGGGTCAAGGGGCCAAGCTTTTAATCAAATAAGGTAAATGAAATAACCAATAAAGGGAGATGCGACACGCAAGCATACGTATGCAAACAATAATCAAGATGCCCTATGCAATAGTGCAAGCACACATATGAAGAATAAACCCCATTTCTTCTTTTCTTTTCTTTTCCCTTTATATATATATTTTTTATTTTTCAAAAGACACGCCTTAGATTAGGTCGTTATTCAAATAAAAGACGCCCTAGGTGACGGCGTGAATTTGAAGAACATTTTTGAATTTTGTTGAAAAGACGACCATATTTGTGGGCGTTATTTAAAAAGAGACGACCTTAAGAATGGCGTGAATTCAATAAAAAGCTCCTTAATCAAAGGCGTTAATTCTTTTTTCTTTGGGTTGTTAAAGCCACCCGGGCTCTTAATCCTACACGGTCACCTATTTAAAATTCATTGTTCCTTCTTGATTAATCAAAAGGGGGGCGACGTGATGATAGTTAACTTATACCCGAGATTTCGCATGGTGTAATCTCCTAGGTTAGCCTTGACCATTCTACTGGTTTATGACTTACCACAAAGAAAACGAAGATATAAGGAAGCCCATAAGAGATTCTTAGAAGCTCTAGATAAAACCACTTCCCCTTACCCTATGCCTGTTGGGATTCGATCTTTGGCGTAGGGAAACTTTGTTGCCTTTTGCCTCATTTATTGCATGCATACGCCCAAGGTTTTCCTTGCGGGGACTTTGCCCTCTTGTCATGCTTTTCTTTTCATAATTTGACTTTCACTTTGCAACTGATTTGCATTGCTGAAAAATAAACCTAATTGTACTTGGGCTTTTGTGGCATTTGTTCCCTTTTGGGCCCTGACTTCCACCTACTAGGGCGGCGGATAGGCTTGGTGGATCTACCCCGAGACTTCCTTTCCTCCCTTATGGGCCGAAGAGAAAAAAGAATGGACATCGTCTTCACCTTTAGTCAGGTTTTTTGACTTCCCATCGGATTTTGCACCACTTGAGTTCACGGTTTAAGTGTGTAATGTGTGCGGGTGTCAACCCCCTTTTGAGTTAACAAGACTGATGAATGAATTCTGAATTTTGACCTTTCAGACCTTGAGCCCTTGTGTGCCATGGCAACCCTTTTCAATATATATATATATTTTTGGATTTTGGAAAATTCTATATTTATATTTTGTGGTTTTAGATTAGGGGTAGTATTTCTTAAGATACAAACCATTCCAAGGGTGAGTTAGCTCTTGTCCTTCAGCATTAATTAGTTTATAAGCATTGCCAGGATAAACCTCCTTTATAACAAACGGTCCCTCCCAGTTTGGTTGGAGTTTTGAGCGAGGTCCACCAGGTTTTACGAAAATTCTCTTGATTACCATCTCACCGACTTTAATTTTCTCTTAATTACTTTCTTTTGATAAAAACGTGAGAGTCTATTTTGATAAACACGCGCATGCTCAGCAGCGACCAGACGCTTCTCATCTAGGAGTTCCAATTGAGCAAGGAGCGAATCGCGACGCTCATCAATAGGGAGTTCCTTGTCCAATTGTACTCGCAAAGATGGAATGAAAATCTCATAAGGGACTACCGCTTCCATTCCATAAGTAAGGGCGAAAAGGGTTTGCCCAGTAGGGGTACGAATGGAAGTGCGATAGGCCCAGAGAGCTTCAACTAGCCTGTCTGGCCAATCCGAAAATTTATTAGCCTCACACGTCTTCTTAACAATTTTGATCAAAGTTTTATTAGTGGTTTCTGCTTGGCCATTGCCCTGCGGATAATAGGGAGAAGAATGATGCAATGCAATGTTATACCTGTTGCAGAGATCCCTGAGCTCTTGAGAGATAAATTGAGGTCCATTGTCGGTGACGATGGTACTCAGAATGCCGAACCTTGTGATGATGTTCTTCATTATGAATTTGCAAACTGTTGACGCTTTAATCTCCACGTAAGCTTCCGCTTCCGCCCACTTGGTGAAGTACTCCGTTACCGTGAGGATGAACGACTTTTGCTTGGTCAGGAGGTTCGAATCACCAAGGGGTCTAATAATATCAAAAGCCCACATGGAGAAAGGCCATGAGGAGGACATAGGATGGAGTGAGGATGCAGGAGAATGAATTTTGTCAGCGTGCAGTTGGCACTTAACACACCTTCGAACATAGATGGAGCAATCCTTTTCTAGAGTTGGCCAATAGAAGCCTAGCCTAAGGATCTTCTTAGCTAACATCTGGCTGTTCACATGACCACAATACACTCCTGAATGCGCCTCTTCCATAACTTTCCAAGATTTATCATCATCGAGGCATCTTAATAAAACACCCGTGAGCCCTCTTCTGTAGAGCACACCTCCAACCAAAACATAACGTTGAGCCACTCTTCTAATTGCTTTCTTCTCTTCGACAGTGGCTTCGTCGGGATAGGACTGATCATTGCAATATCTGGCAATCTCATAATACCAAGGTTTCTCTTCATCAGCCAACTCTTCTTCCCAATCTAACAACATGACCTCTTTGCCCTTAAGAGATTCACTCCGCCTGACCCTCTCGAGCACCTTATCCCTAATATCGAGGATGCACGATCCTTGATAGCTGGAGTGTCACGCTGATGAATGAGAGGAACATGGAAATCACGCTCAGGAGGGAAGACTAGAGCAGAGGCCAAAGAAGCAAGAGCGTCGGCTAGGATGTTCTGGCTTCGAGGAACGTGAACAAAGATCAACTTGGTGAAAAGTTTGGCATAAGCTGAAGCAAGTTCCTGGTAGGGTTTGAGCTTAGGATTGATAGTGCGGCACTTGACAAGCACCTGGCGCAGAATAAGCTGACTATCACCAACAATTCGCAAGTGAGTAACACCATATTGATGAGCGGTTTGAAGACCGGCCAAAAGAGCCTCATACTCAGCTATATTGTTCGTGACAGGAAAAGTGAGCCGAGCAGCAAATGGGATGGTGACCCCTTCCGGTGTTAAAAGAACCATGTCGATCCCTCTTCCTTGGGAATTTAGAGCTCCATCAAAATGTAACGTCCACATAGAATCATGGGGTTGATTAACGGACATTAGGCCTTCGTCTGGAAACTCCGAATTGACAGGATCAAATCGGGGTAGAGGGTGGTGAGCAAGATGTTCGGCAATGGCGTAACCTTTGATAGCTTTCTGTTGAATGTAAGTGATGTCAAATTGAGAAAGGAAACTTTGCCAACGTGCTAATCGATCAGTGAGAACAGATTTTTCAAGAAGGAATTTAATCGGATTCATGCGTGCAATGAGGTAAACTTCGTGAGCTAAGAAATAGTGTTTTAACTTCTGAACTACCCAGACTAAAGCAGCGCAAGTCTTCTCTATGGCTGAGTACCTCTGCTCACAAGGGTTTAGAAGTTTAGACAAATAGTATGATGCCCTCTCTTTACCTTCTTCATCCACTTGAGCTAAGACAGCACCTACAGAGTCATCCAGGACAGAAACATAGAGAATAAGTGGTTTGCCTGGAATTGGTGGCCTCAGGACAGGAGGATTGGCCAAATAATCCTTCAATCCGTCAAAAGCTGCCTGACACTTGTCATACCAATTAAACTTGACTCCCGGCTTAGTAAGCTCGTAAAACGGCCTGCATCATTGTGAGTGCTGGGAGATGAAGCGGTGAATAAATTGCAACCTCCCGATTAATCCTCGAGCTTCCTTCAAATTCTTGGGAGGAGGCATGTCTCTGATGGCCTTCGCTTTGTTGGGATCAACTTCAATTCCCCTTTTGCTGACAATAAATCCAAGCAACTTCCCTGAAGAAACGCCAAATACGCACTTCTTGGGGTTCATCTTTAATTGATATTCTCGTGATCTCTGCAAGACCTTAGCTAGAACCCCAGGGTGCTCAATCCTTGTCCTTGATTTTACTACCAGGTCATCCACATACACTTCAATATAAATATGAATCATGTCATGAAAAATTGTCATCATAGCCCTCTGATAGGTGGCTCCAGCATTCTTGAGTCCAAAGGGCATGACCACATAACAATATGTGCCCCATGGTGTAGTGAATGATGTTTTCTCTTGATCTTCCTCAGCCAAACGAATTTGATTGTAACCTGTAAAGCCATCCATAAAGGAGAGAGTCTCAAATCCTGCCGTATTATCAATCAAAACATCGATATGAGGGAGGGGGAAGTCATCTTTAGGACACGCACGGTTGAGGTCCCGGAAGTCTATACAAATCCAAACTTTGTCATCTTTCTTCATAACCGGGATGATGTTAGCCACCCAGTTGGGGTAGAGGACAACTCTAACAAACCTAGCCTTATGAAACTTGTCGACCTCTTCTTTCATCTTTAAAGCCATGTTAGGGTGGAAACGTCTCAACCGTTGTTTGATCGGGACAGACCCTGGCTTAAGTGTAAGCCGATGTTCAATGAGCGCAGGGTCTAATCCAGGCATATCTTCATAACTCCACGCAAATGTGTCCTTGTATTCTTGCAGTACCAAAATAAGCGCCTCCTCTTCGGAGGCTGGCAAATTCTTGCTGATGAGGACAATCCTAGGGTCTTCTTCGGTACCCAAATTAACTTCTTTGGTAGGTTCCTCTACAGAGGCTGATGGTTCGTCAAATCTTCTCATGCCACTGGCAAAGGCATCAGCCTCGTCCTCATATTCTTCATAACTTTCATCCCCCTCTTCAATAGGGTCTTCATCATTCATGATTTCATAGACACCCAAACCCTCGTAAGAAACATTAGCATCCTCATATTCCAACTCTGGCAGGATAATCGGATTCTCCACGAATTCAGGAAGGGCTAAACAAGCCTGGCACCTTTTGGCTAGCTCCAACAGAAATCTACGCGGAATCTGCTTACCCTTGGATTTCTTATGAAGATCTACCTCGTGAATTTTATTAGAAGAAGAAGAACAACTAGCTTGATTAGAATAAGCTAAAAAAGGGGAAGGAGGGGAAGAAGTGGATACAGGAGGTGATATAGATGGAGACCCCTCACCAGAGGGGAAGAAAAGATTTATCAATGAATCATGAAAGAGTGGCCCCTGGCTTGGGACACACTCGGAAAAGAGATAAGAAGTCTCCTCCATGGAGATGGAGGATTGAAGAGTTGAAATTTTGACATTTTCTTTTCATTTTTATCTTTATTTTCATGTTTATTTTCTTTTTCTAGAAGAAAGCATTGTGAAGGGAGAACAACAGGAGGAGTGGAGATTGAAAGCAGGGATAATGATTGAATTAGAGATGACCCGCGTGGGGGTGTGATGGAGAGCTTGGAGAATTACTCGAGGAGCAAAGGAGGAATCGGGAGAGAAATCTGCAGTGAATCTGGAGAAAAGCTGACCATAATTGGCGGCGGTCTCGGCACGCGAGAGAACAATTGAGAATGTAGGGAAGCTAGAAGAGACGGATGCATAGAAGTGAGGGAAAAGAGGCCGGTGCACAGCCTGTCTATTGTAAATCCTTCTTCATATGGAACATCTGGCTCTCCAGTGTCCGTATAATCACTCAGCAATTGCCTCTTATCTGTAATCGCAGCCGGTATTTCAATCAATTTATGTATTAGTGGCGGCCATTCCGGATCAGTCGGCATAAAGAGACGGCTCAAGGCAATAGTAATATCATTCATATCAAACCATCTATACCAGTCACACTCTGGATCATCCATTTTCCTTCTTTTATCAGGCCTTAGAGACTCCAGGGCTTTATAAGTGGCCAATGGTGCAATATGACGAGCAAACTATCTTGCATGAACATCTTGACAGTCTAGAATGGATGTGATTATTGTAGTCTGCTGACTATTCTGAACGCCACCCGTGACAAAATGTGTCTTTAATGTCCAAGTAAGCGGCTGGCGATCTGTCTTCAAGGTGGATGTCATAACTGCCCATGGCTCATCTTCATTTTTGCCCGACCCTTTGTAGCCCAGGCAGCCTCTTGCAATCAATTTCTGAGGCTTAATAGGGCTAGTCCTGCCTTGACAACTGGCACCCAGACCTTTGTCGTTTTGATACCCCATTTTCATTAGAATTTTCCAACCAGGGGTGTTTATCATGCTTTTCTTCTTCTTCCCCTTGGAAGGCAAGGGTGTCATAGCAACTATCGTGACTGTCTTGGGCAACATTTGCCGTGGGTAAGGGAGGTCTAGTATTGATAGCAACGGCTTGTTGGCAGGCCAAATGGAAGGAACTGATGAAGTCAAGTGTATATCTTCCTCTGGTAGAATTGGCATACTGGTAACTTTGATGATGCGGCCCTTGTGTTGAAACTTAAGGCACTAATGATTTGTAGAGGGCACTGCATCGAGCTGTTGAATGTAGGGGAGGCCCAGAATGCCATTGAAAGTTGGATCCATGTCCAAAATGTGGAAATCGACCGTGATTGTGGCCGGACCCAAACTGACTTTCAGTGTGATCATGCCTAGAGGAGGCTTCTTGGTATTGTCATACGCTGTGACTGTTATGGTAGACGACCGAATCAGATTTTCAGGAATGCCACATAATTTCGAAGTGCTCGGCGGCAAGACATTGATGGATGCCCCCGTGTCCACTAGACATTATTTTACCGCCACCTTATTGATGTCGACTGTGATGCATAGAGCATATTTCCTTGCTGGGAGTGGTGCGAGTTCATGTTCATGAAAAATGATAGCCGGCTGACTGCTAGCGGGCGTCAAAACTGTAATTATCTGCTCAACATGGATGTCTTCATTGACCATAACCTTTTGCAGATACTCTTTCAGAGCTAGCTGGTGAGTGATGGACCTTTTGATTAATTCTAAAATGGAAATTCTTGCTGGAGTTCGGTCCAAGTGCTTTAACAAATCATACTGAGTTCCTGGCACTGACTCTTGTTCTTGTTCATTCGGCCCCTGCGCGGGCTCTTGCTCCCTTTGGGGAAAGATGCGCTGGAACATTCGTCCACTGCGGAGTGGTGCTACGTTTTGTCGTGCCTCTGTCGGGGCAAGTAGAGGAGGAGGGTTAGAAGAAGAAGAGGGTGTATTGGCGCTAAGAAGTGGTGGAGGGGTGTTTGCAGAGGGAGTCCCTGTAGGTTGCATTGATGAAGAGTTTGACAAAGTGATGGAGACATCATCCACAATTCCCTTTGGCTAGGGTACTCTTCACACTCCGGCATCATTTGAGTTCGGGCCTCTCTCTATAAAGGTCCACTTATCCTTTTGTGCTATTTATTTGAGTCATTTGATGTAATTTTCATTTTATTTGAGTCATGTCCCTAGGTCTTGCATTTATTTTCCTATGTTTGAGTGTCATTAGATTGTGTAATGTGCTATTGGGCCCAATTCTTCGGGCCTGGCCCATGAGCCCCCCCTACCCCTTCGGTTATTTGTTATTGAGTCATTTTGTAAGGGACTTATTGTAAAATGTGGGCTTCCTATATATAGGGCCCCATTTCCTTCATTTGGAACTTAATGAATGATTCAATACAAAAGATTTCCATTTGAGTATTCAAATCTAGTTTAGTGGAGTGAATCCTATAGTTGGGTGAGAAGCCCTAGGGGAGTGATTCCCCACCCCTCCTCTCTCTCTATCCCTCTTCTCTCACCTTCCACTAAGGGGTTCGCCACATTCCTCTCTCCTCCCCCTCCACCCTTCCACCTCCAACCCCCACCTACCACCATTAAAGCCCCCACTTCCCCACACCCCATTTACTACACCCCCTAGTCCCAAGGTAGGAATCTCCCCATTCCAACACCATACTCCCCATTCCAACCAGATCTTCTCCATTCCAACACAATCACTCCACTTCCCCACACCATCTCTCAACTTCCAAAGCCATTTCAAATTTGAAATCCACCTTCCCTCCATGTTTTGGCCACCCCCCTCCCCTCCCTTCTAGTTAGGGTCGCCACTCCCACCTCCCTCCATTCTTATCCATTGCACCCACCTTCCCCTACCTCCACCTGAGAACCTGCGCCCCCTTCCCCCCTCCCATCTCTTTCCTATCACCATTAGCATCCCCACCCCTCTCACAAACTTCATCTTTCACCCCCATCACCCCTTTCACACATACACATCCTCCATCTTCTTCTTTAGGTCATTTTGGTGGCTTCAACAAAGTCTGCAGGTTGCTGTCCAAATGATGCAGAGATACCAGTAGATTGCAGAAGCCATCACAGTCAGCTACCTGCGATTCTGAAGGCATAAGAGGCATCCACAGAAGCGGCTGCATGTCCTCCTCGTAACGGAAGTGGTTCCATCCTCATCAGAGCTCGGTGCTGCCCAGGAACCCCGTTCTTCCCCGACTGCGCAGGTCGGCCACTGCAGAGTCCCAGAACTGGAGGAAAAGCTTCATCACAATGAGCCCCGAAGGAATCAGGCCACAAGGTCTTCTGCAAAGTTCTTCCTCGGCCTGTCTACTTTCAGAAACAAGAAGCGGAAGTCCATTCAGCATCCGGGAACAGAAGTTACCAATTTTCTTCCACAGTCGCGCGACTCTGTCTTCCACAGTCTGCACAGACCCCTCTTCACTCTTCTGATGCCACAGATCGTCTCCGGCATTCTCTGGTGTCGCCATTTCTTCTACTGCAAAGAGGACTTACCCAAGGTTCTAACGGCGCTGACAGCATCTAATTCGGAGTTCGGGAGCGGCCGGGACAGCCTCTTCTTCCCACTGTTGGTGACCCGTCACTGCTAGTCTGAGAATCAGAGGCCCTGTTCGAGCTCCCGCCCCGACCGGCAGCGACCCCAGGAGAAATTAACAAAATTCTGAAGCATCCCAGCTCCTGTAACGAAGAGTTCTCCACTGGTCTCGTCCCCGGAAAAATTCCAGAGGCAGATCTATAGCTCCGGTACCGACTGTCTGTCCCCTTTGGCTGAAAGGAGGCAGATTCGGCATCTTCGTTGCTTCACTATCTTCGACTTAGTTTTCCCCTCCCCGCTTGGCCGGCTGAAGGCCCCTCCCTGTGTGGAGGTAGTTTTGATTGTAATCATTTAACCCCCACCCCAAGATCCCCCTCCTGCGAGAGGCGTAGTGTTGTAATTGGTTTGAGCAGGTCAAGCTTCACCGCCGCGGCGTGTGGGGATCCACCGCCTCCCCGCTCGCCCTCGTCTCCGAGCGGGACCGGTTTCTTCAAGCCGGTCGAGTAAGTGTTCTAACCTCGCTCCATTTAGTGCTTGTCTTTCAATATTAGTTCTTGATTCTGCTGGTTAAGCGAGTGAGAGCCCGATCCTCAAGCCCCGTTGTCTTGAGTGATCCCCATGGGAAATTGCAACCGGTGCCCTTGGCACTTTGTCGGCCCCCTTTGATTTGGGCATCCATACCCATTGGGAATCAAGTCTTGGCCTTGCTGGCCCTCTACTAGTAAGGGCCCAATCCCTCAACCTCACCTTGGCATTGCCAAGTCACCCCGGGTTTTGATGAGCGACGATAAAGCGGTGGCCCAACTTGGCCCATTTGAATGCAATTGTGCTTGCTTGCTAGGTCCAAGGGTGTGTCACATCAATTGGTATCAGAGCATGTCATTGACTTGTCTCTATCAAGTCTAAGTCCTAGGACCTTTGCATTGTGTGTCCAACCTCATTTGCCCCTTGTCTTGCATGTCCACCCGTAGTGGTGCTAGTTACCGACCCGATCCGTCATCTTCAATTCCACCCATGGATCCCAATCCTCAACTCAATCAAGATGCTCTTAGGGAGGAACCCCAAGGCCAAATGAATAGGGTAGATGCTGCCCTTGCTAACATTCTTGCCCAACTAGAGTCCCTAACCACTCGAATTGCCCGTCTAGAAGAACATGATAACCACCCAAGGAACCATGAACCTAGGGTCCACCCTCCACATGTTGACCCTCATAGGGAAGACCCTCATCTAAGGGATAATGAACCAAGAATCCATCCACCACATGGTGAGTTGCATAGGAATGAGTTCCCCCCAAGGAACAATGACCCAAGAGTCCCCCCTCCATATGTTGAGCCTCATAGGGACGAATTCCATCCAAGGTACAATGGACCAAGAGCCCATCATCCACGTGCTGATATTTATAGGGAGGACCTGGACCTTGATCCCTACCATGACTATGAGAGGCCTCGCCACCATCACATTCATGAAAGGCGTCCACGGGATGACCCGGATGACCCTCTCTTAAGGATGATTAAAGTAGAGGCCCCAAACTTTGATGGTTCCCATGAACCAAGTGTCTACTTAGAATGGGAGACCGCCATGGACCAATACTTTGAATGGTACCCAATGCCCGACCAAAGGAGGGTAAGATTGGCCAAGATGCATCTCACTAAATTAGCCAAAACTTATTGGCTAAACCAAGAGGGTTTAAGAAGGATTAGGCGGGTAGAGCCTATTGATACTTGGGAGGGTATGAAGAACCAACTTAGGAACAAATACCTTCCCCAATCCTACCATCACATGCTCTTAGATGAATGGCAAAGCCTCACCCAAGAGGGGAAGACCGTAGTTGAGTACATTGAGAAGTTTGACTCCTATCTTTTGAAGTGTGGAGTTCATGAGGACCCGGCCGTTACCTTGTCCCGCTTTAGGAATGGACTTCAAAGTCACATCAAAAGAGAGCTTTTCATGAGAGATGTTGATAACCTTGAGATAGCTTATCAAATAGCTAGGGATGTAGAAAGATTCTCTAGGATCCCTCGATTTTCTACTCCCCGACCGATCGATCCCAAAAACATGGGACCACGGCCCATTCCGGCCACTCCCATGAAAGCCCATAATCCAAGTGGGAGCACCCCATTAAGGCCTTACAACCCCCCTCCCACCATCACTCCAAACAAACCCACCCCTAGTCACCCCCTCCCACGGAGGGAAGACATTCCCAAAGGCCCAAATGTAGGAACTACTTTGGGTAGCGGGCGTCAACAATGCTTTAGGTGTCAAGGGTTTGGCCACTTTGCGGGGCAATGTCCATCCAAGGGATTGTCTAGCTTACTTATTGAGGAAGAAGCTCCACCCCAAAAAGAACTTGAAGATGTCATTGAGGACCATGAAGCCTCACTAGATTGGGAAGAGGAGTATGAAACCCAATACCTAGAGTCGGGTCTAGAGCACACCACTCCATCTTCCAACTCTCATCTAGGAGTGATTAGATGCACCCTCACCAAACCCCAAGAAGAGGATTGGCGTCGAACTTCAATATTTCACACCTTTGTCAAAATAGGGAACCATGTAAGGAAAGTGATCTTGGATAGTGGGAGTTGTGTCAATGCCGTGTCACCCGATACCGTCAAGCTTCTTGGGCTAACTATCAGCCCTCACCCAAGCCCATACCGGGTTTCATGGATCAACAACAACTCCATCCCGGTCAACACTCAATGTCTTGTGCCTCTCACCTTCTCTTCATACCATGATCAAATATGGTGTGACATCATACCCATGGAAGTAGGTAGCATCCTACTAGGAAGACCTTGGCTTTATGATGTAGATGCCACCATCTTGGGTAGGAGCAACAAATGCACCTTTGAACATGAGGGTAAGATTATCCGTCTTAACCCCTCCCCACCTCATCCCATGACCAAGAGGGACACTCCCCCTCAAGGACAACACCCCACCACCATACAAGTCTCGGGGAACTCCACCCCTCCAACTCCATCCCCTACCCAAACTCCCAAACAAAGTGGGACCTCGGGGTTGACCAAGGGGCTTCATCTCATCACTAGGAAGGAACTTGAAGAGGAGATAGTTCAAGGAGTACCATTATGTGCGGTGGTCATTTGCCTAGGAGAACCCACTTCCACCAATCCACATCCCATAGAAATCCAACAACTCCTAGAAGAATTCCATGATGTGTTCCCAACGGAGCTCCCGGACCAACTCCCTCCCATGCGGGATGTGCAACATGCAATTGATCTAGTCCCGGGAGCCACTCTCCCAAACCTTCCTCATTATCGCCTCAATCCTACGGAACATGCCGAACTTAGGAGGCAAATAGAGGAACTCATTAGGAAGGGCTTCATTCGCATTAGCAAAAGCCCATGTGCCGTCCCGGCCCTTCTAACTCCCAAGAAGGATGGGTCATGGCGAATGTGTGTGGATAGTCGGGCCATTAACAAAATCACCGTCAAGTATAGGTTTCCCATCCCTAGGCTTGATGACATGCTTGATATGTTAGCCGGAGCCACCATCTTCTCCAAAATTGACCTTAAGAGTGGCTATCACCAAGTTAGGATAAGGCCCGGGGATGAGTGGAAAACGGCTTTCAAAACCAAAGATGGCCTCTTTGAATGGTTAGTCATACCTTTTGGGCTTTCAAATGCCCCAAGTACTTTCATGAGTCTTATGACGGAGGTCCTTAGGCCCTTCATTGGGATCTTTCTAGTGGTCTATTTTGATGATATACTCATCTATAGTCAATCCCAAGAAGCCCACCTTGATCACCTTAGGAAAGTTTGTACCATCCTTCGTCAAGAGAGCCTATTTGCCAACTTAGGAAAGTGCCACTTCATAACCACATCCCTCACCTTCCTAGGATTTGTGGTGTCAACCAAAGGCGTCTCCATGGACACCGAGAAGGTCCAAGCTATCATTGATTGGTCGGAACCCCACACCCTTCACGAGGTCCGAAGTTTCCATGGATTGGCTACATTCTATAGGAGGTTTATTCGAGGGTTTAGCACTATCACTGGCCCCATCACCGATTGCCTCAAGAAGGGGACTTTTGTATGGACCAAATCGGCCTCTAAAGCCTTCCAAGAACTTAAGGAGAAGTTGACCCAAGCTCCGGTCCTATGCCTTCTCGATTTCTCTAAAGTCTTTGAAGTCACATGTGATGCATCCGGGATAGGGATAGGAGGGATTCTTAGTCAAGAGGGACACCCGATAGCCTTCTTTAGTGAGAAGCTTTGTGATGCTAGGACAAGATACTCCACTTATGACAAGGAGTTCTATGCCGTGGTTCAATCCCTCCGACATTGGAGGCACTACTTGTTGCCCAAAGAGTTTGTCATCTTTTCTGACCATGAGGCCCTCAAATACCTCAATTCCCAACAAAAGTTAAATGCCCGACATGCCCGATGGGTTGAGTTCATCCAATCCTACACTTTTGTCATAAACACAAGGCCGGGAGTGAGAATCGAGCGGCGGATGCCCTTAGTAGGAAAGTTTCCTTGCTATCCACTATCCAAGTGGAAGTGACCGGATTTGATAGGATCAAGGGTGAGTACCCTAGCTGCCCCGACTTTGGGCACATCTATACCACCTTGACCACCCCTTCTAGCAAGGAACATGAGGGATTTGTATTAGAGGATGGGTTCCTCTTCAAGGGACCCAAGCTTTGCATCCCACGGACCTCACTCCATGACTTCTTAATTTGGGAATTACATGCGGGAGGGCTAGCTGGCCATTTTGGAGTCCACAAAACCATTGCTCTAGTTGAGGGACAGTTTTATTGGCCTAGTCTCAAGAGAGATGTAGGCAAGGTTATGGGTCAATGCCAAACATGTGCCTCGGCCAAACAAGTGAAACAAAACACCGGCTTATATACCCCACTCGCCATCCCCGACCGACCATGGCAAGACTTAAGTATGGACTTTGTGCTAGGACTACCCAAGACTCCTAGAAAGCATGACTAAATCTATGTGGTGGTTGATAGATTTTCCAAAATGGCTCACTTCATCCCATGCTCCAAAACATCCGATGCCTCCCATGTGGCTCGATTATTTTTTGATGAGGTTGTCCGTCTCCACGGACTACCTAAGACCATAGTCTCCGATAGGGATGTCAAATTCACTAGCTACTTTTGAAAAGCTCTGTGGCATATGATGGGCACCCTCCTCAAATTCTCTACTGCCTACCACCCCCAAACAGATGGTCAAACCGAAGTTGTCAATCGAAGTCTAGGGAACCTTCTTAGGTGTCTTGTTGAGGATCGTCCCGGGAATTGGGATCTCATCTTACCACAGGCCGAGTTTGCATATAACAACTCCATCAATAAGTCCATTGGGATGAGTCCATTTGAAGCTGTGCATGGGTACAAGCCAAGAAAGCCTTCCGATCTCATTCCCCTTCCCCAGCATGCTAGAGTGTCTATTTCAGCCGAGTCTTTTGCACAACACATTAGAGAATTGCATGAAGAAATTCGCAAGCACATCAGCAAAAAGAATGAGGCTTATAAAAGGCTGGCCGACTCTCATCGGCGTCACCAAGAATTTCATGTGGGTGACTTTGTGATGGTAAGGACAGAGAGGCTCTCCCCGGGAGCCAACTCTAAACTGAGGCCACGTGGGGTTGGTCCCTTCCAGGTCTTGAGGCGCATTGGTGCAAATACCTACGAGTTAGATCTCCCTGAGGAGTATGGAATAAGTCCTACATTCAATGTTGCCGACCTAGTGCCATATAAGGGACCCACGGTGGTACCTAGTGAGGCGATTGAGCCCACTTCTTCCCTTGAGAGAGCACCCACCCGTGAGGAGAGACCACCAGCCAAGAGAGCCCAGCGTGAACAAATTGAACAAATATTAGATGAACAAGTCACTACCACTCGGAGCAAGGTCTATGAGCGCTATCTCGTCAGGTGGAAGGATCGGCCTCCTTCGGAGGATTCTTGGGTGAGTCGGGAGGATCTCCAGCGGTTGGATCCGGACCTCCTCGAGCAGTACCACTGCCGGATGGACCCCTACTCGACGGAGTCGAGCTCTTCACAGCCCAGGGGATTTGATGGAGACATCATCCACAATTCCCTTTGGCTAGGGTCCTCTTCACACTCCGGCATCATTTAAGTTCGGGCCTCTTTCTATAAAGGCCCACTTATCCTTTTGTGCTATTTATTTGAGTCATTTGATGTAATTTTCATTTTATTTGAGTCATGTCCCTAGGTCTTTCATTTATTTTCCTAAGTTTGAGTGTCATTAGATTGTGTAATGTGCTATTGGGCCCAATTCTTCGGGCTTGGCCCATGAGCCCCCCCTACCCCTTCGGTTATTTGTTATTGAGTCTTTTTGTAAGGGACTTATTGTAAAATGTGGGCTTCCTATATATAGGGCTCCATTTCCTTCATTTGGAACTTAATGAATGATTCAATACAAAAGATTTCCATTTGAATATTCAAATCTAGTTTAGTGGAGTGAATCCTATAGTTGGGTGAGAAGCCCTAGGGGAGTGATTCCCCACCCCTCCTCTCTCTCTATCCCTCTTCTCTCTCCTTCCACTAAGGGGTTCGCCCCATTCCTCTCTCCTCCCCCTCCACCCTTCCACCTCCAACCCCCACCTACCACCATTGAAGCCCCCACTTCCCCACACCCCATTTACTACACCCCCTAGTCCCAAGGTAGGAATCTCCCCATTCCAACACCATACTCCCCATTCCAACCAGATCTTCTCCATTCCAACACAATCACTCCACTTCCCCACACCATCTCTCAACTTCCAAAGCCATTTCAAATTTGAAATCCACCTTCCCTCCATGTTTTGGCCGCCCCCCTCCCCTCCCTTCTAGTTAGGGTCGCCCCTCCCACCTCCCTCCATTCTCATCCATTGCACCCACCTTCCCCTACCTCCACCTGAGAACCTGCGCCCCCTGCCCCCCTCCCATCTCTTTCCTATCACCATTAGCATCCCCACCCCTCCCACAAACTTCATCTTTCACCCCCATCACCCCTTTCACGCATACAAATCCTCCATCTTCTTCTTTAGGTCATTTTGGTGGCTTCAACAAAGTCTGCAGGTTGCTGTCCAAATGATGTAGAGATACCAGTAGCTTGCAGAAGCCATCACGGTCAGCTACTTATGATTCTTAAGGCATAAGAGGCATCCACGGAAGCGTCTGCCTGTCCTCTTCGTAACGGAAAGAGGTTTCGTCCTCATCGGAGCTCGGTGCTGCCCAGGAACCCCGTTCTTCCCCGACTGCGCAGGTCGGCCACTGCAGAGTCCCAGAACCGGAGGAAAAGCTTCATCACAACGCGCCCCGAAGGAATCAGGCCACAAGGTCTTCTGAAAAGTTCTTCCTCGGCCTGTCTGCTTTCAGAAACAAGAAGCGGAAGTCCATTCAGCATCCGGGAACAGAAGTTACCAATTTTCTTCCACGGTCGCGCGACTCTGTCTACCTCTCCTCACTCTTCTGATGCCACAGATCGTCTCTGGCATTCTCTGGCATGCCCGATTCTTTTGCTGCAAAGAGGACTTACCCACGGTTCTAACGGCGCTGACGGCATCTAATTCGGAGTTCGGGAACGGCCGGGACAGCCTCTTCTTCCCACTGTTGGTGACCTGTCACTACTAGTCTGAGAATCAGAGGCCCTGTTCGAGCTCCCGCCCTGACCGGCAGTGACCCCAGGAGAAATTAACAAAATTCTGAAGCATCCAAGCTCCTGTAACGAAGAGTTCCCCACTGGTCTCGTCCCCGGCAAAATTCCAGAGGCAGATCTATAGCTCCGGCACCGACTGTCTGTCCCCTTTGGCTGAAAGGAGGCAGATTCGGCATCTTCGTTGCTTCACCATCTTCGACTTAGTTTTCCCCTCCCCGCTTGGCCGGCTGAAGGCCCCTCCCTGTGTGGAGGTAGTTTTGATTGTAATCATTTAACCCCCACCCCAAGATCCCCCTCCTGCGAGAGGCGTAGTGTTGTAATTGGTTTGAGCAGGTCAAGCTTCACCGCCGCGGCGTGTGGGGATCCACCGCCTCCCCGCTCGCCCTCGTCTCCGAGCGAGACCGGTCTCTTCAAGCCAGTCGAGTAAGTGTTCTAACCTCGCTCCATTTAGTGCTTGTCTTTCAATATTAGTTCTTGATTCCGCTGGTTAAGCGAGTGAGAGCCCGATCCTCAAGCCCCGTTTTCTTGAGTGATCCCCGTGGGAAATTGTAACCGGTGCCCTTGGCACTTTGTCGGCCCCCTTTGATTTGGGCATCCATACCCATTGGGAATCAAGTCTTGGCCTTGCTGGCCCTCTACCAGTAAGGGCCCAATCCCTCAACCTCACCTTGGCATTGTCAAGTCACCCCGGGTTTGGGTGAGCGACGATAGAGCGGTGGCCCAACTTGGCCCATTTGAATGCAATTGTGCTTGCTTGCTAGGTCCAAGGGTGTGTCACATCACAAAGATGCCCCCGCAGGAGGCGTAGGAGTAGAAAGGGATACCCGAATGCGAGGAGAGTTGGGGGGTGGAATGAGGAGAGATCTGGGTATAAAAGTCTGAGGAGTCGGTGGTGGAGGGTTCCTTGCCGGTGGAGGAGTAGTGGTGGTGGGTGCAGCGGGTGTTGGCGACGGTTGGATAAGGAGTAGTCTAGACGGCGAAGGTGAAGGGTTGGTGGTGGATAGCGGAGTTCGCTGCGTGGTAGGCTGCGGAGGGGGTAAACGGGTAAGGAGAGGTCGGGTTGGCAAGGTTGGAGAATTGGTGGGAGCAGGTGGATTAACGGGGCGTAGAAGTGCCCGGCTCAATTGGGGAGTAGAAGAAGAAGGAAGCGTGCGCAAAAGGCGCAGAGGTTGATTCGAATTATGATTAAATACCCCGACAGAGGCATTTTCTTCATGCCATCCCTGTCCTCTTTCCACCTCATGGAGAGATGTGACAGGGTTCACGTGCTGATTTGGTGGGTGCTCCGGCAGTGGGTTGTGGATAATCCCCATATCTTACTGAGGTGCTCGACCTTGCTGTTGTACTTGTGGAGCCTGTTGTTGTGGCTGCTGAGCCTGCTGTTGCCGAGGAGGCCTTCTTTCTTTCATAGTGGCAATAAACTGCCTCATCTCATCCCAGTTGATGCCACCCTGGTCATTTAAGTCATAAATATAGTCCTTGAAGTGGAAGCAACAATCAATGTTATGACCAGGGGAGCGGTGGAAGATACAGTAGCGGGACATGTCAACATTAGCGGGCCACACTGCCCTTTCCTTTGGTAGCATGAGCAAGTTGGCAGCCACTAAGGCATTGAAAATATCCGGGAGACTTTCTGGCAATGGCGGATAATGGGCCCTTTTGGGGCCAAGTGGTCTCCTTTGCTGTTGTTGTTACGATCCATAATTAGTGGGTGGCGGTACTTGGTGGTATTGTTGCGGAGCTGGAGGGTCAGCGCGGGGCGCTTGGTTTTGTGGTGGAGCGAAGGAAGGTTGAGGAGTAATTGGTGTTGTGGGGGTGAAGTAAAGAGGGTGCCTTGTGATGGAGGTGGCGGAGGTCATGGGTTAGATTGGCGAAAAGGTGCGGGGTTGCCGACCGCGCCAACCTGCTCATTGATGACGGTGCCTCAGTCGTGGGTCCGCTATTGTTGACATTTGTATTCTTTTTAACCAACCTTGGTTTTGGCTCAAACATGCCCATGATGGGTGAATCTTTCATTTGGGTCTGAATATAACGAGCTCTTTCATAAAGCTCTTCCATGGTGGTCAATCTGTTCATAGCCAGTATATGCCGGAACTAAGGGGTCGCATTGGATATAATCATCTTGACCTGTTCCGATTCTGATAAGGTATCTTTCAACTTCTCGGCCATTGACCGCCATCTATCAGCAAATATGATGAAGTCCTCCTCGGGCTTCATTTTCTCTGCAACCAAATCTGTAACTGAAAGGGAGGGTCCAACCCGGTCCCTATACTTCTGCAAGAATTTCTTCTGGACCACATCGAAATCACTAGCATCTGTCGGATCCAAGGAATAGAACCACTCGAGGGCTGGCCCCTCTAAGGATCTTCTAAACAAGTAAGCGAATGAGGCTTTGTTGCCTTGCCAAAAGGACGTTTCATACATAAAATCGTTCAGATGGATAAAAGGATTACCAGTTCCATTGTATCGCCGAAAGTTCGGCATCTCAGAAGGTGGTAAATGAAAAATTGGTAATGTAGGAAGGGAGATTTCTGGGACATTCTTGGTAGCAGTAACCTTGTTGAGTTTTTCTTCCATGATAGCCAATTTCTGAAGGAGCAAAGCATTAGTGTCTGACTCGATCGGGGCCGAATTTGGAAAGAAGGTGTTTGGCATAGGCGTCCTTAGAATTTGGGGAGGTTGAAAGAATTGGGGCCTAGCCGCTGAGTAGCTCGCCTGTTGGGCCAGCATGGCCACACCAGGTGTCGGTGGACAAGAGGGGGGTTTATGCAAGACCGCTTGGTCATTAGTGAGGTGATGGCCACTCTCGGCCGGAGGGGGATTGGAGGATGAAGAGGGAACAGACTTCCTTTTCAAAGCGGCCTGAACTGCCTGCCGCTGGGAGTCGTCTAATTGAGATAGAGCATTAATCAAATCGGTAACATTGAAGGATGGGGAGGGGTTCCCCGGAGTGTTGGAGGGTAAAGCCTGAGAAGAGGGCACCACCTCTTGAGTAGTGGTATCAACCACATGAACTTGAGGATAATGAGAATGAGGAGGGGGGTAATTCCCTTCATGATAGATAGAATCTTGGGGAACCTCATAGGATTGACCAAAAACGTTCTCTTCCACATCATCATAGGAATATCCGTAGCTTGCCATGTTGATAATCTTACCTGAACGGAGTTGCATGCTTAAAAAGAGAGAAGGCTTTATGAATGAATTATCACACAATCAATCACCCAATTGAAACAAGCTTAAGCAAATCAACCCAACCAAATTTATGCAAACAAGTTGAGATGAAGGCAAGATTTTAGTGTTATGTTTGAAATTAAGTTGAGTTAAATTGTAGAATAATTCACTCCTTTTTGCAAAGTGAAACCTAGTTTGGACCCAAGTGTAGCCTCCGTGTCAACTAGGTTCTTTCTCTTTTCTCACCAACGATAGGTTCTCTAAACTCCGGGTACTTCAAGGGTACAACCGGCCCAGCGTCCGTGAGGGAATCCACGGGTGCGGAGACTTACGGAGGTCTTGGAAAAGGAATTTTCGGTCCAAAGAGACGGAATGCTCAATGGAGGGTTGTCCCGATTCCAAGAAAGGTGTGTGGAATCCTAGTGTAGAGAGAGGAGGTCTCTCAACCACATGCCACAAAATGCAGTATAAGATAAGCCAATCACAGTAATATAATCAAATACTCAATGTAAATATGAATCCAGCATGAATAGACAGAAACAGTAAGGCTCTGCAAACACACAGGAAAGAGGCGACCTGGAGGCCGTCGCTACTAACAAAAGAGACGACAGCGTGGCTGTCGTGAATTCTGGGAGGGGCTCTTCGGACAATGCAAAAACGCGCCTTGATGTGGGGCGCTAACTATGATAAAGACGCCTCTGTCAGAGGGCGTCAAATATAAGTGGTGCGCATGATCGAAGAAAAACGCGCCTTGGTGTGAGGCGCTACCAAATAAAAAGACGCCCGAGAGGAGGGCGCAAATCCACAAAAGCAGCAGATATGATAAAAGATGCCTTCGTGGAAGGCGTTAAACAGAGAAAAGACGCCCTGGATGAAGGCATTAAATAAAAAGGCGCCCATGTGCAAGGCGTTAATTCAACAACAGCAGTAGACTTAAACACAAACTGGCTGATCCCGGGGAGTGTGCAGTATGCACAGTGGAGGGTGCCCGTGGGGCACAAAGGAGGGGTACCGTGGGTACCAAAGGGAAAGGGCACGCGTGGGTGCCAAAGGGGAAAGGGCACACGTGGGTGCCAAGAGGAGATGGTAATCAAAAGAAAAACCGTGGAAGTCCCACCGTGATCGCCAATTTGTGGATCATGGAAAAATCCACTCTTAGGGGGAAATAAGAGTGATAATAAGAATATGAAGGATAATAAGAAGAATAGTGAAAAAGGGGAGCAAGAGAGCACGTGGTCCTAATAAGGAGAGTGATCGCCAGAGGGGTTACCTCAATAAGAAGAAAAGATGATCGCGAATACCTGGTGATAATAAGATGCAGGATGGATGTGAATTCCTTCCTCCACCTTCTATCGGCCGGCCGATGAAGAGGGTTTTCCTTGTTGATTACCTTGAAACAAAGAACAAACAAATAAAAGAAAAAGTGGACCAGTCAAGAGTGAGTGTAGTATCAATTCAAATAAACAATATGATGATGAAATATGAATATAGCATGCGCACCTTTTTTGTTTGGCTTTAAAACCCCTAGAGAATTAGGGAGAGGAGAGGAGATGCAATACTAATGCAACAGGGGAAAAACGATGAACGTGATAGACAATGATACGATGAAAACAAATATAAACAAAGGAGAGAAGCCCTTGTTGTTCCTGTAAACAGTAAAGGGAGAACCAATAGAGCAGCAGGAAGTAGAGAAAAATGATGAAGGGATCACACGGATGAAGAAAAACTCTTCTCTTGTTGTGTGCTCTCTGTGTTCTGTAAACTCGCGCGAGATCGACCAGGGAGTCCTTTTATAAGGTCTCGATCAAAAATAGACACAGATTTGGAAGATAAGAATAGGCAGTGGTTATCAAAGGCAAGGACTCTAGTTCCCAGATCGAGCAAGGTGACCAAGAAAGGCAGGGAACTCTCCAGGAAAGACGAGTTTAGGAAGGACACGAAAAGGGGAGACATGACCTATCGAAGGGCGTCAATTCAACAATTGATGACCTGCCCAAGGACGTTAATTCAAAACACGACCAGGATCAGGGCGTCACTTCCTGGATTCAATTTGGGTAATAAAACCTTCTTTATTTGAAAATTAAAAAAAGACGCCTGAAGCAAAGGCGTTGATTAATAACACGCCCTGAGGAAGGACGTTAATCATTGATTTTTCAATCAGCTGGGACTCGTAAAATACCAGGAATTGACGCCCATATATGTGGGTGTCCTTTCTTTAGAACGCGCCTAAGGCGAGGCCGCTAATTAAAACACGCCCTTGGCAAAGTCGTGAATCACAAAAAAAATACAAAATGTGAAGAAAACACACATAAAAATAGAAAATCTTTATTTTATGGAAATATTGAACTTCACTTTGGGGCGTTAACATAGTGACATGAGATTTACTCATCATAGCGTCAATTTTGGCGTGTCTACAACCCTTTTGAATCTCAAATCGTGGACTTAATTTTGACATTCACCGGTGCAGTGGCGGGCTTGCGTGATGCATATGCCCATGAGTAGTTTAAGTCCATAACAGAAAGGACTGGTCTGTTGCTCGGCCACAAAGCAGGAAGAATCTTATCTACAATCGCATAAACATATTGGATGGTGGAGATACTCTTTACCTTAACTACCCAGCCTTGAAATGGGAACTTAAGGCATTTATGGGCGGTTGAGGGTACAACATTCAGGCTATCTATCCATGGACGACCCAAAATTACCTTGAACATAGAGTCTATGTGCAGTACATAAAACTCCACGTCCATCACCAAAGGCCCTAGCTCGGATTGAACTGTCACGACCCCATGGCAAGCTCATCTAGAGTTATCATATGTCGCAATTGTGGTTGGCGTCGGACTAAGCATATCTTCTGAAATATTACAGGCACGCAGTGTACTTAGCGGACACACATTTATCGACGCTCACGTGTTCACAAGGGCTGATTCAATGGTGACTTTGTTCAAAGAAATAGTAATGCAAAGTGGCATCTACAGTGCCTCTGGGGGTGCCAGTTCTGACTAAGAGAATGAAATGGAAGGCCCCCTTGTAATTGTTGCCAACACTGATGGCAAACTGTCAACCGCCATGTCCTCGCTAACCATAACTTTATGCAAAAAAACCCTTAAGGCATCTTGATGTAGCGTGGACCTTTTTATTAACTCCAGAACTGATATTTTGGCCGGCATCTGGTCCAAATGTTGTAGCAAGTCATATTTCGTGCCGGGCACGGGGCCTACTTCTTCTGCTTTGACTGTTGAGGAAGGAACTTAAGGGTTGGGTGCAGATGCACCAGGGAAAGGGTAACTTCTATGGAATGGACGCCCGCTCCGGAGGATGCATTGTCGTGCTGGCACGGCATTAGATGGACTCCCGATTGGCCCGGTAGGGTAAGGGGATGGGGTAGAAATGGGGGTGAGGATGGCGGAGGCTGGCTCGACGGGCCCTGGTGGAATGATGATTGGTGGAGGGTAAATGGAGAGGTGATGATGGAGGGCATGGCGGGTGATGGTGGAAGGGTTGGCGGAACGGTGGGGAACGTGGGGGGTGCAATAGGTGATTGGGAGAGGACAGTGGGTGGAGCGGTGGCCATGGTGGTGGGCCGGAGAATGGAAGGAACAGAAGGTGTGGGAAGTTGGTGTGGTGGAAGGCCAAGAGGTGAGGGGGGGTCTCATCATCAAAAGACCACCCAGCGTTAGGGGCTGGGCGGTGAACTACATTCACTTGGGCCGGTGCCGGCGGATGTTGTTGCTGTTGCTGCTGTGGAGCGGGCGGATGTTCTGGCATGGGATTCTGATGAAGCCCGAGGTCTTGGTGATGTTGTTGCTGCTGTTGAGGTTGTTGTTGTTGAAGAGGTTGCTGGAACTGCTGCTGCTGAGGCATCGCCTGCTGCGGCCTAGCTTGTCTTCTTCTTTCTTTTATATCTTTGATCAACTTATGCATTTGGACCCAATCAATCCTCCGGCCCTCATGCAAATCATACACTAAATCTCTGAACTGGTAGCATCTCTCTATGGTGTGCCCGGGCTGCCGATGGTATATGCAATACCTTGACTGATCGGCTGTCAGATTCCAATTCTGACGCTCCGGAGGCAATTGAATGTCACCAGTGTACATTAAAGCTGAAAAGATGTCGAGGAGTGTTTCTGGAAGTGGTAGGTAGTTGACTCTCTTGGGTCCCGGCCGAGTAGGCCCATAACCAGCGGGAGGAGGAACGTTATGGTACTAGGGTGGCTGTTGTGGTGGTGGTGGTTGTTGTGGGTGCTGAGGAGCTTGGAAGGTGGGTCGGGGAGCTTGTGGAGTAAAGAACTGGGGGTTACGTTGAGGTTGCTGGAAATGGGATGAAGCGGGCTGGTTAGGGAATTGAACAGCCTGAACCTGCTCGTTGATTTGAACTCCCTCGATAACTGGTCCTTGGGATTTTCGGGTGGTTTTAGATTTCTGGGCCTCGAACAATAAATGGATGGGGGAGTCCTTGAACTGGGTTTGTATGAACCGGGCCCGACTGTACAACTGGTGCATGTTAGATATATCGTTCATTGCCAAGATATTCCGGAACATCGGAGTGGCATTAGAAATCAACAACTTGACTTTTTCTTCTCCTAGAATTTGCCCGGGCACACGTGAGGCCATCTGCCTCCATCGGTCTGCATATGTAGCAAAGTCCTCATCTGCTTTCATCTTTTCTGCAACTAGGTCTGTAAAGGAATACTCGGGACCGACCCGATCCTGGAATCTCTGGATAAACTTCTCCTTCACGGTCTTGAAACTATATGCCCCTTCCAGAGGCAAGGTGTAGAACCATTCAAGGGCGACCCCATCCAAGGACCGACGGAACAAATATGCCATCAAGCGGTCGTCATGTTGGAACTGCGCCGATTCATAAAGGAACTCCCTGACGTGAATAAACGGGTTGCCATTCCCGTCATGCTTCCGGTATACGGGGATCTCAGACTGGGGTGGGAAATGAATGTCCCAGAAATTAGAAATGGGGACATCAGTTAGAGACTGTGGGCTGACCCGCTTGTCGAGGAGGTCAATCTGCTGCTGCATGGCAGCCCATTTGTCAAGAAGTTCCCGTTCCCGGGAAGGAGGAGATACATCAGATCTAGAGTAGGGAGCCGAAGGATAACCTGACTGAGGGGGCATCCCATAAGATGGATAATGGGCTAGGGAAGGGCCCATATCGGCATGAGCCAACTGGGCGGCCCCTGGTTGCAGACGAATGAAATCTACCGGGGCCACGAGGGCCTGCGACGCTGGAGAGATAGTGGTGTATGGATCAATATAAGAACTAGAGGGGATCAGGGTCTTCCCCTTGTCAAGTGGCTGATGGGCCGAGGTAGAAGCCTGGCTTGCTTCCATAGTGGGGAACCGGAGAATCTGAGGATGAATCAGAGTGAGATCAATGGGGGCCGAAGAGGTGGCCCCTAATCTGGTAGTCGGAAATGTAGTGGCGGTAGTAGTCACGCCATGAGAAGGAATTGAAGATGAAGCATCCGCCCCTGTAGAGCTTTTCGAATAAGGTGAAGCTGGGTCGGATCAAGCTGGGCCATCATGTTAAGAATCTGATTTGCCACATTCTGTGAACAGGAACAAGAAAGGGAGGGATGAGGGCCCTCGATGACAATGGTCGGGAGAGGAGGGGCAGTCCCCTCTCCCCCCTGCACATGGGCGACCCTAGGCGGGTCCTCAAGAAGTCCATGAGGGAGAGAATCCTCATGGTAATGGGAGAAGTTGTAGGATGACATGGTGGGTGATGAGTCAAACAGGGGATTAAGATAGGAATAGAAATGCGAGTTGCCCCTGGGAGATGATCCTGAGGGTGTGAAGCAACTCCACATGCACTAAACACCTAGGGGAGAAAGCGACCAACCCTAACCAAGACCTAAACAACAATCAAATAATGCACACAAGAGTGAGAAGGGATGAGAAGAGAAACAACCAAGTAAACACCCAAATTATGAATGATGCGCGATAGATTTTATGAATTTTTCCTTTTAGGACCTTAGTGGATTAATTAAGATGTGAGTTCACTCGACCACAGAAGTGCCTAACAGGGGTAGGAAATTGGGAACTGTCTGACTCTAGGGGACTCTCTCTCTCGCGGATGCAAACCCTAGACTGGGGTTGGTATGGTACAACCTGCCCGGCGTCCGTGTGGGAATCCACGGCTCACGGGGACTTACGAAGGCCCTCGATAAGGTCACCTAGTCGGCTCCAAGGAATATGGAGATGAGAGGAAACCCTACCTTGGTAGGAATGCAACTATTGATGAAGAATATGTATGCCCCTATGCGCACTAGAGTGCATGAAAAGTCTAGCCTAGATCTAGCAGAGAATGATCAAGCAAGTATGAGAAAATGAAATGAACACACTCATGCAACAATATAACGGCAATAGGGGGAGATCAGAATAGCACCAAATATCTATGCAGTGATATAGAACCAATGATCAAAATGGTAGCCTCGGGTTCACTGTAGTAGTAAAGCACGGTCTGAGGAAGACCGCTCGGGGTGTGTAGACGGTTTGGAATGGACCGTTCCGGAAGATCAAATGGTCTAGAATAGACCGTGCCGGAGCAGGGATTGATAAAACGAAACTAGCAATCAAAAAGAAACTGAAATGAACATAAGGGCTGGGGACAGGAGCGTACTTGACGAAGCAGTCTATCGATAGACCGCGACAACCATGAAACGGCTCTGAAAGGACCACTGAACATCAGTGCAAACAACCCGTGCAAGAGCGGAAACGTACCTGAGCCAACAGTCCTGAATGGTCTATATAAGACCATGGAATGAAGTAGACGGTATGCTAAGGACCGCTGCATGGCAGGCACGACCGCAGCTCTATGATGATCACGGGACGGCCAATCCCCAGCCGTTCAGATAAACAGGTGACTCACAGGGGGCCGCGTAAACTCCAGAGGATAGAAACGCAAGATGGACCAAAGAGCAACCTTAAATAATTAAAGAAGAGAACAACGAAACACATGAACATGTCAGCAAAACACTAACACGATGGGCACTAGGTGTCGCACCGTGATCATCAAAAAAGAAGGTGTTCACATGTTTTTCCCTTTCCCCTTTTTGGTTATCCTTCCAATCCCTTCTTTACTGTGTTAATGTAAAGAACTAAACAATGTGTAAATAGCATGGGAAGGATGTGGATTGTGTGTGATCGCCACCAAGGTGCCGAATGTAATCAAGTACACCGTACCTTAGAAAGAAAGGGGAGACACTCGCCTAGAACAGCACTGCAGCAATACGCGGTTATGAATGAACCGCCCAGTTGACGCGCGGTCGCTCGACAGACCGCCCAACAGCGCTGGGACGAATGCGGGATGAATAGTAGTTGGATGACGAGACGGTTCAAGATCAACCGCTGGACAGAACTGGACAGTCAAGATGAAGCCGCCCTATTCCTCGCACGGACAGATGAAGACCGCTCTATGCCAGCAACTCCAAAATGTGGGATCGCTACCTCCACCCTTCCCGACCGGCCAAAAAGAGTGGGCCTCGTGTTAGGACGATGCTGACATGCGAAACAAAGTGCAAAACACACAAGGAAACCCAAATCAGAACTGTGAGGTGCAGTACATGTGCATGCGGATGAAAACAATCATAGAAAAATGGAATGGGGAATACCTGGGGAGTTTTTAAACCCCTAAAGCGTGTCAAAAATAATGGGGGGGTATGTGACGATATGTAGATGAAGAAAAAACATGGAGAGAGAGCAAAGATGATGATTGCATGCAATGAAGAATGCGACGGAGAATAATTAAACTATGACCCAAAACACAAATACTCCCTGAACCAAAGGCTTGTGTGGACGTAGAAAGCCTCCCTCCCTGACTGTAGGTCACTTGAGAATTCGGCAGAGCTTCGCCTTGACCTTGAAATCTCCCCCCCTTTCAAAGCTTGGCCTTAGGGTCCTATTTATAGAGCCTAAAAGCTAGCCCTAAAAATAGGGTTTCCAATGAAAATCAGCTCGAGATATCAACCCAAAATTCGTATATAATAGAATTATCTTCCAACCAGTTCAAACGGCACCCCATTCGGTGGAGCATCCGCGGAGAAATGGGCGGAACAAGTCAAGGATAAAACCACGGATAGAGAGAGAAAAACCCTTAATTTTTCAGCAATCGGACCATTGTGCGGTCGTGCGATAGACCGCCTATCCCATTGGGCAGCCCATTACCAGACCGTCCAATCTGTCGGTGGAAATCAAGTAAATAAGAAATATTATCTAAATATCCATCGAACTGACTGACTATTTTGCCGTTGGACTCTCGGGGATTGGACGGTCCTTAATGGACCGCTCAATACATGGAATGGCCACAAACAAACCGCTCGACGCCTGTCGGTGGTAAATCAGAACAAATTATATAATTAGATAATTAGCTGAACAACCAACGAATCTGGGACTCTGAGATCTGGACGGTCATACGCATACCGTTCAATTATGTTGGACGGTTACATATGAACCATGCAAAATCTTGTCGGTGGAAATTCAAAAAATTATCTCAATATCCAATAAATAGGTAAACGGTTCATCGTCAACTGCTCAGTGACTGAACGGTCAAACGATAGACCGCGCAATGGCTGGACGCTTGAAATTTGATAAAATGTGATAACTCAAGCAAAATCAAGGCCCATTAAGCCCCGAATTGAAGCAGACCGAGTCAGGGAGGGAGGTACCAATAAAATAGGCCCAATAAGTTGCCTGGAAATAACCTAACGAGTAATGGACAACTTGAGGCATCAACAAATGACAGTAAGAGAAATGACTCAACTTATCGAAAAAAAATGGGTGTCAACACACGTGAATGAAATGAAGTATGTTATGAACAAGACGGATCGGGCAATCAAGCATGCATAAAAAGGTATAGACTCATGCAAGTCCCTTTGGGACAGGTGTAAGGATAATGCAATCGATTGTTGAACATGATGAACATGTGCAATACTAAGAAGATCATGTTTACAAAAATAAAGTACTACATTAACCATAAAAGACGACTGATTCATAAAGGACATTCAAACAATCAAACCCAAAGTGTTTAAGTGAAGATTGAGCAATGAATTTCGAACAATATGGATAATCAGATTTTCTAAAGAACACTAAAAAGAACTTATCATCCATACACTTTCATACATGATGCTCGAATATTGGTAGCTTCGTATGACCCCCCAAAAAGTATATTAAATTATTAAAAATGGTGTGACTAACCTTTTGACACGAGTTGTATCCTTTGTCTTAGGGACACTTCCCGGTTACTCAGTTTCGTCACTTATCATCACTGTGGATGTTGTCACTTTTCGACGCGAGTTGTACCCTTTGTCTGAGGGGCACTTCCCGGCTACTTGATGGCAAATCACACTTATTTTCATGTGGATTAGTTTCTCTTTTAGATGCGAGTTTTCTCCTTTGTTTCAGGGAAGATTCCCGGCTACTCGGATCCACGTTCCACTTATAAAACTTTTTGGTGGGGTAAATAGCTTTTTCCTCATGAGACATGTGATTTCCATATAGAGAATCAATAGTCCTCAAAAGTGTAGGGTGGAAAACTGTAATCCTTATTAGATTGTTTCATTATCTCAAAAAGGTGCAATTTGTGTGAGTGGTTGTATTGAATGTAAAAGATGAATTAGCCTTATCAGAATAATGTCTCCACCTGAATGTATGCACAGTTATAAAAAATCATCCCCTTAATATATGCCATGTAACAAACATGTCTAAATCAATGTAATTTCATTTTGCAAGAGATGAGTCATAAAAGGTGTCAAAAAGGTGGGTGATATTTTATATACATTCAAGCATGCTTTGAGATGAAATTTTCACACAGGTTGATTATCGGTACGTGGCGGAGATGGAGGTCCAAAGACCCTACTCACGCATAAGGAAAGCTTCCAGGTGGAGATAATCCACCTTTCCACTAACGTCATTTTATATACCGAATAACCATGGCATTCAAGCACATACGTATGCAATGATATGTAAGTGTATGCAAGAAAATGTACAGAAGATCGACGACTTCCTTTATTTACAAGTATGCAAAGATGTGTATGATATGTGCAATGAGTATCATGCAGCTAAGTATGTGTTCTATGTATGCACAAGTGAATTGTTATTTGTAAATTTTGATCAAAAGTATGAAAGACTTTATGTATAGTGTAAAGCATTCAAAACCAAATTTTTATTTGCGAAGCGAAAGAGAAGGTGTGTATGAAAAACTATATATGTGCAATGTAAAGCATTCAAAAACTAAAGTTATTCACAAGATGTGTAGAGAAGAGTGTTCAACTCATGTAAACATGAAGCTCACAAGATCTCATGACTTCAGAAGTTGCCTTAATTAATAAAGCAGGAATGCAAAAATTTGAATTCAATCATCTTTCATCAAGGCTCATATTTTACCTTCTCAGAATTTTCAATCTAAACCTAAGCAGAGTGAGTTCTCAAAATCAAACCATTTTCTTTCTCACCTTGAGAGTCCGTTATTTATTAATGTTCCTTGACCTCAAGGTGTCCCTGCAAAATAGATTCTCATTTTGGAGATTTGGGTACCCAAGTCATCTTGGGTCCCGAGGGGTTAGTTCTAACATGAGCAAGTGTGTTCTTTTTATTTTTCCTCTCATACTATTCATCATCGGCCCTCAATATGGTACAATTATCTATTGAGTGTCCATTCAGGTCACAGTAAAAGTAGTGATAAGTTTTTCTTTTCATTGACCAATTTTCATCATTTTTCATTAAAGAACAATTATCCATGATATGTTGAAGCTCACCACAATAATGACACGAAAAATTTCTTTTGAAAGACCATTCATCATCATTCTTCTTTGTAAAATAGTTTTCAAAAATATGACCATGCAATCCACAATAGAAGCAATGATTGTTGAATCTTTTCTTTATGGATTTTTCATGATCTTTAGAACCAGTAACACTTTTCATTCTTGATTTCAAAGCCACATCATCATCAGATTTCATTAAAAAGCAATCATACATTTCGTGACCCAATTTCCATAATAATAGCATGAAACATTTTTCCTCTTACTTGTTGCATGGTTATGTTTAACAACAGGGGGCTCTACATGCACACAAGAACAATCAACAATATTTTTCTATTTTTCATTTTCTTTATCACACAAATACAAAGATTCATTTAAGCTCTTGATTTCACTTTGTAGATTCAAGATTTGCAGTTGAGAATTAGTAATCTCTTCTTCACATGACGCAATTTTCTCATTCAACAAGAAATTAACAGTTTTGTGACTTTCAATTTCTTGTTCAAGAGTATGTAAATTGTCACAATCATTAATGATCACACATTTTCCTTTCTCAACCTTTTCATGATTTTTTAATTTACCTTCAAGTAATGAAATCTGAATTAACAAAGCACTGCTTTCATTTTGGAGTTTGTCAAATGAATTTTTGTTCATGGAAGTGTGTTCAAGTTTTTTCATTTCTAAAACTCACATTTTCATCAACCATTTTATTCATGGTTTCATTGCATTCAAATTCCTGAAGCTTTCTATTTCCTTTCTCGGTTCCTTCAGCTTTTCAGACTTGTCAACATTCAGAGTAGCTTTCCTTTCTTCAAGAAGAAGCAGTTTTTCAAACATGGCGGTATTCAACATTTTCAGCTTCTCATTATCTTCTTTTATTTATTGAAGTTCTAAAATTTCAGCCAGCAAAGATTTATTTTCAGATTTAAGATTTTCAATCAATTCTTTGTATTCTTCATCATCAAGCATGTGAGATTCAACTAATCTTTCAAGCTCGGTGCATTTCCCACATGAAGAATTGTCATATTTCTTTTTCAATTTTCTATTTTCAGATTTTATTATCTTCTATCTAACAAACAGTTCATCATAGGCATTCAACAATTCATCATAGCTCAATTGATCATCATCATCAAAATCGGAGTTAGGATTTACCTCAGAGGTTTCGTTGCTTTGCCTATCACTGTTGCTTGCCACGAGGCACTCACTATTTCGGTTTTCTTCTTGGGGCCCATCCCAAATTTCTTTAGCAGATATGCAATCAAAAACAAATGGAAATTTGTCAATGCGTATTGCATCTTGAAGAGCATTCAAAACATAAACATTCTCAGAGTTCATTTTTCTATGCTCATCGGTCCATCTTAACTCATTTTTGGGTAAAACATGAGGACCATGAGTGATTAATCTCATAAGCTTCGGATCAACATTAGAAATCCAAACACAGAATTTTCCAAGCCATAGAGCACAATCAAAACCATCAAAGACAGAAATCAAATTCATGCAAGCCATCATAAGATGATCTTTTCTCCTAGACCGTGAGGTCCGCTAAAAAATCAGAGACTAGGCTCTGATACCAATTGTTGGCCCAGAGAGATGGCAGACAAGAAGGGGGGTTGAATTATCCCCGTGTCGAGATGGTGGATTTTAATAACTTTCTCAACTAAATATAGTGAAATTAAAACTAACAGTGTTGATTGGCCTAAACAATTGTGAGATTAAGATATTCTCTCAAGCTTCCTGATCCCACTCGAATTACCAATGCAACTAGATAATGAAATCACGCTTTACACAGATAACGGAGGTAGCAGTGTGTGATGATGCAGTGAATTAAAAATCTATTTAATGGACATGTGAAGGGAGATAGAATAATGGTTAATCGCATAGGTATTCACATAGAACACAAGATTTTTAGGTGGTTTGGGACTACGATGGGCTCCCTACGTCCACCCCTCACCGAACCCGGTGAGGCTTCACTACACACTACTTTCGTAGCAACACGGGGACGAACCCCAACCACACACACGCTGCTTCCGCAACAATACACACACGGGGACATGCCCCAAAATGCTGCCGCCGCAGCACACACACACACACAATTGGGGAACTCACCCCACACACACATCACACACGGAGACGCAGCTCCGTAAACCACACATAGATAATATTCTGAGTTTGACAAAATAGAAGGATATACAAAATATGCTCACTGTAGAATATATATCAAGAAAAGCATCTCATAGAAATGGGTAAGAGATATAGAGTGTTTTCCCCTTGATTCTCCAATAGTCATGAGAGGATCTTCCTTGAAGCTTATGTTGGAGAGAGTTGAATCCGCAGGATGTCGGAGCACACGGTCTTCTCTCTTGATGATCCGATGTATGTTCTTTCAAATCCCAGCTCCAATCATACCTACACACACAAAGAATGAATGAAGAAGTATGCTCTAAACTATGTCTTAGTTAAAAGGGATATCATAAATAAATAAACAACAGATTTATAGTACTCCCCTTTGAATGTCCCACAAATCCCTTCAATCAGTAGGTAGGGTGCGCTAGAAGTAGATCCTTGGAGTGGAAGCAGCCGGAGTTCAAGTTTCAAGCACCCAAAACCCGGGACGGTGGAGAGCAGTAGCTGCAGCTCTCAGAACGAGGCTCAGGCTCTTGGACGGTGACTTCTGCAGCTTCTTCTTCCTCCTTGATGATGCAATGCCCGCCTTCACGTTCTTCTTCTCGTTCTCTTCTTCACCTGTAGTAGATATAGAATATTAGCCTTAGGGGATGCCTTCCGATGGAAATCACGGCCATCATATATGAGAGGGAAGGTAGCAACAAAAAGACATGTTAGCCCATGCTAAAACCATTCAAACCAACACCCAATCAAGGGTAAAAACC
Source organism: Amorphophallus konjac (assembly GCA_022559845.1). NCBI lineage: Eukaryota > Viridiplantae > Streptophyta > Magnoliopsida > Alismatales > Araceae > Amorphophallus > Amorphophallus konjac. The sequence continues at coordinate 282,740,727 of CM040126.1, read as the reverse complement.
CTAAGGCTATTGGGGTAAAAGGCCAAGGCAAATCGGGTTACAAAATGGGCATTTCATAGACAATCCGGAAACCACGATCCGAATGAACCAGAGAAAGTGTCGACTCATGGAGTCGACACTTTTCTCATCACGTTCTTTCCCGTTATATAAAAAGTAGGACCCGGGTGAAAGTGTCGACTCATAGGGTCGACACTTTTCACCAGAGGTTCTATTTTCATTGAAAATATACCTCTAGCCTATAAGTGTCGACTCTAGGAGTCGACACTTGCAGCCACCAGTGTCCAGCCAGCAGGCTGGCTAGAAAGTGTCGACTCCTAGAGTCGACACTTTCTGTCTGGACATGTAAAACAACGCATCAGACAAAACAACCTGAAACAAGTGTCGACTCTTAGAGTCGACACTTTTATTGACAGAACTGAACACTCATTCAAACTTTATTGAAAAGCCAATATCATAAAGGACCAATAAAACACCATTAAACCCCATTCAAAAATAATAGAATGACATGCATGAGGGGTCTTACAACATTAATCAGCCATGATTTTGAATGGTAAATTAGAAACCAAAATAAACATGATGCTACATGAACTTTTTAGGAAACTATGAGTTAAACCCGGAAATCATGAGAATGCATCACATTCATTTAAGCCTCATGAAGATTCAGCCAAGATGAGTTCTTACCATTTGCATTGAGAGTTTGTGGGCATGATTGAGTCTGCACTATTTAAAAACACATACTCAAGTCAATGAGAATGATAACAACACAATAAGGTCTTACCATGGATCCATAGGTCTGAAAGCAATATGAACTTGCACTTGTATAGACAACACACGCATGTCAGTGTTCATGAAGAAACTAACTTCAAAGGATTTGAGCACACAGTGGTGCCTCTTCAAAACTGCAAGTTAACAAATTCAATCTCATGTTTAAAACACATTAGAATCACATAATGCATTCTATGATGTCTATGCATATGAACTCAGTATCAATGCACAAGAGAAGGTTGGGTCGGTGCAAGTTTGTGAAACATCAAGGATAGGGTCAGTGCAAGATTGAGCAAGGTCGGTGCAAAGATGGACAAGGTCGATGCAATAGTGAACAAGGTCCGTGCAATGATAACCATCAATGCAAGATACATCACACAAAAAGCTCACTCTCATGAAAGATTTATCAATGCAAATCTTTAGCCATTTCCAGTTCAAAGAAAGCTTTAATGACAGTTAACAAAAATGAGCCTACCCATGTTATCACCAAACCACATCCCATTATAAGCACAAGCATGAATTCCATATAACAGACCAAAAATTTCTTGAAACATGAAGAACCATTTCTGAATAAAATTCAGCCAAGCATTCATGAAAACCAACTTCAAAGCATTCAAGTTCAGTCCAGTTACATTTAAGGGCATTCCAAATAACTCAAGTGATCAAATGTTAAAGAGTGCAAGCAAACCAAACCATAACATTGATTCAGTCCAGAACAAACTTGAAATTGCATAACCCTCACATATCAAATAGATGAAAGTAATCCATTTAAGAGTTCCAAGTCAGTCTAGCAAATGAAGTTCAGTTCAGTGATAGCCAACAAGCACATTCAAGGTTACCAAAACCATCAAGTTCAAGAACACAAGGTTCAGGGTTCAGTTCAACTAAATTCAGATTCAAAGCATGGAAAATTCAGTTTCAACAATGTTCAAGCAAACATTAGTCACATTTAAATTGCTAATGCAGTTCAAAGCAATACCAAGCTCACATATACCATGGTCAATAATATATCACGCATTTATCGGTTCATTAAAAACCCCATGAACAGATAACCAAAACACAATGCTTCACATGTTATTTGCAAAGTCTCATGCACAGCTCGCATGAGGCAACATCAGAATTGTATTCGTGAAGGACCATAAAATATCGATCTGTAAAGTAAGATATCATCATGTTAGCTTATTTATCATCAAGATGCCATTAAACATAAAACACACAATATATTGGAGTCATCAAAACTATTGTCAAAGACAAGGAGGGGCGCGCAGAACCCAACGCAAATTTAATTGCCCACTCCTCTTAGGGAGATAATAGGCTACAATGTTGATTTCGGGGCTGCTAGATAATAGGTTGATGGGCCACACTCGCAGGAGGCGAGGAGACGAGCCGAAGTCAACCGGAAGGCAAAGATCGGCCACTGACCGGTTCTACCGGCGCTGGTCACCCTGCGCAGCAAACTTCCGGAGGCCGGCACGCCAAGATCCAACGTCCGATCGAGGTGCCGTTTGTTGAAGAACGTCGGCGACAGGATGAAGTCTCTATTCAGAAGGGCGTGATCAGATCTTACCAGATCTGGGCGCAGCCGCGACTGTTTTCAGCCTCATATTCTGCACACACAGAACTACACAGGAAGATAAATAATTACTGGAAAAATGGTTCCCGGTGTCGGAACGAGGCGTCGATTGTTGCAGATCTTCCGCGACGTCTAGAAGAAAGATCTGACCAAGGGGTTTGGTCAGACCGGCAAAGACGAGGGTGGGATAGATTCTGGAAATCACCTCTTCTTCTAGGTTGGATCTGCACAGGGTGGTCGGCGCAGTCCCACGAGAATCTCCGCCACGGCCAGCACCAATCTCAGAACGACACGAGCTTGGAGGAAACGCAAAGAGAACAAAAAATCCTACAACCCATCAGGATCTCAGATCCCGAGAGCTTGGGAATAGATCTGGAGAAATTCGGGATCATGAAATTTAAGATTTGGATAGCACGCTTGGACAGATTTGCGCGACTTCACGAGAAGAATTGTTGCCGGCGATCCAGAGCTCCAATCGACGCAAAACCAACGCCAACTTCTTCCTGACTTGCAGAAGCTTCATTGAGAATTTTTGCAGAACGAGATATGAAGATGATAGGGAGGATAGAGGGGTGAGTCACACGCCCAAAAGAATCCCATCACAGGATTTGATCAAGGGCATCACACCCAAGAGGAGGAAGAGAATCACTCTCTTAACATAATATTCTCTCATAAAAACTTCATTAACTCCTCAAATGACACTATACACCTTATTATATAGAGAATGGCATGGGGTAGGGGGGCTGGGAATTGCGTGGGAGAGAAGGGAGGGAGAGGGGGTGCAGCCCCTTGACTTAGGTGGAGGAGGGAGACCAAGGGGGAGGGGGAGGAAGTTTCCTTCCTTTGAAAATGGGAGGGAGGGGAGTCAAGCTACGTAGGTGGGCAGCCTCCCTCTTGGACCAAGTAGGGGGAAGTCCTTTTCCAAGCCTCCATTCTCTTAGCCATTTTCACACCTAGCACATTAATCCCATGACTTGTTCACATTTAACCCCATTTGACCCATTCATACCAAACCCATGGGCCTTTTCACACTTTGCCCTTTTAAAGCCCAATAGCTCTAGACCACTATTCTAGCCCATTAGCCCTTATAATAACACAATTGTCCAACATGGACTACAATAGCGCCCAACATGGCGAAAAAATGTGAAATAAAGGTGATGGCTCGGCCGATGCGTCCACGTCCTCCGCGAGCTAACCAAGCCCCGCCGTGTCCTCACCACCAGCGTGTATTGCGGTGTGTGTCCGCACCAAAATCTCCTTGATAAAATTGCTTCCATGGAGGATCAACTTAAGAGGGTCACAACCCCACGGCCCACTTCTCCTTCTCCTTCTCTAGTCAATCCTCTTCACGATTTCATGAATAACATCACTAAGATGGAAAAAGATTGGAAGGAGAGGAGAGATAATGGCATCAATGACACATGTGAGCAAGATATCAAAAATCAAGTGGACGTCGTTCACCCTCCACTCATCCACCCCACTCATTCATATGGCCCTCCACCTTCGCCGCTGTGTACATATAACCCTTCATTATTACATAACTCTCAACAAAATCCTCCACCACAATATTATACCCCACTACCCATTATTATGCCTCCGCCACGGCATCCACTTGATATTTTTTATGAAGATGAAGATTTGGACATGGCACAAAATATTGGAATTTCGCAAGCGCCCCTTCCGAGTTTCCTTCATTTTCCTCTCCCTCCATTGCCACTCGATGAACCCCCTACTCAGGACGATGTCACCGTCCCCGATTCAACCCCCATTTTTGAGACCTCTTGGTGTTACGATGACTGGTTGATACTACAATCACCCACACCGCCGCGTCATGAGTCTCATCCTATCCCTAATCCTTCTCGTCCCATCCGTCACTTCCTACGCACCAAACCTTCTCCCTTTATTCCTCTATCAACCTTTACCCCACTAGCCCCCACCAAGCCATTCGAGCTTGCCTCCACTCCACCGGCCTCCGCCGAACCTTCCATTAAACCTTTTCCTAAACCAAATGACACCCCATTGTCGTCACCTAAGGCCTCCATTATCACTATAACCCTAAGCCAATTACCCTAAATCCAATTTCACCTACACCTTTACCCGAACCCATGGCTAGTCCTAGGCAGGACTCACCTATTTCTACACTCAAGCCGATCCCAGTCGCTTCCGAGCAAGGGGAGAAGCCCGACGTGTTTGAACATCTGCTTACCCTTTTATTAAAACTCTCTATTACACCTCCACTACTCATCAAGCTTACTGTCTTTGCTTCACCTTCCTCTACCACTCGGAGTGGGTGTATTCCTACAAGCACATGTGCTAGGGATATCCAAGAACTGAGTAAGAAGGGCTTGACCTCGGCTATGCCATTCAAAATTCAAGATTTTATTTGCTAGATGTCGATCCGTGCCATTATGCTGGGTATATTTGGGAAGTCTCCTTCAAGGCTCGCTATGATAAATTCTTCCAAATCGATGCCATATCGACCCTTTATCAAAGTCACCTTATTCATTGGTCGATGCTCTTTTAATGCTCTCATTACCCATCGTTCCGTCATTATACAACTCCCTTGTCAAACGAAGGGGTTCTCTTCCCATATTTCCATAACACATTAGAGTATTCGGGCGTTAATTCCATCCATTAAGCCATCTGGCCGAGCACTCTCCTTGCCATGGAGGGATGGGCATCCTTTCGCTAAAGGGCTTTGTGGATCATGGATTATGAACACCCCCCAAAATTGATGAATTTGTATTTAGCAAGATAATTTAGCAAGATAAAAGCGCTAAAGTCGATGATAAAAGAGGGGTGAAACATGCATTAATAAGATCCGTGATCGCCACTAAGGCCAGAAACATGCCAAATAATAAAAATATTAAGATGGGGGCATGTTACATACCTCAGAAATTCATGAGGGCCAGCCGTAGGCCTGGATATGAATGCGCTATATTGTCCTAGCGCGTTCTTCAGGTCGCGCTAGGAACATATAGCGCGATATCAGACAGGAAGCGGGCTTATTTGGATTCGTTCCTTCCTTGCTCCAAGGCCGGCCTAGGTGCAAGGGCTCCACGTATTAGTCTTCTAGTGCCTGCAAACAATCATAAACAACAAAAAAAAGGCCCATTAGATCGAGATTTTAGTAGAATCTACCCCTATTCTCGATCAAAAGCATGCAAACGGGGGGCTCGATTACCTGGGGGTTTGGTGGTTTTTAAACCCCTATGGAAGGGAAAAAGATAGGTGTGGTGTGTGTCTATGCATGTATTTCATAAAAGGAGTGTTTTGAAATCAATATGCAATGCTAGCAAAGATTTAAATTCGTAAATTGGGGAAAGAAAAAGTAGAAAGAGGAATAACACGAAAAGAGCCCCTAAATACTCCCTTGGATGTGCGAGGAGCGAGGATTTATTGACTTGGCACGAAGAACTTCCTCCTCCTCATTAATATCTCGAGTGGCATCCCCCCTAAAACGACGGCCAAAGGGTCCAATTTATAGGAGAAAGATCAAGAAGCAACCCTAGGTCAGAGTTCAATTCAATCCGATGATTTGGCGGCTCAAATTGAGGTAATCCTGTCGATTAATGAAGGGAAAAGGCTCCTACTAGGTTTAGAAACCTTCCTAGATAAGAAACACGACCAGAAACTTACCAAATAAGGACTCTGAGTCGAAAGAAGGGAGTCCGGTTTGGAAAGGGCTCTGCTTGACAACACGCTATATGACCATAGCGCGTTCATGAAGAACGCGCTATGACGATATAGCGCAATAATTAAAGGCCCATCAAATTATTTAGAAAAAGGAGAAATATCCTTTGGGCAGTCATTTAATCAAATGTTGAGTGAGAATAACATCCGAAGTGGATGCTATAATGATCAAATGTCAAGAAAATAACAACTGTTCAAATGATAACTCCAATTAGATCCACAACACGCTATGAGCAAGAAAGCGATGAGAGCGGATAGCGTGGGAATGCCAAACTCGAGACGAGATCCAAGGTATGGAATTGAAATGTTGGGCCAAGAATAGAGAGACATCCCAGAAAATCAACCAACTAAGGATCAATTTGGGGCATTAACTGGGAGAACAAAGAAAATGCTCAATTTATCGGCCAAAATTGGGTGTCTACAGATGCCCCTCCTTGATATCCGCTTTGCAGGGGAGCAAAACGGAGGTGAAACGGAGGCAAAACGGAGACGACACATAGTGGTAGTGACGGGGAGACGAAGTGGAAACGTAGTGGAGCGGACTGATAAGTGGATATCAAGGAAAAAGAGACATCCATCGCAACCGACAAATGATAGGAATAATCCAGAAAACTCCAAGCTAACCACAAGATCAAGCTAGCATCAGTGACTCCTGCCTAAAATGACAGGCGCGGAACAAAGAAAAGGGAGCTGATCAACCTCTTACACAAAAAGAGGCATCCGCAGCGCGTAGCAACTACGAATTTCACTCAATTAGTGGAATAGACGCGAGCCTGGCGGATCCATCGACGCCATTGTGCGGTTCACAGCTAATGAGTGGATCAAAAGAAGGAAGATAAGTTGAATTGGATTGAAAGGGGATAAGCAAATTCTAGGCAAGGGTCACATCGACCAGCGAGATCCAATGCTCAACTAGGAGCAATCTTTCAAATTCGGAATGGAATTGAATTTCTTTGTTCAAGGACATAAGCATTATTGATCCTTAATTAGGAAGAAGAGTTGGGCATTTATGAATGCAAAAAGGCATGGTGCGTGCAGGGCTAAAATAAAAGAAATCATTAAAACAAATGCAAAGAAAAAATCAAATATAAGATACTCGAGGATAATATTGTTAAATCCAACAAATTTTGAGTCAAGAGTTATCCGCAACCACGACGTGCAAGATGAAGTCCATCGTCCCCAAATTTGTCTGACCTAATGGCCTATCCGACGATTAACTGCATGTTTCTAGATCATCACTATTTTTGATAGAGGGGAACTCAAATCCTGAAACATACAGAGAACCAGCCGGTCCTTGAGATAATATAATAATGTAAATATCATATAGTAATGCAATAAAGGAAGGGATATGGGAATACTTACCTGATGACGTGCAACTGTTTCTTCTTTTCCTGGAGACACAATTGTTAGGAGAAAGTAGAGCAAATTCAAGCATGCATGAATGAAAGAACACAAAAATTTTATTCAGCCACAACCTACATTTTTTCTTTTATTTTCTCCCCCCTTTTATTTTCTTTCTCTTTTTACTTTGATTATCGCGCTATATGTACATAGTGCGACAGTGTCGCGCTATGTACATATAGCGCGTCCACTACCCGCATAGTTTAAAAACTGGCTCCCCCCCTTTCTGTTCAAACAACTCATTCTTCCCTCTCTCGACCCCCTCTCTCGCCCTCTTACCAGCCCAGCACCCCACCGCCCTAATCCAATGGAAGGGGAACGTCCTCGACGCTCAAAACGGCGCGTCGTCCACGGCCGTCCAAGATCACGCACGGAGGAGGAACGAACGCCCCCTCCCGTGGAAGAGATGCCGACTCGGAGGCGACCGTCTCGGCCCGACTTGAAGGGGACGAAATGGAGATCCCCCCGGATGAGGCCGAAGAGGTTGAAGGTGCCCCGGCGGCTGAGAAATAGTGGCAGAGCCCGTTGGCGGCGTGGCGGCCCGAAAACGCCGATTGGTAAGAAAACCGCCCTAATCTTGTTTTTTCTTTGAGTTTTCTCTTTTTTTTCTTTCATGAAAGATGAAAACGGAGGGAAAGGACCCCCCCTTGATCATTGTAGAGGGCCAAGATGCCCACAGAAAGGGCATGGGTAAACGGGGGTCGTCCCCTACCTTCAGAAGATGAACACGCTATGTCTTCATAGCGCGTTCTTGATGAACGCGCTATGACGACATAGCGCGACAAAGAACATCATACCCGTTTTTTTTATTTTCTGATTTGTTCTTTTGTTTGATGCACACAGATTGATACCTCTTGCTTTTATATGTTGTGTACAGGGTGTGGAGGGCGCAGTTCGTGCCCGGATCTCATGGACACTGGTTCGGGCCGCCTACTTTGCACTACTGGAGTTTCAAAGGGCCCGCCTCCGCCGAATGGGCTTTGGAGAATTTTTGGAAATAGAAGTGCTGAGGGTTGATTTGGGACTGATAAGGGCTCTAAAAGCCAGATGGGATACGGGATGCAAGGCTTTTCTCTTCCCCTGGGGTCATATGATCCCGACTTTAGAGGACGTCACCCGCATTACTGGACTGCGGGTGCATGGATCGGCAGTGACGGGCTACACTTACCCCGACTACCGGGAGATGGCGCGCAGGCTACTGGGCTTGGAGTTGGAGGGGACTGGCCGGACCTCGATAGTGTTGAGGATCATCTTGCAGAAGAGTCTCGGCCTGTTCCACACACAGAGGGAGGTGGGGGAGACCTTGACAGCTCATGAGAAGAGGTTAGAGGCTGGGGCCAGAGAGAGTTTCACGATTGAGGCAGGCCCACAGGCAGAGCTGAGGAGGTTCCTTATTCTGCTGATTGGCAAGCTACTTCTAGCGACTCAGGGCGATGCAGTGAGCTGCCGATTTCTACCCTTACTGGAGGATCTGGACAGAGTTGGGCGGTATGCTTGGGGTGCGGCAGTCCTTGCCCACTTGTTCGACAGCTTCAGCATTTCTTCACTCCAGTCTTCACTTGGGGGATTCTACCCTCTACTTCAGGTATCTCTCTAAGCCTCAAACTTGTGAATTAAATTATGCACTTTCCTCTTATATTGATCACATGAGCTTCATTTCAGGTTTGGAGTTATTTGTATCTTCCTACCCTCCGTCGTGCTTGGGAGGATCGAGGGGACCGACTGCCCCTGGCCAGACGATGGACCCCTACACGAGATAGCCGATCTTTGAAGGACCAGGTCACCCACATTCAGGAGACGCTAGATATGATGCCCCACATAGAGGTAAAATTGATTTTTAAAATTGAATTATATTATCTGAATGAGATCCAGGGCAATAATTAATTGAACTATGCAGGTGGTCTGGACTCCCTATCAGAGGGACGCCGAGGTGATGCCCTGGGTGGAGGCGGCCATCCCATACTTCGGGAGAGAGATCTGGTTGCACGCCCTCAACCTGGTCGAGCCACTATACCATAGACTGATCATGAGGACACTAGGGCTCCACCAGGCGGTGGTAGAGCTCTCGACCCAGGCGATGGACCCACGACCTGGACGATGTTTCCGAGGCCTCCAGGGGACAGTTGACTAGCGGCAGCGTGCCCGGGAGCAGTACGCAGATTGGAAGAGGCGTGGCCGAGCAGTCCCTGCGGGAGCGGATTCAGATGATGCCTACCTCCAGGCATACTCTCAGGCATATGGCAGCCGAGTTTATCAGAGCGCTCGTGGACATGTATGCCTTTAAATTCATTTGTTCTTGATTATTCAATATGTGATCAACCTGTGTTTATTGCAGTTCAACATAGAGGGGAGACTGGCCATGGTACAGGGACTCCTCGACTCCACGATCCGACAGCGTGAGGACCTTCAGCATACCGTCGATGAGCTGGTAAGCACTTGTATTTTTAGAAAGATTTGGATTTGAATTTCAATTAATGGTAATGCTTTTCCTTTTTAGCGCGAGGAGCTGGAGGCAGTCCGATCCTCGCATGGTGCTTCATCTTCCACCCAGTCCATTTGCGACCACACCGATCTAGAGAGCCAGCTTGCTAGTGCGGTTGCTCGAGCGGAGGCAGCTGAGGCCTCCCTACAGGAGAGAGTAAGCAATCTATTCTTTTAATCTTATTCTTGAAAAATTTTATTATTATCAGTTATTGACCAAGATTTCGGATGCAGGAGCAGGAGCTGCGGACAGCGGAAGCAGAGCTGAGACGCCATGATGCGGAGGAGCTTCCTCGAGATGTGGCAGAGTTATGCCTCCTCCTCGGGGTGGAGAGGAGTGAGCGGCAGAGGGAGAGGGAGGATCGGGACAGAGAGCGAGAGAGATGGGAGAGAGAGAGAGTGGAGCGGGAGCTAGAGAGGGTGGAGCTATGTATCAGATTAGGGATCGCCGAGCAGTGGGCGAAGGATGCGGAGGATCGCTACCAGCGGGGGCGTGAGCGGGCTCAGCGCGAGGGATACTCCCGAACTTATTCGAGCACTAACTATTTAGTTACCTCCTCTGAGCATCAGAGGAGGGAAGATGCTGAGAGGGGAGCTCGCGGTGACAGGGGTTCAGCTTCTCGGGGACAGATGGCTCCTCCTAGGTCCTCCCGGGGAGGACAGGAGGAGGCTGAGAGCTCTTGTAGAGGGGGAGACCAGGAGGGTCGAGGGGAGAGCTAGAGAGATTGTTGTATCCATCTTCATTTTGTACTCTTGAGACTTATATAGTGGAAGGAGATAGTTGTTGATATTTGTTGCACTTCTTGTGATTGTTCTTTATTTTGCGTGCCTCTACAAAAGGATGCCATCAGAAATGTAATTCAATTTTTTTTAGATTTTCGAAAATATGCAAATTTTTATAAGTTTTTGAAAAGAATATTTGAATTTTTTTTGGAAATATATGAATATTGTTTTTTGGAATTTTTTGACAATATTCAATTTTTTTTAGAATTTTTGGCAATATAAATTTTTTTTTGTTTGTTTGGAATTTTGGCAATATTCAAATTTTTATGGAATTTTAGCTTAGACATTGCTAATGCAGCATCAATGGATGTTTTAAACCATTGGCTAGGGGTCCTTGTTCCCTCCCTTTTTGCTTAAAACTGCCCAGAGCTGGGTGTGCATTGAAGGTGGCGCCCTATAACTGACTGTCCTTGATTAACGGTGCCTCTACCAAGGCCATACCCGAGAAACATTTGGTCTTAGAGGGAGAAGAGAAGAATAATTGAGGATAAGCTTTATGCAGGATGGGAGGTATTGGGACTTGAATTCCTTCCAAGGTATTTCCCCTCAAAGAGGTAGGCTGTTGCGCCGGGGCTTTGTGCCTTTGATTTTTAGACCCTTGACATGCATACGACCAGGGTTTTTCCTGCGGGGACTTTGCCACTCTTGACATGCCATAATTCATGATTTTGCATTTATTAACATTTTGACTTGATGTTCATAATAGCCCTTTTGGCGAGATGTATATCATGAAATTTGATTTTAGTTTGGGTCAAGACTGCCCCTGTTTGAGACTTCTCTCGTATTGGGGATTACCTAAGTTGGTTATCTCATCTGTCAACCTCTTGCCCCTGCATTCGGTCGAGTAAAGAAGAGAAAAGACTTTCAGATATACTCATAGCATGGCCAAAGTAGGGACGGTGTTTAACCAAAGGAGACGGCTAAGGACGCCATGAAGTGTATGCGGTACCCAGCTAAGGGTTGCTCTTAACAAGCGGGGAGAGAATGTCGAATTCCCAGCGCGGGGTTCTTATTAACCAAAGGTGCCGCAAAAGCAAGCCTAAAGACTCTTTTCATAATAATTGATTTAAACAAAAGCCTAAGATGAAGGTCTAAAACACCACTCTTAATCTTGTTAAGAAGCACTTCATTTTAAAAATCATGCGTGAGGCAAATGAGGTAATGATATCATAAAAAATGTTTACTTACGTCAACATTACCTTGCGATCTTTGTTGAAGCAGCTGCCAGGGGTGAGGTTGATCAACATGGGATTTGTCCTCAAGTGGCAGATAAAAGATTGGAAGCAAAGGATTTGGAAGTGGCTTAACAAGAAGGAGTGGTAGTTAGACCAGACCCAGACGAATAAGGAGAAAAGGAAGAGAGGCGAGGTCTAGAACTCCCTCACTAAGGCGCGAAGACCCTGATCACATGGAACAGTCTACAGAAGAAGCGGAGAATTAGAAGGAGGAGTGAGGACTAAAGCCTCGGAAGCAGTGGAAGAAAGGACAGATGCCCAAAGCAGTGGATGTGGAAGGAGTTGGGTCGGACCCATGATCAGGAGGAATTAGAATAAGAAATTGGTAGATGGAAAGAGGTGGATCCGGAGGGTCTGGAGGTTGTGGAAGAGAATCCTGATAGGAGGAATCCAGAGGATCTGGAGGAGAAGAATCTTGAGGGACGCGATGCCGTAGGAAGAAATTAGTATGCAAAAAGATGACAAAAAAGGAAGAGGAGGACAAAGGATGTGATATCCTGGAGGAGCAAGAAGATGAGACGGATGAAAGATGGAGGGTCCGGAGGTTTCGGAGGAATGGTATTAGAAGGGTCGGGATGCCCCGAAAGAAGATAGAAAGAATAAGATGGAGAATCCGGAGGTTCCAGAGGGGTGGAATTAGAAGGGTCGGGATGCCCCGAAAGAAGATAGAAAGAATAAGATGGAGAATCCAGAGGTTCCGGAGGAGGAAACTGCCGAGGGACGCGATGCCCGGGGAGAAGAGAAAGATCCGCAGGTTCCGGAATAGTGGAATCAGAAGGGGCATCGTGCCCTAAGAGGAGGGATAAAACACCTGGAGGTTCCAGGGAAATAGCAGGAAAGGGGACGCGATGCCCCAGGGAGAGTGGATTGGAAGAGGATGAAGATGAATAAGATGGGAAATGCGGAATATCTGGGCGTTCCGGAAGGCGGGGAAGATACGGGTCCGGAAACCCAGGAAAGAAGAAGTGCAAATGTATGCGAATGCAATGCAATAGATGCGATGAATGCATGGATGCAACAGAATGCATGAGATGCAAAGAATATGAAGAACATGAAGGGCGAGAGGATGAGATCCTCCTCTTTACCCCTGGAGTGGCCCATGAAGAGGATGTGGATGGCGTTGAATGGAAGGTGGATAGAATAGTGGAAGTCCCCTTAGCACCAAAATAACCGCCCCTCCATGGTAGTGAAAGTGTATAGCCAATTGGCCCAATAGATAAAGTACAAGCCCATGATGAAGCTTCAATGGTAAATGACAACTCCCTTGTAGAGTGGAAAGCAATAGTGCGAGGGAGTTGGAAAGTTGGGATATGAAGCATTGTGTTGCCCATGGATTGTGACATCATATAAAGAATATTGAATAGAATGGGCATTCGACCCTTGTATGGAAGAAAGGGTTCAAGATTCGAAAGTTGGAACAAGGGGTGCCCCGCCCGGCCCTTGGGTGCAAACTTACATGGCATCACAGCTTGATATTCTCTTTTAGCGAACAGTGGCGTGGACTTGGCCTCTTCGACCATGCTCGGCACTACAACCTGATTGGCATCCGGTATACAAACTCTTGCATCTTGAATAGCGCGGTCATGGCCAATCCCTCTTGCCCGGCTCTTGATCATCTTCGGTACAAGTACTTGATGAAAGCCCCCCATTCTGAGTGGTAGAGAGGTGTGAAGTGGAGGCGGAAGGTTCCATGGATGGTGGAGATATAATGGAAGGTGTTGGAGAAAGGGTGAGTGGAAGCGGAGATTCAAACACGTCGAGCTTCCCCTTTTGCTTGGAGGTAGTCGGGATTGGCTCGAGTGCAAAAAAGGGTGGATCTTGCTCAGGACTAGCCACGGGTAAGGGTGAAGGGTTAAGTAGTGGAATAGGGGTTATAGGCATAGTGGACGGCTGAGGTGGCGGACAAAGGGGAGGAGTAATAGAAGGCTCGGCGGAGACCGATGGAATGGAGGCTACTAGTGTGGTTATGGGAGGTGAAGGTTTAGTGCGTTCAAAATGCCGAATGGGGCGAGCGGTGTTAGGGATAGAATGTGACTCATGGTGTGGCGGTGTGGGTGATTGGAATGTCGACCCATTATCGTAACACCAAGAGGTCTCATAAATGGGGGTTGGATCGGGGACTGTGGCTTCGTCCTGAGCAAGGGGTTCATCAAGTGGTAGTGGAGGGAGAGGGAAGCGAAGGAAACTCGGAAGGGGTGCTTCTTGAGGAGCTTCGTCGTATGCCGCCTCAAATTCTTCAATCGCCGTTTCTTCATCAGCTGGTTCAAGTGGACACCATAGTGGAGGCATGTATGTGGGTGGTGGAATGTAATGGTATTGTGTACGTGGAGGTGGAGGGCCATATGTCTGAACTGGGTGAATGGGTGGAGGATGGATGGTGTCCACTTGAACGTTGAAACCCGCCGGCTCTTGCTTATTTGCATTGTCGATGCCGTAGACGTCTCTCCTATCCTTCCAATCTTTCTCCATCTTTGTAATGTCATTTAGAGCGGCGTGGAGGGAATTCACTGGAGTCGAAGGAGCAGGCCGTGGGCTTGTAACCCTTTTTAATTGTTCCTCCAACAAAGTGACTTTGCCGAGAAGAGTTCGTTGGAGGGGTGTGATTTGAGCAACAGAGGGTCGGCAGGGCCTTGAAGGAGGGGCCGCATAAAAAGGCCGTGGAAGGGGATTAATGGGCCGACCCAAAGAAGGACCCGAATGGGCCGGGTTGCAAGGAATAAATGGGCTTTGGGGCCGTGGTGGAGGAGGAATAGAAGGAGGCGGGCATTGGACCACCCGAGGAGAAGTGTGAATAGGAGGCGATGGGTGATGGGCTACCCGAGTAGAAATGTGAATAGAAGAGGGAAGTGGGTGATGGGCCACCCGCATAGGATTGGAAGGAGGATGAGAGGAATGAGATGAACCCTCAACAACGGCCTTAAGGGCTTGGATTTGTTGAGGGGTGAGATGATCTAATGCATGCAAGATCTAGGAGACCTTCTCATCGTCGGGAGGAGACGGTCCCGTAGGAGCAGTGGCTCGCGATTGAATCGAGGGGCCATGGGATTGGTCATTGTCCATGGGCCGGGCAACACCATAAGAATAAGGATGTGGTCCCTTGAAAATATGGTGAGAATTATGACGAGCATGTTGAGATTGAGGAATATAAGATGTGCTAGGTTGTGCATCCTTATTAAGATTAAACATGTTATTTTGTCTATCAAGGTAAGCCATTATGCAATCAAAGTTCAAGCAAAAATATTTTGCAAAGAAGCACACAAGTTGGAATGGTTAACGTTGATTTTTTGTTTGTTTGAACCTTGGTGAATTAATGATTTTATGCAAATTGGTGTTATCACTCAAGGGATGATCCTAGTTTCAAATGTGGTTTTTCTCCGATGCCAACTAGGAACACTCTCTCACCATGCATAGGCCAACTAAACCCAGGACTTCAAAGGTACAACTTGCCTGGCGTCCGTGAGGGAATCCACGGGTGCGGGGACTTACGGAGGTCTTGGAAAAGGAATTTCCGATCCAAAGAGACGGAATGCTCAATGGAGGGTTGTTCCAATTCCAAGAAAGGTGTGTGGGATCCTAGTGTAGAGAGAGGAGGTCTCTCAAACCAAATGCAAAGATGAATGCCATGCTATGTAAGAACATCTAAACTAGAACTGACAAATAAAACAAAAATATGTAAGTACACAGCAAGAAATATACAAGATGCCACCAGAGATGAACCCCAACAGAAGGTGTACCTGAGAATACCCTCAGGTGATGAACGCGCTATATGTCCCCAGCGCGATCTACAGAAAGCACTATGGACACATAGCGCGATCAACGACAGTGGGGAAAAGCCCAAAAATCAAATAAACACACACACTGATGTATTGACAAGCAGGCAACTAGAAGCACGAACGTGGTAGCACAAAGGGTCCCACCGTGATCACCAATTTGTGGATCATGGATTATGAACACCCCCCAAAATTGATGAATTTGTATTTAGCAAGATAATTTAGCAAGATAAAAGCGCTAAAGTCATGATAAAAGAGGGGTGAAACATGCATTAATAAGATCCGTGATTGCCACTGAGGCCAGAAACAGGCCAAATTATAAAAATATTAAGATGGTGGCATGTTACATACCTCAGAAATTCATGAGGGCCAGCCGTAGGCCTGGATATGAACGCGCTATATCGTCCTAGCGCGTTCTTCAGGTCGCGCTAGGAACATATAGCACGATATCAGACAGGAAGCGGGCTTATTTGGATTCGTTCCTTCCTTGCTCCAAGGCCGGCCTAAGTGCAAGGGCTCCACGTATTAGTCTTCTAGTGCCTGCAAACAATCATAAACAACAAAAAAAAGGCCCATTAGATCGAGAGTTTAGTAGAATCTACCCCTATTCTCGATCAAAAGCATGCAAACGGGGGGCTCGATTACCTGGGTATTTGGTGGTTTTTAAACCCCTATGGAAGGGAAAAAGATAGGTGTGGTGTGTGTGTATGCATGTATTTCGTAAAAGGAGTGTTTTGAAATCAATATGCAATGCTAGCAAAGATTTAAATTCGTAAATTGGGGAAAGAAAAAGTAGAAAGAGGAATAACACGAAAAGAGCCCCTAAATACTCCCTTGGATGTGCGAGGAGCGAGGATTTATTGACTTGGCACGAAGAACTTCCTCCTCCTCATTAATATCTCAAGTGGCATCCCCCCTAAAACGACGGCCAAAGGGTCCAATTTATAGGAGAAAGATCAAGAAGCAACCCTAGGTCGGAGTTCAATTCAATCCGATGATTTGGCGGCTCAAATTGAGGTAATCCTGTCGATTAATGAAGGGAAAAGGCTCCTACTAGGTTTAGAAACCTTCCTGGATAAGAAACACGACCAGAAACTTACCAAATAAGGACTCTGAGTCGAAAGAAGGGAGTCCGGTTTGGAAAGGGCTCTGCTTGACAACGCGCTATATGACCATAGCGCGTTCATGAAGAACGCGCTATGACGATATAGCGCGATAATTAATGGCCCATCAAATTATTTAGAAAAAGGAGAAATATCCTTTGGGCAGTCATTTAATCAAATGTTGAGTGAGAATAACATCCGAAGTGGATGCTATAATGATCAAATGTCAAGAAAATAACAACTGTTCAAATGATAACTCCAATTAGATCCACAACGCGCTATGAGCAAGAAAGCGATGAGAGCGGATAGCACGGGAATGCCAAACTCGAGACGAGATCCAAGGTATGGAATTGAAATGTTGGGCCAAGAATAGAGAGACATCCCAGAAAATCAACCAACTAAGGATCAATTTGGGGCATTAACTGGGAGAACAAAGAAAATGCTCAATTTATCGGCCAAAATTGGGTGTCTACAGGCTTTCCATTAATTCATTCACTCCTTATTCTTTTCCACCCACATTTTTCTCTCTACGGGCCACTCCATGGGTGAGGAGGAGGATCTTACCCTCTCATTCCATGCATTCTCTGCATTCTTTGCATATCATGCATTTCACGCATCTCTTACAACCATCATATGGTATTCATATGCATTAGCATTTCTTCTTTCCTGGGTTTCCGAACCCCTATCTTTCCCGCCTTCCGGAACCTCCGGACCTTCCACATCTTCCACCTCCAGAACATCCGGACGTATCTTTCCTCCCTGGGCATCGCGTCCCATGGTGTCTTCTTCCTTCGGAACCTCCGGACTTATCTGATTACCCAGGGCATCACGTCCCTCGGCATTTCCTTCTTCCGGAACCTCCGGACTTCTTCTTAGGGCATCGTGTCCCTTCTAATTCCATTCCTCCGGAACCTCCAGATCTTCCGCATTCCACATCTCATTCTAATTCCATTCCTCTGGAACCTCCGAACTTATCTGATTACCCAGGGCATCACGTCCCTTGGCTTTTCCTTCCTCTGGAACCTCCGGACTTATCTGATTACCCAGGGCATCACGTCCATTGGCATTTCCTTCCTCCGGAACCTCCGGACTTCTTCTTAGGGCATCGTGTCCCTTCTAATTCCATTCCTCCGGAACCTCCAGATCTTTCACAATCCACATCTCGTTCTTCTCTATCCTCAGGATCTCCGAGTCCCTTCCTACTTGCCGGGCATCGTGCCCCTTTTAATATTCTTATAGGGCATCGCGTCCCCTTTAATCCCACTCCGGACCTCCTTTTTTGGGTGTCACGCCCCCCTACACTTTCACATTCACATCCTCTGGATGTTTCTCCCCTCCTAGGGCATCGCGTCCCATCTTTCGCTATCCCTCCAGAACCTCCAGACCCTCCTGACCCTTTTCATCCACTCTTCCCAGGACATCACATCCCTTCACTTTGTCTTTCTCCAAACCCTCCGGACCTCGTCTATTCCTTCTGATTCAACTTCCTACTTCTCCGGGACATCTCGTCCTTTGTTCTTTTCTACCTTTTTAATCACCTTTTCCCAAGGCATCGCGTCCCTTGGGATTTTCCACCTTCGGAACTTCCAGATTCTTCCTCCTACATGATTTTCCTCCTTCACTGCTTTCGGACCCTCCAGATCCACCTCTCTCCATTTACCAATTTCTCCTCTTAATTTCTCCTAATCCCGGGTCCGACCCAACTTCTTCCACATCCACCGCTTTGGGCA
The DNA here is from genome assembly GCA_022559845.1 of Amorphophallus konjac. Lineage (NCBI taxonomy): Eukaryota > Viridiplantae > Streptophyta > Magnoliopsida > Alismatales > Araceae > Amorphophallus > Amorphophallus konjac. Next base: position 282,722,193 of record CM040126.1, on the reverse strand, counting down.
TCTGCCCGTTCTCCCACTGCTTTCGAAGCTTTAGCCCTCACTCCACTTCTTGATTTTCCTCTCCTTCTGTGGACCTTTCATGTGATCAAGGTCTCCGCACTTTAGTGAGGGAGTTCTAGCCCTCGCTTCTTTTACCCTTATTCGTCTGAGTCTGGTCTTGGAACCACTCCTTCTTGTTAAGCCACTTCAAACCTTGGCTTCCAATCCTTTTATCTGCCACTTGAGGACAAATCTCACGATGATCAAGATCACCTCCGACAGTTGCTTCTACAAAGGTGGCAAGGTAATATGATTGCGTAAGTATGCATTCTTATGTATTTTCATCATTCTTCACGCACAGTTTTGAAAATGAAGTGTTTCTTAAAATGATTAAGAGTGATAATCAAGGCCTTATTTATATCTTCATATTTATTCTATTTCAAAAAAGAGTCTTTAGACTTGCTTTTGCAGCACCCTTGGTTATTAAGAACATCGTGCTGGGAATTCGATATTCTCTCCCCGCTTGTTAACGGCAACCCCTAGCTGGGCACTCCACACACTTCATGGCATCCTTAGCTGTCTCCTTTGGGTAAACACCGTTGCTACTTTGGCCATGCCATGAGTATACCTGAAAGTCTTTTCTCTTCTTTACTCGGCCGCATGTAGGAGTAAGAGGTTGACGGATAAGATGACCAACCTAAGTGCTCCCCAATACGAGAGGAGTCTCAAATAGGGGCAGTCTTGACCCAAAACAAAGTAAGCTTTCATGATATATCCAGCCAAAAGGGCTATTATGAAAATCAAGTCAAAATTTTGATAAAAGTAAAATTATAATAAAGACATGTCAAGAGTGGCAAAATCTCCGCAGGGACAACCCTGGTCGTATGCATGTCAAGGGTCTAAAAATCAAAGGCATAAAGCCCCGGCGTAACAGACCACCTCTTTGAGGGGTAATACCCAGGAAGGAGTTCAAGTCCTGACATCTCTTATCCTGCATAAAGCTTATCTCCAATTTTTCTTCTCTTCTCCCTCCAAGACCAAATGTTTCTCAGATATGGCCTTGGTAGGGGCACCGTTAGCCATGGGCAGTCGGCTGTAGGGTGCCACCTTTAAATGCACGCCCGACTTTGGGCAGTTTTTAACGAAAGGGGATGGAACGAGGATCCCTAGCTAGTGACATCCCCGTTGATGCTGCACTAGCAATGTCTAAGCCAAAATCTAAAAATAAAAAAAATAAATTTGAATATTTCCTGAAAAATCTAAAAAAAATTGAATATTTTTATAATTTAAAAAAATTCAAATATTATCCAAAATCCATAAAAATTTGAATACTTTTTAAAACCCATAAAAAATTTGCATATTTCAAAAATCCAAAAAAGGTATTGTATTTTTCTGATGGTGTTGATTTCACAAGAACAACAACTTTGTAAGGACCAAGAGCACGGGATTAGTCCCCTTCATTCACCGCTATCAATCTTTTGATTCTTCCCAACATCATCATGATTTGTCACTATGGGCACTCCTAACTATCATCTCTATTCATGTCATATTGGGCATTAATTGATCATTCATCTCTAAATCTTTTTAATAAACTCCAGCTGATTTCACTTGATCACTCTGCCACTGGACATTACTTGATCCTGATCATCCAATCTCATTCTCACATGCCAAGATTGTCATCCTCATGACAAACAACAAACAATGATGCTTTGTAATGCTGTGCTTCAACTCATGCTATTCATGCTAAACATGCTTTGCCTTTCTAATACATACTTGAATGCTATCTACACCAAGCTTTGATAGCTTTGATGTCTATGTTGTGATTGCTTATCAATGCTATGGTTGCTTTGAACGCTTTATTGCTTACTCATTGTTTATTCTTCATAATATCTTGGCTAATGAATTTTGAGCGTAGGAAAGAAGCCTTGGTCCCGCCGTCTGGACATCAACATTCAAGTCCCAGGGTGCTTGCACCTCATTTCTCAGTTCCCTCATGCTTATTGCTATCACCATCTCTCTCTGTATTCATTTCTACTATATGTTACATACGCTATTACATTATATCAAGGACCTTGTGCCTTTGGTAAATCTGGAATTTGAGTTCCCCTTCATCAAAAATAATGATGATTTCAGAGGAATCTTAGTCACACTGATAGGCCGTTGAGCCGTCCATGACTAGAGATGATAGTTCCCTTTTGCAAGTTGGTGCGCGGTTAACGAGCTTCGGCTTAGCATCAGCTCACGAAATAGGTTTCTTGACTCAGTCTTGACAGCTTAGCAATATTATCCTTCACTACCTTATATTTTCCATTTGTTTTAATTTTTCCTTTAAACCCAGCATGCATTCATATAGGAATTTGAATCAACAGGGGAAAATCATTCTGATAAGCTGATTTAGATAGTCAAATTGATCTTAATCTTTCTATATATGAGATATTCATTACCGAAATTGAATCCATAGTTCGTTTATGTCGATGTTTTGGGCCATTTTCTTGAAAGCTCTTTGTTTATATTTCTATCCTCTATTTTCACTCTCTTTTTTCTTTAGATCCACCTTGGCTGCAGCACGTCCACATTGACTGGTAACCCTCTCTAATGGCGAAACCTACATGTTTGTGACTTGGGGTACTTCCACCACATTTGGCGAAACCTACATGCTTGTGATATTGGCTGGTAACCGCCTGCGTGCACATTTGCTCCCTCTTTTATCCACACATCGTTGATTTCATTGAATTTCCCAAAGATTACTTCATCTCGAGCTTTTGGATTTAATTCTCATCAGGTGATGTTGATCGCATGTCTCATCACACCTTGGCATCTACTTTTCAGTTCACTCTATTCCTTTGCAAAGCAGACACCAAGGAGGAGCTACTGTAGACACGTTAAAATTTACATTACTATGAGTATATCTTATATTACCTCATAATACCCCAATTTGACTCTTAAATTGACTTTGTTTGAGTGGTTTTTCCCCCTTTTGTTGGATTTCTCCCTTTTTTCTCCCTTTTCTTATTTTTCCTAATTCTTCTGGATTTTCTGGGTATTTTTCTCTATTTTTACCAATTTTCCAAGAATTAACAGTAGATGGGGGGGCGTCATTTGATTTTAAAGAAAAAATAAAAAAATAATAAAAAAGGAATGACGCCTTCGTAAGGAGGCGTCCATTCAATTAATCAATATTTTAATATATATTTCTGGCCCTCTTTTAGGGGCATTTTGGTGGCCTTCCGGGTGTTAGAAAAATACGAAAAAAGAGGAATTGGAATCAGCACAGTTAGATGCACATTCACCGAAAAAATCAGAAAAAATAATAAGAAATGAGAAATGGCCTTTTTTTGCAGAATTTGAAATAGTGCCCCTCACAGGGGCGCCCTTTCAAATGACGCCCGAACGAGGGGCGCTATTTAGTTTTTGACCTTTTTTGATTCGTGACACTTTGGAAGTCGTTATTTCAAATAACGACCGTCTGAGTAGTCGTCATTTCCTCAAGGTTTTCGAACCATGCCCGAACTCAGTTCTTTCTACATCTTGTGCCCTTTTCCACTTCGGAAAGGACTCTAATGGCTTTCCATGACTGGGAGGATTCCTTCCAATGATTGTCTCCTACTAAAATCAATTTTCCTAATCTTTCTCGGATTACAACCACTACTGATAAGATCGGTGCGATGGATTCAGAGGGGGGTGAATGAATCCCACCCTTAAAAACTTTTCGCTCAATAAAAGACTAGAACACATTCAAGGCAAAATAGACAATCTGAAGAACAAGTTAAATTCTCTTTTAAACCAATGAGCAAATATATATAAGGCGCGCCTAAACAATCAACTAGCGGAAGCAGCACAGATAGAAACAAGAATGCTCAAGGCAACCTGTGAAGGAGGTAGAAGGCAAGGAGCAAACGCACAAGCCCAACCACACTGCACAGAAGATTTTTAGGTGGTTCGGTCACCAAGACCTACGTCCACCCCTCACTCCAAACCGGAGTGAGGCTTCCACTAGCTAACGCTAGAACAGCAGAATCAGTATGCAAACACTTGCTGCCAAAGAGCTTGACCAGGGGAACAGCCTCCCCTCTTCCTCCAAACCGAAGGACAACCCTAGTGACACCTAGTCACTGGAAACCAGAGACCGAGGTCTCTCTTCCTCCACCCAGGAGGGAACCCACCAGTGACACCCAGTCACTGGCAACCAGAGAGACAAGTCTCTCTTCCTCTAAACCGGAGGGAACACCTGGACTTGCAACCCACAAGACCAGAACTGGAGACGAATCTCCCTTCCTCCAAACCGGAGGGGAACCCACAAGTGACAACCTGTCACTTGCAGACCGGAGACAAGTCTCCCTTCTCTTGAGACCACAAGAGGAACACCGATCTCTAACCAGAGAATTGGAAAGCACAGTGATCAAATAAAAGGAAAACAAGAAATGAAAATACAGCAATCGGAAAGCTGGAAACGCAATGTAAAATGTAGCTCTCGCAGGAGCAAGTCTGGCTTGGATTTGATCCAAATGCCAGTGAACAGATCTTCAAAAGAATCCTCATTCTGCTTCTTCACGAACCCTCTCTCTCTCTTTCTCTTTTTCTTTTTCTTCTTCTGCTCTCTCACTCTGGCTCTCAGCTTCTCTTTCTCGATCTCTCTTCTGCTCTCTCTATTCTTCTGCTCAGGCTCACTCTTCTTCTTTCTTCTTCTTCTTCTGCTTCTCTGCTGCTCTCACCTTCTTCTATCTCCTTCTTCCTCTTTACGATGAGTCTTCTTCTGAGGAAGAAGCTTCGCATTTATAGCAGCAGCGGCTAGGGCATGTGCAGGGCTAATGCTCTCCACGATTCCCGCCGAAGCTTTAGTCCACGTGGAGGCATCTCAGCTTCGTGGATCACGTGCCAGGTGCCAACCTCGGATCACGTGCCCAGACACCTGCAGGATTAAAGAAGAGTTCAGTCGATCAACAAAGCACAGGCTATACAGACTTGGCGTGCAGGCTACCAGACGTAATGTTCAGACTTGCGTACAGCTGCTGGACGCTGTATAGACTTTGCTGTGCAAGCTGCCAAATGCAATGTAGAGACATTGCATGTAGGCTGCCACGATGTGTAGACATTGCAGTGCTACTGTGGGACGTTGTATAGACTTTGCTTGCAAGATGCTAGACGCTGTATGGACATGCTGTGCAGGCTGTGGGGGGAAAGCGTAGACTCTACGTGAAGGCAATGCTTGAACAAGTGACGCAGCGTACAGACTTGATGAAAGCAATGCATGCACAATGATGCAATGTTCAGACTTTGCTGAAGGCTCCCAGTCGATGTATGGATTTGGCTGAAGGCAACACTGAAGCAATGTTTAGACTTCATGTATGCAATGCAGTGGCGTGTACACACTTTGTGAATGCGAAGCTATAACATGTATAGACTTCACATATGCAATGTAGAGGCATGTACAGGCTTTGATTACATGCATGAGAACTCAATGTACAGACTTGTTGTCCCTGCAGCAGACGACACCAGTGTATAGACTTGATCATGCAGACGACGACACCAGTGTACAGACTTGAAATGAATGCGATGCAGACACAAGAGGTGTATAGACTTGAGGTGTGAATGTGCATGCTAGAAGCAATGTATGGACTTGTGAGTGCAGGGCAGACAATGTATAGACTTGTAATGCGTGCAGGGCGTGCAGTGTATAGACTTGGAAAGCTTGCAGGGCATGCAGGGCAATGGCTGTACAGACTTGACCGATATGGCTGTACAGACTTGATGTGTGTTATGCTAGACAATGTATAGACTTAAAGATGCAAGCGACAGTGTATAGACTTAACGATGCAAGCGACAATGTATAGACTTAACGATGCAAGCGATGTATATACTTTAGAAAGCTTGAAGCACAGAGACGCTAAGTAAGACACACCGATGTACAGACTTGAAAGACGATGCATGAGACGATGCATGAGACGATCGGATGTCCAGACTTTGAAGCTTAACTGAGACGATGGATGTACAGATTTCATGGCTTAACTGAGACGGTGGATGTACAGACTTCATGTCCAAATGAGACGCTAAGTGAGAAGGACGGCTGTACAGACTTGAGAGTGCACGCTGTACAGACTTAACGAAATGCATGCTACAGTGTGATGTATAGACTTAGTGCAATGCAAAGGCTGTATGGACTTAGCGTGCAATGCAAAGGCTGTATGGACTTAGCGTGCAATGCAAGGGCTGTATAGACTTAGCGTGCAATGCAAGGGCTGTATAGACTTTAAGTATGCAAGACTATGGCATGTACAGACTTGATCGAATGAACCAATGAAGGTGATGTGCAGACTTGGCCAATGTACAGACTTACCAGTAGCATGAGATGAAATGCATTGGCTTTGGCTGTATAGACTTTGATGCCCAAATGCAATGTGCAGACTTCGCATGCATGTGAATGTATAGACTTTGCAAACTTGCTAGCATGCGGATGTAGAGACTTTATGTTTGCAGTGTGCATGCTATGAGCATTGTATAGACTTGATGAAGGATCGCACAGCCAAGGATGTGTAGACTATGCAGCGATGTGCAGACTATGCAGCAACGAATGTGCAGACTTTGTGCAGTCTACAGGCAATGTGCAGACTCTATTTTGCAAGCAAAACAGTGCATGACTGTACAGGCTTGAATGCATGGACTTGTACGTGCTGACTCTGTTATATGAATGCATCGATCAGATGTTAGACAGATATAATGGAATGTCATCCACAAGCACACATTCACAAATACATGAACACATATGAATGCACTTAAATGAATCAACAAGGTCTTTCATGCACACATGCATATGGTGACTTATAGTGTTTGCTATCATCAAAACCACAGGGGCACAACAATCTCCCCCTTTTTGATGATGGCAACACTATGAGTCACACTGACTCAAGTCAAAAATATTCTCCCCCTTTGACTTCAGCAAAAAGACATTAGTTAGAGAGAGGAAAATTAAGCAGGTATGAAACAATTGATATAACATTTCTCCCTTTAACTACATGAAAGCACATTCTTCCCCAAATAGCAATATGACTCATACCAATTTCTCCCCCTTTGTTTTAAAAAAAAATCATGGAAGAGGAATGAATGCAGAGATGCAGATGCAACAAGAAATGCAAGAACTCCCCCTAAATTTATGAATGGAAGACAATTCTCCCCCTTTAAGAATTTCTATGCAGCATGATTCATATGACAAGGAAGCTCCCCCTCAATAAATGGAACCTTATGAAATAAATGAGAATGAGACCACAGGGGCAATCAAGGATAAGTTCAGGTCATGATGAATCAAGGACAGTGAGGAAAAGGATTTCACTAAGCTCCAAACACATGGAATTCAACAAGATTTTCAAGGAGATATCAATCTCATAAATCTAAAGCACAAGTTTTCAAAGTCTTCCATTATAAGGGCTTATGAATGAACTTTATTGATCAGCATGGTTTAAACATGATGTATGCAAAGTTTATCAATAAAATTCTGTATTTATATCTAAAGTCATGGTTTAATAAAAATGAACCAAGCCCTCGTATTTATGTCTTGATTAATCTCCCTTTCTCTTACACAATCAAATTTATTGACTTCTTTCGGAATTATATGCACTAGTATTGAGATCAAGCAATTATGAAGTCATATGATTTTGTCTAGGGTTGTAGCAATTTAATTTTTTGCATCAATATTCAAATATTGTAATTTGTTCAACAAATTTTCATGCTACAAATTTTACGAGCACTATAGTTCAGTGTACACCTTGTAACTAGAGGATATACGTTGATCAGACGCCAATATCCCTAAGCACTTATTGTAACTAACAGTCATGCTTTATATGAACAGAGATAGCATTTACACATCATGACACACTACAAATCATTTCTTTGATGAGTGAGATATATTTCTCAGTGTGCATGCCATTGCTCTGCTTGATTATCAATCATTCTTAAGCAGAGTTAACTGTGGCACCTCATGACATAGTCCTTTGGACATGGTTTCTCAGTGACCAAAGTCATTGCACTGACAATTTACCCTTTAGACATTTCAGAAAAACTCATTTGCTTCAAATCAATACTAATTTCATGTACTTAACCAAATAAAGCCATGTATTCAATAGTGCAGATTTTAGAAGTTTTTACAAGACACAGCATGAAACAGTTGGTTAAAGTTTGTTAAACATGATTCAGATATTTTTTAAGAGATTTTAAAGTCAAACTCAATGAATACATTAAACGTAAACCACCTGAGTTATTTCAGACATTCATAAAATCGTATAATAGAAGATTCCTAGTTCAAGTGTTTTCAGATTTATGATCGAGATAGCCCCATTGAAATCTTCATGAAAGACTGATACAAGAGATTTTGAAGCCCAGTGTTTTCAGATATGATCAAGGTTTGTCAATTAAAATCAATAAAGAAGGATAAGCAATGAATTCTGACAAGTGTATTTGACAACCTGCATGCAATGCATTGACTCCCCTTGACAATATGCATTCAATCAATCTTTTTAGCATTTTCAATGAAATGAAATGTAGTGCAATTAACTACATGTATGCAAAGACATGCAAAGACTCAACATTGATTGATGTGCAAAGACATGCAATTAACTACCTCTGAAAACATGCAATGTGTGCCATGAAAACTGAACATATGTCTTTGTGACTCATGCACATACAGACTGCCCTATCAAGCAATATGACCCATGGTACTAGGGGGAGAACCTGGTCTAAAAGACCATCTCACACATAGTAATAACCTCCAGACAGATTTCCCTGTCTTTTAGTAGCTTACTATTTTAATATACCATAGTGGTCAATCATGATAATTCAACATGCAGTCCTATAAGCAATCCAGATTTTCAGTGAGCTATGCAATAGACAGATTTCAAACCACATTCATATGCAGTTCAGATTTTCAGAAATTGCAAGTTTATTCTCATTTCAATATCTAAACAGCCAATTCATATGAGCATTGAGAGACATGAATACTCATAGTGTTCAAAAGATGACAAATATGCAAGAACACATCAAACCAGATATGCTGTTATCCAAGGTTCACAATTTCAAATAACAAAGTTTAAGACAAGTTTTCAGAACTGACCTGAATTTTACAATCCTAGGGGTTTCATTCTTGAATGCCTTGGTTTATTATCCCTCTTTATTCTTCAGCTTCCAAGGCATACCTGTAACAAATACATCATTTTGATGTAACAGGTACCCAAGAAACCTTAGGTCCTGGTTTACCACTAACACCACAAGATGGTGTTCTGAACGGTCTTTTGGCAACCTTGTCATCAAACTCCATCAAATAGCAATTATTCATTGAATGACCTATTTGACCACAGTAATGACATGATGCAGCAGATTTCAAATTCTTTTTATGCAAATTACTGTTGTCATGAAATTTATTGGCAGAGAGAGTTCTGTTTACTATAATGATAGCAAGATGCAGCAGATTTCAGATTTGATTTATGCACATTCTTATTAGCATGAATTCTATGTGCATATACATGAAAATTTTTGTTAACAGAATTGAAATTCTGTTTACCAAAATAAGACACCCAACAGTCAGCATCTCTATGGCCTGGCTTCCCACTATTATGGCATGTAAATTTTGCAACATGGGGTTTAGCAGAATTCTTCTGAACATGCCAACAGTCCTTGACTGTATGGCCATTCTTCCCGCACTCGAAGCATCTGATATGCTTACCTTTAAAACCATTTCTACCCCGAGTGTCCCAGCATTCAATGGCCCTGTGGCCTATTTTTTCACAATTGAAACATGTAGAATATTTTCTATTGTCAACAACTTTATTCTTATTAAGACCATGTTGGCTTGCAGGGAATTTAACATGATGCGAAAAAGATATTTTCTTACCATTTGCAAACCAGCATTGTGTAATGTTGTGTCCTAGTTTGCCACAGTACAGACATTCATTTTTCTTTTTCTGAGGTGAAGGATTTTTATCATGAAATTTCCTAGCATTCATTATGCCGGCCCTCATATCATCCTTCTCCATCAATTTACACTCTTGCATCAAATGACCGAATCTATGACAGTAATGACAGATCATTTTCTTTTTAGATGCATGTGAGTGTGTGTGAGGACTGTGATCAACATGCACTGATGAGCCCTTTTTGATTATTTTCTATTTTCCAGTCTTTTTCAGATTTTTATCATGTTTTTCTATTTTCTGAACAATGGGCTGTTTGACCTGTGATGTTGTGGCTACATTTGAAGCATTTACAAATGATGTCATTACTTTGTTCTAAAAAGCCTTTTTATTTAGATTATTGTAGCCTAACCCTTCCTTTTTGACATTGACTTTTACACCTAGTAGCTTGTCTAGGTTTTCTTGCCCACTCACAAACTTAGACAGAGAACTCTTCCAATCTTGAATTTCATTTTCGAGAGAGGTAATGTGTAACTCGTTACTGGCAATCTCTTGCTCACTACAATTCACACATTCACTTAGCACCTTGTTAGCAGCTTTATATTTCTCAACTTCATGTTCCAGATTGCTCAGTTTATCAGGCTCTTCTATGTAAACAGACTTTCCTCTTTCTAAAGCTAGAAGTCTCTCAGACATAGTGGAGTTCAGCTGTTTTAACTTCTCATTTTCTTCCTTAAGCTTATCATTTTGAATTAACTCATTTATTAGAGTCTGATATTCTGAGTTAACCTTGCTTTCTCTCCCAGCTTCAAACTCTTTCAATTCTTTTTGCTGTTTTTCAAAATCTTTCTGCAATTCCATATTTACAGATTTGATGGCATCAAATATTTCAATCAGCAAATCATTCTCTCATTTAAGTTTCTCTAATTTTTCTTCATTTTCTTTGGAGAATTTTTTGAGAGAATCTTTTTTAGACTTCAGCTTGTTTAAATCTGAGTTCACACTTTCAAAAAATTTTAGCAATTTTACATACTGGTCATGATAGTTAACAAGAGTCTGATTATCATTATTTGAACTGAGTTTCTCTTTGAGTTCAGATATCTTATTTACATGATCTTGATTCTCAATTTTCAGCAACGAAATTTGTTTTTTCAGCATTTGAATATCAGACATAAAGGCATCATGAGATTGTTTCAACTCTAGACATTTTTCACAAGAGGAGCTTGAACTTTCTAACCCAGTACTCTTTTTCAATTTTTTATACTGTTTTATTAACCTCTCATGTGACTCTAATAAGTCAGCATATGAATTCTCCCAATCATCTAAAGTATAGTTCTCAAAAGGGTTTACCTCCTCATCATTATCTTCTTCATTTTGGCTGCCACTTTGATTGCTTCTATTAGCCATCATGTAGCTGTCCTCACTTCTCTTCTGAGCTCGCTTCAGCATATCTAGAATGTCTTTAGCAGAGCTACAATCACGAAAGCAGGAATGTAAAGCCTTATCAGTAGCTGCCTTCATTAGATTCAAACTATCTGATTGTCTTCATACATTGATCTGTGACTGTCAGTCCATTTGGACTTTTTCTTTGGTAATTTATGAGGACCGTGTGAAATTAACTTCCACAGATCAGGATTAACTGATATAACATAACTGTGCAGACTGACAGACCACACATTAAAATTTGAGCCATTGAAAACTGGTGGATCACCCATGGAAATAGATCAGATTTAATGCAACAGGAATATTGATGCACCAAAAGCAAATTAGCACTGAAGACTGCAGGATCGGATCTGCAGGTCGCTGGACCTTCTATGTAGACACCGCTCTGATACCAATTGCTAGGATCGGTGCGATGGATTCAGAGGGGGGTGAATGAATCCCACCCTTAAAAACTTTTCGCTCAATAAAAGACTAGAACACTATCAAGGCAAAATAGACAATCTGAAGAACAAGTTAAATTCTCTTTTAAACCAATGAGCAATTATATATAAGGCGCGCCTAAATAATCAACTAGAGGAAGCAACACAGATAGAAACAAGAGTGCTCAAGGCAACCTGTGAAGGAGGTAGAAGACAAGGAGCAAACGCACAAGCCCAACCACACTGCACAGAAGATTTTTAGGTGGTTCGGTCACCAAGACCTACGTCCACCCCTCACTCCAAACCGGAGTGAGGCTTCCACTAGCTAACACTAGAACAGCAGACTCAGTCTGCAAACACTTGATGCCAACCAGCTTGACCAGGGGAACAACCTCCCCTCTTCCTCCAAACCGGAGGGCAACCCTAGTGACACCCAGTCACTAGAAACCAGAGACCGAGGTCTCTCTTCCTCCACCCAGGAGGGAACCCACCAGTGACACCCAGTCACTAGCAACCAGAGACACAAGTCTCTCTTCCTCCAAACAAGAGGGAACACCTGGACTTGCAACCCACAAGACCAGAACTGGAGACGAATCTCCCTTCCTCCAAACCGGAGGGGAACCCACAAGTGACAACCTGTCACTTGCAGACCGGAGACAAGTCTCCCTTCTCTTGAGACCACAAGAGGAACACCGATCTCTAACCAGAGAATCGAAAAGCACAGTGATCAAATAAAAGGAAAACAAGAAATGAAAATACAGCAATCGGAAAGCTGGAAACGCAATGTAAAATGTAGCTCTCGCAGGAGCAAGTCTGGCTTGGATTTGATCCAAATGCCAGTGAACAGATCTTCAGAAGAATCCTCTTTCTGCTTCTTCACGAACCCTCTCTCTCTCTTTCTCTTTTTCTTTTTCTTCTTCTGCTCTCTCACTCTGGCTCTCAGCTTCTCTTTCTCAATCTCTCTTCTGCTCTCTCTATTCTTCTGCTCAGGCTCACTCTTCTTCTTTCTTCTTCTTCTTCTTCTTCTGCTTCTCTGCTGCTCTCACCTTCTTCTATCTCCTTCTTCTTCTTTACGATGAGCCTTCTTATGAGGAAGAAGCTTCGCATTTATAGCAGCAGCGGCTAGGGCATGTGTAGGGCTAATGCTCTCCACGATTCCCGCCCAAGCTTTAGTCCACGTGGAGGCATCTCAGCTTCGTGGATAACGTGCCAGGTGCCAACCTCGGATCACGTGCCCAGACACCTGTAGGATTAAAGAATAGTTCAGTCGATCAACAAAGCACAGGCTGTACAGACTTGGCGTGCAGGCTACCAGACGCAATGTTCAGACTTGCGTACAGCTGCTGGACGCTGTATAGACTTTGCTAGGCAAGCTGCCAAATGCAATGTAGAGACATTGCATACAGGCTGCCACGATGTGTAGACATTGCAGTGCTGCTATGGGACGTTGTATAGACTTTGCTTGCAAGATGCTAGACGATGTATGGACATGCTGTGCAGGCTGTGGGGGGAAAGCGTAGACTCTACGTGAAGGCAATGCATGAACAAGTGATGCAGTGTACAGACTTGACGAAAGCAATGCATGCACAATGATGTAATGTTCAGACTTTGCTAAAGGCTCCCAGTCGATGTATGGATTTGGCTGAAGGCAACACTGAAGTAATGTTCAGACTTCATGTATGCAATGCAGTGGCGTGTACACACTTTGTGAATGCGAAGCTATAGCTTGTATAGACTTCACATATGCAATGTAGAGGCATGTACAGGCTTTGATTACATGCATGCGAACTCAATGTACAGACTTTCTGTCCCTGTAGCAGACGACACCAGTGTATATACTTGATCATGCAGACGACGACACTAGTGTACAGACTTGAAATGAATGCAATGCAGACACAAGAGGTGTATAGACTTGAGGTGTGAATGTGCATGCTAGAAGCAATGTATGGACTTGTGAGTGCAGGGCAGACAATGTATAGACTTGCAATGCGTGCAGGGCATGCAGTGTATAGACTTGGAAAGCTTGCAGGGCATGCAGGGCAATGGCTGTACAGACTTGACCGATCTGGCAGTACAGACTTGATGTGTGTTATGCTAGACAAGTATAGACTTAACGATGCAAGCGACAGTGTATAGACTTAACGATGCAAGCGACAATGTATAGACTTAACGATGAAAGCGATGTATAGACTTTAGAAAGCTTGAAGCACAGAGACGCTAAGTAAGACACACCGATGTACAGACTTGAAAGACGATGCATGAGACGATCGGATGTACAGACTTTGAAGCTTAACTGAGACGGTGGATGTACAGACTTCATGGCTTAACTGAGACGGTGGATGTACAGACTTCATGGCCAAATGAGACGCTAAGTGAGATGGACGGCTTTACAGACTTGAGAGTGCACGATGTACAGACTTGACGAAATGCATGCTACAGTGTGATGTATAGACTTAGTGCAATGCAAAGGCTGTATAGACTTAGCGTGCAATGCAAAGGCTGTATGGACTTAGCGTGCAATGCAAGGGCTATATAGACTTAGTGTGCAATGCAAGGGCTGTATAGACTTTAAGTATGCAAGACTATGACATGTACAGACTTGATCGAATGAACCAATGAAGGCGATGTGCAGACTTGGCCAATGTACAGACTTGCCAGTAGGATGAGATGAAATGCATTGGCTTTGGCTGTATAGACTTTGATGCCCAAATGCAATGTACAGACTTCGCATGCAGGTGAATGTATAGACTTTGCAGACTTGCTAGCATGCGGATGTATAGACTTTATGTTTGCAGTGTGCATCCTATGAGCATTGTATAGACTTGATGAAGGATCGCACAGCCAAGGATGTGTAGACTATGCAGCGATGTGCAGACTATGCAGCAACGAATGTGCAGACTTTGTGCAGTCTACAGGCAATGTGCAGACTCTATTTTGCAAGCAAAATAGTGCATGGCTGTACATGCTTGAATGCATGGACTTGTACGTACTGACTCTGTTACATGAATGCATCGACCAGATGTCAGACACGTATAATGGAATGTCATTCACAAGCACACATTCACAAATACATGAACACATATGAATGCACTTAAATGAATCAACAAGGTCTTTCATGCACACATGCATATGGTGACTTATAGTGTTTGCTATCAACAAAACCACAGGGGCACAACAACTGCATCTCTCCCCTCTAAATAGAGCCATGCGGCTCAAGCATTCAAGGGTAGATTTTTAATTTACAGGGGTAGGTGCTGCCATTTTCTTGACTGAAGGAGGGAGCTCTCCTGCACTTAAATGCTTCATCCTGCAGAGTCTTCCTCCCGAATGTCGATCTAAATCCAGGAGAAAATCCCAGGTCCCCTTTGCTCCTCTCTGCTCCTTTTCTTTGTTTTCTTTTCACTGCATTTATAATGCATGCATCATATCGTTATTAATTTCCCTTTTCTCAACCACGCTGAGGCCAACAGTGCAACACTTGCACACTTTATTTTTGTATACTTCATTATTCATCATAAATTTCCTACCCATTGCATAAGCGGTTTAAAGGGACAACACCCACAAGATGTGTTCTAGTCCATATTTTCATATTTATATTTATATTGTGGACTTGATACTACACCTTGGGTTTACTAGTTCCATCTCATTGGTTGTTGTCTTTATTTTTTTTGCAAGGGTAATCAAGAAGAGAAACTCCCTCCATCGGCCGGCCGGTAGGAAGGGAAGGAAATCACTCACATCTCCCACACTCTAAGGTATTTATATCGTGATCCCTCCATTAATTATTTCTTAAATTCTTTGAGGCCCGCGGTCTGTGACGATCACCCTCCAAAATTGCATCCACGTATGCCCACTTTTCCCCTTTCCCACGTTTTATGGCATATGCTTTTTATTATTTCTTAGTATATTTTAAATAGATCTACAACGACTAGCGATCTAACCTTGGGCCGCGAAGGGTCTCTTAGCGATCTCAAGGTGGGCCGCTAAAGGTTCAGAATAGTCAGGATGTTAGACTGGCCCAAAACGTAAATCAACTCAAGTTCGTGGGTTCTGGTCTTTGTGGTACAACCCGCCAGGAGTCTTGGTGGAATCTCTGGCTCACGGGGACTTACGGAGGTCTCATAATAGTGGTCCTAATCCGACGAAGGAATATCCGACAAAGAGTCCTGACCATTACAAGATTGAGGTTATAAAAAATAGGAAAAATGTGAACGGTGTGGTCAGTCAATTCCACCGGAGTAGCATGACAGTCACACAATAATATCAGAATCATATTATAAGCAATTTATAAGTGGCAAAGTTTAAGATCATGAAGTTGATAACCAAGTTTATTCTTTGAACTCACATAGTTGTCCAACGGTGATTATCAAAGGAAACGTTTCATGTAGATAGTGAAGATAAACGTATAATTTCCTAATACCTAGTTAATACTAGGTTCTGCATAGTTACTGATCATAATAACATGCTAACCAAGGTAAAAACGCATAAATAAGGCTTAAAATATCCCTGCCAGAGGCCAAAAATATTCTTTATGGAGACCGCCAATAAGAGAAAGCGGTCTATCGAACGACCGTTCGATATATAATTTTTTTTTTTGAAAAAGCTGGGCGGCCAAGCTGTCTATCGGGTGACCGCTATATGCCTAGCAGTTCCTGGTAGGACCGTTTACCAACCCGAGTCTCCATCGATGGCGAACCTCGACATACCACGGTTAGAACTCCGATTGCAAGCGTTAGGGTGAACAATAATTGGGCAAATAGATACCATTGGAAAGAGCATTAAAAGACACATAAGATCACATGCTTTACTTAAAGTTTACAGTGATTTACTAAACATAAAACGGATTAATATGGAAGTTAACCCTTCGGGTGTACCTTGGGGTAAACGATGAAATTAGACCAACATGATGCATGAAATTTGGGCAAATTGGTATCAATGGAAAGAGCACGGAAAGATGAACAAGATGGTATAATTAATTCCTAGTTCAGCCTGAGAGACAACTACCTTTTATCGCTGAAAAGAGGAAGAAGAAAGGGGGTCGCCGGAACCCTAATCTGGCCGCTCCTGGAACGTACAAATTCGCCCCCGTCCGGCCACGATCGATCACGCCACTAGCCGTCGGAGCAAATAGGGTTTCTAGGGGTCAAAATCCCTTTATTTAAAGAGTCTATGGATGCATCAAGCAATCGAATTTGGGTGGAGAGTCCAAAGAGGGAAAACGGCAAAAAATTCAAGGAGGATTCTAATCCACCGCCGCCGCCGCCATAGAAGGCTCTAGAGTTAGGGTTTTCGGAGGGAAAATGAACCTCTACTTTTGGGCTAGGGTTTGGCTCCAATCGGGCCCAATTGGGCAAGAATTTAGGCCCAATTAAGAATGTTTAGTTCGGTCCTTTAAAACAACGATTTTCAGCTTAAATTGTAAAATTAGGCCTTAATCAATTTTATTCTTGGTTCCTTATTGAAGCAAAAATTGCTAGAAATTAAATTTTACACAAAATATGTATTTTTCTAAATTTTAATAATTTTTTTATAATGTGAGCAAAGAAAATAATTGAATAATATGGTGATATTACTATAAATATTTAGGATGCTACACCCTCCCCTACTTTCAGGAATTTGGTCCCCAAATTCACCGAATCTATTAAAAAACCAACCTTAGGACAAATCGGGATACAACTTTCTAATTGCTTCCTCGGACTCCCACGTTGCCTCCTTCGTTCCGCGTCGACTCCACTAGACCTTGACCATCGGAATGGATCGGTTCCTGAGTTGCTGCTGCTTGTAGTCCTAAATCTTGACAGGCAAATCAGCATGTTCGATGATGTGCGAAGGGTCATATACGTACTTCTACAGCAAAGGCACATGGAACATATTATGAATGCCTGATAACTGTGGTGGTAAAGCGAACTTATAGGCAACTTCGCCCACCCTCTCCAAGATTTCGAATGGGCCAACAAATCTGGGGCTTAACTTACCTCGAATTCCAAATCTTGTGATTCCTCTTGATGGTGAAACCTTCAGAAACACATGCCCTCCGACCTGAAACTCCAAATCCCTTCTTCTGTTATCAGCATAGCTCTTCTACCTGGACTGAGCTATCTTCAATCGGTCTCTAATGACCTGAATGTTTTTAGATGACTCCAAAACAAGATCTGGTCCGAGCCATTACTTCTCACCGACCTCTTCCCAACAAAGAGGGGATCTACAGCTTCTTCCGTACAAAGCCTCAAATGGTGCCATCTGTATGCTGGATTGATAAATGTTGTTGTTGGCAAACTCAATCAAAGACAAATGTTCATGCCAACTTTCTCCAAAGTTAATAGTGCAAGCTCTCAACATGTCTTCGACAATCTGATTTGTTCTCTCAGTCTGCTCGTCAGTCAGAGGGTGAAAAGTAGTACTGAAGTTTAAACGTGTTCCCAACGATGCTTGCAGACCTTTCCAAAAATGAGAGGTAAACCCGGGGTCTCTATCGGATATGATGGATACAGGGAATCCATGCAACCTGACTATTTCCTTCATGTACAAGACAGCCAATACATCCATAGTCCACTTATATTTAATAGGTAGGAAGTGCGCGGACTTTGTCAGACGATCAACAATCACCCAAATTGGATCAAGGCTGCCACGAGTTCTGGGTAAACCCATAATAAAATCCACACCGACACTCTCCCACTTCCATTGTGGTATTTCAAGGGGCTTTAATTTCCCAACAGGCCTAAAATGTTTAGCTTTGACTTGCTGACATACTAAACACCTACTTACAAATTCGGCCACTTCTCTCTTCTTGTTCGGCCACCACAAGGTTCTCTTCAGATCTCGATACATCTTCGTAGCTCCTGGATGAATAGTATACGTATACTTATGAGCTTCCTTGAGAATCTTTCTCTTCATTTCTGTAGAATCAAGAACACAAGTTCTTCCTCGAAACAATAATCTACTATCATCAGCTAACGCAAAATCTGGTCGACTAGCCATCTACTCTTTGATTTCTACTACTAACGGGTCATTATCCTATAGCTGCCTAATTTCTGCTAGTAATTCCGAATAAAGCTGGATATGAGCAACCATAACCCAATCCTCTTTTTATGTGACATTAGATCTAAGCTTGCAAATTGCTCTAGCAACTTCCGTTCTTTAAGCATCAAACTTACTAATCTAGCTATCGGCTTCCTGCTTAAAGCATCTGCTACAACATTCCCTTTTCTGGGATGATATTCATTAGAGAAGTCAAAATCCTTTAGGTACTCTAGCCACCTTCTCTGCCTCATGTTCAACTCCTTTTGAGAAAATAAATACTTAAGGCTCTTATGATCTGAGTATATCGTGAAAGTTTCTCCATATAAGTAATACCTCCAAATCTTCAGAGCAAACACAACTGCTGCTAGCTCCAAGTCATGCACATGGCAATTCTCTTCACGCTTCCTTAGCTTCCTGCAGCAATAAGCTATCACTTTCCCTCGTTGCATCAAAACGCAACCTAAGCCGATTCCTGAAGCATAAGTCTATACTTCAAAACTTGCTTCTTCAGAAGGCAAAGCCAAAATTGGGGCAATGGTCAGACACTCCTTCAAAGTCTGAAAACTTTTCTCACAATCCTCTGACCACTCGAATCGATTCTCCTTACGAGTTAACCTAGTCAAGGGTACTGCAATTTTGGAGAAGTCCTTAATGAACCTCCGATAATAACCTGCTAGGCCTAAGAAACTCCTGATCTCAGTTGCATTAATAGGCCTTTCCTAATTACATACTGCCTCTACTTTAGAAGGGTCCACTGATATTCCATCTTTAGAGATAATATGCCCTAGAAAAAATACCTCTTGCAACTAGAATGTACATTTACTGAACTTGGCATATAACTGATGATTCTTTAGGATTTGTAACACCATCCTTAAGTGCTCTTCATGCTCCTCCTTGCTCTTTGAGTATATCAAAATATCATCAATGAATAGTACAACCCACTGATCTAAGTAGGGTCGGAACACACTGTTCATCAGCTGCATGAAAGCTGCAGGAGCATTTGTTAGTCCAAACGGCATTACAACAAATTCAAAATTCCCATACCTGCTGCAGAATGCCGTCTTAAAAATATCTTCATCCTTTATCCTCAACTGATGATATCCTGATATGAGATCGATCTTCGAGAAATACAAGGCTCCAGATATCTGATCAAACAGCTCATCAATCCTTGGTAAAGGATACTTATTCTTCACGGTGAGTTGGTTCAACTGACGATAATCAATACATAGCCTCAGCGAACCATCCTTCTTTCTCACGAAGAGTACAAGAGCACCCCACAGTGAAGTACTTGTGCGAATAAACCCTTTTTCTAGCAAGTCCAACAACTGATTCTTCAATTCCCTTAACTCAGCAAGGGACATATGATAGGGGGCCTTAGAAACAGGTGAAGCGCCCAGAATTAAATCAATGGAGAAAACCACCTCCCTTTCAGGGCGAAGACCTGGTAATTCTTCAGGAAACACTTCCGAAAAATCCTGAACAATCGAGATATCCTTCAACTCCACTTCCTTCTTATTAGTCAAAGAGATCAAAGCCAAGAATGCCAAGCACCCATTCCTTAACAATTTAACTGCCCGAAGTGCCGAAATAAGCGGCACAAACTTAGATTGTCTAGAGCCAGAAAAGGAAAGTCCAGGACGTCCAACGAAAGACACCACTCCTCATTTACAGTGGACACTAGCACCATGTCTAGCTAACCAATCTGCTCTTAGAATCACATCATAATCTTTAATCTTCATGCATACCAAATCAGCAGATAAGTTACAATCATTAATCAAAACTTCACTAGAAGGGTAATAATGTTTAATCTCGGACCCCGAACCAATAGGGGTTGATATCACAAGATGAGAATCCAATAATACTGGTTTCACAGATAAAGTCTTAGCAAATTTTAGAGATATAAAAGAATGAGTGGCTCCTGTGTCAAAAAGTACAAATGCTGGCTTGGAAAGAATAGTAAGGGAACCTTCGACAATACCTCCTTCCTCGATAGCCTCGGTCTCAGTCTCCGCCTCTTGGAGGGCTTGAAGCTTGCCCTGCCACCTTTGACTTCCTTGCGGCGAGTCAGTTGCCGCATGTTCATTAATAAGGGGGCACTCAGGGATTCGGTGGTCCCTCCAACCACATCTCAGACAAGCGCCCCGCTTGCGCCAACACTCCTCCATCTTGTGACCTGGGCGGTCACAACACTTACATACTGCTTTAGGTGGAGCAGTCGGTCTTGCCTTCTTCCTGCCTTCCTTCGGTTTCTTGTTCTTCGAAAAACTCGACCCACCATTGGGCCAATTTTGGCCATTAACAGGTTTAAAATTCTCGGAGCTGGTAGTCTGCTCCCTCTTCTTGTCCCGACCTCTTATCCGGTCAGTCATTTTCGTAGTGTCTTCAAGAACTTGGGCTTTTCTCACAATCTCTACATAAACATGGATCTCCAAAGGTGCCAGTTAATTAATGTACTGAAGCTTCAATCCATTTAGAAATCGTTTGGCCTTCATCTTCTCTATGGATACTAAATGTGGTGCATATTTAAACAATCTAGCAAACTATGCTTTATACTCTACAACAGATAAATTTCTCTGCTTCAACGTAGCAAACTCCGCCACCTTCCTCTCCTGCACCCGATCCAAGAAATACTTGTTGTTAAATAGCTCCTTAAACTCATCCCATGTTGCACGTCGATTGTCGAGAGTGGCTTCCGCTGCTTCCCACCAAGCGCGTGCATCGCGCTCCAGCTGAAAAGTTGCCAAGAGGACGCGATCCTGATATCCACATTGCATAACCCTGAAGATACGCTCTGTCTCCTTCAGCCAATTCTCGGCCTCGTCTGGGTCTGAAGATCCACTAAAACGTGGGGGATTTAAGCCTTAAAGTTCCGATGTAGATTGCCCGCTCCGTGCTGTGCACCACCTTGAGCTACCTACTGTAAGGCCCGGGTCAGGCCCTACACCGTGCATTGCATATCTCGCTATTGCGCACGTCCCGCTGCCATCGCAGGAAAATTCCTACAACAAAACCAGAATTAATTGAGAATATTTTATTGACTATATATTCTTAGAGCTAGTTAATTAGCTTAACCCAAGTCTCTACCCAACTCACTGGGTTAGATTCCTGACTTTACCAATGTGACGGGTTCTATGACACCACTAGAAACCTTGGGTCTAAAGAAAACCTAGGGTTTAAAGAAAACCTAGGGTCGAAAGAAAACCAAGGCTCTGATACCACAAAAACTGTCACGCCCTGAAGCGAAAAAATCGAAATGCAGCAGTTATATCAATCATGTCAATCAGAGCATTCATTGCGACAAGAGATCATACAACAGGGCTAACAATTTCAAAAAACCAACTTTATTGATAATAATGAAAAAAGGTACTTTATTACAATCGACAACTTGTGGACTTTCTAACTATATATCAATCAAAGAAAAGAATTACATCGACTCTGATCTTAACAGGATCTGACATCTAACTAAGGCATCAACTCAATGTAAAACTAAAAGGCTCGCTCAAAGATCACTCGTTCCCGTCCCCATCGGTGTGCACGTCCTCATCCGTGCTACCTGAAAAGATTAGAAAGTAGGGGTGAGCAACAAGGTCAGTAGGATTTTATATCTCTATCACCAGGCACAATTTAAGTGATTAATCACTTTAGCATGTGTACCAATATGATAAAAGAACAATAACATGTAAATGGCAAGCGATAAATAACAGATGGGAGAATAGAAAGATAGATCTCATGTAGGAATAAGTGCCTGCATAACAAGAATCTTTCCCGATGTTTCAAGTAAGATATAATTGAACTGGCCACATCGAGCACGCATGTCATGTTATGCAAGAAATTGCAAGTAAATTGAGTGAAGTAGAATGTCATAGACCAATCACGCTAGTCCTACACTTCGGTGTAATGCCACATCTTGTCATTACAAACTCTCGGAGGCACAAGTACTTTCGGTCGCGCCTCCCAGGACCAGACCGGGCCCTTATGATGCGTTGGCATTGAAGGGTTGGATCATAGATCCCAATCTAGACATTCACCACATTAAATGGCCAAGAATTCCAAGGTTTAATCTTATGAACTTACTTCTAAGATCAAGAGACATTCCAACGGAAATTGGAAAAAGATATCATAAGGAAATGACTTGAGAGTCCAAAGTGACCATGAATCAAAGCAAGACTTCGCAGTCCAAGGCCATCCTAGATACGACTCCTATCACAACAGAAACATGGAAAAACACGCTCAATCTAGACGTTAGCGGTAATTACTTGGGCCGCTAGGATGAGACTAACAGTCTAGCCCTAGACCGCGTAGGGTTGAGTATTACAAGGCTTTTCAATTTGACAAAGGAAGGTCCTCAATTCAACTTGAGACAGCATGGGCCCAAACCAGAGGTCAGCCCATGAAGCCAAAGTCAATAGAGAGAACTTGGTCAGGTTAGAATTGACTGGGTTCAAGAATAGACTGACTAACCCAAGCCCATTCTAACCAGGCCAAGAAACGACTAGCGATCTAACCCTGGGCCGCGAATGGTCTCTTAGCTGTCTCAAGGTGGGCCGCTAGAGGTTCAGAATAGTCCGGATGTTGGACTGGCCCAAAATGTAAATCAACTCAAGTTCGTGGGTTCTCGTCTTTGTGGTACAACCCGCCCGGCGTCTTGTTGGGAATCCCAGGCTCACGGGGACTTACGGAGGACTCATAATAGTGGTCCTAGTCTGGCAGAAGAAATATCCGGTGGAGACTCCCGACCATTACAAGATTGAGGATATATAAAACACGGAAAACGTGAATGGTGCGGTCAGTCAATTTCACCAGAGTGGCATGACTATCACACAATGATATCAGAATCATATTATAAGTAATTTATAAGTGGCAAAGTTTAAGATCACGAAGTTGAGAACCAAGTTTATTCTATTAACTCACATAGTTGTCCAACGGTGATTATCAAAGGAAACTTTCATGTAGATAGTGAAGATAAACGTATAATTTTTTGATACCTAGTTAATACTAGGTTCTACATAGTTACTGATCATAATAACATGCTAACCAAGGTAAAAACGCATAAACCAGGCTTAAAATCTCCCTGCTAGAGGCCGAAAATGGTCTATATAGAGACCGCCAATAAGAGAAAGCGGTCTATTGTACGACCGTTTGATGTATAATTTTTTTTTTGAAAAACCAAGGTGGCCAAGCGGTCTATCAGGCGACCGCTATATGCCTAGCGGTTCCTGGTAAGACCGTTTACCAACCCGAGTCTCCATCGATGGCGAACCTCGACACACCACGGTTAGAACTCCGATTGCAAGCGTTAGGGTGAACAATAATTGGGCAAATATATACCATTGGAAATAGCATTAAAAGACGTATAAGATCACAAGATTTAATTAAAGTTTAAAGTGATTTACTAAATATAAAATAGATTAATATGGAAGTTAACCCTTCAGGTGTAGCTCGGGGTAAACAATGAAATTAGACCAACATGATGCATGAAATTTGGGAAAATTGGTATAAATGGAAAGAGCTCGAAAAGATGAACAAGATGATATAATTAATTCTTAGTTCAACCTGAGAGACACCTACCTTTTATCGTTGGAAAGAGGAAGAAGAATGGGGGTCACCAGAACCCTAATCCGGCCGCTCCTAGAATGTCCAAATTCACCCCCGTCTAGCCACGATCGATCACGCCACCAGTCGGCAGAGCAAATAGGGTTTCTGGGGGTCAAAATCCCTCTATTTAAAGAGTCTATGGATGCATCAAGCGATCGAATTTGGGTGGAGAGTCCAAAGAGGGAAAACGGCGAAAAATTCGGGGAGGATTCTCATCCGCCGCCGCCGCCGCCAATAGAAGGCTCTAGAGTTAGGGTTTTCGGTGGGAAAATGAACCTCTACTGTTGGGCTAGGGTTTGGCTCCAATCGGGCCCAATTGGGCAAGAATTTAGGTTCGATTAAGAATGTTTAGTTCGGTCCTTTAAAACAACGATTTTCAATTGAAATTGTGAAATTAGGCCTTAATAAATTTTATTCTGGGTTCCTTCTTGAAGACAAAATTGCTGTAAATTAAATTTTACACAAAATACATATTTTTCAACATTTTTAATAATTTTTTTTATAATCTGAGCTAAGAAAATAATTTAATAATATGGTGATATTAATATACAAATTCAAGATGCTACAGATTGTGGAAGAAGTTGTCGGTGGCTCCATAATTTTATCCCTTGCCACTGAATCTGCATTGGTGGAAGTTGGACAAGCCGGAGATAGTGATCAACCCCTCCTTGCTAATGATACTCAAGATGCGGCGCCCTTGTCAGAGGTTGGGAGGGAAACTACAGTTATTGAAAGTCCCTCTGTTGAGTTAATCACCAGGACCGATCCTGGTGCAAGTGCGATGTAGGACATACCATCGTCATCCTCAGAGCCAGACGACGACATTTGGGCCGCGGTCTATAGTCGTGTAGAATTTCACCTTACTGATACGCCATCGCTTGGTCGGCAATCATCAAGCGACCTAGTATGGCAATATCTGGAGACGCTGAGGCAGACCGTGACAACCTACCATGACTTGTCCTTTGCGTAGCTGAGGGATCTGGTGAAGCACATCTTCCTATTAGGTGCAAAGCAAGGATCTAGAAGGGGGGGTTGAATAGATCCCCAACAAAATACTTGAGCTCAATGACAGTAACAACCCAATTTGGTAAGCAACATAACATTCACTACAATATTTCAGACAACAATACTATAATCCTAAACCACAATGAGTAGTCCAAGATAAAACCAGAGAATAGTGAGAGTGAGATTTCTCAAACTGAAATAAACTCGCGCAAGTTATAGCCTTCTGAAAACTGCTCTATCAGAAATTAGATTAACATTTAAACATTCAGATAGACCTGTTGTCGCGCACATGGTCGATTGAGGATGTGAACATTCATGACTGAATCAAATAGTATAAATGATCGTCAAGGTAATACGGCAACCACTACAAGTGTGCCAGAGCAATACTGCGAAGGAAGTGGCCTTATGACTGAAAACGATAGACACAATCGTGCACTTAATGAAATCAGAAAGCAGACAACCCTCGTGAGCGAACCTGTGAAAGGATGTGGGTAACAAGGAGCAAACACACAAGGCAAACCACGGGACACTAGATTTTTAGGTGGTTCGGTCAGACACCAGTCCGCCTACATCTACCCCTCACTCTAACTCGAGTGAGGATTCCCTTGCAAAAGCAAGACGCAGACTCAGTCTGCAAACATGTGTTGCATAATAGCTTGAACTGAGGGAGACAAATCCCTCAACCTGATCTTGTTCCCCACAAGACCAGCACCCTCGCTCTGCTACACCACAGAGCTTGAACCAGAGGTCCCACCACCCTTCTCCTGCGACTGCAGAAGGAAAACCAGTGAGCAACACCCCGTTGCTCACCACGCGAAGGACACGTCCTCTCATCCCTTGAGTCCACAGAGGGCAACTAGAGATAAATCTCCCTTCTCCTGAATCCTCAGGAGGAACCCATGAGTGACACCCCGTCACTCACAACCGGAGGCACTAGCCTCCCTTCTCCTGTTCGCACAGGAGGAACCCCGATCCCAAAACAGAGTATCGAAAAAGTAAGGTGGAGAATGAAAAATAACAAAAGGAAAAACACAACAGACGAAATGAAAAACTATAGCTTTCGCAAAATCATGAAACTGTTCAGGATTTGATCCTAGAATAGACAAGCTTCAGATCTTCAAATTAGAGCTCGATTAAATCTCTCTATACTTCTTTTCTCTCTTCTTCTCTTTTCTTCTCTCTCACACCGGCTCTCTCTTCTTCTCTGGCGGTTTCTCTTTCTTCTCTCGGATGGCCTCTCTCTCTTCTGCACAACCCCTTTTTCTTTCTTCCTTGTGACACACTTCTCTTTATAGTTTTCAGGCTCCCTTCTGGTTCGCCCTCGCTTTGCTTTTTATATACAAGGACATAGTATCGTGACCCATCTGGATAAGGTAATTTGATACCCTTTAATTTCTTTCATTGGCCCACGTGGTAGGGATAAGAATGCTCCTCAGACACAGTGACCTTGGATCACGTGCTCAGCATTTGCTCCCTGGGTTCACGTGTCACTTACCTTACATTCTGGAAAACACGTGCCCATCATTGTCTGACTTGGGATGATGGGCCATCACTTGGTTCGAGCTCCCGTCCTTGAGATTTCACGCTGGCCTTTGAGTTTGCAGCTGTCAATATGGTGTTCGCTGAAATGTCTGATGCTTAGACCTGCCTTTGCTGCTTATGCTAATAGCTTCATATAACCTCAGCTGGCTTGAAAATCTTTAGATATTTGGACTTCTTTGCTGGACAATGGCTTGTGAGCATTGTGTCTTCAACTACTCTGACCTTGTTACTATAAGTTGTTCACATGCACCGACCTTAGAGCAGCTAGCATGAAAATGTGCACAAACCTTATGCATTGTAGTAAAAACAAGCACCGACCTTGGTTAGCACTAGGTGAAAATATGCACAAACCTTGTGTATTGAACATGCACCTACCTTGGTTAATACTAGGTGGAAATGTGCACAGACCTTGTGTATTGATGTAAAGACATGCACCAACCTTGGTTAATACTAGATGGAAATGTTCACAGTCCTTGAACATGCACTGACCTTAAACATGCATAGACCTATATGTGCACAGACCTAACACAAAGTGCACAGACCTCATAAAGTCAGTTGAAAAATGTGCTTCGACCTTGTATGACATAAAGCTAAATGTGGACCGACCTTATATGTGATGAAAACATGCACTGACCTTATATGTCATGAAACAAAATGTGCACTGACCTTATATGACATAAAACAAAATGTGCACCGACCTTTGTTCACCTTAGGAACTCATGAGCACCGACCTTATATGTCATGAAACAAAACGTGCACCGACCTTATATGACATAAAACAAATGTGCACCGACCTTTGTTCACCTTAGGAACTCAAGTGCACCAACCTTATATGTGCACTCACTTGATGTAGCGTCGACCTTTGTCCTGTACAGACAGGATGTGCACAGACTTGACCGACAAAAGGTCTGTATGAGCATCGACCGTAGTGACATGTGCACCGACCTTAGTGAGCAATGTAGTGAACTAAGCATCGACCTTGTAATGCAACAGAGAGCATGTGCATCGACCTTAGTATGCAAGATGCAACATGTGCATCGACCTTAGTGTGCAAGATGCAACATGTGCATCGACCTTCTTGATCAGTAGCACATATGTGCCTCGACCTTATACCACAATATGTATGCATATGCACTGACCTTGACTTGAACAACAGATGTGCATTGACCTCATTGAACATCTTGACTACTGCAGTCGACCATGTTGACTTTGCTGTAACTATTCATGAATATGCACAGACCTTGTATGACATAGTGTATAAATGTGTGAATATGCACTGACCTGAATGCATGTGCTTCGACCCTGTACATGCAGTTTTGTGCATATGCTTAGACCTGAGTATGCAAACTTTGTGCATGTGCACCGACCTTGTCCAGAACTAAAGTAACACATGCACAGTGAAGCATATATGAATCATAGTGATTGGATCATCAAAATCAAATAATCAAAACCACATAAATGCAGCATCAACACATATGACTTTGACATCATCAAAATCATAACCTTCTGCTCATATCATTATGATAGAGATAATGCATGAACCCATATGACATCATATACCATTGAGTCAGTGTTTGAAATCATCAAAATCATAGGGGTACAACAATCTCCCCCTTTTTGATGATGTCAACACTATAAGCACTATGATTCTATGAGCACAATGAGTCATAAAAGAACATGCTTGTTATGACCGCCAATTGGGGACTAGCCCAATCGGGCACAATTCGGACCCATGAACTAAACGGGCCAAAAATCTGGACACATTATCTAAGAACCCTTAGAAAATTCGTAACTTAACGGAGGAAGATCAGAATGGGATGAAACTAGGCTCATTAGAAAGCTTGGGCCCTTAGCCCAAACTCTAAGTTTGAGGTAGAAACCCAATTCGCATCAGAACCCACGGTTCTGAGCCCTTT
The DNA here is from genome assembly GCA_022559845.1 of Amorphophallus konjac. Classification (NCBI taxonomy): domain Eukaryota; kingdom Viridiplantae; phylum Streptophyta; class Magnoliopsida; order Alismatales; family Araceae; genus Amorphophallus; species Amorphophallus konjac. Next base: position 282,693,384 of record CM040126.1, on the reverse strand, counting down.
TCTGCTAGCTATCATGAAGAGGTGTGACTATTGGGCGAATTTGCATGTAATTAATGGAAAAATCATAACTCCTGGTAGCGTAAATGAAATTCGATGAAACTAAGACCAAAGTTTAGATCACAAAGTCCTCTTTATTTCATATGAAGACACCCCAACCCAAATCCCAACATAAAAATGGGCTCACTCGCATTTACGATCAGGTAGACGAAGAGTCACGACTGGAACATGAGAAATAAATGTTAATATTGCGAAAAACATAACTAACGGTAGGATTGAGGGAATTCGATGACACCGTGACCCAAAGTTAGATTAAGAAGTCCTCTTGATTTCATAAAAAGACGTCTCAACCTAATTCCCAATAGAAGAGCGCGCCCACTAGCATTTATGACCGGTGGTCATAGGGTCACATCTGTTCAACCCGAAGGGGTGCTCTCCTCTTCAAACCAGCGCCCTTGGAGCCTTGAGGGACGTGGATAAACCCTTGGGAAGCCTGAAAAAAACTATATAGTTAGGTGAAAGAAACACTTATCAGCACTTATCCTCCAGGGTTTCAGGGGTGGCCATCCTTTAGCAACACTTATCCTCCATTTTCTGCCACCTACGGCTCCCTTGGTGAAAGAAAGAGAGGTGAGGGACCTTGGCCTTTGCATAGGAGGGCGAACCTGCAGCGAAGTCTTGGAGGATCTGGGGTGTGGATCTCATCCCTGGATCGAAAGGAAAATCTTTAGGTGGATCTGGGGTGTGGATTTCATCCCCGGATTATCGGTCTAATATCTCAAAAGGTAGGCACCTAACCTGAAACTTTAAGGGTCAATAATGCATTAGAATGATTTCAAATGTATTTTATACACTCTAAAGAGGGATTAAGGGCATGTGGGGACCACCACCATGTTCATTTTTGGTTTTTGATTTCATCAAGTTTTGGGTTTCCATGAGTTACCTCTGAGTCTCTATGGATTAGTACGGTCCCTAAGAAGGTCAGCCTTTGGGACAAGGTCTATACATATTTCCTATGGGTCATAGCAGAGTCTATGCATGGTCTAGTAATGGTAAGGTCTGTGCATGTTTTGTAAGGTCTGTGCATGTTTTATAGTAATGTCTGTGCATGCTCTAGTAATGGTAAGGTATGTGCATGTTTTGTAAGGTCTATGCGTGTTTTATAGTATGGTCTGTGCATGTTCTAGTAATGGTAAGGTCTCTGCATGTTTTGTAAGGTCTGTGCATGTTGTATAGTAAGGTCTGTGCATGTTCTAGTAATGGTAAGGTATGTGCATGTTTTGTAAGGTATGTGCATGTTTTATAGTAGGGTCTGTGCATGCTCTAGTAATGGTAAGGTCTGTGCATGCTTTGTAAGGTCTGTGCATGTTTTATAGTAAGGTCTGTGCATGTTCTAGAAATGGTAAAGGTATGTGCATGTTTGTGTTAGCATCAGTGCACATTTAGCCCATGCGTAGGTAAAGGTCTGTGCATATTCTAGTAAGGTCATTGCATGTTTAGTTCAAATCATAAGTGAGGTATGTGCATGTCTCAGTGAGGTCTATGCATGTTCTAGTGAGGTCGGTGCAGGTTCAGTTCAAATCATAAGTGAGGTCTATGCATGTTTCAGTGAGGTCTGTGCATGTTCTAGTGAGGTCGGTGCAGGTTCAGTTCAAATCATAAGTGAGGTATGTGCATGTTTCAGTGAGGTCGGTGCATGTTCTAATGTGGTCGGTGCAGGTTTAGTTCAAATCATAAGTGAGGTCTGTGCATGTTTTAGTGAGGTCTATGCATGTTCTAGTGAGGTCGGTGCATGTTCCAGTGAGGTCAGTGCATGTCTGGCCCTGGCCACAAGCAGGGTCTGTGCATGTTCCAGTAAGGTCTGTGCATGTTCTAGTGGGGTCGGTGCACATGCGGCATTGACCCAATTTCCAGAAACTGAGAAAAGGAGAATTTTGAGAGGGCATATTAATTCATAAAAATCTGAAAAATTAGAAAATGCCAGAAGGCTAAATTAGTAGCCCACACTTAAAATTTCATGCCCACAGAAATTTTGTACTTTCAGATATAAATCATTTTCTATGCATGTGTAGCCTAGAAGGATAAACCTGTACAAACCTGAACAGGACTGCAAGTATGTTTAGCCTTCTTAAACTATTAGAAACATATTTGTAAGCATGTTTAAATTATGAGAAGCATGACTGTGAGCTTGTTTGGCCCCTTAATCAATGAAAGCATGTATGTTATGATAAATATCATGCTAGTCACTATAAGATAAATAAGAATGTGTATGCCATGAAGGGGAAACATCAGCATTTTGTGAGGTTGGACTTCAGTCCCTTCTGCGTGACGGCGATACGTAACGCCCTGGTTTAAAATCCTATTGATTCAGTCTTTGGTCCCATTGTGGGGCGGCCTTTATGGGACGTCGATACGTAACGCCACTAGGCCATAAGAATATAGGTGGGAGTTCACTCCCGGGTCTACGCAGTACTCTTTCGTTCGTTGTGTGTGTGGGCCTCCTATGTTTGCGGCTGCTGTCCGGTTCCATGAATGGGAATAATATGAACTCTCATAAAATGTGATAATAGGAAATTGCTATTGTACTGAGGTCTTGCTGCATGAATGGGTGTTTATACTAGTTAAAGAATCTGTACTTTCCTTATTGTGTTATTTTCAGTAGATGATATAAAATGTACTTTGCTACTGTTAACATCAGGAAAATGCATATAAATGATTATATAGATGCAAAGTTGATCCCAGTTTGTTTAGGAAGCCTACTGAGTGTCACACTCACCCATGTGACACACGTTTTTCAGGAAAAATAGAGTAGGAGGTTGAGGTGGAGGCAGCAGTAGAAGAATAGAGTTAGCACCATCTGTCTGGGTATGCTGCGGTCAAAAGTCTTGCTATATGTAGGGTGTGGGGTGAAACGCCCATGTGGGCTCGTGTGTAATATGGAACTTGAACCTGTACTCTTTTTGGAGATTATGAATGGTGGAAATGCTTATCTACATTGCTTGTAACCTGTGGTTTCTCTCTCATGTAAATGTATGTATGTTACATAATATTGTGCTTCTGCGATACATACGAAGTGATGGCTTTGGGGTCCGATAAAAAGAAAAAAAAATATCCCCAAAAATTTGGAGATCGGATCCCGGGGCGTTACAACGTGGTATCAGAGCACGAGAGACAAACCATGGTTACAACCATTTCAAGTGTTCCATAATGGAGGAAGTGATAGGTTAGAGTGGGGAAAGGGCAGAGTATGTTTGGAACCATTTAAACCCTCTCAATTAAACTATTGTATGTTTCTTTTTTAGAACCATGCCGCCAAGAAGGCAAAGAGATCTTCCCCAGGCGAATGAGAGGGGATCGGGAGTAGATGACCCAAATGGGGCAAATGATGGGGCTATCCATGCCCCTGTAGTCGGCGGTGGGCAGGTGCCCAATGCAAGAGTCAACCTGGAAGGGTTCATGCAGAGCTTCCAAGGGTTGATGCAGGCCATGCAACAACAAATGCTGCAGCAGCCCACTGCCGCACCATGTCACGACCTGCCGGCACTTGATCGGTTCCTAAGGTTGGCGCCTCCTATCTTTAAGGGGGAGAGCCGTCCAAAGGTGGCTGAGTCGTGGCTCAGTGAAATTGAAAAGAAGTTCCGTGCAATGCGGTGTCCCGAAAAGTAGAAGGTGAACCTGGTGGCTTATGTTCTGCAAGACTAGGCCGACTTGTGGTGGAAGGCAAAGATGCGGACCACCTTCACAGACTACCACGACAGCGAGATACTATGGGAGGAATTCTTGGCTGTCTTTCGAGAGAAGTATTTTCCCGAGCATGTGCGAGATGCGAAGGAGCAAGAATTTCTAAGCCTCGAACAAGGGAGCATGTCGGTGGCCGACTATGAGGCCAAGTTTTTAGCTCTGGGCCAATATGCTCCACACATATTCGATGATGCACATCGGAAGGTGAAGAAATTTGTCAATGGACATCGTAGTAATGTCCGACGCGATGTCGCAACCCAAGACCCTGGCTCCTACCCAACGGCGTTGAGACTTGCTCATCTAGCCGAGCAGGAAAATACAAGGTAACAGCTGAAGCCATAAAGGTTAGAAGATATATAAAGGTAAGTCCTAACCAATGTACATTTATAGGTTCGCCGAGGAGCAGAAGTCATCGAGCAAAAGGCCTATGCAGGCCGGAGGGAGGCGAGACAAGGAAAATGTGGCGCGCCAAGAATCCGTTCCGAGGGGTAGATCGGGTATTCCATATTGCATCCAGTGCAGACGCAATCATCGGGGACATGAATGTTGGAGGACTGAAGGCAATTGTTATGAATGCAGCGAGGGCGGACACTTTGCGAAGAACTGCCCCAAGAAGGCTCAGCAAAAGCCATTTTCTCCACAATAGAAGATTCAATACAAAGGTCGAGTCTATGCGCTAATGCAAGAAGAGGCAGACAATACCCCAGCCATGGCTGAATGTATGCTTCTTGTGGATAATGTTTATGCAAAGGTCTTGTTTGACCTGGGGGCTAGACACACATTCATATCCACTAGTTTTGCCAACCAACTGAGGAATCGCCCCCAAGCCACATTCTTCGGTGAAATGATAGTTAGCACACCAACCGGGAAACAAGTCCACACCAAGCTTGTGATCCCTACTATAGAAGTCAACATCAATGGGAGGATATTGCTAGGGGAAGCATACATCCTAGATATAAATGACTTTGACCTCATTCTAGGGATGGACTGGTTAGACAAACATTGTGCTCTCTTGGACTTCCATCGGAAGAGAGTGATTTTTCAGAAACCAGGGAAGGAGACATTCTTCTTTCAATGCCCTAAAGACAAGTCGGGAAGAATGATGGTATCAGCCATCCGGGCCTCCAAGTTGATCAGCAGAGGATACGATTATTTCTTAGCTAGTGTGGTGCTTGAAGAAGGCTCCGTTAAGATTTTGGAAGACTTTGACATAGTCCAAGAATTTCCCGATGTGTTTCCCGAGGATCTACCGGGACGACCACCAGCTCGAGAGACAGAGTTCTCTATTGAGCTAGTACCAGGCACCGCACCCATCTATGTTCCACCATACCGAATGGCTCCGACAGAACTTACTGAACTCATGAAGCAATTGCAAGAGTTGCTAGATAAAGGCTTCATCCGGCCTAACGTGTCCCCATGGGGAGCACCATTGTTGTTTGTGCGGAAGAAGGATGGGACCATGCGGCTGTGCATTGATTACCACAAGCTCAACCAAGTCACCATAAAAAACAAGTATCCTCTGCCGAGGATTGAGGAGTTGTTTAACCAATTATCATCTACCAAAGTGTTCTCCAAGATTGATCTGAGGACAGGTTATCACCAGATCAGAATCAAGCCCGAGGATGTGCTGAAGTCGGTCTTTAGGACTCAGTATGGTCACTACGAGTTCTTATAGTACCATTCGGGTTGACTAATGCACCGGCTGTATTCATGGAACATATGAATCAGATTTTCCACCACTATCTAGATTAGTTTGTCGTGGTCTTTATAGATGACATCCTGATATATTCTGCCATTCAAGAGGAGCATCGGCAACACTTGAGAGTGGTACTGCAAACCCTCAGGGAGAACAAATTCTTCACCAAGTTCAGTAAATGTGAATTCTGGCTAGATAGGGTCATGTTTGTCGGGCATATTATATCTGGGAATGGCAAATCGGTTGACCCTAGCAAGGTGGAAGTAGTGACGAAATGGGAAGCACTGAAGATAGTCATGGAGATTAGGAGCTTCCTTTGACTGGTTGGGTATTATCGCTGGTTCATCGAAGGTTTCTCCACCATTGCAGCCCCAATGACTAAGCTGACCAAGAAAGGAACAAAGTTTATCTGGTCTGGGGAGTGTGAAGATAGCTTTCAGATGCTCAAGGAAAAATTGACTACGGCCCTGGTGTTGGCAATACCTCGAGGGGGCAACGGCTTCACTGTTTACACAGATGCCTCTAGAATCGGCCTCGATTGCGTACTGATGCAAGATGGCCGGGTGATCGGCTATACCTCAAGACAGCTGAAGGACCATGAAAGGAACTACTCCACCCATGACCTGAAAATGGCAGCGGTGGTCCACGCCTTGCGTATCTGAAGGCACTATTTATATGGGGTTTGGTTTGAGGTCTTCACCGACCATCAGAGTCTCAAGTACATATTCACCCAGAAGGAACTCAATTTGAGGCAAAGGAGATGGGTCGAGCTATTGAAGGACTATGACTTCACCTTACAATACCATCCGGGCAAGGTGAATGTGGTGGCAGATGCTCTCAGCCGAAAGTTGATGGCACTGAGTTTACATCGAGAGTGGGATATGATGGAGGGAGTGATCAAATCACGACCCGAGAAAAGGAAACAGTTTGGTCTCCTTGCTGGGTTATCGGCAAGACCTGCATACTTAGATAGAATTGTTGTGGCTCAAAAGCAGGACATGGCATTGCAGAGACAACTGAACAATGAGGACTTCCAAATGGGAATGGATGGATTGATTACATTCCGAGGAAGGATTTGTGTATTGGACGATGTGGAGATGAAGAAGGACATGATGCGAGAGGCTCATGGGTCAAAATTTTCCATCCATCCTGGAAGCACCAAAATGTTCCAAGATATGAAGAGGATGTATTGGTGGCCAGGAATGAAGCGAGACATTGCAGAGTTCGTATCCAAATGCCTCACTTGTCAGCAGGTAAAAATTGAGCACCAAAGACCTGGCGATCCTCTCCAAATCATTAAAATAGCCCAATGGAAATGAGAACAAATCACCATGGACTTTGTGTCTGGACTGCCCATGACTAGAAGAAGGCATAACACAATCTGGGTAATCGTGGATAGGTTCACAAAAATTGCACACTTCTTGCCCGTCAACAAGCAAACTCCAATCGAATCCTTGGCGAAATTATTCATCACTGAGATTATTTGGTTGCATGGTGCATCTTTGTCCTTCATTTCTGATCGGGACCCTCGATTCACTGTGAGGTTCTGGAAGATTTTGTAGCAGGCTATGGGGACGGAGCTGCGGCTCAGCTCAGCATTTCACCCCCAGACTGATTGGCAATCCGAGCGTACTATCAAAACTTTAGAAGATATGCTAAGGGCATGCAGTATCGAGTGGAGAGGAAACTGGGATGATCACTTACCCCTGATAGAGTTTACATACAACAATAGTTACCATTCCACCATTGGAATGGCACCTTATGAGGCACTCTATAGGCGGCCTTGTAGGTCAATGGTGTGCTGGTATGAAACTGGCGAGAAGCGATTGTTCGGGCCACAATTGGTACAGGACTGCTCAGAGATGATATCCATGATCTGGCAGCGACTCCTCACAGCCTAGAGCTGTCAGAATAGTTATGCAGACCAGCGGAGGAGAGAGTTGACATTTGCGGAAGGAGACCATGTATTCCTAAAGGTGTCTCATACCAAGGGAGTCATGCGATTTGGTAAGAAGGGCAAGCTCAGTCCCAGGTATATCAGGTCTTTTGAGATTCTACAAAGGGTCGGTGAGGTGGCTTATCGACTTGCACTCCTGCCCGCTCTGGCACATGTGCATCCGATTTTTCACGTCTCCATGCTAAGGGAATATGTCTGTGATGCCTCGCATGTGATAGAATACGAGCCCCTAAAAGTTGAAGCAGATCTATCTTATGTGGAGCAGCCCATCGAGATAATAGACCAGAAGGAACATGTATTGAGGAATAAGACCATCCGGCTGGTGAAAGTCTTATGGAGGAATTTTCAGTCCGAGGAAGTGACTTGGGAGCCGGAGGACAAGATGCGCTAGGAATACCCCCAACTATTCAGTAAGTAATTTTCCTTGAAGGGAAGTTTTTCAATTCAATTTCGAGGAAAAAATTATTTTAAGGGGGAGAGAATGTTATGACCGCTAATTGGGCACTAGCCCAATCGGGCACAATTCAGACCCATGAACTAAACAGGCCAAAAATCTGGACAGATTGCCTAAGAACTATTAGAAAATTTGTAACTTAAAGTAGGAAGATCAGAATGGGATGAAACTAGGCTCATTAGAAAGCTTGGACCCTTAGCCCAAACTCTTATGTTGAGGTGGAAACCCAATTCATAACAGAACTCACGGTTCTAAGCCCTTTTCTGCTAGCTATCATGAAGAAGTGTGACTGTTGGGCGAATTCGCATGTAATTAATGGAAATATCATAACTCCTGGTAGAGATAATTAAATTCGATGAAACTAGAACCAAAATTTAGATCACAAAGTCCTCTTTATTTCATCTGAAGACACCCCAACCGAAATCGCAATAGAAAATTATGCTCACTCACATTTATGATCAGGTAGATGAAGGGTCGCTATTGGAACACAGGAAATAAATGTTAATATTGCAAAAAACATAACTCATGGTAGGATGGAAGAAATTCGATGACACCATGACCAAAAGTTAGATTAAGATGTCCTCTTGATTTCATATGAAGACGTCTCAACCTAATCCCCAACTGAACAGTGCGCCCAGTAGCATTTATGACCGGTGGTCATAGGGTCACATCTGTTCAACCCGAAGGGGTGCTTAGCATTAACTCCCCTTCAAACCAGTGACCTTGGAGCCTTGAGGGACGTGGACAAACCCTTGGGAAACTTGAAAAAAAATATATAGGGGGGGGTGTTCAAGGGTGGCCATCCTTTAGCAACACTTATCCTTCATTTTCTGCCACCTACGGCTCCCCTGGTGAAAGAAAGAGAGGTGAGGGACCTTGGCCTTTACGTAGGAGGGCGAACCTACAGCGAAGTCTTGGTCGATCTGGGGTATGGATCTCATCCCCAGATCGAAAGGAAAATCTTTAGGTGGATCTAGGGTGTGGATTTCAGCCCCGGCTTATCGATTTAATATCTCAAAAGGTAGGCACCTAACCTCAAACTTTAGGGGTCAATAATGCATTAGAATGATTTCAAATGCATTTTATACACTCTAAAGAAGGATTAAGGGCATGTGGGGACCACCACCATGTTCATTTTGGGTTTTTAGTTTCATCATGTTTCGGGCTTCCATGAGTTACGTCTAAGTCTCTAAGGATTAGTACAGTCCCTAGGAAGGTCAGCCTTTGGGACAAGGTCTATACAGATTTCATATGGGTCATAGCAGAGTCTATGCATGTTCTAGTAATGGTAAGGTCTGTGCATGTTTTGTAAGGTCTGTGCATGTTTTATAGTAAGGTATGTGCATGCTCTAGTAATGGTAAGGTCTGTGCATTTTTTGTAAGGTCTGCGCATGTTTTATATTAAGGTATGTGCATGTTCTAGTAATAGTAAGGTCTATGCATGTTTTATAGTAAGGTCTAGGCATGTTCTAGTAATGCTAAGGTATGTGCATGTTTTATAGTAAGGTCTGTGCATGTTCTAGTAATGGTAAGGTATGTGCATGTTTTGTAAGGTCTGTGCATGTTTTATAGTAGGGTCTGTGGATGCTCTAGTAATGGTAAGGTATGTGCATGTTTTGTAAGGTATGTGCATGTTTTATAGTAAGGCCTGTGCATGTTCTAGTAATGGTAAAGGTCTGTGCATGTTTGTGTTAGCATCGATGAACATTTGGTCCATGCGTAGGTAAAGGTCTGTGCATGTTTGTGTTAGCATCGGTGCACTTTTAGTCCATGTGTAGGTAAAGGTCTGTGCATATTCTAGTAAGGTCGGTGCATGTTTAGTTCAAATCATAAGTGAGGTCTGTGCATGTTCTAGTGAGGTCGGTGCAGGTTCAGTTCAAATCAAAAGTAAGGTACGTCCATGTTTCAGAGAGGTCGGTGCATGTTCTAGTGAGGTCGGTGCAGGTTTAGTACAAATCATAAGTGAGGTCTGTGCATGTTTTAGTGAGGTCTGTGCATGTTCAAGTGAGGTCGGTGCATGTTCTAGTGAGGTCAGTGCATGTCTGGCCCTGGCCACAAGCAGGGTATGTGCATGTTGCAGTGAGGTCTGTGCATGTTCTAGTGGGGTCGGTGCACATGCTGCATTGACCCAATTTCCTGAAATTGAGAAAATGGGAATTTTGAGGGGGCATATTAATTCATAAAAATTTATAAAATTAGAAAATGGTAGAAGGCTAAGTTAGTAACCCATAGTGAAAATTTTATGCCCACAGAAATTCTGTACTTTCATATATAAATCATTTTTTGTGCATGTGTAGCCTAGAAGGATAAACCTGTACTAACCTGAACAAGACTGCAAGTATGTTTAGCCCTCTTAAACTATTAGAAGCATATCTGTGAGCATGTTTAAATTATGAGAAGCATGACTGTGAGCTTGTTTGGTCCCTTAATTAATAAAAGCATGTCTATTATGATAAATATCACGCTAGTCATTATAAGATAAATAAGAATGTGTATGCCATGAAGGGAAAACATCAGCATTCTATGAGGTTGGACTTCAGTCCCTTCTGCGGGACGGCGATACGTAACGCCCTAGTTTAGAATCCTATTGATTCAGCCTTCGGTCCCATTGTGGGGCGGCCTTTGTGGGATGGCGATACGTAACGCCATTGGGCCACAAGAATCTAGGTGGGAGTTCTCTGCCGGGTCTGCGCAGTACTCTTTCGTTCGTTGTGTGTGTGGGCCTCCTGTGTTTGCGGTAGCTGTCCGATTCCATGAATGGAAATAATATTAACTCTCATAAAATGTGATAATAGGAAATTGTACTTGTAATGTGGTCTTGTTGCATGCATGGGTGTTTATACTAGTTAAAGAATGTGTACTTTCCTTGTTGAGTTATTTTAAGTAGATGATATAAAATTTACTATGCTACTGTTAACATCAGGAAAATGCATATAAATGATTATATAGATGCAAAGTTGATCCCAGTTTATTTAGGAAGCCTATTGAGCGTCACACTCACCCATGTGACACACATTTTTCAGGAAAAATAGAGCAGGAGGTTGAGGTGGAGGCAGCATAAGAGGAATAGAGTTAGCACCATCTGTCCTGGTATGCTGCAGTAAAAAGTCTTGCTATATGTAGGGTGTGGGGTGAAACGCCCATGTGGGCTCATGTGTAATCTGGAACATGAACCTATACTCTTTTTGGAGATTATGAATGGTGGAAATGCTTATCTTCATTGCTTGTAACCTTTGGTTTCTCTCTCATGTAAATGTATGTATGTTACATAATATTGTGCTTCTGCGATACGTACGAAGTGATTGCTTTGTGGTCCGATAAAAAGAAAGAAATAAAAAATATGCCTAAAAATTAGGGGATCGGATCTCGGGGCATTAAAATGCTGAATCATATCAAACTATTCTCCCCCTTTGACTTCATCAAAAAGGAAACAATAGTTTGATAAAATCAATAGAGATAAATACAAGGCATGCATTGATATGGTTTTCAGCAAAATTCAAGAAAATTTGTAGCAAAAACCGCAGGGACAACTAATCTCCCCCTTAGAGCCAAAAGGGATGCTGAGAAGAGACTCTCCCCCTTTGATAGAGTAGAGAAAAGGAGTGAAAGAAATGATTAGAGTGTATCAGCAAAAGCACAGGGGCATTTAGATTGTGCAAGCGGTGAGAAGTGCAATCAAGAAGTATGGCAGTCAAGAATAAGCCAAGAGTTTCAGCAGTGTGGGAATGAGAACAAGCAAAAGCTTTCCAGTAGAGTAAAGTTAAGCACAAGAGACCATATTGAAAGCTCAAAAGATCAAGTTATTCAAGAAGATTTTCAATGAGATATCAATGCCATAAATCCAAAATTTGAAGATATTTCTGATTCTTCTACTATAAAGACTTATGAAATGATCTTTATTTGACAGTATGGTTTAAATATAATGTATTCAAAGTTTGTTCATGAAAGTTTCCGTACTCATATCTGAAATCAAATTTTAATAAAAATGAACCAATATCTCAAGTTAATGTCTAGTTTAACCTCCTTTCATCTAAATCATTTAATTTTAATGACTCCTTCCATGATATCATTTGATTTTGTCTAGGGTTGTAGTAATTTATCTTTTGTAACATTTTTTTCAGATATTTCATTTCTTCAACAAAAATTTTCATGCAAGAATTTTAAGAGCAATCTGGTTCAGTACATGCCTTGTAACTAGAGGATATACGCTATTTAGACGTAATATCCCTAAGCACTTAGTGTGACAAACAGTCATGCCACATATTGAACAGAGTTAACTTTTCACCTCATGACATATCTCAACTCATTTCTTTGATGAGTGAGTGATGAGGACATAAAAGTAAGGCCACTAACTTTTTTATTTATATTTATATCCTTGTGTCAATTGGGTTTACAATTGTATGGCAGGTATAAGCCAACGGGTTACTTGGGCTAAGTCAATGGGTTTCTTTGCAGAAAGGCCACGTAGGCCCGGCTGGACCCCCACCCTCTCTCCCATTGGGACACCTAGACTCTCTTGGGCCCATGTGGGGCTGGTCCATGGTCCAAGGGGGACTCTTGACCAAGCCCCCCTTGTTGACTCCAAGAGGGGGGTGCCCCCTCCTTTGTCCCCATCTGGGATTAAATAATTCCCACCTTTAAGTTGTTTATTATTTTTGTTATTTGACCACATGGGAGAACATTCTTCTCTCCCCTAATTACCCCTCCCTAACCCTAGATTTGAGGTTTGTTTAGGTCATTTACATTTCATATAAAACCCATGTATTTTTCATATTTTGATAGATTAATGAGAAGAATTGTTGGAAAATCTGAGAGAGCCCCAAGGGCGCCCCTCTCTCCTCTCCCCTTGCAGCAGTGATTGCTGCCCCTTTCTAGGGTGTGAAGCCCTAATCTTGGTGTGACTCTAGATCTACCACCTCTGCTGGATAGGACTTCCAGCCACCGCCTCTGCCGCCTCCGTTCGTGCCACTGTCAAGTCGCCGCAGCTCGTTCTTTGAAGTGTTGTCCAAGATTCTGAGATCCAGGATAGAAGCTCAAATAAAAGGTTGGTCCACCCAATCAGTGTATCTGATGATCTTGAAATTTTGATAGATCATCCCCCTTGTTGTTACCTCTTCCCAGTTTAAATTTCGTGTCAATCAGACGTCGTTTGCTATTTTTCCCAGTCTTTTAGTTCCACCCTTGACAGTCTGCCAATCAGCAGATCTGCGGGACAGTGTCTTGTTCTTATATTTTTCCCACCCCCTTAACCATCTCCAATGTAACGCCCAAGAATTTTCTAGAAATTTACTGGATTAAAATAGAATTATTAAACATTTAAATGACCTATTAAATGAAGTACTATTAATTAAGTCTCATTAAGTAAAGGCCTTCTACTAATAAATAGATTAGGCCCATTTAATTGAACCCAAAGGACCTAAAACCCAAGCCCAAAAGAGTTGGCCATATTCTAGAAGCTTAATTTCTGGATTTTAGAATTTAAGTGGATAAATAGGGTAAATAAATGGACAATAGGGGGGAAGAGTTTGAAACTATTCAAATTCAACGCCCAGGATAGAAAACGGTCTATCGCGAGACCGCATAGCACAGACAACGGTCTAGCATCAGACCGCTAGGCTCTGCAGATTCCGTGAAAGGAAGAGAACGTGAAAAGCTTGGAACTTGGGCATCCAAATCGCCTAAGATCGATGCTATCTACTAATTAGATAAGTCTAGAAGGCTTGAGGATCGAATTGAAAGCCTAATTGGAACTCTAAGTTCGTTCAAATCCATGAAACCTAGCTAAAACCTATAAATAGACGCCAGAACCACCTTGCGCTACCCTTACATTTGGCTCGCGTGGAACTAAAGTAAGGAGATTTTAATTCAGGTAGGTTCTTTAGAATCTTTTATTCACAATACTCAGGTGTAACTCCCCTCAAAATTTTATTCTAGGAGATCAAGTCTACAAGGAGTTAGAGGCTTCCAAAGTTGTTGATCCTACACCAAAAAACCCTAGAATCTGTGCAATGGCCTAATGAAGATCAAGAAAATGGAAGCCCTAAACGAGGTAATTAGATAGAGGTTCTTTAGAAGAATTGTTCCTTTTAGTACCTTCTTCTTACCCTCAAAATTTCACATCCTTAGGTCAAGGGAATCAGGAGATAAAGGATAGTGAAGTTGCTGGTTTAGCACAGGACGAGCAGAGAATTAGGGTTAACTTCTAGCCTTAAATTCAAAGTCTAAAGCCCAAGACAAGGGTAGGTTATCTCATGAAAGGCTTAAACATGATGTCAGGGACAAAAGTTCTATGATTTTAGTTGATTTCATGCACTGTACACCGAGAATTTCATGATTTATTAGGGACTATGCATCTAGTATACTCCTCATGCACAATTCTTAGCCCTAATTGAAGTTAAAAAGAGAATTTTCTTGTTTATTACACAAACTCACACATATTGTTGGCCTATCCTTATTCTATCATGCTATAGAGTTTATACATGTTGATTTCCAAGCATGATATGTCTTAGATTAATATTTTTTTTTAGTTTCTGTAACATAGGAAGAAACGGTCTTCCTATAGACTGCCAGAAACCCCTAGCAGCCGCACGATAGACCGTTTGGCCCAGTGAAACGGTCCTCCACTAGACCATTTGAGTTTCTGATTTTTATATTTAAGTTAACCCAAAACTTAATGCAGAATGGCCGTAATTAATGTTTGATAAGCCTAGTTAAGTAAGTTTTATTCCTGTTTCAAGTGCTATTATCATATATCTAGTTATGTTAACAGAGCGTTCTAATGGATTTCATGATTCTTGATGCACTTACAACTATCTTTACACTTATGTTATTTTCATGACCAAATCATATACTTTTGTAATTAACTTTAATTTATATGATTTATGGACTAGACATGGTTTAATCGCTGTTTCACGATGGTATCTCTCTTCTAAGAGTCATTTTCTTAAGTACATGGCACATATCCCGGTATGTTATCATTAGTTACACCTTTACACATTAAGTACATAATCTTAGACTTGATAACGTCTCCATTGGATATTCCTTTCGACGGACTAGGAAATCTTATTTCAAGGCCTCCATAAGACTCCGCGAGCCTGGGATTCCCACTAGGACGCCGAGCTGGTTGTACCGTTAAAAACCCATTATCTAGAAAAGCACATACCGGTGTTTTATGTATTCTGAACCTTAGCGGCCCTCTGGACGACTGTCTAATTTCCGTAAGCGGCCCTTCACTAGACCGCTAAGGGATACTAAACAGCCATCCACTAGACCGCTAAAGCTCTATATGGTTTTACTGCATCGATGTCTTTATTCAATGAAACGGTCCCTGAATAGACCGCTTGGTTCCTGATTGTGTCTAACCTGAGGTTCGACCTTTGGGGTTGTTTTTCTAGAGTTCCTAGATGATCTTAGGATTATCCGGAGCCTCAGCCTACGTTAAGTAAGTCAATATTAAAGGTATGGAATGTAATGAAAGTATCATTGTGCTATCGATTTTCTTCCGTAGCATGATGTCCATTTAAGTCATCCTTGAAATCTCCTATTCTTAATTGAAGCATTCTTGCCTTGGTTACCTTATCATGGAATTATTGTTGAACTTGTACATTATTGGCCACATTATTGTTATAATCGTGGAAGTAGCTTGATTTATACTTGAAGATGCAGTTCGAGCACTGATTGTGTTCAAGGGCTCTATGCTAGTCTCCTCGACTGATTGTTGAAAATATATTGTAAATCATGGGATATGATGCTACTAGCGTCGCATTGCGCTAGGAGTACTTTCTATATAAAAAAGTGAAAATCCACGTGACACGAGTAAAGATCCACGTAAATTCATGAAGTACTTGCTACTATGTGAAGAGTACTTTCTTGCTTGTTACACGACATTCTAGTGCATAGCCTCAATGGTTATGAAAAGTACATTCTTGATACATTCTTGTACATGAAAAGGCAAAATTTATTTTCTTGATTGATAAATCATATCCTCATATCCTGTACTTGGTCATATCTTGTTACTTGGTTATATACGTGTTTCGTCATATCTACATGATTTATCTTGTTCTATAGAGCTAAAATGCTAATTACTTAAATTTGCCTTTATGTTGATACGAAGATACCTACTGGGAAAGTGTGCCCATTACTTACTTTCTCAATATTTCAGGAAGTACAGATGAGTCGGATTCAGAGTATACAAGTAACGGGTCCGAGAGTGATTGAAGGACATATGAATGAGAGAAGCCTTAGTTACCAAGTTTCTATTGAGTCTATTAAAGAGAATCAAAAGATCTTATGTACTTTGATATTATTATTGTTATGGAATAAAGTGATGTTTGGAAAGTTTACTTGTGAAATTACTTTTATGTGATTGTCTTGCACTCTGATTATATTGCTTGCTCGAGGCATACTTGTCATGCCCCGAGCGCAGAAGGAACCCAGAGATGCGTGACGAGTTTATATCAATCATTTCAATCAGAGCGTAAGTGTATTCGACATACATAGACAGAGAGCGCATAAGTAATGGTAACCAAGTCCTTTATTAATCATAACTTGAAAGTACTCCATTACAATTCTTTATGAAACAACTATGACTCAATGAAAGGAAAAGTGCAATGGATGACTCAAGAAAATAGAAAAGACTAGACTAGATAATGCTTGAAGGTTGGAATGGCTCTAAACTATTCACTCTTGTCCATCCCCATCCGAATGAGTCTCATCATCGAAATTGCCTGAAAAATAGAAAAAAACACTAAGTGAGCGAACGCTCAGTAGGATTATATCTCAAGTGCTAGCTTGCTTTAAGTAAATTACATGTTACATGAACGCAAGTATGGCTATGCATGTTCGCATGAAACGACATTAGAGAGAGAAAATATAGAGAGAGATAATTGAACAACTAGTATGATTTTCAAGATTTCATGTCAATGTATATCGAGATGAACTAGCATGTACATTTGAGAAGTCGTGTCAAGAATTGGCTATCATGTTTCAAGCAAGTAAGTAAATACCCTTCCGGGTCAGGCACGTCATGTCTCGTCAAGTCAAGTACAAGTACAAGAGTTGTGGAATGTCATTTATCTAGAACGACGAGTACTTCGGTGCAATGCCACACAGTGATCAATAATAGCTCCCATGGGCACAAGTACTTTCGGGTGCTCCTCCCAGGACCAGATCGGGCCCTATATGCGCAAGCATTGAGTCATGTATTTTCTACATCCACTATAGTTATAGCCAATATAGAATTTCAAGGGAAAGCTCTTGTAGAGATTTTAAGGTAGATCTTTGGAATAGAATCACAAGGATAGAACTTTCATGTAAGGACATACTACGGTTAAATCGGTATAATTACGATACTCATAGAAACTGGGTGGAATCGGCTCCCTAACGGGTGCCAAGATACCAAGAATAAGCGTTCATATACACATGATCGCTCGTTCTTTGTACATGATAAGGTAGGAAGAACTGGTGTCCACATGTAGGGCACTAAATCCTTAAGTGATAGCAATGGTACAATTCCCCCATTCCATTAATGTTAAGAAACATTCTCACGGTATCCAAATAGCATACCATGAGGGCTGATATACCATGTTTCTTTAGAGTGACATGGCAATCAAAAAGTGTCATGGGTTTTAGTGGTACAACATCCTCGGCGGCCTTGAGGGAATCCAAGGCTTCGCGTAGACTTACGGAGGTCTCTATGATAAATTTACCAGTCCGAAGGAAGGAATATCCCACAGAGGGTTCATCTATCACCGAGAAATACTGGGGTAATCGATAAAACTTCGTGAAACGTGGGACTATACTGACGGACTGGAATATAGTGCCAATAGATAGACCCTCGGTGTGGGTCACAGAAAACTCTCAGAAAAACTAGAACTCAGGAAAATGGTGCCTCCACTAGTGCCACTATTTCTTTAAATCCAGTTTGGTTTTTTAAAGCATATAGATTCTGGATTTCATTTCAAATACATAATTGTTTAGGTTCAGGATTACTTCACGTGTAACTACGTTACTGATATGGAGAGTATAAGTTCAGGGTAAATAGCGCCCTGAACCCAGCCATGTTTTCAGTATATAGCGCCCAGGTCAGGTGCGCTATATAGAATGGTGACAGGGTCTCAGCCGTGCTTTCATTCAAGAGAAATATAACGTGAATAGTGTCACTTTTGAAATAAAAAGAATTTTCTAGAAACAAGTATATGGACAGGAAGAGAAAATTAGCAGGATTCTAGCAGTATACTCATGCATTAGATTAGACATCAGGATTCATAGTTATTAAATTTTAAAGATGGTGCACTTATTTAATTACTGAAAGAATAACGACTATGTGTGCAGTCGTTTTATGAAAATAGCGCCCTATAGAGGGGCGCCCTTTACTGAAACTCTGAAAAATGAAGCAGAAACAACTGAAAGCCATTCTATCAGACGTATATGCATGCTCATGATCTAAAGTTATTAGGTTGGGCTTGGTACTTGAGAACACCTACCTTCGTGGGTTGATCTAGACATCGAACAGAGAAGAAAATAAGAGTAAAACGGTAACTACAGCTTCCATGGAGTAGAGGAACAGATGCGCTTCTTCCCATTCACCTTAGCAGACAAAAGGAAGCAGCAGGGATAAGAGGAAGCGATGGTTCCTCTTCACGATATAGGCTGCAATAGTGAAGGAAGTTGGAGCTTCTTCCTTTACGTACGATGCAGCACTGTAGCAACAATAGTAGCAGAAGAGACCCTTCTTCTTCTCAGTTGCAGGTGCAACCTCGATGAGCGGCAGAGGTTGACGACGATGTAGAAACTTAGAGGTAGTAGCCTTGACATGGTTTCAGAGGGATATATTTATAGGAAAGGGATCCTATCGGGGAACTTTGAGTTTTTTTTTTGTAAAAAACCCGACCGAGTGGAGGAGGAAGCGAGATCCTACATCCACAACTAGGAGGCAATTTTATTGATAATGGCAAAAAAAGAATTACATCAGGCGGATGCTAGGCATGCCTAGCTTATCCAAGCGAGCAGCACCTTTAACATAATTAGGTAGCTCATGTTTTGTAAAAAAAGAGTTACATTTGGTAGAACAAGATAAAGATGCTAAATGATTAGCAACTGAGTTTGCTTCTCTAAAAATATGGGAGATGGAACTTTGAGTTCGATCGAGAGTAAGATATGTAAAAATCCTATTGGAAACAAACCTTTCCACATATCAATCCTTCCATATTGACACCTTCCCGAACCACATCCTACTTCACAGTTCGAATGAAACACTACAGTCGGAGCTCCCATATCTTACACTTAGGTGAATAGCGCCCAAGACAGGGGCGCCCTTCATGGAATTGGCACCTCTATGAGGGGTCTTCATTTCACAAAATGGCGCCCTATCAAGGGCGCCCTTTCCGTTGGCCCATCTGGGTTTAAAGGTAAGGCCCATTATAGTATGAGTGTTGTTTATGTGCGGGGTTTGGGCTTTGATTATATATTTAGGAATTCTATCCCTTCAATTTACCAGGGTTGCTACACCCTGCCCCACGTAAAATAATTAGGTCCCCAAATTCAATCGTGCATAGATGTGGAGGGTGCGGAGTACATACCATTCAAAAATAAGTTGCAAACTTCTTCCTCTCGGATTCCTCGGTCTCTCATGTGGCTTCTTGTTATGAACATTTACTCCATTGAACTTTAATCATGGGAATTGTCTTGTTCCTTAATGTACGAACCTAACGATCAAGGATCTTTAATGGTCATTGTTCATAAGTGAGATCCTTTTGTATTACCAGGTCACCATGTTCTATGATATGTGATAGATCGTGCACATATTTCTTCAACATGGATATACTGAATATGTTATGGACGTCGGACAATTGAGGAGGCAAAGCGATGCGGTAGGCAACTTTGCCAACTTTTTCTAATACCTCAAAAGGTCCGATATACCTTGGTGTAAGCTTGCCCTTAACACCAAATCTTCTAATTCCTCATCCCGGAGAGATTTTGAGAAATACATGATCTCCTACTTGAAATTCGAGATCTCTCCTTCTTGTATCGGCATAAGTCTTTTATCTAGATTGAGCTACTTTGAGTCTTTCTCTAATCAGTTGGATCTTCTCGGAAGTATCTCTAACCATGTCTAGGCCTAGTAGTTGTCTCTCGCCAACTTCATCCCAGCACAAGGGTGATCGATAACTCCTTCCGTACAAAGCTTCGAAAGGTGCCATTTGTATACTTGCCCGGTAACTTTTGTTGTATGCAAACTCGACCAAAGGCAAGTGATCATGCCCGCTTCCACCAAAATCAATGATACAAGCTCTGAGCAAGTCCTCTACTACTTGATTTGTTCTCTCGGTCTGACCATCCGTCTGAGGATGAAAAGTTGTACTAAAGTTAAGTCTTGTCCCCAATGAATGTTGTAGACCCTTCCAAAAATGAGAAGTAAAACACGGGTCTCTGTTAGACACGATCGAAATAGGAACTCCATGTTGTCTGACTATCTCCTTGATGTATAGTGTAGCAAGAATGTCAACTGACCATCGGCTCCTAATTGGCATAAAATGTGCCGACTTGGTCAATCGGTCTATGATGACCCATATTCCATCATGTCCTCCTTTAGATTTTGACAGACCAATTATGAAGTCCATACCAATATCCTCCCACTTCCATTTTGGAATATCAAGAGGATGAAGCTTACCGACAGGTTTTTGGTGTTCCGCCTTAACTTACTGACAAGTGAGACAACGAGACACGAAGTCTGCTACCTCTTTTTTCATGTTAGGCCACCAAAAGGTCCGCTTCAAGTCTTGATGCATTTTGGTAGATCCAAGATGTATCGTGTACCTTGATCTGTGGGCTTCTTCTAATATCTTCTTCTCCAGTTCTGAATAGTCTGGTACACAAGTTCTCTCCCTGAATAATAATCTTCCATCCGATGCTAATTTGAAATTAGATTGCACTTCTATTTTACCCTTGATTTTCACGAATACGGGGTCATTGTCTTGATGTCCTTGTATTTCAGAGAGTAGCTCTGGTTGTATCCTCACATGTGATAGTGTAGCACACTTGTTCTCCTTGTCCATACTTATGTTGAGTTTAGATAATTGTTCTAACAATTTCCACTCTTGAATCATACAATTGGCTAATAGGGCTCTTGATTTTTGACTGAGGGCATCAGCTACAGGATTACCCTTTCCAGGATGATATTGGATTGTGAAGTCGAAGTCCTTGAGATATTCTAGCCAACGTCTCTATCTCATATTCAATTCCTTTTGAGAGAAGAGATACTTGAGACTCTTATGATCGGAGTATATAATGAATTGCACTCCGTATAGGTAATGTCTCCAGATCTTTAATGCAAACACTACCGCAGCCAATTATAGGTCATGGACTAGGTAGTTCTCCTCATGCTTCTTTAGCTGTCTGGAAGAGTAAGCTATGACTCTCCGTTGTTGCATTAATGCACATCCGAGGCCAACGCCAAATGCATCGGTATATACCTCGAATTTCTCTCCTTCAATTGGTAAGGCCAAGATCGGGGCAGCAGTCAAGTGATCCTTTAGAGCTTGAAAGTTTCTTTCATAATCTTCGCTCCATTCATAACGGATCTCTTTGTGAGTTAACCTAGTAAGTGGTACGGCGATCTTGGAGAAGTCCTTAATGAATCGCCTATAATAACATGCAAGACCCAAGAAACTTCAGATCTCGCTAGCATTGGTCGGTCTTTCCCAATTCTTTACCACTTCAACTTTTGATGGATCTATGGAAAGACCGTCGTTTGAAATTACATGACCTAGGAAGGATACTTCTTCTAGCCAGAACTCACATTTGCTGAGCTTTGCATATAACTGATTTATCCTCAATATTTGTAATGCAATCCTCAAATGCTCATCATACTCTTCCTTGGTCTTTGAATAGATTATTATGTCATCAATAAAGACCACCACGAACTGATCTAGATGAGGCCTGAATATGCTATTCATCAACTACATAAAGGCTGCAGGGGCATTTGTTAGTCCAAAAGGCATAACAACAAATTCATAGTGCCCATACCTGCTCCTAAACACGGTCTTATGAATGTCTTCATCTTTGATTCTCAGTTGGTTATATCCTGACCTGAGATCAATCTTCGACAAAAACTTAGATCCAGATATCTGATCAAACAATTCATCGATTCTCGGCAGTGGATACTTTTTTTTGATAGTGAGATTATTCAACTGTCGATAGTCGATGCATAGCCTCATAGATCCATCCTTCTTCTTTACAAATAGTATAGGCGCTCCCCACGGGGAAGTGCTTGGTCTGATAAATCCTTTCTTTAGAAGATCCATCAATTGCTCCTTTAACTCCTTGAGCTCGACAGGAGACATCCTATAAGGTGTCTTAGAAACTGGACCGGCACCAGGGACCAGGTCGATGGTGAAGGCCACTTGGCTTTGTTGGGGTAAACCAGGCAAATCTTCCGGAAATACATCGGGAAACTCCCGAACCACTGGGATGTCTTCTTTCTTGATCTCCTTAGTCTCTTTTATGGTGACAAAAGCAAGGAAAGATATACTCTCTTTCCTTATAAGCTTGCTAGCTCAGAGAGCTGAAATAAGAGGTGACTTGTTCCTACTCTTAGGGCTAGTGTAGACAAGTTCCTGAAACTCCTTAAAAGTTACCTAGCCTTCACGGCAATCAACAACGGCCTTATGTGTAGATAGCCAGTCGGCTCCTAATATAACATCATATCCCTTCAAGTCTAGACTAAGTCTGCTGGCAGATTTTTCCCTTTTACCATAATTGTACAGTTGGAATAGTGGTGTGAGATCTCTGATTCATTTCCGAGTGGGGTTGCAATTACTAGATCTATCCACTCCGATTCCATAGACTATGTGGAGAGGGGGATTTCTGCAGCCCATTCAAAGAGCAGTCGAACTAGGCCAATCAAGACCAAACAAGGCCACGCTCGCCCAAGTGATAGCCCACAGGGCCCACTTAGGATATAAAGCCCAATAAAAGATTCGCTCGAGGAACTACCTTCCTAGGCGGCCTCTAGGCTCGGAAGGCCCGAGCATCGGTCAGGTCACAGGAAAGGTCCATGCCCGAGCCATCTCTCTGCCCAAGGGAAGAAGGCGCATGTTGACCAATCCGACCCATCTTCGTCCGAGCTAAGCCTACAGCCCGGATAGGGCTGGCCTCTCTGAGCTCGGTACGGCCGACGATTGCTTATCCATGCAGCCGTTAAGAGTCCTCTGTGGGTAGAAATTTATAAAGGTGAGGGACTCCAGCTCCCCAAGGTGATAACGCTCCCACGATAAGGCAATAAAAGCCCACGTCGAGGACGTAACCCCCACCTGAAACCCCTCGACTTATAGGACTCCAGAAGACGGCGCACTATTTAACCCAGGGATACCCTCCGGCGAAAGGTAAGGGCAATCACACGCTCAAAACTCCTGAGCAGGAACCACTTCACCCTTCTGGTGGAGAGGGATCTCGCGCAGAAGTTACTTCCTCCCTATATTGCTCCCACCATAGCTCCACTGACTTAAGCTTCGGAGGGTTTTCCCCAGAGACTCATCCCTGGGCCCCTTGATCCGTTTCCCTTTCTTGCAATTCACTATCCGGTGATCCACTGCCCGCTCAGGACCAGCGAGAGATCTTGCCTCTTCATCTGGCGCCGTCTGTGGGAAACATACAAGAAGCCAGTATGGTGCGAAGGAGCTCAGGGAGGAGGTCCGTCGGCGATAGGGGAAAGGCCATGGCAGTGGCAGGGGATGGCCCCTCCCAGGCCTCGCAGAACCCTCCCTCCAACGCTAGCGCCCCCGCCGACGAACCACCACCCCCTCCTGTGACAGTAGGGCTACCACTCAATGGTGGCGTCGAAGCCTTCCAGGTCCTCAACGCAAAATTGGATGTCCTCGTGGAACTCATGAGGACCCAGGCGGATAGGGATGGAAGGTCCCGAGCCTCATCAGGGAGCCCTCCCGGTGAGAATGCATCCCAGCACACCGCCGGAGGCCGGTTCACTCTCCGCAGCCAGCACATCATCCGCAACAGGATTGGAGGACCCTCGCAGGCTCCGCCTCCGGAGCAAGAGGCTTCCTCCACACCAAGGAGGGGAAAACCTGGGGCGCGCCGTCCGAACCAGGAGACCGATGTTCCCAGGGATCACCAGGACGCTCCTCCCAGCGCCACAGCACGATAACAGCCGGAGTTATCCCTCCGACTACGAGATTTCGAGAGGTGTTTCGCAGAACAGGAGCGCGCCCTCCGCGCCCTGCAGAAGACCTCTTTCCCGGAGGATGAGGAGAAATCCCCATTCTCCGAATACATCTTGAAGGCATAGGTGTCTCCCAGAACCTCCATCCCGACCTTCAAGCTCTACGATGGCCAAGGCGACCCGGTCGATCATTACGACAGCTTCGACGCTTTGATGACCTTGCATGGAGCGTCGGACGCCATCAAGTGCCGAGCCTTAGTGACCACCCAATCCAGGGCGCCCAGGCGTGGTTCCGAGCCGTCGCCCCTGGATCCATCCGAGACTTCAAGCAATTTGGGCGAGTCTTCAAAGAGAGTTTTGCCGGAAGTGCCCCCCCAAGGTCGGTAGCGGGGCTCCTGGCCCTCAAATAGGCGCAAGGGGAAAGACTCCGGGCTTATATTCACCGATTCAAGTTGGAATCCCAGAGAATCTCCCGCCTGGACGTGGCCTCAGCCATAACCGCGCTGACTGGGGGCACCCGGGATGAGAATCTCCGCCGCGAACTTGTCCTCCACCCTCCCTCGACCCTTTCTGAGCTAGTGACTCTGGCATTACGCCATGCCGAGTGCGAAGAGGTGCTCAGCGCTTGCCGAGACGCAACCGGCTCGGGTCGAGAGGGGGACAAGAAGCGGGCTTCCGAGCCAAGCTCAGGTTCGGGGAAAAGGCGAAATCACGACGGGGAACGCAAGGAACCGTCACAGAAGTACGAGCGATACACCCCACTAGCCGCGCCGGTCTACGAGATCTACGAAGGCATCAAGGACTCGGGCCTCCTCCGCCAACCTAAGCCAATGAGATCGAAGAACCGTAATCGCAACAAGCACAGCTTGTTCCACAGCGATCACGGGCACCACACCGGCGACTGCCACCAGCTCCAAGATGAGATTGAGCACCTCATTCGTCAGGGACATCTAGCTCGGTTCATAGCCGAGCGTAAAGAAGACCGAGGCGCCCCAGAGGAGATTGACATTGTGTTAAAATGTAATGCCCAGATACAGAGGAGGGGTGAATGTATCCCGCTACAAAAAATGGCCTAATTAAATTCTAAAGCTCAGTAATGCAGAATTAAAACTGTTGAAGAAATAGCCTAAGGAGCCTTAGAAGGATCAAAGCAAGATAGCAACTCAAGAAGCCCTCAAACGATCCTAAGCAAGCATCTAATGCGCAGCAATCAAGTGAACATATAAGAAACTCAATTAACCTCTAGGATATAGATAATCAATTAAATCACGGTCCTAGCATGCATCTAGCGGAAGCAAGAAATCAAACAAACCACTGCACGATGATTTTAGGTGGTTCGGTCAACAGACCTACGTCCACCCCTCACTCCAAACCAGAGTGAGGCTTCCACTAGTAACACTAGCACAGCAGACTCAGTCTGCAACAAAGGCTGCCAAATAGCTTGACCAGGGGAACAACCTCCCCTCTTCCTCCCAACCGGAGGGACACCCCAAGTGACTCCCAGCCACTTGGAAACTAGAGGCACACGGTCTCTCTTCCTCCAGACACAGAAGGAACCCCTGGACTTGCTACCCACAAGCCCAGAACCAGAGGAACAAGCCTCCCTTCCTCCAAATCGGAGGGGAACCTAGAGACCCAAGTCTCACTTCCTCTGAACCCCAGAGGAAAGCACAACCGGAGATAAATCTCCCTTCCTCCTACCCGGAGGGAAACAACCGATGACACCTTGTCAAAGGCAACCAGAGACGCAAGTCTCTCTTCCTCCACACCGGAGGGAACTCACCACAAGTAGCACCCAGCTACTTGCAAACCGATGACACAAGATCTCCCTTCTCCTGAGTCCTCAGGAGGAACCCGATCCCCAACAGGGCAATCGGAGGAACAACAAATGAATAGTTCAAAGGAAAAACAAAACCCAGCAACAGAAAGCTGAAAAGGTAAAATCAAATGTGGCTCTCGCAGGAGCTGGCTGGCCTGGATTTGATCCACGGTCCAGCAGGAACTTCTTCTACTGATTCTCTCTTTCTCCCAGCACGAACTCTCTTTTCTTCTTCTTCTTCTCACTACTCTTGCCTTCTCCTTCTTCTCACTCTCTGTATCTCACTGTCTCTCTTTCTTTTTCTTCTTCTGCTCTCTCGATCTAGCTCTCAGCCTTCTCTATCTCTTCTTTCTCTACTGCACGTCTTCTCTTAGCTCTGGCTGCTTCTACTTCAGTCACTCTCTCTACTCTTACACCCCTCTTCAGAGGAAGAAGACACATATTTATAGCAGCAGCAGATTAGGGCAGCGTGTGCTCTCCACGATTCCCGCCCAAATGCTTCAGTCCACGTGGAGGCTCCTCTGCATCTTGGATCACGTGCCAGATGCCAACCTCGTATCACGTGCCTCACTCTTCATAGGCTTCACGAACAGTACCTGTCTTACAGTCATAGGAGATTAATCAGAAGGATAGAATGTATAGACTTTAGAACAGCAAAAGGTGCACTCTACTGAAAACGACACGGGGTACATAAGATGACTACAGCACGAGATAAACAGAGAACGACACGAGGTACATACAGTATCATAGCTAACACTACAAGGATAACGACACGAAGTCAGATGAGAACAGCACGAGGTAAGAGAGAACGACACGAGGTAAAGCGGTAGTAAAGCATGCGATCAGAGAAAAACTGGACGAAGATAGAAAGAAACAACACGAAGACATAAAAACAGAACTAACATGAAGACATAAGAACACAAGATAACACGAAGACACAGGAAAACAAAAGCAACACGACATAACAAACAGCAAAGAGAATGGCACGAGGTGAAACGACACTTTACTAAAAAGACTTGAATGCACACGAAGACAACTCGAGTACTACGTTGCTCGAACGTACGAACGACTCGAAGACGAGGACGACACGGGCTGACAACAACTTGAAGATGAAAACAGAAACTGACACGAAGTGTGGTTACAAAACAAGAAAGACACGAGGTCTAGGAAAAACAACACGAAGATAGAAATAACAAAGAAACGACTCGAACTACAGACGACATGGAGACAACACAGTCAGACTCGACTTGAGACACTTAAAGCTTGAATTTAGAGAAGAATGCACGAAGTAAAATCAACACGAAGACAGAAGAAGACGGTCAACGAGACGCTAACTCTGTACAGACTTGAGCTAAAGCAAGACAGTCGATGTATGGACTTTATGAGAAGGAAACTGAACACTGTACACACTTCCAACGTACAGACTTCATATGAACAGCCCAATGTGCATACTTCCCTTCGATGCATCTACAGTGCAATGTATGGACTTGACGAACATTATGCAATGTATGGACTTTGATGTTCAACTGGTGAGTGTACAGACTTCACCAATGAAACGCTCACTGTACAGACTTCCTGGATGCAACGTGAGACGCTGTATAGACTTCGTCTTCCAGCGTATAGACTTAATGAATGCATATGCCAAAACCATTGTACAGACTTGACATATTTAAAGTGCGTGCGATGCAGACTGTACAGACTTTGATATGTGAGACACAAAGAGAATGCACTGAAGTCTGTATAGACTTAGCATGAAGCACACATGCGATGTACAGACTTCAAGTCATGCAATGCAATGTACACACTTCAGCTAAGCAAGCTTCAGTGAATGTATGGACTTCATGAATAAGATGCAATGCTAACTGTTGTATAGACTTGTGAAACGATGCAAGCTACAGGACAATGCAAGCTGTTCAGACTTTGTGTGTTCAAATCCCAATGTACAGACTTACCTTTGAGCATGGGACGTACAGACTTGGCGAATGCAATATTCAGACTTGGACGCATGCTGTGCCATGCGATGTATAGACTTTATGAACTACGACATGAACATATCAGCAGAGAGGCAATGCACAGAACAGAAATCAAGCACAAACCAATTTATCACAGCATGACTCAAGCATACACATGCATTCTTCGCAATTCAGACATGGCACACTCATGCAATCTCCCACAGAATAGTTCAGACATAATCAAAACAAAGTGATGACTCAATATTATGTTGCTATCATTAAAACACCACATCATCAACAAAGCACAAGGGGCACAACAATCTCCCCCTTTTTGATGATGGCAACATAATGAGTCACACTGACTCATCAAACTATTCTCCCCCTTTGACATAATCAAAAAGAAAGGAAATGGTTTGATAGTCAACAGTAGCACACAAATGCAGCACACAAAGACAGCACGTAAATGAAGAGAATGAGTCATGATTCTTTTAAAAATGAAGATCACCCTTATGACCAAGAAACAGCTCTCCCCCCTATCAACATGCATGATTGACTACTCTCCCCTTAGATGGGAATAAACCAAAACTCCCCCCGAAGCACAAGAATGGACTCTGGTTAACCAATAAAACAATTTGAAATCAGCCATTTCAAGGAATCTGAATTCTGGTGAAAATACCACAGAGTCTGAACTTATTGCAGAACAAGATGGAAGATTCCAACAGTGTGGAGAGAAATGCATCTCAGGAATCAATCTGAAATCCACCACCATAAGGATTCTGAAGTTCAGAAGGCTGCAAGTGAACAAGATAATAAAGGGAGTGGCACCTCACATTTGTATGGCCAGAAAAATACAGATGGAATCAGTCAACTGATAAGAGAGGAGTTCACTTTGTTGATCATGCATGAATCTGATCATGAGGGATTTGAATGCATACATCACTTCAATAAGTCTTAAAAGATGTAGACTCTTCTATCATAAAGAATTATGAAGTGGAAACTTAATCAATCTGATTTAATTTTGATGTATACCAACTTTGCCAAATTGAACTCAATGCTCATATCTGAATCCAAGTTTTAATAAAAGTGAACCAAATAGTCAGAAAAACACTCAAAAACAATCATCTTTTATCTTACACAAATGATCTCAATTGCTCCTTTGAAAAAAAATACACAGGTTAGTACTGAAATTAAACATTTTTCCAGAACATGAGTTGACAGATTTTTCAAGATAATTTTAATTGAAGCACATTATATTTTTCCTGAGTAATTTAAGTTGATCAACACTTTTTTACATGAGGCACAACAAGTCTTAGTTGAAGTGACCCAGTTACTCAGTGTGATAACTGGCATTGCCTCTCACTTTGAGAGCAGAGTTAGTAATATGAGTGTCTTTTTACATGAGAAGACACCTTTATCAGAGGCCAGACTCCCCTGCTACTCAACACAAATAAGCTATTGCTCTGTCAGGATTTGTTTCACTGAATTTTTTATCAGAGATAACTGTGGCACCTCATGACATGAGTTACTTTATTTCATTGATAAAGAACTCAGTTTCTCAGTGACCGAGTCATTTCTCTGAATTCACAATTTTTTATTTAGTCAACTTTTTCAAGTTAATGTTTAACCAAACCAGTCACTCTACGTATCTCTACCAAAGTAGCCTAGATTTCAAATTTCAGATATCAGATGAGAGACTTTAAGGATTACATGACACAAGAGGTTAAAGTTTATTAAACCTCATCAACAGATATTTTCAATTCATTTAATTACAAAGCTGAGAATACATTAATCTTATATCAGTCTGATTCAGTGATAATTCTTAAATCCATATGATAGGAGTTTCTGCCAAGAACTCAGACTGAATTGCATGTCATGCATCTTAAGTTCCTCAGATCAGAACAATAAATTTAGCTGACCAACAACTCAATAATGGAGCCAAAATAGTCACACCAGCTAAGAGGTATATGAAGGAAGAGTACAAGCTGGTGGAAGAGTAAATCAGCAATAGAAAAGAGCATCAGAAGAGATTTTTATCATCAGACAGGAGCTGAGTCTGGAATACAGACTGATCAGCTATTTTAGAGATATCAGCAGAGAATACAGTTGAATAGCGCATAGTCAAGAGAATGAATCAGGTTACTTAAACAAAAGGAGTTCATGAGGTGAAGAAGATATGAAATAGGAATGCTCCCCCTGTCTAAGTGCAGTGAATTTCTTTTTCGAATTTTATTTTCTACAAATTTATGATATGCAATACACTGCTCTATATGAGAACTAGACCCATGGTACTAGGCGGAGGACTCGGTCCAAGGACCACCTCACACAAGGCAGTAGCATCCAGACATACTCCATATGCCCTTCAGCACAGTTTCATTTAATATATCATGATGGTCATGCAAATGTCATATGCAGTGCAAAGCAATCTCATTTGTTTAGTGTAAACAACAGCATGAGAAGAACATCAAAAATCAATCAAGCAAAACAATAATTTCAGATAATGAAATTGAAACAGATTTCAGAACTGACCTGAATTGAGTCCTGGGGTTTTCTTTTTGAGTGCCTTGGTTAACCCCTTTTATTTCTCCCTCCAAGGCACACCTGCAAAGTATTTGATCATCTTGATCCTGCAGGGACCCAAGCAGCTTTGGGTCCTGCGTTAGCCCTGACAGGTTTTCTAAACATTTTCATTGCAACATTATCATCAAATTTCATCAGTGAACAGTCATCCATAGAATGTCCAAATTTTCCACAGTATCTACATGAAATGGCTGGTGTTTGATTCTTATGATGCATATTGACGGCAGGGTGATATTTATAAACATGTTCATAAGATTTTTTGTTATATGCATGAGCAGTTTGATGCTTGTTCTTAACCATCCAACATTCAGCAGATTTATGGCCTGGCTTCCCACAGTTATAACATGAAATTTTCACAAAAGGTTTTGCAGGGAATTTGACAAAATGGGGTTTAACATAGTTCTTTTGAACATACCAACAGTCCTTGACTGTATGCCCATTTTTCCCACAGTGGGAGCAAGCAAAAGAATTTATTCTGTGAAAAACATTTTTACCCCAAGTAGATCTAAACCAGCACTCAGCAGCCTTGTGCTCAGGCTTATTGCAGTTGAAGCACACAATGTGCTGACTAGAATTATGTTTAGATCCATAAGGATCATGAAAGTGCATGGAAGACCTGGCTTGTAGTTTGTTGTCTTCTTTCATGATAAAACAATCATTCATGAGATGACCATGTTTCCCACAATAATAACATGAAGCATCAGGCTTCCTAGCAACATGGTTTCTATCAAAAGAGTTTCTAGAATGTAAAGTTCTACTAGCATGCTCATCCTTTAACATCAATCCACAATCCTCCATTATGTGACCTCCTTTCCCACAATAATAACATGACCCCTTTTTAATGTGAGTGTGTGAGAGATCATGTGAATTGTGTGTAGCCTTCTTTATAGTAACAGGAGTGTCTTTATCCTTCTTCTGTGAAGTTTCATCCTTTTTCAGTTTTTGATTTTGTTCCACAGTTTTGGGTTTTACAGTGGATTTTTGTGCAGTGAATTTGAAAACAGAAGGAGCAGAGGTTGTGTTCTGATTGGTGGCTTTGACAAAAACAGTAGATGTTTCATTCCCATTACTCTTTTTCTTTGTCGGACTATAGCCCAGTCCCTTTCTCTCAAAGTTATCACTCTTTCCAAGAAGCTTATTCAGATTCTCCTTACCTTTGACAAATTTTGATAGAGAATCTTTCAAATCTTTAATCTCAAAATTCAAATCAGCAATTTTAGCTTCATATTTGGACAGATCTGTTTCACAGGAAATTACTTGTTGATGCAAGGCATCATTCAGACTTTTGAGTTTTTCTACTTCCTGTTTTAATTCTATTTCCTTGTCAGCTTCAGATAAGATCATCAACTTCTTGTTGAAGGGATGTGATAATAAGCTCCTATCCAG
Organism: Amorphophallus konjac; assembly: GCA_022559845.1. Lineage (NCBI taxonomy): Eukaryota > Viridiplantae > Streptophyta > Magnoliopsida > Alismatales > Araceae > Amorphophallus > Amorphophallus konjac. The sequence goes on along the minus strand of CM040126.1, from coordinate 282,661,628 downwards.
CTATTTTATGTTCACTGCAACTGACATTTCCATTTAACATTAAGTTGATGGTTCTTAGACACTCAATTTCTTATTCAGCATTCATCAACCTATCAAAATTATCCACACTCACACACTTGCCTTTTTCCATTGTTATTAGCCTATCCGTCAACTTGGTGTTTAGATGTTTCAACTCATTGATTTCCTCTTGCAGTTTACCATTCTGCTCTAGGAGATCAGCATCAACCACCCATTCATCTGAGAGAGACTGACATTCATGAAACATTTCCTGTTATTTTTCAGAATCTTTCTGTAATTCTATGTTTACAGATTTTATGTCATTAAGCTTTTCAATCAGCAATTTGTTCTCCTGTCTAAGTTTCTCTGATTTTTCATCATTTTTATTGGAGAACTCTTTAAGAGAGTCATTTTCAAATTTCAGCTTGTTTAATTCAGACTTAACACATTCAATTTCTTTCAGCAAATCCTTGCTCTGAACAGAATCATGACTAGCTAGACTAAGCTTCATTTCAAGTTCAGAGATTTCTTTCACATGATCTTGATTCTCAGTTTTCAATAAAGAGATTTGTTTCTTCAACATTAGAGAATCAGACATACAGGCATCATGAATATTTTTCAATTCAACACACTTTCTACAAGGAGAACTTGAACTATCTAAACCAGTACCCTTCTTCAGTTTTTTATACTGTTTTCTTAACAGTTTATGAGATTCAAATAATTCAGCATAAGCATTCTCCCAATCTTCTAGAGAAAAATTCTCGAAGAGATTTACCTCATCATCATCATCTTTAGTCTGACTACTGCCTTGATTGCTGCCAATTGGATTACTTCTGTTAGCCATCATGCAGTTGTCCTCGTTTACCCTGGGAAATTGCTTCAGCCTATCCAGGATGTCCTTTGCTGAGCTGCAATTATGAAGACAAGACCATAAGGCTCTGTCAGTAGCTGCTTTCAACAGGTTAAAGGCTTTCTGATTTTCTCCATCCTTTGATCTGTGTCTGTTGGTCCATTTGGACACTTTCGTTGGTAAGGTGTGAGGACCTTGTGAAATTAATTTCCACAAATCAGGATTAGCAGAATTTACATAGGCATGTAAAGCAGTGTACCACTGACTGAAACCAGAACCATTAAAGACGGGTGGTAAAGCCATTGAAAAACAAATAGCGAATAAGTTCAAGGCAACAGGAACAATTATGCACTAAAAACAAATTAGCACTTAAGACAGCAAGATCGAATCTACAGGTCGCTGGACCTTGTATGCAGACACCGCTCTGATACCAATTGTTAAAATGTAATGCCCAGATACAGAGGGGGGGTGAATGTATCCCGCTACAAAAAATGGCCTAATTAAATTCTAAAGCTCAGTAATGCGGAATTAAAACGGTTGGAGAAATAGCCTAAGGAGCCTTAGAAGGATCAAAGCAAGACAGCAACTCAAGAAGACCTCAAACGATCCTAAGCAAGCATCTAATGCGCAGCAATCAAGTGAACATATAAGAAACTCAATTAACCTCTAGGATATAGATAATCAATTAAATCACGGTCCTAGCATGCATCTAGCGGAAGCAAGAAATCAAACAAACCACTGCACGATGATTTTAGGTGGTTCGGTCAACAGACCTACGTCCACCCCTCACTCCAAACCAGAGTGAGGCTTCCACTAGTAACACTAGCACAGCAGACTCAGTCTGTAACAAAGGCTGCCAAACAGCTTGACCAGGGGAACAACCTCCCCTCTTCCTCCCAACCGGAGGGACACCCCAAGTGACTCCCAGCCACTTGGAAACTAGAGGCACACGGTCTCTCTTCCTCCAGACACGGAGGGAACCCCTGGACTTGCTACCCACAAGCCCAGAACCGGAGGAACAAGCCTCCCTTCCTCCAAACCGGAGGGGAACCTAGAGACCCAAGTCTCACTTCCTCTGAACCCCAGAGGAAAGCACAACCGGAGATAAATCTCCCTTCCTCCTACCCGGAGGGAAACAACCGATGACACCCTGTCAAAGGCAACCAGAGACGCAAGTCTCTCTTCCTCCACACCGGAGGGAACTCACCACAAGTAGCACCCAGCTACTTGCAAACTGAAGACACAAGATCTCCCTTCTCCTGAGTCCTCAGGAGGAACCCGATCCCCAACAGGGCAATCAGAGGAACAACAAATGAATAGTTCAAAGGAAAAATAAAACCCAGCAACAGAAAGCTGAAAAGGTAAAATCAAATGTGGCTCTCGCAGGAGCTGGCTGGCCTGGATTTGATCCACGGTCCAGCAGGAACTTCTTCTACTGCTTCTCTCTTTCTCCCAGCACGAACTCTCTTTTCTTCTTCTTCTTCTCACTGCTCTTGCCTTCTCCTTCTTCTCACTCTCTGTATCTCACTGTCTCTCTTTCTTTTTCTTCTTCTGCTCTCTCGATCTAGCTCTCAGCCTTCTCTATCTCTTCTTTCTCTACTGCACGTCTTCTCTTAGCTCTGGCTGCTTCTACTTCAGTCACTCTCTCTACTCTTACACCCCTCTTCAGAGGAAGAAGACACATATTTATAGCAGCAGCAGATTAGGGCAGTGTGTGCTCTCCACGATTCCCGCCCAAATGCTTCAGTCCACGTGGAGGCTCCTCTGCATCTTGGATCACGTGGCAGATGCCAACCTCGTATCACGTGCCTTACTCATCATAGGCTTCACGAACAGTACCTGTCTCACAGTCATAGGAGATTAATCAGAAGGATAGAATGTATAGACTTTAGAACAGCAAAAGGTGCACTCTACTGAAAACGACACGGGGTACATAAGATGACTACAGCACGAGATAAACAGAGAACGACACGAGGTACATACAGTATCATAGCTAACACTACAAGGATAACGACACGAAGTCAGATGAGAACAGCACGAGGTAAGAGAGAATGACACGTGGTAAAGCGGTAGTAAAGCACGCGATCAGAGAAAAACTGGACGAAGATAGAAAGAAACAACACGAAGACATAAAAACAGAACTAACATGAAGACATAAGAACACAAGATAACACGAAGACACAGGAAAACAAAAGCAACACGACATAACAAACAGCAAAGAGAACGGCACGAGGTGAAATGACACTTTACTAAAAAGACTTGAATGCACACGAAGACAACTCGAGTACTACGTTGCTCGAACGTACGAACGACTCGAAGACGAGGATGACACGGGCTGACAACAACTTGAAGACGAAAACAGAAACCGACACGAAGTGTGGTTACAAAACAAGAAAGACACTAGGTCTAGGAAAAACAACACGAAGATAGAAATAACAAAGAAACGACTCGAACAACGGACGACATGGAGACAACACAGTCAGACTCGACTTGAGACACTTAAAGCTTGAATTTAGAGAAGAATGCACAAAGTAAAATCAACACGAAGACAGAAGAAGACGGTCAACGAGACGCTGACTCTGTACAGACTTAAGCTAAAGCAAGACAGTCGATGTATGGACTTTATGAGAAGGAAACTGAACACTGTACACACTTCCAACGTACAGACTTCATATGAATAGCCCAATGTGCATACTTCCCTTCGATGCATCTACAGTGCAATGTATGGACTTGACGAACATTATGCAATGTATGGACTTTGATGTTCAACTGGTGAGTGTACAGACTTCACCAATGAAACGCTCACTGTACAGACTTGCTGGATGCAACGTGAGACGCTGTATAGACTTCGTCTTCTAGCGTATAGACTTAATGAATGCATATGCCAAAACCATTGTACAGACTTGACATATTTAAAGTGCATGCGATGCAGACTGTACAGACTTTGATATGTGAGACACAAAGAGAATGCATTGAAGTCTGTATAGACTTAGCATGAAGCACACATGCGATGTACATACTTCAAGTCATGCAATGCAATGTACACACTTCAGCTAAGCAAGCTTCAGTGAATGTATGGACTTCATGAATAAGATGCAATGCTAACTGTTGTATAGACTTGTGAAACGATGCAAGCTACAGGACAATGCAAGCTATTCAGACTTTGTGTGTTCAAATCCCAATGTACAGACTTACCTTTGAGCATGGGACGTACAGACTTGGCGAATGCAATATTCAGACTTGGACGCATGCTGTGCCATGCGATGTATAGACTTTATGAACTACGACATGAACATATCAGCAGAGAGGCAATGCACAGAACAGAAATCAAGCACAAACCAATTTATCACAGCATGACTCAAGCATACACATGCATTCTTCGCAATTCAGACATGGCACACTCATGCAATCTCCCACAGAATAGTTCAGACATAATCAAATCAAAGTGATGACTCAATATTATGTTGCTATCATTAAAACACCACATCATCAACAAAGCACAAGGGGCACAACACATTGCCCCTCGTGGGGTACACATCAATGTCATCTCTGGAGGAGCAGCATCAGGTGGCGACAGCAGCTGAGGAAGGAAGCGTCATGCCGAGCGGGTGAGCCGAGCCATAGAGCCTCCCAAGGCCCCGCCGAGTGAGCCCTAGGTCATAGTCTTCTCCGACCGAGACCTGGAAGGGCTGAGCACCCCGCATGACGACGCCCTCATGATTTTGGCTACGATAAACCATTGTAACGTAGATAGGATTCTAGTTGACAATGGGAGTGCCCCTGATGTACTGTCTTATTATTGTTTCCTTAAGATGAGGGAGGAACCATCCAAACTCCACCTAATCTGAACTCCTCTCTGTGGGTTCAATGGCCTGGCCACCTATCCCGAGGGAGCCCTAAGCCTGCCGGTTACCCTCGTCACCCCACCCAAACCGTTGCGGTGTTGGTGGACTTCATAGTGATTAAAGGTATGATAGCATACAACGCCATCTTCGGCCGGGAAATGCTCAGCCGAATAAAAGCGGTTCCGTCTACCTATCACCAGAAAATGAAGTTCCCCACCAAAAATGGGTTGTGGAAAGTCCGAGGTAACCAGGCCGCGGCCAGAAGGTGCTACAATATCTCGGTAGAGGCCACAAGGCCGGACGGGAGGGACAAGGGCCCCCAGGGAGTCGAGGATAAATCTGCAACCACCGAACCTGGTGGCGAATTGCTGGCGGTTTTCCTAAACGATGACCTGGCCCTAGGAGTAAAGATCGGAGCCGACCTACCGTCTGAGGTTCAACAGCAATATAAAAAGTTCCTTTCTGAGTACATCCGAGTTTTTGCTTGGGCTGATGATCAACTCTCTGGGATACCAGAGGAGACTGTAATGCACAAGCTCAACCTCTACCCCGCCGTGAAGCCCGTACAGCAGCGCAGGAGGAAGCATGCACCGGAGAAATAGGTGATCATCAAGGCGCAGGTCACCAAGGGGCAAGAGACTGGCCTTTTTAGGCCGGTCCTGTACCCGACGTGGCTAGCCAACGTCGTTCTGGTACCGAAAGCTTCAGGCAAGTGGCGGATGTGTGTGGATTTCACCGACCTGAATAAGGCCACCCCTAAGGACTGTTATCCGTTGCCGAGCATCGACCAATTGGTTGACTCAACCTCGGGCAACGAGATACTCAGCCTTCTAGATGCCTATTCAGGTTACCACCAGATCAGAATGGATCCAAAAGATGTCGAGAAGATCGCCTTCATCACCGACTACGGCGTATACTACTACACCCGGATGCCTTTCAGGTTGAAAAACGTCGGAGCCACGTACCAGAGGCTAGTCAACCACATGTTTGAAGGACAGTTAGGTCGGAACGTCGAGGCCTACATCGACGATATGCTCGTCAAGACCCCCAAGGCCGAAGACCACTTCACCGACCTCGCTGAGACCTTCGACACCCTCCTGAGGTACAACATGAAGCTCAATCCTGCCAAGTGTGCCTTCGGAGTGAGATACGGGAAGTTCCTGGGTTTCCTAGTCACTCAGCGTGGGATCGAGGCCAACCCCGACAAAGTCCAGGCCATCTTGGACATGCGCCCGCCCACCTGCATCAAGGACGTCCAACACCTAACTAGGCGTGTCGCCGCTCTCAGCCGGTTCCTGTCCCATGCGGCCTAACGATGCTTGCCCTTCTTCAAGCTATTGAGGGGGCCCAAATTGGCATCTGCTACGTTCGCGTGGGATGAGGAATGCTAGAGAGCGTTCGCCGAGCTCAAGGAGTTCTTGGCCTCGCCCCCAGTGCTCTCCAAGCCCGTTCCGGGTGAAGTCTTGCTGATCTATCTCTCGGCAACACCATCTACGGTTAGCTCGGTCCTAGTCAGAAATGACTCGAGAGTCGAGAGGCCGGTCTACTACACCAGCAAGGTGCTCAATGAGGCTGAAAGGAGGTACCCCGCAACCGAGAAACTCGTGCTAGCGTTGGTTACCTCCGCCAAGCGCCTCCGACCCTATTTCCAGGGTCACCCATCACCGTGCTAACCGGTGAACCATTGAAGAAGATTCTGTTATGTTAGATGGACGTAGTCTATCTCCACGAAGTGTGGATCTAGAGGGGGGTGAATAGATCTACTACCTAATTTAAAACCAGTATAAGGCTCTAAAGCGGAATATAGGCAAATCTACTAATCACTATCTCGAGTACTAGATTTGAACAGAAGCGAATCAAACTGTGAAGGTAAACAGGAAATCAAATCGCACACAGTTCATAGACAATCGCACAAACACAAGACACCCAAGCTTTTTAGGTGGTTCATTCAGGAGACCTACGTCCACCCCACACTCAACTGAGTATGGCTTACTGCTGCGCAATGCAGCTTGCGTCTGCTGGGCAGTACAGCTTGGCCTACAACCGCTGATACACAGCTTCGCTGGGCTTTACAGCTTGCCGACCAGAGGAACAGATCCTCTACAACTGCTGGGCAATACAGCTTAGCCGTCCGAGACCAAGTCTCGCCTACTGAGGATTACAGCTTCACCTGTCCAGTGGAAACCTCCATTGCAAATGCTGCCTCACAGCTTGAAGAAACAAAAGGGTTCGAAAGCAAAAATAGAAGCAAACAAAACTAAGAAAACCCAACTGGGAATGGAGCTCGAATGAGCAAAGCTCAGCTTTGGTATCTAAACCAAGAGTCTGAGATACAACCTCTCAATCAAACTCTCTTAATCTCACTCTCTCAACACATCTCTCTCAATCTTCTCTTCTCTCTTTTTCTTCTTCTCTACTTTTCTTCTCTCTGTGGATCGGTGGCTCTCTACTGCTTCAGGCTTTTGCTCTCACTGTATAGACTTTTCCACTTCTTCGATCTGCCTTCATCCGAAGAAGAAGACTCTCTTTTATACCAGCAGCAGATTGGATAAGGACGTGTGGCTTCCACATTTCCCACCCAATGCTTTTGCCAGGTTCTAGGAACTTCGACCACCTGGCAGCATCCTGACTGAGCTGCTTCCACGTGTCACCATCTGGGCACCTCGTCCTTCCTTGGATCACGAGCCAAGTCATCAATCCCTGCAAAGAATCCTTGTCAGACAGACGAAATAGAATTATCAGTTTAAGTATAAACCATGTACATACTTTGTGGGATGCAATGTATTGTATAGATTTCACTGTATAGACTTTGTGAACTCGAATGCATTGTATAGACTTTGACAGACACAATGTATATGCAGAGCTAAGGCATGTGCAGACTTCGAAGAACATTCAGCAGCCAATGTATAGACTAGGCAATGTAAAGACATGCCTGTGTATGGGCTTGATGAGCGTGCATCAATGTGCAGACTTCAATGCATGAAGAAGCACTGTGAAGACTTAGACAGACACAACGTGCAATAATGTATAGACTTGAAACACTAGATGCACAATGTATAGGCTTCAACTAAAATGATGCACAATGTGTAGACTTGAATGCTGTGCGATGTACAGACTTCATGTTATGCATGAGACTCTAAGTAAGATAGACAATGTGCAGACTTAGCAAGCATTCAACTCGATGTATAGACTTCACGAATGATGCATGCAATGCACTGGACAATGTATGGACTTAGCCGATGCAGACTAGTCCGATGTACAGACTTGCTCATTGTTTAGACCTCATGAACGATGTACAGACTTGCCAAGGAAAGGCTGTACAGACTTGATGCAATGCAAGACAATCGAGTGTATAGACTTCACGATGTGAAGACTTGCCAAAGGCAACTGGACGATGTACAGACTTGAGCGAAGCAAAGTCTGTACAGACTTGAAGGTTCACAATGTGTAGACTTTGGCAAAGCAACGATGTACAGACTTGCACAATTCAAGGATATATAGACTTTATGTGAAAGCCTAATGTACAGACTTGCAGAATTGAACTTAGGTAAAGATCCCAGTGTATAGACTTCGAAGTTCACTGACGGATGTACAGACTTCACCTCGAGCAAGCAAAAGTGTAGTGTATGGACTTTGAAGAATGATGCATGCCGCTGTATAGACTTGACTAATGTATGGACTTAGCCTGTGCGAACAATGCAGCAATGTATAGACATTACTAGTTAAGTGAGCTGCAATGTATGGACTTCGCCCAATGCACAAAGACGCTAAGTCATACGGACAGTGTACAGACTTAGTTAATGCATGAGACACTAAGAAGATGGACAGTGTATAGACTTGGATGTTCTGAGGGAGTCGACCCATCTAAGAAGGAGGTCGACCCACTACTGTCCAGACTGTGCATGGATGTATAGACTTACGTTCTCAACAATGCACAACACAACACAATGTATAGACTATGCTGAGTGTGTAGACTTGTGTGTGTGTGCAATGTGTAGACTTGTGAAATGCATAGAACACACAAACAATCTGATAAAAGCAATCTCATCAAAACATATAAACAGTTGCCAATCAATCAAAACAAGGTGTTGCCAATGAAGTAAAGCATATTGTCAACATCATCAACACAAAGGAGTCACAACAATCTTCCCCTTTTTGATGATGGCAACCCCCTATCATATAGAATAGCAACAACCTGTCATACAGATGAATTTTTGATGAAAGACATGGACATGAATTGTTATTCAGATTTGTCATGCAGATGCTATGAATGCATGCTAGAAATGTAAGCAACTCCCTGCTAACAAAATCTCCCCCTTTGTCATAACATGATGCATACACTTCCCCTGGAATGAATTCAGAATTCATCAAACAAGACAATATTCTCCCCCTTTGCCATCAACAAAGAGGAGGGAAAGTGATTACAAGGGAAGGAGCAAGAGAGATCATCTGACTGGCATTCTGAACAAGCAGTTCAGGAATAAGCATTCTAAAGCATAGAGTCTTCAGTCATATGAATTTAGAAACTACTTTCAGATAGAATTCTGGTTTAAAGGTTATAAATTTTGAGTTCATGCACTACAATCAATGGATAAGTTTTCTGTGCATGATAAAACAATAAACCAGAATCACATTTGCATGAGAGATTCAGTTTCAAAATATCTTACTTTCATAGACTCAGAAAAGGATGATTAAGAGATACCAAGTCATGTATTGAGATTAAACAAATTGACATCCATGAAATTTCTTTTGAAGGAACATCATTTTTCATTGTATTTCATTATGGGCATTCAGGTGCCATTTGTCTTTCTACGTAAGGGTATACGTTTATCAGACGCCAATACCCCTAGATACTCTACATGATGGACCATTCTGCCATGATCAAACTCAATAGAATTGATTTACACCTTTTTGTGTGAGGGTACACGTTTATCAGACGCCAGTTACCCCCAGGTACTCAGTGAAACCACCCCATTTTGTTGATCATTTATACATAGATAACTGATACACTTCATGACTTAAGTAGAGTCCATTTCTTTGATGGATCACTTAGTTTCTCAGTATTTTACCAGTCATTGCTCTGCCAATGTTATTTTCAATTAATTTTCAATATTTTTCAATATCTTTCTTAGCTATCCTTTATTTGTTTCAGAATGACTTGTTTAAGAACAATACACATACTTAGCTTCTCTAACATGATTTCAGATGAGTTTTCAGATTTCAGATATGATTAGCTTTGTCTGACATGAAATAAGATAAGGGTTGAGAGCTTTATCAATTTGCAGATTTCTTATTTACTGATTGCAATCTTTAAACTTTAAAGTTTATAAAATTTAAACCATCAAAGTCGGTCTTTAAGCAATTAAAATTCTTATAAGAGAAGAAGTCTATTTTCTATTGCTTAGGAATCAGAACTAACTAACAGATTGCCATATTGTCAGACTCAATCATTCAGAGTCAAAGGATAAATGAACAGGGTCGACGCTGGGAGTTCAAGGCGTCCACGCATCAGTTGAAGAGGCAACATCATAAAACACTGAGATAATATCAGTGCGTCGACTCCACGCTATTGCAGCGTCAACTCATCAGAATAAGAAGCAGAGGCATTCACAGAGCTAGTTCACTGCGTCAATGCCACAGTAGAGCAGCGTCGACGCAGCAGTTAAAAAAGCAGAGTTAATGGTTCACTGGAATACCCCAGTGCGTCAACGCTACAGCGTGATAGCGTCGACGTAGCAGTTCACCCTGAATTTCTGACAAGACTCCCCCTATCTATATGCATGCAATTTTGCAAAGGAATGGCAAGAATTAAATGAGAGAGCTTCGACATAGGTCATGGATGAATGATATGCAATGAAAATTATGTCATAAAAAAAATATGAATGATATGCATGTGGTTTTAGACACATTCATGACTAAATGATATGCAGTGATGATCATGAGTGTAAAAAAATTATGAGTTTCATGCATGATCATCAGTCTGTTGCTACTTTCAACATTCACACATTTTATTCAAGCCATCAGAGAATTTATTCATTATGCTGAAATTTACACAAGTCAAGTTCTCTTCTAAGAAATTTAAATCTTTCATTCCCAAGAGGCTTAGTAAAGATATCAGCAATTTGTTTTTCAGTTTCAATGAAGTTCATTTCAATTTCCTTTTTATTTACAACATCTCTAAGAAAATGGTGTTTTATCTCTATATGCTTAGTCCTAGAATGATGAACATGATTTTTAGCAAGACATATAGAACTAGTATTATCACACAAGATTGGAATACATTCCAATTTTATCTGATAATCATCTAATTGGTGCTTGATCCAAAGTACTTGGGCAGCACAATTACCTGCTACAACATATTCAGCCTCAGCTGTAGACAAGGCTACAATGTGTTACTTCTTAGATGCCCAAGATACTAGACAGCCACCAAAGAATTGACAATAGCCACTAGTGCTTTTTCTATCTACTCGACACCTAGCATAGTCTGCATCAGTGTAGGCTAGAAGTTCTAACTCACACTTAGCAGGATACCATAGACCTAGCTCTTTGGTGCCTAGTAAATACCTAAAAATCCTTTTCACAGCCTTAAGATGTGTTTCTTTAGGACTAGCCCGAAATCTAGAGCATAAACACACTGAAAATTGAATGTCAGGCCTAGATGCTGTAAGATATAGAAGGGATCCGATCATACCTCTATATAGCCTTTGGTCCACTGGTTTACCTTGAGGATCTTCATCCAAACTAGTTGAGGTACCCATTGGAGCAGATATTTCCTTGAGGTTGTCCATTTTGTACTTCTTCAATGAATTCTTTATGTACTTGGACTGAGAGATGAAAGTACCATCCTTTGATTGTGTAACCTGCAGTCCAAGAAATAGTTTGAGCTCACCCATTGAGCTCATTTCAAACTCATTAGTCATAATTTGAGAGAATTCCTCACACAATTTGGGGTTAGTTGACCCAAAGACAATGTCATCCACATAAATTTGAATGATAAGAATATCTGAATGACTCACCTTGGTGAACAATGTTTGATCAACTACACCTCTTGTGAAGTTCTTTTCAGTGAGGAATTTGCTCAACCTGTCGTACCAAGCTCTAGGAGCTTGCTTTAAACCATAGAGAGCCTTTTTGAGTTTATAGACATGATTAGGGAAATCTAAGCATTCAAATCCAGGAGGCTGTCTCACATAGACATCCTCACTGATTTCCCCATTCAGAAATGCAGATTTTACATCCATCTGCTGAAGATTTATTCCTAGGGAACATGCATAAGCCAATAATATTCTGATTGCTTCTAACCTGGCTACAAGGGCAAAATACTCTTCAAAGTCTATTCCAAATTACTGATGATACCCCTGAGCTACAAGTCTGGCCTTATTTTTAATGACATTCCTTGATTCATTAGTTTTATTTCTGAACACCCATTTAGTCCCTATGACTGTTTCATGATCAGGAGGTGGAACCAAATGCCACACCTTATTCCTGTCAAATTGATTGAGCTCCTCATGCATGGCATTTATACAATGCACATCTTTGAGAGCACAGTCAAAGGACTTGGGTTCTACATTTGAAACAAATGCATATGCATTCAATTCATTTTGAATTCTTAAGTGACCTCTAGTCCTAGGGGGATCATGCATATTTCCAATCACATTATCTACTGGATGATCTTTAAGATATCTAATGTTAACAATTGGATTGTCATGATTTTCATTTACCTCCCCCTGAGCTGTAGGCTCTTCTTCATTAGGCTCTTCATTTCCTTCCTCATTTTCGGATTGGTCTGCAGGATTTCCTTCTTTTAGAATTTCACCAATGTCTTCAATCCTGCATTGACCAATGTTAGTCTTTAATATGGATTCATCAAACACTATGTGTGGAGATTCTTCAACAGTTTTGGAATTCAGATCGTACAATCTATATGCTCGGGTGTTTTCAGAATAACCAAGAAAAATTTCTGGTTCACATTTAGGTTCAAATTTATCAAGGTCTCTTTTATCATTTATATGAATGAAACATTTACAACCAAAAATCTTGAAATGAGCAATAGAAGGTTTCTTACCCTTTAAGATCTCATATGGTGTTTTCTGAGTAGAAGGTCTTACCATGGCTATGTTAATTACATAACAGGCAGTATTTACTACTTCAGCCCAAAACTTCCTTGGTAGACCACCTTCAACCAAGAGTGTACGACCCATCCCCACTAGGGTTCTGTTCCTTCTCTCCACAACTCCATTCTGCTCAGGTGTCCTTGGTGAGGCGAACCTGTGGTTAATTCCATTTGACCTGCAGAATTCATCAAACTGTGAGTTTTCAAACTCACCTCCATGATCAGTCAAAATATTTTCAATTTTCTGGTTTTTCTTAAGACAGAACTCCTGAAATTCTGAGAATGCATCACTTTTATGTGATAAGAAATATACCCAAGTATACCTAGAGAAGTCATCTACCATGACAAACCCATACTTCCTCCCTGATAAGCTGACAGACCTGGTTGGCCCAAAAAGGTCCATGTGTATAAGCTCATAGGGTTTAGAAGACAGATTTTCTGTTCTAGATTTAAATGACTTTCTAGTTAACTTTGATTGAGTGCATGCATCACAGATTTTATTTTCTTTCTTAAAGGAAACTTCAGGAAGTCCTCTAGCCATGCTATGCTTATTCAGTTTATGCAAAACAATGTAACTAGCATGGCCTAACCTACGATGCCATAAAAATGCTAAGTCTTCTCTACTAGCAGTAAGGCATATGTTAGAATGTTGAATATCATCTAAATCTATCATGTAAGTGTTATTTTTCCTCTTACCAGAAAATTTAACAGTTTCGGAATCAGGTTCAAAAACTTTACAACATTGAGAATCAAAAAGCACTTTGCATCCTCTATCACATAGTTCGCTGATGCTAAGTAAGTTATAAGCTAAACCCTCAACCAACATAACATCCTCAATGCAACAAGTAGTACACTTACCTACCTTACCTGTTCCAACAATCTTACCCTTTGTGTTGCTACCAAAGGTGACAAGGCCTCCTTGTTTCTCTGTCAGCATGTAAAACTTGGCCTTATCCCCTGTCATATGCCTGGAGCAGCCACTATCCAAGTACCACAAATTGTTCTTGGCTGCCAGGCATACCTGCACACACAATCAGGTAGAGAGGTTTGGAACCCAAGACTGATTGGGCTCCAGAGAAGATGGAAAGCAGTTAAAACACGAAAGCAGACTTTTCGGAATCCACATTTTTTTGAAACAGTTCTGTTCAGTGGATTTTCCAGATTTTTCAGATTCCTTTTTGTTTTGCTTCTTCTTGTTGACACTAGCATGATTATGTACAGATTGATTATTTCTGTGCCAGTGCCTTGGCCAGGATGTATTCACGAAATTTTGGCCATAGTGATCATTGGGTTGGCTGTAGAAATATTGGTTCCTAGGTGTCCACTTGCCATACCCACTAACCCAATTTCTAGGGTAAGGTCTATAAGACTGTTGTTGATTTAATTTTGCCTATCTATCTTTTCTTTGGGGTCTTGAATGATGAAATGACAAGCAAGTAATCAAAGATCCGCTCTTAACCTATGAACATGTGATCATGAACCTAGGCAATCAAAGCTAGCTCTAGCATGGGCATCCTATTTCGCTCAAACTACGCTAAAGAAAAGGGAAAACACACGGCGGGGCGTGGAGCAAAAGAGTAAATAAAACACACCGCAAGGGGTGGAGCAAGCAAGAAAATAAAAGAGATATGTGATGAATGAGAAAGATAATGCCCAAGACTATGGAAAGATGTGATCGCCACCAAAGTAAAAACAAGCAAAAGACCTGTAAATACCTTAGAAATAGGTGGATGAAGCACCCGCCCATGGGAGAGAAAACCAAAGAGAACCTACAGGTCAGCTAGAAATAACGGCCAGGACCCTGTGCGTTACTTGGCAAGTAACGGCCACCCGATAGACTGCCAGGAGAAGATGACGCGCCTGCACCAGACCATCAGATAACCTGCAGTAGCAAAGTGTAGATTCTTTTAACTCCAACTCTTCCAGCCGGCTAGAAGACTTGGGCCTCGTACTGGTGAACCTGTAAACCTGCCAAAGATGTAGAAGACAAGAACAAAACAACCTAAATTAGCCCTTTTAACAATATAGCATCAATTCTCAAAGAACTTAAGGACATCAAAAGGAAAGGGGATTACCGGGGTATTTTTGGTTTTTTAACCCCTCTGGGCATTTTTAAAAGATTAGGAGGATGTTTGGATGCTTAGAGTTCAGTGAAAAAACGTGGAGAAAGAGGAGGGACAATGCTTTGATTGAGGAAAAACAAGGGAAGAACTTAAGCATGCAATGATGAACTTGAAAGACTAAAACCAAAGTACTCCCTTGATTATGAGATGGATGAACGTGGGAAGCAGTTCCTCTTAGATGAAGATGGCTCCTAAGTTCGGCAGCACTTCGTCGTGAATTTCAAAATCCTCCTCCCTGGGCCATGAAGTCAAGGGTTCTACTTATAGACCCTCAAACTCTCAGGTCGAGCAGAGGATAATTCAGCAAGAAAAACAGATAACTCTTAGCAAATCCCCGAAGATAATATCACCAAGAGTCCATAGAATCAAACAGAAGATCCTGAGGATCAGATTTGAAAGAGATATCGTCAATCCAAACCCTTATCTTCGGCCACGGAGTAGCAGAGAAAAGGCCTGAACTGTCAGGACTCTCTGAAGGAAGTAACGGCTGCACGACAGACAGCCACTTGGAAATAACGCACCAAGGAACATCCATCACTATCAACCTTATCCCTAAAAGATAAGATCAACGGGAAGAAGACCCAACAAGTTGGACTCTGCAAGGAAGCAACGGCCAAGGCATAGGGCGTCAGAATGAAACAACGGCTGCACGATAGACCGTTATTATCAACGTGTAACCAAAAGGATAAGCTTTAAAACGAGGCCTTAAGCCTTAGGACTCTTCAAAGAGTAACGGTCCAGGACCCATCCATCAGAATGAAACAACGCGCCTAGGACCGACCGTTATTATCAAAATGGAGATCAAAAAGGAATAGAGGCATTGCTAAGATTCATCCAATGAAGTAGCCACAAGGAACCATATCCGATCAAGGAGTTAAGACCCAAGAAATAAGCATCAACTAATCAAGAGACTCAATGAAGAGTGAACGACTTGGAGCATCATATAGAATGAATAAGGAGATGACCCGACTCCTTGGGTAAAAAATGGGTGTCAACAACTGTGTAGCCTGATGTCCATGACCTGTAAACCTTCCTTGAGTCCTAGTCCATCCTGACCTATTTGGATAGGTTGACTGTCCAAAGAAGTGGGACTGGACTCTAGGTTGGTAGAAGTGTTTGGGTTGAGCTCTAAAAGCATTCTACCTCCCTTGCACCTTGGACCCTACTGACCTATTCACAAGTGTGTGTTGTGTCTTGTTCATAGGTGGTGGTGATGGTTGAGACTTGGTGACCTTAGCATGGAGTTTATAAGACTGTGTAGGTTTACCCCTAGCCTGAGACTGAGCTTTGGGATTTTGCTTGGATGTGCTAGCTCTACTAGTCTCACTCAATTTTTGTTTGCCCTTGTCCTCAGCACTGGGCTTTTTCAGATTAGCAATTTTGTTCATTGAAATGTTTGAATTAATGCTAATTAGAGGTCCTTTCTCTTTTTGAGCAACAAATGAAATAGTTTTCATTCTAAAGGTTTTTGTTGCACTAGAATTAAATCCTAGGCCCTCTTTTCTGAAGTTGACCTTTGACCCTAACAGAGCATGTAGATTATCTGTACCTTGGGTCATTTTCTTAATGGTTTTAAGCTTGTCCTCATTATCCTTTTGAATTTCTTCAATGGATTTTTTCAGTTCTGTGTTCACACTTAGGACAGCTTGATATTTTTCATTCACAATTTTTATCTCACTTTCATATTTCTGGATTTTCAACTTCCATTCATCAGCTTCTTTTTGTAACCTCTCATTATCTTCTTTAGAGGCTTTTAACTCATTCTTGATTTCATCTAATTTAGAACATGAGAGTTTCAAATTTTTATTCTCAGATTCTAGACATGAAATTTTATCAGTTAGAGTTGTATCATTTTGCATGGAGTTAATCTTCCTTCTTAAATGCCTATTTTCCTTCCTAATATCATCAGCTCTATCAGCTATGTCATGGTAGGCATCTACCCAATCAGCAATAGTGAAATTTTTGAATCTAGTGATTACCTCATCTGAGTCCTCCTCTCTGTCTTCAGAACTTGTTGCCATAAGGCAAATGGGCTTCTCAGATTCGGCTTCACTGTCAGAGGTATTGCTCAAGGACCCTTCATCTTCATCACTCCAGGTGCTAACCATAGCTTTCCCTTTCGTGTTCCTTCTCTTTGACTTGTCCTTGTATTTCTGATTCTCTGGACAGTCAGCTTTCATATGGCCTGTTTTCCTGCATTGATAACAAGTATTAGTTTCAATTTTCTTAGCAGGGTTGTGTTTATACCTTTTATCCCTTCGGCCGTCACCATACTTCTTTTGGCTGAATCATCCTGCTCCTTTCTGAGGAATCTTCTGAACTCTCTGGTCATCATTGCCATTTCAGTACGGGTTATGTCTTCTTCATTCAGGCTCTCCTCTGATGATGAACTGCTAGAGCTGGATCTGCTGGACTTGCTGGATTTGCTGGCACCAGCTTTCAGAGCGATTGGCTTCTTCTTCCTCTCAGCTTCTTCTATCCTTGGCATATTAATCTCATATGCCATTAGCGAGCCAATTAGCTCATCAGCCCTCGTATTTCGTAAATCACTTGACTCCTCCATCACTGTAGCTTTAGTATGCCAAGCATGAGTCAGGAAGCGGAATATATTCCTCACTACATCATATTCTGTCTGAGCCTTCCCGAGACCTCTAAGACCATTAGTAATGGTTGTCAATAGAGCATACATCTCCTTGATGGGTTCGTTGGGCTTCATCTTGAAGGCTTCATATTCGGACACAAGGAAATTGGCCTTTGTCTCTCTAACTTGAGAAGTCCCTTCATGAATGACTTCCAGTGCATCCCACATCTCCTTAGCTGAACTGCAGGCTGATACGCGGAAGAATTCTCTAGGGTGCAGAGAGCATTGAATGGCGTTTATGGCGCTCCAGTTTAGAGTAGACCTTCTGATCTCCTCCTTGGTCCAGACTTCCTCATTTGGGGACAGCTCATAAGGTCCCTTGCTGACTACCTTCTAGATCTTGTAATCCTTAGCCCTCAAAAATACTTGCATACGATTCTTCCAGTATGCATAGTTAGATCCATCGAAGAATGGGGACTTTGTGGTTAAGTGTCCTTCAGCTATCATCCCTCGAGCATCCATCTCTGCCTTTCCTCTTCGGGCGATGAGTCCCTATAGAAGAGTATGGCTCTGATACCAAGTGTTATGTTAGATGGACGCAGTCTATCTCCACGAAGTGTTGATCTTGAGGGGGGTGAATAGATCTACTGCCTAATTTAAAACCAGTATAAGGCTCTAAAGCGGAATATAGGCAAATCTACTGAATCACTATCTCGAGTACTAGATTTGAACAGAAGCGAATCAAACTGTGAAGGTAAACAGGAAATCCAATCGCACACAGTTCATAGACAATCGCACAAACACAAGACACCCAATAATTTTAGGTGGTTCGGTCAGGAGACCTACCTCCACCCCACACTCAACTGAGTATGGCTTACTGCTGCGCAACACATCTTTCGTCCGCTGGGCAGTACAGCTTGGCCTACAACCGCTGATACATAGCTTCGCTAGGCTTTACAGCTTGCCGACCAGAGGAACAGATCCTCTGCAACTGCTGGGCAATACAGCTTAGCCATCCGAGACCAAGTCTCGCCTGCTGAGGATTACAGCTTAACCTATCAAGTGGAAACCTCCACTGCAAATGCTGCCTCACAGCTTGAAGAAATAAAAGGGTTCGAAAGCAAAAATAGAAGCAAACGAAACTAAGAAAAACCAACTGGGAATGTAGCTCAAATTAGCAAAGCTCAGCTCTGGTATCTGAACCAAGAGTTTGAGATACAACCTCTCAATCAAACTCTCTCAATCTCACTCTCTCAACACATCTCTCTCAATCTTCTCTTCTCTCTTTTTCTTCTTCTCTGCTTTTCTTCTCTCTATGGATCGGTGGCTCTCTACTGCTTCAGGCTTTTACTCTCACTGTATAGACTTTGCCACTTCTTCGATCTGCCTTCATCCGAAGAAGAAGACTCTCTTTTATACCAGCAGCAGATTGGATAAGGGCGTGTGGCTTCCACATTTCCCGCCCAATGCTTTTGCCAGGTTCTAGGAACTTCGACCACCTGGCAGCATCCTGACTGAGCTGCTTCCACGTGTCACCATCTGGGCACCTCGTCCTTCCTTGGATCATGAGCCAAGTCATCAATCCCTGCAAAGAATCCCTGTCAGACAGATGAAATAGAATTATCAGTTTAAGTATAAACCCTGTAAAGACTTTGTGGGATGCAATGCATTGTATAGACTTCATTGTATAGACTTTGTGAACTCGAATGCATTGTATAGACTTTGATAGACACAATGTATATGCAGAGCTAAGGCATGTACAGACTTCGAAGAACATTCAGCAGCCAATGTATAGACTAGGCAATGTAAAGACATGCCAGTGTATGGGCTTGATGAGCGTGCAGCAATGTGCAGACTTTAATGCATGAAGAAGCACTGTGAAGACTTAGACAGACACAACGTGCAACAATGTATAGACTTGAAACACTAGATGCACGATGTACATGCTTCAACTAAAATGATGCACAATGTGTAGACTTGAATGCTGTGCGATGTACAGACTTCATGTTATGCATGAGACTCTAAGTAAGACAGACGATGTGCAGACTTAGCCAGCATTCAACTCGATGTATAGACTTCACGAATGATGCATGCAATGCACTGGACAATGTATGGACTTAGCCGATACAGACTAGTTCGATGTACAGACTTGCTCATTGTTCAGACTTCATGAACGATGTACAGACTTGCCAAAGGAAAGGCTGTACAGACTTGATGCAATGTAAGACAATCGAGTGTATAGTCTTCACGATGTGAAGACTTGCCAAAGGCAACTGGACGATGTACAGACTTGAGCGAAGCAAAGTCTGTACAGACTTGAAGGTTCACAATGTGTAGACTTTGGCAAAGCAACGATGTACGGACTTGCACAGTTCAAGGATGTATAGACTTTACGTGAAAGCCCAATGTACAGACTTGCAGAACTGAACGTAGGTAAAGATCCCAGTGTATAGACTTCGAAGTTCACTGACGGATGTACAGACTTCACCTCAGGCAAGCAACAGTGCAGTGTATGGACTTTGAAGAATGATGCATGACGCTGTACAGACTTGACTAATGTATGGACTTAGCCTGTGCGAACAATGCAGCAATGTATAGACATTACTAGTTAAGTGAGCTGCAATGTATGGACTTCGCCCAATGCACAAAGACGCTAAGTCATACGGACAGTGTACAGACTTAGTTAATGCATGAGACACTAAGAAGATGGACAGTGTATAGACTTGGATGTTCTGAGGGAGTCGACCCATCTAAGAAGGAGGTCGACCCACTACTGTCCAGACTGTGCATGGATGTATAGACTTACGTTCTCAACAATACACAACACAACACAATGTATAGACTATGCTGAGTGTGTAGACTTGTGTGTGTGTGCAATGTGTAGACTTGTGAAATGCATAGAACACACAGACAATCTGATAAAAGCAATCTCATCAAAACATATAAACAGTTGCCAATCAATCAAAACAAGGTGTTGCCAATGAAGTAAAGCATATTGTCAACATCATCAGCACAGAGGAGTCACAATAGATCCTGGCCCACCCCGAAGCCTCGGGACGACTCGTCAAATGGGCCATTATGCTTGGGGCCTACGATATATCCTATCGACCGCGCTCAGCTGTGAAAGGCCAAGCGCTCACCGACTTCATCGCCGAAAGCACCATCCCGACTGAAGAAAGATCCCCGTCCGTGCCTGGGTCGACCTGGGAATTGTTCATTGATGGATCCTCCAACTCAGTAGGTAGTGGTGCCGGAATCCTCCTGAAGTCCCCCGAAGGAGCAGAACTGCAATACGCCTTGAAGTTCAGCTTTCAGGCATCCAACAACGCTTCCGAGTACGAGGCCCTTATCTCGGGAGCGCGCATGGCCCGACGGTTAGGGGCGGAGCGAGTCAAAATCCATACTGACTCCCAGTTGGTCGCTAGCCAAGTCAACGGCGAGTACGAAGCTCGAGAGGCACCAATGATCAAATACCTCCAACTGGTCAGAGAACTGGCCCAACAGTTCGAGAGATTCGAGGTAGTCCTGATAGCTCGGGAGGAAAACTCCCGAGCGGACGCCCTCTCTCGGTTGGCCTCCACTCTCGACCCCGAAGGTACCCGATCGGTCCTCCTTGAAGAGCTAGAGCACCCGAGCATTGACTCGGAGCTCCTTACTGTTGACTCAGCCATTCCGAGCGACTGGCTCACCCCCTACCTGTCGTGGCTCCGGGGCGCTCAAGAGCCTTCTGACCCTCGAGAGGCCCGCAGATTGAAGTACCAAGCCCGGCGCTTCGTCGTTCTAGATGACACTCTCTACCGGAGATCTTTCTCCGGTCCCCTCCTGAAGTGTCTCGGCCCTGACGAAGCCAACCGAGTTATCCAAGATATTCATGAAGGCCTATGCGGAGCGCACTCAGGAGGAAGGTCACTCACCCGGATCCTGCTACGGCAGGGTTACTGGTGGCCCACTCTGCAGCGCGACTGCACGGCCTACATGCAACAGTGCGACCGATGCCAGCGATTCGACCACTTAGTCCATCAGCCGGCTACGGAGCTCATCACCCTGACCGAGCCATGCCCCTTCACTCGGTGGGGGATCGACATTCTTGGGACGTTCCCTACGGCTCAGGCCCAGAAGAAGTTTATCATCGTCGCCATCGACTACTTTACCAAGTGGATCGAGGCCGAAGCCACGGCGAGGATCACCGAGATAGTCGTCTGGAGTTTCATCTGGAAGTTGATCATTTGTCGTTACGGCATCCCCCGGGTGATAGTGAGCGATAACGGTCAGCAATTTGACTGTCGTTATTTTTGAGACAGATGTGTCGACCTAGGTATTCGCAACCACTTCACTTCGGTCGCCCACCCTCAGGCCAATGGGCTAGTCAAGAATGCCAATAAGACTATCTTAAAAGGCATAAAGACTAGACTCGGGAAGGCCAAGGGCAACTGGCTCGAGGAACTGCCTAGCATACTTTGGTCCCACAGAACGACTCCCAGAATGGTAACCGGTGAAAGTCCTTTCCAGTTGGTATATGGCACCAAGGCCGTCATTCCGTTGGAGATCGCCAATCCCTCCCTCCGAGTCATCTTCTTCTCGCCCTAGGTAAACGAGCAAAAATTCCTTGAGAACCTCGACCTAGCAGATGAACTCTGAGAGATTACCAGCATCCGAGCAACGGAGTACCATCGCCGCCTCACTCGATACTACAATGCCAAAGTCCGAGACATGCACTTCCAATCGGGAGACTTCATCCTTAGGAAAGCCGAAGCCTCTCGACCACTAGAGGCGGTGGGCAAGCTATCCCCTAACTGGGAAGGCCCCTACCGAGTGGTCGAGATGCTCGGGAAAGGAGCATACCGGCTATCTACAATGGAAGGGGAACCCATCCCTCGGACATGGAACACAGCCACACTATGCAAGTTCTACTTTTGAAGTTCGTGCAAACAATCTGAGTGAAATAAAATTTTTTCTCTTCATTCAAATGATTGTTGGTACATCAGAAAGGCCAAAGCTAATACATTACACAACAGAAAGCAAAAAATCCATCTGGCATCACTGCAAGAGGCCATTGCTTGGCTGACTCGGTTGATCTCCTTGTGTCCAGCCAGTGACTCTGCCTCGCGTAGAAACTGGCTCGGATAAAAGGCTGTCGACCCAGTTGGCTCGGGTGGCCCATGACAAAGGTGACAGAAGGGACTGCGAGGGGAAGGCTACCTTCCAAGTTGACAGAGACTGGGGATGAGGGAACGCCTATGAAGGCCTCCTCTCTTCCAACCTCCCAACTCTTTGGAACGTACAGAGAGCAAGCACCCTCCGAAGAGTGAAAGAACGGAAGAGCAGAAGAGGGAAAAAGAGGCTGCCAGAAAGAAAAAGAAACCAGCAGAGCTGGACGAGGAGGCAGGGCAAGGCCCGAAGGGGAAGGGGCCTAGTTGGCTTCCTCTTCCCATCCACGAGGTGAACAGGAAGGGATGGGCATCAGTGATGTCTGATGCCCCCATCCGCCCTCCATCTCGCCCCCCCTGCAAGCGTCGATGGAACTGATAAAGGGTAAACGGCACGCCTCTGTGCGTCGACCCCTTTTCAAGTCCGCCCGCCGGCCGTCGACTCCTTTTCAAGTCCGAAGCAGCAGGAACTCCCTGCCCCCTGCCATCGATAGCCCCCTCATCTGGATCTTCCTCCATGCTCCGAATGCAACGGCACAACGTAACAAGGGGCGAGGAAAGACTGTCAGGGAAAATCCTAAGCGATGGAGAGGAAGGGACGCCCTTCAATCTTTTTATAGGCAAAGGGAGGCTACTTGCCTAAACGACTCCCTCCTCGAAAACACGCCAAAGGAATTTCCCCCTATGAACAGTCACCTCAAACTTCTCATCTTCCGCCTCAGCGGGACACACGAAGCGGCCAAGCATTCAAAGCGCAATTAAATGGAAAGACACCCTGGCAGAGGCTCACCCAACCAGCGTGCGAAAACCACGCAGGGCGTATCGGCACTTTCCAACTACTACAGATACACTGGTCAAATCACGACAAGTACAGCAAGAAGCAAGTAAGATTTTATTTGTTACCTTATAAAGAGGAAGTCCTTTTTTGGAAAAGAAAAAGAAGCAAACAAAAGAAGGAGGCAAAACAGGACGATACATCAGGCCTAGGGCCCACTTTGAAGCTCAGAAGTGGAAGGCGAAGGTGTTTCACCCCCGGCGCCCTCAGTGACGGCCGGCCCTGGCACTTACCCCACCTACGCGGGAACTGCCTCGATCGCGAGCGCTCCCGAGGCAGCCGGAGTTGGCGACCCCTCAGGAGAAGAGCCCTCTGGATCTTCCCCGCCCGACGCAGAGGAGCTGGAAGATGGCTTGTCTGAGTCATAGCGTTGGTTAGAGGGGAAGTCGATCCCAGAATCTTGTTCCCCGACATAAGCTACTGCCCAGCTGTAACCCTACTTAAACCCCTTGCGGATGCCTCGGCGAAGTGTTGACTCATAGTAGGGAAGGGCAGCTTCCTGCAGGTTGGCCCGGTAGCCCTCTGAGCCCTTGTATTGCTCGATCGCCTCTGCCCCAGCCAGTCCCATCCTGTCGGCAAGCTCGGCCTTCTCCCGCTCTGCCTCGGCCGCCTGCTCGTCGGCCTCCACCGATCGTTTCTCTGCCTCAGCCGACTTCCGTTTGGCCTCGGCCGCCCACTCCTCGGCCTTGACCGATCGCCTCTCCGCCTCAGCTGCCTCCGCCCGGTCCACCAACTCGGCGCTATCGGCCTCCCAACGGCCATCCAGCTCGAGATGAAGAAGGCGCTCCTCTTCAAGGAGTTTACTTTTCCTCTCGAGCGATTCTCGAGCCTTAGTTAGTTGCTCGGTCAGCACTCCGTCCTCTAGCCGGCTCGACCGCGACAACTCCTTGATCGCGGAGAACTCCCGTCGGAGCCCCTCTTGCGCCTCATTGAGTCGAGCTAGTTTCCTCTCACACCCTCCAAGGGTCCAAGCAAGATTCGACCGCTCTGACTCCGACCGGGCATAAGTCTCCGCCATTGTTGCCCCCATCTGGGCCATGACCAGGCCGCCCTCCATAATGATGTCGAGGACCCCGGGTGGAGAATGATGCTTGTCTCCCCCTTTCATCCTCGCGGACACCTCACGGCAAAGTTGGTATAAAGTGCTCGAGATGCCGAGCCTTTCCACAGCCACTGGCATGGAAACCCTTTCCGCACCTGGCGCCTCGCCAGAAGGCCAAAGTCGAGCTGCGGGATCGGCCGCCTTGCGCACTGCGATCTGTTGGGGTTGCGACGCTTCCGTAGGCGAACCCCCGACCTCGATCGACGCTACGAGCCTGGCCGCTCCGTGCACCAAGGTCGTTTGGGACTGCGACGCCCCTGCCGGTGAACCCCCAACCTCAACCGGCGCCCCTACCTAGGCCGTGGTTGTTTCAACTTCGGCCCCCTCTGTTCCCAACGAGGGGAGAGCCGACCCATCACCGTCACCCCCCGGGGTGCCCCTGGTCTCCTCGGCCCCCTCTCGCTCAGCAGATGGGAGAGCTGGCTCGGTAGGGTCGGCCCTATCTTGCCCCAGAGAGGGGAGCGCCGCCGAGCCAGAATTGCCCCCAGCGGCGAGGACGGCTCCGGCATTCCTGGCCCGTTTCCTGGCCTTCACGGCCTCCCGCAACCTCCCCTCTACGGGATCCTTACGCTTCACCCCGCACGGCCGAGAAGTCCCCTCGGAGGTCGCCCCTTTGCCCTTGTCCCGGGCTTGGGAGCGACCCACAGGGGCGCCCGGTTCATCAGCCGCCGAGTCGTCGCCAAGGTCAATGATCTCAGCGGCCTCCTCCAGAGGCTCCCGCCTGGTGTCTGCATAAAGAAGATGGCATGATCAGCAAAAGGAAAGATGACCCCCACCTCCGAATGAAGATCTAAGTGGTGGCACCTGAGCCCGACGGATGCAGCCGCGTAAGAAGACACCGCTCTATGTTCTCCGGAGTCACCAATTCCTCGGTGGACTGGCGATTCCTCAGCAGGATGGCAGCATACTCCTCCACATGAGGGGGGAACTCGTCCTGTCTAGGAGGGATATTCAGGTGGAAATTGGCCATTACCTGGCACCTCCAGGTTTCCTCCACCCAGTTTATCCCCACCCAGAAGAATTGGGTCTTCCACCCTTTATGCGAGGAGTCCTTCGCCGCCAGCGAAATACAGCTCCTATTCCTCCTCGCCTGGATGAAGTAAAAACCCTTCCCAGCCGACGGGTGCGCCTTCAACTCGATGAAATAGTGGAAGAGGTCCAAGGAAGGAGGAACCCCACACTAACGACAGAGGATTCGGAAAGCGGAGAGGAGAAGGTACGAGTTGGCTACCAACTGAATGGGTGCCAACTGGAAAAAGTTGAGAAGCGTGAGGATGAAGGGCTCGAAGGGGAGGCGAAACCCGCTCTTCCATGCCAGAAGAAAGATACAGATGTGGCCCGTGCGAGAATCTAGGCTCGTCTTATACGGGGCAGCAGCAGCAAAACTATACTTGTGAGGCAGGCGAAACTGATGCTCCAGCCTCTTCACATCGGCTTCCCCCAACTCGCTGCAGTTTTGGACCGGCGCTCTCACCATCGATTCGTCGCCCCATCCCTCGGCACCCGAACGCTGGCCCGCCATAGATTTCGAGGAAGAACTTGAAGAAGAATTCTCTCGAGACCTCGAAGATCCGGGAAAGGAGGAAGCTGCCACACCGCCTCCGCAGTTATCTTCGCCAACTCCTCAAACGCCGCCGCAAGTTTTTA
Organism: Amorphophallus konjac; assembly: GCA_022559845.1. NCBI lineage: Eukaryota > Viridiplantae > Streptophyta > Magnoliopsida > Alismatales > Araceae > Amorphophallus > Amorphophallus konjac. The sequence continues at coordinate 282,635,388 of CM040126.1, read as the reverse complement.
CTCCTCCGTTGTGTCCTCACGGCGCATCGAAGAGCCCCAAAAGTAATGAAGCGAAGGAAAGCCAAAACCCTAACAATGGAAAGAGTCTGGGATGACAACCAGCACCCAACGCCTATAAACCCAAGCGAGAGGCGGCGCGTCATTTCGACCTCCGAGAAAAGGGGGCCCCTCCATTTCAAATCCGTCAGGATTGCAATTATTACGGGCCCAGGTGACCATGACATGTGGCTTCATAACACCACCAGATCTCCACCCACCTGAGCCACGCTGGTCCAAAACCCTAAAAGGCTACTCATCCGAGCCTCCTTTGGCTCGGGAGTAGGAGGGGGACAAGTGGGGAGGGGGATTTCTGCAGCCCATTCAAAGAGCAGCTGAACTAGGCCCATCAGGACCAAACAAGGTCACGCTCGCCCAAGTGACAGCCCACAGGGCCCACTTAGGACAGAAATCCCAATAAAAGATTCGCTCGAGGATACTGCCTTCCTAGGAGGCCTCTAGGCTCGGAAGGCCCGAGCGTCGGTTAGGTCACAGGAAAGGTCCATGCCCGAGCCATCTCTCCGCCCAGGGGAAGAAGGCGCATGTCGACCAATCCGACCCATCTTTGTCCGAGCTAAGCCTACCGCCCGGATAGGGCTGGCCTCTCTGAGCTCGGTACGGCCGATGATTGCTTATCCATGTAGCCATTAAGAGTCCCCTGTGGGTAGGAATTTATAAAGGTGATGGACTCCAGCTCCCAAAGGTGATAATGCTCCCATGATAAGGCAATAAAATCCCCCGTCGAGGATGTACCCCCACATGAAACCCTTCGACTTACAGGACTCCAGAAGACGGCGCACTATTTAACCCAGGGATACCCTCCGGCGAAAGGTAAGGGCAATCACATGCTCAAAACTCCTAAGCAGGAACCACTTCACCCTTCTGGTGGAGAGGGATCTCGCGCAGAAGCTACTTCCTCCCTATATTGCTCTTACCACAGCTCTACTGACTTAAGCATCGAAGGGTTTTTCCCAGGGACTCATCCCTGGGCCCCCTGATCCGTTTCCCTTTCTTGCAGTTCACTATCCGGTGATCCACTGCCCGCTCAGGACCAGCGCGAGATCTTGCCTCTTCACAATGGATCGAAAAATTTCTTTGAAACAAAAGAGTGTGATGCACCAGTATCAAACAAGACATGAGCATACTTGGAACAAATCTTGAGTGTACCTTCCACTAGTCAGCCTTCCTCTTGTTCTGCCTCCTGAAGAGCTTGAAGACGTGCATTCTTCTTCACTGGGCGCTTCGCGTCATTGGCTTGATCATTAAGTAGTGGACAATCAGGAATCCGATGATCACGGCTCCCACAACGGACACAATCTCCGAGTCTTCTCCAACATTCCTCGGCCCTATAGCCGGCCTTGTCGCAATGTTTGCACACCGCTTTGGAAGGTGTGGTAGTGATGGAGAAAGGCTTGTGATGCTTCTTAAGCTTCTTCTCTTGAGAGGATTCTCCTCCATTATTAAGCCTCTTCTTGTTGAAGGTGGGCTTGAAAGTACCGGAGCTAGTAACATGCTCCTTCTTATCCTTGCCACGGATTTTGTCGGACAACTCTGTGGCATCTTCTAATAATTGGGCTCGTCGTACTATCTCCGAGTAGACTTGAATGTCCATCGGTGCCAGTTGTGTAATATATTGAGGTCGAAACCCATTGAGAAATCTTCTCGCTTTCATCTTCTCGGTACTTACTAAATGTTTCGCGTACCTCGACAGCCTAGAAAATTGGGCCTCATATTCGGCCACTGACAGAGTTCTCTATTTGAGTGAGGTGAATTCTGCTGCTTTCTTTTCTCGCACATGGTCAGAAAAGTATTTGTTATTGAAGTGCTCGGTGAACTCCGCCCATGTAACGGGTTCTTCACCTAAGGTGGCTTCTACGGACTCCCACCAGGAACGGGCATCTCTTTCCAATTGGAAAGTAGCTAGCAACGCCTTCTCTTCATCCATGCATTGCATAACATGGAAAATCCTTTCCACTTCTCGAAGTCAATGCTCGGCATCATCGAGGTCTGATGAGCCAACGGACTTTGGTGGGTTCACATTTCTGAAACTATGGTGGAGATCACCAGCTCCACGGTTTACCGCGCCTTACGCCATTTGCTGTAGCGCCTGTGTCATGCCTTGAATAGTGTGTTGCATGTTACGCCACTGGGCACGTTCGGCAGCCATCTTCCTACAAGATTTTTAAATAACTATATCAATATGAGATTGACCAAGAATTTGAGTCCCTAAGTTACCTTAACCCATGGTTCTACCCAAATCTCACCAGGTAAAGGCATAAACCTATCCTTGGACTTAGGTTTCATAGGAATTGAATATCCTAGGCTCAGATACCACAAAAATTATCACGCCCCGAGCGCAGAAGGAACTCGGAGATGCGTGATGAGTTTATATCAATCATGTCAATCAGAGCGTAAGTGTATGCGACATACATAGACAGAGAGCGCGTAAGTAATAGTAACCAAGTCCTTTATTAATCATAACTTTAAAGTACTCCATTACAATTATTTATGAAACAACTATGACTCAATGAAAGGAAAAGTACAATGGATGACTCAAGAAAATAGAAAAGAGAGGACTAGATAACGCTCGACGGTTGGAATGGCTCTAAACTCTTCACTCTTGTCCATCCCCATCTGAATGAGTCTCATCATCAGAATTACATGAAAAATAGGAAAAAAAACACTACGTTATCGAACGCTCAGTAGGAATTATATCTCAAGTGCTAGCTTGCTTTAAGTAAATTACATGTTACATGAACGCAAGTATGGCTATGCATGTTCGCGTGAAACGACATTAGAGAGAGAAAGTATAGCAAGAGATAATTGAACAACTAGTAAGATTTTCAAGATTTCATGTCAATGTATGTCAAGATAAAGTAGCATGTACATTTATGAAGTCGTGTCAAGAATTGGCTATCATGTTTCAAGAAAGTAAGTAAATACCCTTCTGGGTCAGGCACGTCATGACACGTCAAGTCAAGTACAAGTACGAGAGTTATGGAATGTCATTTATCTAGAACGACTAGTACTTCGGTGCGATGCCACACAGTGATCAATAATAGCTCCCATGGGCACAAGTACTTTCGGGTGCTCCTCCTAGGACCAGATCGGGCCCTATATGCGCAAGCATTGAGTCATGTATTTTCGACATCCACTATAGTTATAGCCAATATAGAATTTCAAGGGAAAGCTCTTGTAGAGATTTTAAGGTAGATCTTGTGGAATATAATCACAGGTATAGAACTTTCATGTGTAACACCCCGGTTTTTAAAATCTGAAATTTAATTGAAATAGTGAATTTTAATTTAGATAAATGAATTTCGTAAATTAATATTATATTCCTCAATGAATAGTGCTAGTGTAATTTCGACTTTCTCACAAAAATCTAGAAAAATAGTAAATTGATAGAGAATGATTTATGAAACAACCTTGCCTTCTTGAGTTTTATCAGTAAAAATATGTAATTAGATCTATTTATCGTTTAAGTGAGTTTCATTAAATAATATTTTATTCCTTGGAATAGTACCATCGAAAATTCTTCTACTTGATAAAAATCTATAAAAATGGTAATTTGGTTTCTGACAATATATGTAACAAATTTGTCTTCTGGGATTAACACAGTAACAATCTGTAGCAAGATCTATTTAATGTTTTAAGTGAAACATCTACACTTTTCAACCTTTACCTAACCTTGACTTCAAACACAAAATCCGACCTTAATACTCAACCATTTGATCTGAAATTGGTGTCAAATTAAAGGCCATGATCTTAACTTCAATAACCCTCTAAAAATTGTTCGAAACCCTAACCCTAATTGATGCGGCTGGTCAAGTTTGACTTGGTCCTTGATTTCGGCGCCTTGTTTAACACGCCTCTTGTGGCTTCGATTCCTCTCTCCAGAGACCATCCCAGAACATGTATAAACTATCAAAATGAAGCCCTTCCAGTCTATTTTCGTTTGGTTGCAACGGTAGTCGCTGAAGTTTTCAGATCTGGGAGATATCTTGCGTTGAGTGCGTGGGTGTCGGCTTCCTTCTTTCTTTCTTCCTCCTTTGTTCTTCCTTGTTCTTCATCAAATTGAGGTAGGTTCTCTCGGGCTCAAACATCAAGTAATATATCAAAATGTTCAGCATAAAGTCCTCTTTCTTTTGATATATAAAGCCCCAAATATCATGTAGTATCCTGCGAGTATTTCGAGGTTTAGTAGAAGCATGTTAGAAGCATGTTAGATTAGGGTTAACATTGTTACTTCTTCGATTTAGTTCTGATTTCAGGACGTAAAATTGAAATTGATCCATGCATCTTGTAGAGTTTTTCGTGCTCTTTCCATTGATTATAAAAGCCATAAATTCCATCCAGCATGTTTAGAGAATTTCTGTTCATAGTAACAGCATGTTTAGACCTAGTTTTGATGTGTTCTTCCAAGTTGATTTCTGATTTCGACTGATTTCGAAGTGTTAATCCTGATCCACATGAACCATATCATATATGGTTGGATTCAGTATCGAAGTGGCTTTCTTTTGACATAAGAAGCCCCAATTTTCGTTCTGTATGTTGAGAGAATTTTACGTTTTAGTAACAGCCTGTCAAAACTAGGGTTTCTTGTGTTCTTGTCTTTATAGATCTCGATTTCAGCAATTAATCATGCAATTGACCTTACAGATAGGTAGAGTTTTGTATTAGCTTTCCATTGATACCAAAAGCCCCTTATTTGGAGTCCATTTCCATGAGTTATTAGAGTTTTAGTGCAACCCTATCAAACCTTGGCTTCCCGGTGTTCATCGGACGCGGCATGGATGACCGGAATCGACCCAGGGATGGACGGTCTTACGATAGACCGCACATGTCTGTTGACCACTTTTGACCTTGGCATGGCCTGAGATAAATGGTCTTTCAGGAACCACACATCTCAGGATGAACGGTTCCAACCTAACCACATATCTAGATATAAGGTCCCGGAGCAACCACATAACTTGGACGGTCTTGCTGACCACACATCCTGGATGGACGGTTCATGAAGAACCACACATCCCAGGATGAACGGTTCCAAACTGACCACATATCAAGATGACGGTTCCAAACTGACCACATATCTAGATGAACGGTCCCAAACTGACCACATATCTAGATAAACGGTCCATAAGTAACCACATATCCCCCTGGCAGGATAAAAGGTCCCCAGAGGACCACACAACTGGCAGGGCCAGGGATGGGCGGCCCATACCTGACCGCCCAACCCTTTGGGCGGCCCAGACAGAACTGCCCAAGCACTTGGGCGGTCCAACAGGAACCGCCCAACTCCCTACTTCAGCCTTTGATCCCCGTTCAGCCCTGTTTAAGCCCAGGGGATATAAGGTCCAGTCCGAACCGTTTATCCCCTCAGAGAGTGACTTAATACTGGTTCTAATGCATTCTTTTTCATGTCATTAATGGTAATTAGTGAAATAGAAACCCACTTAATAAATGTCTAATTATGCAACTAAATTCTTGTTAATTGCTTGTTATTCGTGCCTACGCGACTTACGCGATCTTGTTCATTAGTTTATCATCTTGAATCATTATTTTTGGCATCTTGGCTTAACGTAAAACTTAATTCTTGTTAATTTGGCTTGTAATTAGGATTAATGTGCTCATTAGCTTGCTGTTTAACTGATGTACTACAGTAGCGCAACACGATTAACTCTTATTGTGACTTGGTTATCGATCTTCTTGATGATTGTGCTTACCTTAAAATTCTGAAATGAATCTCCTTCCTACTTGAAATTGTTATTGCTACAAAGTTTAAACCTTGGAATTCTGGCCATAAATTGTGAAAGTCTAGATTCGTGGGATCTTTGATCCAAAGAAATCAATGCCTGGCAAACAATTAAGGGCTCGGTCTAGTCCTGGGAGGAGCGCTCGAACACTACGTGTACCCCCGGGGAGGTGATTGACTAGGTGTGGCATTTGGCACCAGTACTATGACATGAGTTAAATCTAGGACTGTCCACTACTCTCCACTACTCTCTACTACGTTGCTCTTTCCATTCTTCACTGTTCTATGCTCTACTTGTTGTTACTTTACTTGCTGTAACTTGGACATGGAAAGGAAATTACATACGTGCTTGACATGACTTGAATCGTCTTGATATGGCCAACTCTTTATCGTCATCTTCTGTAGTAAATTCTTGTCTTTGTTATTCCTCTTAAGTATTACCATTCTGTTCCTTTATATTTCTTGACCTTGCAAGATCTGTTTTATTATCATTGTTTCTTTATATCATCATTTATTTCTCTTATTAGCATGGCATATGAAACTGTAATTTACTTGTTAATCACTTAAACTATGCCTGATGATAGAGTATAATTCCTACTGAGCTTTTTGCTCATCCCTACTTCCAACCCTTTTCAGGTTATGCGAGTATCGATACGTGCATTGGGAAATGGATCAGTGTGATCAAGTGGAACTTGGAACCTAGAGTTGGAGTCTGCTCTTTCATTTTCTTGAGTCTAGCTAGTCTAGTTATTTCTTTTTGTTATTTATTTTGAATCTTTTATTGTAAGTGGTATCAAAATATATCTTTTTAAATTAATAAGAGTTCATATTTTCTCAAATGTGTGTCTGGCCTCTTTGTATTTTATTGTGATTATTTATCTTCCGCTCTTGTTATCGTGACTTGTCTCTTGCCACGTTCCGAGCATCGCTTTCCGCTGCTATCGGTTCGGGGCGTGACAGTTTTGGTATCAGAGCCTCCTTGCCTGAGTCGCTTGGATTTTGTCCAAGTGTTGTCTCCTTGCCTGAGTCCCTTGGATTTTGTCCAAGAGTATAGGTTTTCCTAAGTTCTAGGCTTCCTAAGTTTTGCCTTGCATCCCAATGACCCGGTATATCAAAAGATATTGTCCGGACGTTAGGCTATGCCTCTCGGGAAGATCGCATACTTGCGCGAGTGGTCTTCGGATCGATTATCTCCGCCAGGTACCGAGTTTTGGTCATGTCTAGGTGCATAGTACCCCTAACCTTGTTAAAGTCTTAGAACCCGACCTGGTGAGATTGGGTAGTATCGTGGGGTAAGTAATAAAATATATGCAAGATTGTGTTGCGTTACGCGTAAGGGTAATGAAAGGTTAACCATATAACTATCTTGCAAGTTTTTAAGACAATTCTTAAAATGAAACTGAGTGGTTCCGGTAAGCTAAGTTTCGGTTCCGTGAAAGGCTGGCGAGTCCGTCGTAAGGAAACCCGACGTAATAAGAAGAAGAAGCGTAGTATTAGTATAAGGTATCATTCTCTTTTACCCCTAGCTATAGTTAATTCTTTTAATTGTGTAGTTAACATGCAATTTTTAAAGAATAAGATCATCTTAGTTAGCTATTTCCTTTCGTCATCAATTGTATAGTTAACATTATTTTAATGAGTAAGATCATCTTAGTTCGAACATTCACATAACTGATGATAGTCGGTGAATTTGGGGACCAAATTCCTTTAAGTGGGGGAGGGTGTAACACCCCAGTTTTTAAAATCTGAAATTTAATTGAAATAGTGAATTTTAATTTAGATAAATGAATTTCATAAATTAATATTATATTCCTCAATGAATAGTGCTAGTGTAATTTTGACTTTCTCACAAAAATCTATAAAAATAATAAATTGATAAAGAATGATTTATGAAACAACCTTGCCTTCTTGAGTTTTATCAGTAAAAATATGTAATTAGATCTATTTATCGTTTAAGTGAGTTTCATTAAATAATATTTTATTCCTTGGAATAGTACCATCGAAAATTCTTCTACTTGATAAAAATCTATAAAAATGGTAATTTGGTTTCTGACAATATATGTAACAAATTTATCTTCTGGGATTAACCCAGTAACAATCCGTAGCAAGATCTATTTAATGTTTTAAGTGAAAAATCCACACTTTTCAACCTTTACCTAACATTGACTTCAAACACAAAATCTGACCTTAATACTCAACCATTTGATCTGAAATTGGTGTCAAATTAAAGGCCATGATCTTAACTTCAATAACCCTCTAAAAATTGCTCGAAACCCTAACCCTAATTGAGGCGACTGGTCGAGTTTGACTTGGTCCTTGATTTCGGCGCCTTGTTTAACACGCCTCTTGTGGCGTCGATTCCTCTCTCCACAGACCATCCCAGAACGTGTATAAACTACCAAAATGAAGCCCTTCCAGTCTATTTTCGTTTGGTTGAAGCGGCAGTCGCTGAAGTTTTCAGATCTGGGAGATATCTTGCATTGAGTGCGTAGGTGTCGGCTTCCTTCTTTCTTTCTTCCTCCTTTGTTCTTCCTTGTTCTTCATCAAATTGAGGTAGGTTCTATCGAGCTCAAACATCAAGTAATATATCAAAATGTTCAGCATAAAGTCCTCTTTCTTTTGATATATAAAGCCCCAAATATCATGTAGTATCCTGCGAGTATTTCGAGGTTTAGTAGAAGCATGTTAGAAGCATGTTAGATTAGGGTTAACCTTGTTCCTTCTTCGATTTAGTTCTGATTTCAGGACGTAAATATGAAATTGATCCATGCATCTTGTAAAGTTTTTCATGCTCTTTCCATTGATTATAAAAGCCCTAAATTCCATCCAGCATGTTTAGAGAATTTCTGTTCGTAGTAACAGCATGTTTAGACCTAGTTTTGATGTGCTCTTCCAAGTTGATTTCTGATTTTGACTGATTTCGAAGTGTTAATCCTAATCCACATGAACCATATCATATATGGTTGGATTCAGTATCGAAGTGGCTTTCTTTTGACATAAGAAGCCCTAATTTTCGTTCTGTATGTTGAGAGAATTTTACGTTTTAGTAACAGCCTGTCAAAACTAGGGTTTCTTGTGTTCTTGTCTTTATAGATCTCGATTTCAGCAATTAATCATGCAATTGACCTTACAGATAGGTAGAGTTTTGTATTAGCTTTCCATTGATACCAAAAGCCCCTTATTTGGAGTCCATTTCCATGAGTTATTAGAGTTTTAGTGCAACCCTATCAAACCTTGGCTTCCTGGCGTTGATCGGACGCGGCAGGGATGACCGGAATCGACCCAGGGATGGACGGTCTTACGATAGACCGCACATCTCTGTTGACCACTTTTGACCTTGGCATGGCCTGAGATAAACGGTCTTTCAGGAACCACACATCTCAGGATGAACGGTTCCAACCTAACCACATATCTAGATATAAGGTCCCGGAGCAACCACATAACTTGGACGGTCTTGCGATAGACCACACATCCTGGATGGACGGTTCATGAAGAACCACACATCCCAGGATGAACAGTTCCAAACTGACCACATATCTAGATGACGATTCCAAACTGACCACATATCTAGATGAACGGTCCCAAACTGACCACATATCTAGATAAACGGTCCATAAGTAACCACATATCCCCCTGGCAGGATAAAAGGTCCCCAGAGGACCACACAACTGGCAGGGCCAGGGATAGGCGGCCCATACCTGACCGCCCAACCCTTTGGGCAGCCCAGACAGAACCGCCCAAGCACTTGGGCGGCCTAACAGGAACCGCCCAACTCCCTGCTTCAGCCTTTGACCCCCGTTCAGCCCTGTTTAAGCCCAGGGGATATAAGGTCCAATCCGAACCGTTTATCCCCTCAGAGAGTGACTTAATACTGGTTCTAATGCATTATTTTTCATGTCATTAATGGTAATTAGTGAAATAGAAACCCACTTAATAAATGTCTAAGTATGCAACTAAATTCTTGTTAATTGCTTGTTATTCGTGCCTACGCGACTTACGCGATCTTGTTCATTAGTTTATCATCTTGAATCATTATTTTTGGCATCTTGGCTTAACATAAAACTTAATTCTTGTTAATTTGGCTTGTAATTAGGATTAATATGCTCATTAGCTTGCTGTTTAACTGCTGTACTACAGTAGCGCAACACGATTAACTCTTATTGTGACTTGGTTATCGATCTTCTTGATGATTGTGCTTACCTTGAAATTCTGAAATGAATCTCCTTCCTACTTGAAATTGTTATTGCTACAAAGTTTAAACCTTGAAATTCTGGCCATAAATTGTGGAAGTCTAGATTTGTGGGATCTTTGATCCAAAGAAATCAATGCCTGGCAAACAATTAAGGGCTCGGTCTAGTCCTAGGAGGAGCGCCCGAACACTACGTGTACCCCCGGGGAGGTGATTGACTAGGTGTGGCATTTGGCACCAGTACTATGACATGAGTTAAATCTAGGACTGTCCACTACTCTTCACTACTCTCCACTACTCTCTACTACGTTGCACTTTCCACTCTTCACTGTTCTATACTCTACTTGTTGTTACTTTACTTGCTGTTACTTGGACGTGGAAATGAAGTTACATACGTGCTTGACATGACTTGAATCATCTTGATATGGCCAACTCTTTATCATAATCTCCTGTAGTAAATTCTTGTCTTTGTTATTCCTCTTAAGTATTACCATTCTGTTTCTTTATATTTCTTGACCTTGCAAGATCTGTTTTATTATCGTTGTTTCTTTATATCGTCATTTATTTCTCTTATTAGCATGGCATATGAAACTGTAATTTACTTGTTAATAACTTAAACTATGCCTGATGATAGAGTATAATTTCTACTGAGCTTTTTTCTCACCCCTACTTCCAACCCTTTTCAGGTTATGCGAGTATCGGTACGTGCATTGGGAAATGGATCAGTGTGATCGAGTGGAACCTGGAACCTAGAGTTGGAGTCTGCTCTTTCATTTTCTTGAGTCTAGCTAGTCTAGTTATTTCTTTTTGTTATTTATTTTGAATCTTTTATTGTAAGTGGTGTCAAAATATATCTTTTTAAATTAATAAGAGTTCGTATTTTCTCAAATGTGTGTTTGGCCTCTTTGTATTTTATTGTGATTATTTATCTTCCGCTCTTGTTATCGTGACTTGTCTCTTGCCACGTTCCGAGCATCGCTTTCCGCTGCTATCGGTTCGGGGCGTGACATCATGTAAGGACATACTACGGTTAAATCGGTACAATTACGATACTCATAGAAACCGGGTGGAATCGGCTCCCTAATGGGTGCCAAGATATCAAGAATAAGTGTTCATATACACATGATCGCTTGTTCTTTGTACATGATAAGGTAGGAAGAACTATTGTCAACATGTAGGGCACTAAATCCTTAAGTGATGGCAATGGTACGTTTCCCCCATTCCATTAATCTCAAGAAACATTCTAACGGTATCCAAATAGCATACCATGAGGACCAATATACCATGTATCTTTAGAGTGACATGGCAATCAAAAAGTGTCATGGGTTTTAGTGGTACAACCTGCTCGGCGGTCTTAAGGGAATCCAAGGCTTCGCGTAGACTTACGGAGGTCTCTATGATAAATTTACCAGTCTGAAGGAAGGAATATCCCGCGGAGGGTTCATCTATCACCGAGAAATAGTGGGGTAATCGATAAAACATCTTGAAACGTGGGACTATACTCACGGACTCGAATATAGTGCCAATAGATAGACCCTTGGTGTGGGTCACAGAAAACTCTCAGACAAACTAGAACTCAGGAAAATGGCGCCTCCACCAGTGCCACTATTTCTTTAAATCCAGTTTGGTTTTTTAAAGCATACAGATTCTGGATTTCATTTAAAATACATAATCGTTTAGGTTAAGGATTACTTCACGTGTAACTACGTTACTGATATGGAGAGTATAAGTTCAAGGTAAATAGCACCCTGAACCCATCAGTGTTTTCAGTATATAGCACCCAGGTAAGGGGCGCTATATGGAATGGTGACAGGGTCTCAGCCGTGCTTTCATTCAGGGGAAATATAACGTGAATAGTGTCACTTTTGAAATAAAAAGAATTTTCCAGAAACAAGTATATGGATAGGAAGAGAAAATTAGCAGGATTCTAGTAATATACTCATGCATTAGATTAGACATCAAGATTCATAGTTATTAAATTTTAAAGATGGTGCACTTATTTAATTACTGAAAGAATAATGACTGTGTGTGCAGTCGTTTTATGAAAATAGCACCCTATAGAGGGGCGCCCTTTACTGAATCTCTGAAAAATGAAGCAGAAATAGCTGAAAGCCATTCTATCAGACATATATGCATGCTCACGATGTAAAGTTATTAGGTTGGGCTTAGTACTTGAGAACACCTACCTTCGTGGGTTGATCTAGATGTCGAATAGAGAAGAAAATAAGAGTAAAACGGCAACTGCGGCTTCCACGGAGTAGAGGAACATATGCTCTTCTTCCCGTTCACCTTAGCAGACAGAGGGAAGCAGCAGGGATAAGAGGAAGTGATGGTTCCTCTTCATAATATAGGCTGCAATAGAGAAAGAAGTTGAAGCTTCTTCCTTCACGTACGATGCAGCACCGTAGCAACAATAGTAGCATAAGAGACCCTTCTTCTTCTCAGTTGCAGGTGCAACCTCGATGAGCGGCAGAGGTTGACGACGATGCAGAAACTTAGAGGCAGTCGCCTTGGCAAGGTTTTGGAGGGATATATTTATAGGGAAGGAATCCTACTAGGGAACTTTGAGTTCGATCGAGAGTATGATATGTAAAAATCCTATTGGAAACAAACCTTTCCACGTATCAATCCTTTCAGATCGACACCTTCCCGAACCACATCCTACTTCCTAGTTCGAACAAAACACTACAGTCGGAGCTCCCATATCTTACACTTAGGTGAATAGCGCCCAAGACAAGAGCGCCTTCATGGAAATGGCGCCTCTATGATGGGTCTTCATTTCACAAAATGGCACCCTATCAAGGGGCGCCCTTTCCCTTGGCCCATTTAGGTTTGAGGGTAAGGCCCATTAGAGTATGAGAGTTGTTTATGTGCGGGGTTTGGGCTTTGATTATCTATTTAGGAATTCTATTCCTTCAACTTACCAGGGTTGCTACAGTACTAGCCGACTGTTCACGTTCCCGAATGTTTTCGCTGCATAAATCTCGGGGCGTGACAGTTAGAGTGGTATTAGAGCCTAGGACTAGGAGTCATAGGGAAGAAGTCATGTCATAGGCTAAGTCCAAGGTTTAAGGGCCCACACTTATGAAACTAGGAAATAAACTCTCAACCTATGAGCGGAATTGGGTAGAACCTGGGATGAGATAGTAATTAGAATTATTTCTAAGATTAATCTCACTCATTCCATTAGAATTAACAAGAATTCATTACTCTTCTGAGGTACCTAATTATTACGATGGCTCATCGTGTTAACTGGAACGGTATGCAGCAGACCGTTGCAGGTCTCACCCAAGCATTACAGAATATGGCTCAATCCGGCGCATGGGCAAGAGATGGAGACCTACACTGCAATTTTTGGGGCTTAAATCCTCTAAGGTTCTCAAGATCTTCTAATCCAAATGAGTCCGAGAACTGGATCGACTAAATGACCCGCATATTTGAGGTTATGCAATGTGTTGACCAAGAAAAGGTTCATCTTGCCACATTCCACCTCAATAAAGATGTCCGTACATGATGGAAGTCAATCCCTGCAGCACCTCAAGATGCACCACATGTTAGGGTGCTAGGCCCGGATACAGAGGGGGGTGAATGTATCCTTCTATGAATAATGGCCAATTAAAGAAACTCAGATGCTAGACGCAATCACAGAATGAAACAAATTCAATTAAACTTATGAGCAAACACATAGAGCGCGCCTATCCAAGCATCTAGCGGAAGCAAGCACACAAAGCAAACCATTGCTCAATAGATTTTTAGGTGGTTCGGTCCTCTAGACCTACATCCACCCCTCATTCCCAACCGGAGTGAGGCTTCACTAGCCAATGCTAGAACCAAGCAGACTCAGTCTGCAACAGGTGCTGACACACAGCTTGACCAGGGGAACAAATTCCCCTCTTCCTCCCAACCGGAGGGACACCCCAAGTGACTCCCAGTCACTTGGAAACCAGAGACGCAAAGTCTCTCTTCCTCCAAACCGGAGGGAACACACCAGTGACTCCCAGTCACCAGCAAACCAGAGGTCGAAGACCTCTCTTCCTCCAGACCAGGAGGGACACTTGGACTTGCAATCCACAAGCCCAGAACCGGAGATCAGATCTCCCTTCCTCCAAATCGGAGGGAAACACACAAGTGACTTCCTGTCACTTGCAAACTAGAGGTCGCAGACCTCTCTTCCTCCAGACCAGGAGGGACCCGACCTCAATCCAGAGGATCGGAAGTACAAAGCTAACCAAATGAAAAAGGGAAATAAGAAGGGGAAAATACACAGCGATTAGAAAGCTGTAAAGAAAGATAACACAGATGTGGCTCGCATGGAGCTGACTGGCCTGGATTTGATCCACGGTCCAGTAGACAGATCTTCAGGTAAGCTTCTCTTCCTCTTCTCTTCTCTCTCACTTTCTTTTTCTCTTAACCCTCACGAGCTCTCTAACTCTCTCTTTCTCTTCTTTTCCTTCTGCTCTTCTTCTCTTTATTTTCTTCTTCTTTCGCAGGCTCTCTCTGTCTCTTCTCTTCTCTTCTTCTTCTGCAGCTCTTTTCTTCTTCTGCTCTTTCACTCTCTCGATCTCTTTTCCTCTATTCTCTTCGGCTCACGCTCTCTGCTATTCTCTCTTCTTATCTTTTTCTTCCTCTTTTCTTTTTCTGGATTGAAGGACTTTTTGCTCTCCATGCTTCTTTTTCGATCATGTTCATCTGTTGGATGAAGGCTTCCTTTTATAAGCAGCAGCCAGCAGGAGGGCAGCACTGGGCGCATGTGGCTTCCTCATTTCCCGCCCAGAACTTGTGGCCACGTGTCAGTCTCTCAGCCAGCTACAGCACACGTGTCACAATCCTGTCTGCCCTTCCAGCCTCGGATCACGTGCCTCCCATTCTCTGAGGAATATTCTTCCTCGGATCACCTTCTTCTTTTTGTTTTTCTTCTTCTCCTGCAAAGAATTAAAACGATTAAAACTCAGGGCCACAAAAACTAAAACTGCACGAGGTGTGTAGGAACAACAATAGGTGCACTATACTGAGAACGACACGAGGTACGGAGAAGGAAATAACACGGAGTAAAAACGATAGAAACACGCGATCAAAGGAACCTTGGACGAAGATAGAAAGAAACAACACGAGGACATAAATACAAGAATAACACGAAGACACGAATACAAAAGCAACACGAAGACACGAATACAAAAACAACACGACATAACAAACAGCAAAGAGAACGGCACGAGGTGAAACGACACTTTACTAAAAAGACTTGAATACACACGAAAACAACTCGAGTACTAAGTTGCTCGAACGTACGAACGACTCGAAGACGAGGACGACACGGGCTGACAACAACTCGAAGATGAAAATAGAAACCGACACGAAGTGTGGTTACAAAACAAGAAAGACACGAGGTCTAGGAAAAGCAACACGAAGACAGAAATAACAAAAAAATGACTCGAACTAAGGACGACATGGAGACAACACAGTCAGACTCGACTTGAGACACTTAAAGCTTGAATTTAGAGAAGAATGCACGAAGTAAAATCAACACGAAGACAGAAGACAGACACGGCTATCATGACACGTGATGAAGCAGTGAAACCAAGAAAAAAATGACTCGAGGAACAATAGTAAGTGACACGAAAAACACAAGAGCAAACATAAAGGATGACTCGAGATGAGTAACTAAATACTGAAGAAACGACACGAGGTTCACAGGAAAATGACTCGAAGTTCATCAGAACAATTCGAGCTGCTTCAGTAAACAACACGAAGATAATCAACAAACATAGTTGGAACAACACGACGTACAAAAGGACAACACGAAGTGTAGTAAACACAAACAACACGATGTATGAAAGTAATAGTACGGACATACAAGGTACTACCTCATAGCAGTTTTCCTGTTAATCATGGAAATTTCGAATGCATAACATTACGCAAGATATCTGATTAAAATGAGAATACTTAACATAGTGATGCTCATCATCAAAACACTAGGGAAGTCACAAACAAGAAAGTTGTGAACAACAAGGCATGTTGTAAAGACTTCAAACAATATGCATCAGACAACTGTGTATGGACTTGAAGACCCTTAGCCAATGTATAGACTTCAGGTGGAGACCAATGTGTAGACTTCTCGTGAAACCCCAATGTGCAGACTTGATGCTGTACAGACTTTCCAAAGTGAACGTAACGCTGTACAGACTTGAACTGAAGACCAATGTATGGACTTCAAAACAGATGCTAAGGCCAAGAGGAGTGTATAGACTTTCACGATGTATGGACTTGGTCTCAAGAAATGTAAGCGATGTACACACTTAGCCAATGTGTAGACTTTGCCTTAGACGCTAAATGAGATGCAAAAGTCTGTATAGACTTGAAGAACCTAAAACAAAGTGCATACTCACAGCGTTGATGCTGCAGACTTGAGACTTGAGAATGCTCACAGCGTTGACGCTGCAAGAGACGTAGGCTGTACAGACTTAGCCTAAGAGAATGCATGAACATATCAGCCGAGAAGCAATGCATAGAACAGAAATCAAGCACAAGCCAATATATCACAACATGACTCAAGCATACACATGCATTCTTCACAATTCAGACATGGCACACTTATGCAATCTCCCACAGAAAAGGTCAGACATATTCAAGACAATGTGGTGACTCATTCATGTTGCTATCATTAAAACATCACATCATCAACAAAGCACAAGGGGCACAACAATCTCCCCCTTTTTGATGATGGCAACATAATGAGTCACACTGACTCATCAAACTATTCCCCCCCTTTGACATAATCAAAAAGAAGGGAAATGGTTTGATAGTCAAATGCAACACAACAATGCAGAGAATGAGTCAAGGTTCTTTAAAATGAAGATCTCCCTTAAGACAGTGAAACAGTTCTCCCCCTATCAACATGCATGATTGACTACTCTCCCCTTAGATGATAATAAATCATAACTCCCCCTGAAGCACAGGAATGGACTCTGGTTATCCAATAAATCAATCTGAAGTCAGCCATTACAAAGAATCTGAATTCTGGTGAAGATACCACAGAATCAGAACTTATTGCAGAACAAGATGGAAGATTCCAACAGTGTGGAGAGAAATATATCTCAGGAATCAATCTGAAATCCACCATCATAAAGATTCTGAGGTTGAGAAGGCTGCAAGTGAACAAGGTAATAATGGGAGTGGCACCTCACATTTGTATGGTCAGAAAAATGCAGATAGAATCAGTCAAGTGATAAGAAAGGAGTTGACTATACAGTTTTTGTTGATCATGCATAAATCTGATCATGAGGGATTTGAATGCAAGGTCACAAATGATATGAACATGATTCAGTGTGACAAGGAATGCTCCCCCTGAATAGATGTCAATTGATATGCAAGTGATGCATGACATGAAAGCTCCCCCTCAATAAGTGGAATCTTATGAGATAGATGAGAGGAGACCACAGGGGCAAACAAGGAGAAGTTCAGGTCAATGAGCCAAGAATAGGTTCAATTAGCAGATTTCTAAAGAGGCTTCAACTACAAGAATTTCAGTCAGATTTTCAAGGAAATGTCATTCTCATAAATCCAAAACATAAGTTTTCAAAGTCTTCCATTATAGGGGCTTATGAATGAGCTTTTTGAACAGCATGGTTTAAACATGATGTATGCAGATTTTATCAATAAAATTTTGTATTTATATCTAAAACTATGTTTTAATAAAAATGAACCAAGCCCTCATATTTATCTTGATTATCCTCCCTTTGTCTTACACAATCAAATTTATTGACTTCTTTCAGAATTACATGCATCAGTATTGAAATCAAGCAATTATGAAGTCATATGATTTTATCTAGGGTTGTAGTAATTTGATTTTTACATCAATATTCAGATATTTCAATTTGTTCAACAATTTTCATGCTACAAATTTTACGAGCACTCTAGTTCAGTGCACACCTTATAACTAGAGGATATACCTTGATCAGAGGCCAATATCCCTAAGCACTTAGTGTGACTAACTGTCATGCTTTATATGAACAGAGATAGCATATACACATCATGACACACTGCAAATCATTTCCTGATGAGTGAATTATATTTCTCAGTGTGCATGCCATTGCTCTGCCTGAATTTCAATGAATTCTTAATCAGAGTTAACTATGGTACCTCATGACACAGTCCTTTGGACATGTGTTTCTCAGTGACCAAGGTCATTGCTCTGACAGATATTACCCTTTAGACTTTTCAGAAAAATTCATTGCTTCAAGTCAATAATAATTTCATGTACTTAATCAGTTGAAGTCATGTATTCAAGAGTGTAGATTTCAGAAGTTTTCACAAGACTCAACATGAACCAGATGGTTAAGGTTTATTAAACATGCTTCAGATATGTCAAGAGATTTTAAAGATAAACTCCATGAATACATTAAGCTTAAACCACATGAGTTATTTCAGACATTCATAAAAATGTATAATAGAAGATTTCTAGTTCAAGAATTTTCAGATTTATGATCGAGATAGTCCCATTGAAATCTTCATGAATGACTGATAGAAATTCTGATACCAAATGATACCAATTGTTATCAATTGATAGGAGAGATTTTGAAGCTTAATGATTTCAAAAATATGCTCAAGGTTTGGTCAAAGAGAATCAATGAAAGGATATGCAATGAATTTTCACATGAGTATGCATTTGACAACCTATATGCAATGCATTGACTCCCCCTGACAACATACAATGTTTGTCATGAGACACTGATGAGGTCATGCATGATAATTCAACATGCAGTCCTATATCCAATTCAGAATGTTCAGTGAGCTATTGCAACACACAAATTTCAAACAATATTCACATTCAGTTCAGATTTTCAGAAATTTCAGAGTGCATGATTAGAACATAATGCAACTGGCAGATGATGAATGAATATGCAAGAACAGATTTAATATGCATGCACTAGATGAAACTAAGAACAGGATATGCAAGAATGCATCAAACCAGATATGCAATGAGTTTCAAAAATGGAACATTCAGAGAATTTACCTGAACAGTTCAGAAGGGGTTTTTTCATTCTTGAGTGCCTTGGATTAATACCCCTTTTTATTCCATTCCAAGGCACACCTGCAAGGCAAAGTTTATTTTACACAAACAGGCACCCAAGAAATCTTGGGTCCTGACATGACAGTATTATTTCTAGCAGGTTTTCTCAGCACATTTCGAGCAACATGGTCATCAGATTTCATCAAGTAGCAATTATTCATTGAATGACCAATTTGACCACAGTAATGACATGAATTATCAGATTTCAAATTCTTCTTATGCACATTATTGTTGTCATGAAGTTTATTGGCAGAGAGAGAGTTCTGTTTACTATAATGATAATAAGATGCACCATATTTCAGATTTAATCTATGCACATTCTTATTAGCATGAAATCCATGTGTATATGCATGAGATTTTCTGTTCACAGAATAAAAATTCTGTTTACCAAAACCAGTTTGGTTTTGATATCCTGCCAGCCAACAGGTTGTAGCCCTGTGACCTGGCTTCCCACAATGATGACATGTAAATTTCGCAACATGGAGTTTAGTAGGGTTATTTTGAACATGCCAACAATTTCCAGCTCTGTGGCCTGGCTTTCCACAGTTATAACATGAAGGTTTTGCAAATTGTCTTACAGGGAATTTAGCATGTTTGAGATTCACATTTCTACCCTGAATATGCCAACAGTCCTTGACTGTATGGCCATGCTTTCTACAGTGAGAGCAATAAGAGGTATTCTTTTTAAAATTGAGTTCATTATTGCCATAGCCATCTTGGGCATGCCAACAATCAATGGCCCTGTGCCCATTTTGTTGCAGTTAAAACAGATGATATGCTGGTTCATTGAAACATATTTGTTTTTATTAAAAACATGTTGGTTTGTAGGGAATTTAGCATGATATGAATAAAAGGTTTTCTTACCACTAGCAAACCAGCAATGAGTAATTGAGTGTCCTAATTTACCACAATTAGAACATGTGATACTCCTTTTCTGAGGTGAAGGATTTTTATCATGAGATCTCCTAGCATTCTTATCATCCTTCTCCATCAACTTACACTCATGCATCAAATGTCCAACTTTATGACAGTAATGACAGATAATCTTCTTTTTAGATGCATGTGAGTGTGTGTGAGGATTGTGATCAGCAAACGCTGATGGACCCTTTTAATTTATTTTCTGTTTTCCAATCATTTTCTGATTTTTATCATGTTTTTCTGTTTTCTTAGCCTTATAATGAGGTGAAGATGAAGTAGAAGGCTTTTCATGTTTAGAAGATTTAACAAAAATAGTTTTCAAATTGGATCCATCGACCTTCCTCATGACTGGACTATAGCCCAGTCCCTCTACCTTAAAATTATGCTTTGCTCCCACCAGTTTCTGAGCAATGGGCTGTTTGTCTTTAGAGGTGGTGGCTACATCTGAACCACTTACAAAAGATGTCATAACTTTGTTCTGAAGTTCCTTCTTGTTTATCTTATTGTAGCCCAGCCCTTCCTTCCTATAGTTGATTTTTATACCTAGTAGCTTGTCTAGGTTTTTCTGCCCATCAACAAATTTAGACAAAGAGACTTTCAAATCCTGAATTTCATCTTCCAAAGAGGAAATATGTAGCTCATAACTGGCAATCTCTTGTTCACTGCAATTCACACATTCAGTTAACACCTTGTTAGCAGTTTTATATTTTTCAATTTCATTTTCCACATTGCTCAGTTTATCAGAATCTTCAATGCAAACAGTTTTTCCTCTTTCCAAAGTAAGAAGTCTTTCCGACATGCCACTGTTTAACAGCTTCAATTTTTCAATTTCTTCTTTAAGCTTATCATTTTGAACCAATTCATTTATTAGAAGCTGATCTTCTGAATTGACTTCATACTTTCTTCCATTTTCAATTTCCTTCATATCTTTTTGCTATTTATCAAGATCTTTCTGTAATTCTATGTTTACAGACTTTATGGCATTAAGTTTTTCAATCAGCAATTTGTTCTCCTGTTTAAGTTTCTCAGATTTTTCTTCATTTTCTTTGGAGAACCCTCTAAGAGAATCATTTTCTGATTTCAGCTTGTTTAGATCAAATTTAACACATTCAACTTCTTTCAGCATTTGAGTATCAGACATATTAGCATCAAGAGCATTTTTCAATTCAACACAATTTCTACAATCAACATTTAAATTGTCTGACCTACTACTTTTCTTCAATTTTTTGTATTGTTTTGTTAACAGTTCATGAGATTCAAATAATTCAGCATATGCATTCTCCCAATCTTCTAGAGAAAAATTCTCGAAGACATTTACCTCATCATCATCATCTTCCTCATTTTGATTGCTGCCCTGATCGCTGCCACTTTGATTGCTTCTGTTGACCATCATGCAGCTGTCCACATCTATCTCCTGAATTCGCTTCAGTGTATCCAAAATATCTTTAGCCGAACTGCAATCAAAGAAACATGAATGGAAAGCTCTATCAGTAGCTGCCTTCCTCAGATTTATAGCTATCTGATTTTCTTCATGCTTAGCCTTGTGACTGTCAGTCCATTTGGACTTTTTCTTTGGTAGTTCATGAGGACTGTGTGAAATTACTTTCCACAGGTCTGGATTCACATATTTAACATAATTCTTCAGACTAGCGAACCATGCATTAAAATGCGTACCACTGAAAATCGGTGGATGAGCCATTGAAAACAAATCAGATTAATGCAACAGGAGTATTGATGCACTAAAAACAAATTAGCACCTAAGACTGCAAGATCGAATCTGCAGGTCACTGGACCTTGTATGCAGACACCGCTCTGATACTAATTGTTAGGGTGCTAGGCCCGGATACAGAGGGGGGTGAATGTATCCTTCTATGAATAATGGCCAATTAAAGAAACTCAGATGCTAGACGCAATCATAGAATGAAACAAATTCAATTAAACTTATGAGCAAACACATAGAGCGCGCCTATCCAAGCATCTAGCGGAAGCAAGCACACAAAGCAAACCATTGCTCAATAGATTTTTAGGTGGTTCGGTCCTCCAGACCTACATCCATCCCTCATTCCCAACCGGAGTGAGGCTTCACTAGCCAATGCTAGAACCAAGCAGACTCAGTCTGCAACAGGTGCTGACACACAGCTTGACCAGGGGAACAAATTCCCCTCTTCCTCCCAACCGGAGGGACACCCCAAGTGACTCCCAGTCACTTGGAAACCAGAGACGCAAAGTCTCTCTTCCTCCAAACCGGAGGGAACACACCAGTGACTCCCAGTCACCAGCAAACCAGAGGTCGAAGACCTCTCTTCCTCCAGACCAGGAGGGACACTTGGACTTGCAATCCACAAGCCCAGAACCGGAGATCAGATCTCCCTTCCTCCAAATCGGAGGGAAACACACAAGTGACTTCCTGTCACTTGCAAACTAGAGGTCGCAGACCTCTCTTCCTCCAGACCAGGAGGGACCCGACCTCAATCCAGAGGATCGGAAGTACAAAGCTAACCAAATGAAAAAGGGAAAATAAGAAGGGGAAAATACACAGCGATTAGAAAGCTGTAAAGAAAGATAACACAGATGTGGCTCGCATGGAGCTGACTGGCCAGGATTTGATCCACGGTCCAGTAGATAGATCTTCAGGTAAGCTTCTCTTCCTCTTCTCTTCTCTCTCACTTTCTTTTTCTCTTAACCCTCACGAGCTCTCTAACTCTCTCTTTCTCTTCTTTTCCTTCTGCTCTTCTTCTCTTTCTTTTCTTCTTCTTTCGCAGGCTCTCTCTGTCTCTTCTCTTCTATTCTTCTTCTGCTTTCTACTGCAGCTCTTTTCTTCTTCTGCTCTTTCACTCTCTCGATCTCTTTTCCTCTTTTCTCTTCGGCTCACGCTCTCTGCTATTCTCTCTTCTTCTCTTTTTCTTCCTCTTTTATTTTTCTGGATCGAAGGACTTTTTACTCTCCAGGCTTCTTTTTCGATCATGTTCATCTGTTGGATGAAGGCTTCCTTTTATAAGCAGCAGCCAACAGGAGGGCAGCACTGGGCGCGTGTGGCTTCCTCATTTCCTGCCCAGAACTTGTGGCCACGTGTCAGTCTCTCAGCCAGCTTCAGCACACGTGTCACAATCCTGTCTGCCCTTCCAGCCTCGGATCACGTGCCTCCCATTCACTGAGGAATATTCTTCGTCGGACCACCTTCTTCTTTTTGTTTTTCTTCTTCTCTTGCAAAGAATTAAAACGATTAAAACTCAGGGCCACAAAAACTAAAACTGCACGAGGTGTGTAGGAACAACAATAGGTGCACTATACTGAGAACGACACGAGGTACGGAGAAGAAAATAACACGGAGTAAAAACGATAGAAACACGCGATCAAAGGAACCTTGGACGAAGATAGGAAGAAACAACACGAGGACATAAACACAAGAATAACACGAAGACACGAATACAAAAGCAAAACGAAGACACGAATACAAAAATAACACGACATAACAAACAGCAAAGAGAACGGCACGAGGTGAAATGACACTTTACTAAAAAGACTTGAATACACACGAAAACAACTCGAGTACTAAGTTGCTCGAACGTACGAACGACTCGAAGACGAGGACGACACGGGCTGACAACAACTCGAAGAGGAAAACAGAAACCGACACGAAGTGTGGTTACAAAACAAGAAAGACACGAGGTCTAGGAAAAGCAACACGAAGACAGAAATAACAAAGAAAGACTCGAACTAAGGACGACATGGAGACAACACAGTCAGACTCGACTTGAGACACTTAAAGCTTGAATTTAGAGAAGAATGCACGAAGTAAAATCAACACGAAGATAGAAGACAGACACGGCTATCACGACACGTGATGAAGCAGTGAAACCAAGAAAAAAATGACTCGAGGAACAACAGTAAGTGACACGAAAAACACATGAGCAAACATAAAGGATGACTCGAGATGAGCAACTAAATACTGAGGAAACGACACGAGGTTCACAGGAAAATGACTCGAAGTTCATCAGAACAATTCGAGCTGCTTCAGTAAACAACACGAAGACAATCAACAAACATAGTTGGAACAACACGACGTACAAAAGGACAACATGAAGTGTAGTAAACACAAACAACACGAAGTATGAAAGGAATAGTACGGACATACAAGGTACTACCTCATAGCAGTTTTCCTGTTAATCATGGAAATTTCAAATGCATAACATTACGCAAGATATCTGATTAAAATGAGAATACTTAACATAGTGATGCTCATCATCAAAACACTAGGGAAGTCACAAACAAGAAAGTTGTGAACAACAAGGCATGTTGTACAGACTTCAAACAATATGCATCAGACAACTGTGTATGGACTTGAAGACCCTTAGCCAATGTACAGACTTCAGGTGGAGACCAATGTGTAGACTTCTCATGAAACCCCAATGTGCAGACTTGACGCTGTACAGACTTTCCAAAGAGAACGTAAAGCTGTACAGACTTGAACTGAAGACCAATGTATGGACTTCAAAACAGATGCTAAGGCCAAGAGGAGTGTACAGACTTTCACGATGTATGGACTTGGTCTCAAGAAATGTAAGCGATGTACACACTTAGCCAATGTGTAGACTTTGCCTTAGACGCTAAATGAGACGCAAAAGTCTGTATAGACTTGAAGAACCTGAAACAAAGTGCATACTCACAGCGTTGACGCTGCAGACTTGAGACTTGAGAATGCTCACAGCGTTGACGCTGCAAGAGACGTAGGATGTACAGACTTAGCCTAAGACAATGCATGAACATATCAGCAGAGAAGCAATGCACAGAACAGAAATCAAGCACAGGCCAATATATCACAGCATGACTCAAGCATACACATGCATTCTTCACAATTCAGACATGGCACACTTATGCAATCTCCCACAGAAAAGGTCAGACATATTCAAGACAATGTGGTGACTCATTCATGTTGCTATCATTAAAACATCACATCATCAACAAAGCACAAGGGGCACAACACCACACACTTGGGAAGGATTCCCTACGCCGTTCCGAGCAAAGTACTTCTCCGGACATGTCAAAGGGAGGAAAGCTATGGAATTCGCTTCGTTACGCTAAGGCATGATGTCTGTAGCAGAGTATGAACTCCAATTTCCTAGGCTGGTGCATTATGCTCCTCATCTGATTAGTACGGACTTATTGAAAGCCAACCGATTCATGGATGGTTTAAGGCCCGGCTTTATTCAACAACTAGGGACTCAAAATATCCGTACATATGCGGAGATGGTCCAACAGGCGGATCTATGTGAAAGGATCTTAGAGAAGGTCAAAAAATTAAAAGGCAAGGGAGAGGAGCCGAGCCGATGGTCTGATCGGCATGGTAAGAGAGAAAAGTTTAGTATCACGGAACCTTACAAATCCCATGATAGCAAGAAGAGATTCTGGAACGGGAGTGGTGTGGCTACCACAAGAGTAAGAAGGTAAAAGAATAAAAGAAGCAAGTCATGGCGGCTTGCACATTTTGTGAGAAGTTTGGTCTTTCGGTCGAAGAGTGCTAGAAGCGTCTCGGCGCTTGTTTACGATGTGACAGTCGGGAGCACCGCATGCCGGATTGCCCCCTTATGAAGGAACAATCTTAAGGTGGTGGACGTAAGCGACATGCTCGTCTTAATGCTAGTATGGATGATGAAGAAGCGCCCAAGAATGATGAGCTAATGGAAGGTACTATCCAAATCTATTCCCATCCTGCATTCGTACTATTTGATATTGGTGCTTCTCATTCCTTTATATCTTCTGCTTTTGCAAAAATCTTGCCAGTTTCATCAGTTCCTCTACCGTCGGACCTTGCTATTACTACACCCTTAGGTCCTAGAACAAAACTTACAACCTACTACCTCGATAGTGAGGTAATGATAGAGGGCACAACCTTCCTACAAATCTCGTATGCCTTGACATGGAGGGCTACGATGCTATTTTAGGTGTAGATTGGCTTGTAGATCACGACGCCTATATAAATTGCAGCAATCAGATTATCTCTTTTCAGAAACTAGGTCTTCCAAGATTTTCCTTCCTTGGTATCAAATATAGGAAGCATCCTACCATTAGTTCATCTCTTCACGCTTACAAACTTATTTCACAAGGATGTGAAGCTTTTCTTGATTCCGTAATCGTTACCGAGTCTAAGGGAATTATCTTAGAAGATATTCCCATTGTGAATGAGTTTTTCGATGTATTTCCATCATATTTGCCCAGTTTACCACCTGAAAGGGAAGTAAACTTCTTCATTGAACTCATTCCCGGAGCAGCACCTGTTTCAATAGCTCCCTATAGGATGTCCCCCACAGAACTCAAGGGATTGAAGAAACAACTTCAGGAGCTATTAGACAAGAGTTTCATTTGACCTAACACATCCCCTTGGGGTATGCTAGTTCTATTTGTCAAGAAGAAGGATGGATCTCTCACGCTATGTATCGACTACCGGTGACTAAATCAACTCACCATTAAGAATAAATATCCGTTGCCGCGTATCGATGAACTCTTTGATCAGATTTCAAGAGCAGAATATTTTTCCAAGATAGACCTCAGGTCAGGTTATCATCAGCTCAAGATCAAAGATGAAGACATACATAAAACTACTTTTCGGAGCAGATATGGCCACTATGAATTCGTGATAATGCCATTCGAGTTAACCAATGCCCCGGCAACATTTATGCAACTCATGAATAATATCTTCAGGCCTTATCTTGACCAGTTTGTAGTCATCTTCATTGATGATATTCTTATATACTCTAAAACAAAGGAGGAACATGAAGAGCACTTAAGAATATCCTTGCAGACACTAAGAGAGCACAAACTTTATGCAAAGCGTAGTAAGTACGAGTTCTTGCTAAAGGAAGTCTCTTTCCTTGGCCATATTATTTCAAAGGAAGGCATCGCTGTCGACCATTCTAAAATTGAAGCTGTTAAGAATTGGAGTCGGCCGACGACCGTGTCTGAAGTTAGAAGTATTCAAGGTTTGGCTGGTTATTACAGGAGATTTCTCAAAGAACGTCGTTTCTTTGACTAGACTCACAAGAAAGGATAATCCTTTTATGTGGTCAGAAGATTATGAAGAAAGTTTTCAAACTCTTAAAGAACACCTTACCACTGCACCTATACTAACGCTACCGACAGAGGGTGGTGGCTTTGAAGTCTATACGGATGCGTCTGGCATTGGCCTAGGATGCGTCCTTATGCAAAATGGAAAGGTCATTTGCTATTCATCAAGATAGTGGAAGCGTCACGAAGAAAATTACCCTATGCATGATCTAGAACTAGCTGCGGTTATATTCGCATTGAAGATTTGGCGACACTACCTTTATGGGGAGAAATTCATTATATTTTTAGATCATAAAAGTCTGAAATACCTCTTCACCCAGAAGGAGTTAAACATGCGACAACACAGATGGTTGGAGTATCTCAAGGACTTCGACTTTATTATCCAATATCATCCGGGGAAAACAAGTGTTGTAGCCGACGCTCTTAGCAGGAAACCAATGGCAACTCTAGCAAGCCTCAAAAAAGGTATAACTTGTCTTATTGAAGATTTTTCTCATTTAAATCTTGATATTGGCGATGTAGCATCCTGAATTTTAATATTAATATCGCCATATTATTCAATTATTTTCTTATCCCAGATTCTAAAAATTTATTAAAAATGTAGAAAAATATGTATTTTGTGTAAAATGTAATTTCCAGTGATTTTGTCTTCAAGAATGAACACAGAATAAAATTGATTAAGGCCAAATTTCACAATTTAAGCTGAAAATCGTTGTGTTAAAGGACCGAACTAAACATTCTTAATCGGACCTAAATTCTTGCCCAATTGGGCCCCGATTATAGCCAAACCCTAGCCCAACAGCAGTGGTTCATTTTCCCTCTGAAAACCCTACCTCTAGAGCCTTCTATTAGCGGCGGCGACGGCGGATTAGAATTCTCCCCGAATTTTTTGTCGTTTTCCCTCTTTGGACTCTCCACCCAAATTCGATCGCTTGATGCATCCATAGACTCTTTAAATAGAGGGCTTTTGACCCCCAGAAACCCTATTTGCTCTCGCGGCTGGTGGCGTGATCGATCGTGGCCGGGCGAGGGCAAATTTGGGCTTTCTGGGAGCGGCTGGATTAGGGTTCCGGCGACCCCCCTTTTTCTTCTTACTCTTTCTAGCGATAAAAGGTAGGTGTCTCTCAGGCTGAACTAAGAATTAATTATACCATTTTGTTCATCTTTCCGAGCTCTTTCTATTGATACCAATTTGCCCAAATTTCATGCATCATGTTGGTCTAATTTCATCGTTTACCCCGAGGTACACCCTAAGGGTTAACTTTCATATTAATCCATTTTATGTTTAGTAAATCACTTTAAACTTTAATCAAAGCATGTGATCTTAGACGTATTTTAATGCTCTTTCCAATGGAATCTATTTGCCCAATTATTGTTCACCCTAACGCTTGCAATCGGAATTCTAATCATGGTGGGTCGTGGTTCACCGTCGATGGAGACTCAGTTTGGTAAATAGTCTTACCAGGGACCGCTAATCATATAGCGGTCGCTCAACAGACCGCTTAGCCGCCTTGACTTTTTTTTTAAAAAAATATTTTTATATGTATCAAACGGTCGTACGATAGACCGCTTTCTAGTATGGGTGGTCCCCATATAGACCATTTTCGGCCTCTGAAATGGAGATTTTTAAGCCTGATTTGTGCGTTTTTACCTTAGTTAGCATGTTATTCTGATCAGTAAGTATGCAGGACGTAGTATTAACTTGGTATCATGAAGTTATACGTTCATTTTCACTATCTACATGGAAATTTTTCTTTGATAATCACCGTTGGACAACTATGTGAATTAATAGAATAAACTTGGTTATCAACTTTGCGATCTTAAACCTTGCCACTTATAAATTGCTTATTATTATGATTCTGATATCATTGTTTTACAGTCATGCCACTCCGGTGGAATTGACTGACCGCACCGTTCACATTTTCCGTGTTTTATATAGCCTCAATCTTGTAATAGTTGAGACTCTCCGCCGGATATTCCTTCCATCGACTAGGACCACTATTATGAGACCTCCGTAAGTCCCTGTGAGCCTGGGATTCCCACTAGGACGTCGGGCGGGTTGTACCATAGAGACCAGAACCCACAGACTTGATTTGATTCATGTTTTGGAGCGAACCAATACCCGGACTATTCTGGACCCTTAGCGGCCCACATGGGGACCGCTAAGAGACCCTTCGCTGCCCAGGGTTAGACCGCTAGTCGTTTCTTGGCCTGGTTAGAAGTGGGCTTGGGTTAGTCAGTCTATTCTTGAACCCAGTCAATTCTAACCTGACCAAGTTCTCTCTATTGACTTTGGCTTCATGGGCTGACCTCTGGTTTGGGCCCATGCTGTCTCAGGTTGAATTGAGGACCTTCCTTTGTAAAATTGAAAAGGCTTGTAATACTCAACGCTACGCGGTCTAGGGCTAGACCGTTAGTCTCGTCCTAGCGGCCCAGGTAATGACCACTAACGTCGAGATTAAACGTGTTTTTCCGTGTTTCCGTTGTGATAGCAGTCGTATCAAGGATATCCTTGAACTGCAAAGTCTTGCTTTGATTCATGGTCACTTTGGACTCTCAAGTCATTTCCTTATGATATCTTATTCCAATTTCCCTTGGAATGTCTCTTGCTCTTAGAAGTAAGTTCATAAGCTTAAACCTTGGAATTCTTGGCCATTTAATGTGGTGAATGTCTAGATTGGGATCTGTGATCCAACCCTTCAATGCCAACGCATCATAAGGGCCTGGTCTGGTCCTGGGAGAAGCGCCCAAAAGTACTTGTGTCCCGGGGAGTTTGTAATGACAAGGTGTGACATTGCACTGAAGTGCATGACTAGCGTGATTGGTCTATGACATTCTACTTCACTCAATTTACTTGCAATTTCTTGCGTGACATGACATGCGTGCTTGTTGTGGCCAGTTCAACTATATCTTACTTGAACCCTCGTGAAAGATTATTGTTATACATGCAATTATTCCTACATGAGATCTATCTTTCTATTCTCCCATATGTTATTTATCACTTGTCATTTACTTATTCTTGTTCTTTTGTCATATTTTTATACATGCTAAAATGATTAATCACTTAAATTGTGCATGGTGATAGAGATATAAAATCCTAAAGAGCTCATTGCTCACCCCTACTTTCCAATCTTTTCAGGTAGCACGAATGAGGACATGCGCACCGATGGGGAAGGGAACGAGTGATCTTGGAGCAAGCCTTTTTGTTATTGTTGAGTCAATGCCTTAGTTAGATGTCGGATCTTGTTAAGATCGGAGTCGATGTAATTCTTTTCTTTTATTGATATAGAGTTAGAAAGTCCACAAGTTGTTGATTGTAATAAAATACTTTTCTTCATTATTATCAATAAAATTGGTTATTTGCAATTATTAGCCATGTTGTGTTATCACTTGTGGCAATGAATGCTCTGATTGACATGAATGATATAACTGCTACGTTCCGATTTTTCGTGTCGGGGCGTGACCGTTTTTGTGGTATCAGAGCCTAGGTTTTCTTTAGACCCTAGGTTTCTAGTGGCGTCATAGAACCCGTCACATTGGTAAAGTCAGGAATCTAACCCAGTGAGTTGGGTAGAGACTTGGGTTAAGCTAATTAACTAGCTCTAAGAATATATAGTCAATAAAATATCCTCTATTAATTATGGTTATATTGTAGGAATTTTCCTGCGATGGCAACAGAACGTGCGCAGTGGCGAGATATGCAACGCACGGTGCAGGGCCTGACCCAGGCCTTATAGCAGGTAGCTCAAGGCGGTGCACAGCACGGAGCGGGCAATCTACATCGGAACTTTCAAGGCTTGAATCCCCCACGTTTTAGTGGATCTTCAGACCCAGGCGAGGCTGAGAATTGGCTGAAGGAGACAGAGTGTATCTTCAGGGTTATGCAATGTGGAGATCAGGATCGCGTCCCCTTGGCAACTTTTCAGCTGGAGCGCGATGCACGCGCTTGGTGGGAAGCAGCGGAAGCCACGCTCGGCAATCGGCGTGCAACATGGTATGAGTTTAAGGAGCTATTTAACAACAAGTACTTCTCGGATCGGGTGCAGAAAAAGAAGGCCGCAGAGTTCGCTGCATTGAAGTAGAGAAATCTATCTATTGCAGAGTATGAAGCACAGTTTGCTAGGCTGTCTAAGTATGCACCACATTTAGTATCCACGGAGAAGATGAAAGCCAAACGATTTCTAAATGGATTGAAGCTTCAGTACATTAATCAATTGGCACCTTTGGAGATCCATGTTTATGCAGAGATTGTAAGAAAAGCCCAAGTTCTCGAAGACACTACGGAAATGACTGACCGGATAAGAGGTCGGGATAAGAAGAGGAAGCAAACTACCAGCTCCGGGAATTTTAAACCCGTTAACAGCCAGAAGAGGCCCAAAGGTCGGCCGAGTTTTTCAAAGAACAAGAAACTGAAGGAAGGCGGGAGGAAGGCAGGACCGACTACTCCACCTAAAGCAGTCTGCAAGTATTATGACCGCCCAGGTCACAAGATGGAGGAATGTTGGTGCAAGCTGGGCGCTTGTCTGAGATGTTGTAGTAGGGACCACCGAATCCCTGAGTGCCCCCTTATTAATGAACAGACGTCAATTGACCCACCGCAAGAAAGCCAAAGGTGGCAGGGCAAGCTTCAAGCCCTCCAAGAGGCGGAGACTGAGACCGAGGCTACCATGGAAGGAGGTATTGTCGAAGGTACCCTTAATATACTTTCGAAGCCAGCATTTGTACTTTTCGACACAGGATCCACTCATTCTTTTATATCCCTGAAATTTGCTAAGACTTTATCTATGGAACCAGTATTATTGGATTCTCAACTTGTGATATCAACCCCTATTGGTTCGGGGTCCGAGATTAAACATTATTACCCTTCTAGTGAAGTTTTGATTAATGATTGTAACTTATCTGCTGATTTGGCATCCATGAAGATGAAAGATTATGATGTGATTCTAGGAGCAGATTGGTTAGCTAGACATGGTGCTAGTGTCCACTGTAAATCAGGAATGGTATCTTTCACTGGACGTCCTGGACTTTTCTTTTCTAGCTCTAGACAATCTAAGTCTGTGCCGCTTATTTCGACACTCTGGGCAGATAAATTGTTAAGGAAGGGGTGCTTGGTATTCTTGGCTTTGATCTCTTTGACTAATAAGAAGGAAGTAGAGTTGAAGGATATCTCGATTGTTCAGGATTTTTTGAAAGTGTTTCCTGAAGAATTGCCAGGTCTTCCCCCTTAAAGGGAGGTGGTTTTCTCCATTGATTTAATTCCTGGGGCTTCACCTATTTTTAAGGCCCCCTATCGTATGTCCCCTTCTGAGTTAAGGGAATTGAAGAATCAGTTGTTGGACTTGCTAGAAAAATGGTTTATTTGCCCGAGTACTTCCACCTGGGGTGCTCCTATACTCTTTGTAAGAAAGAAGGATGGTTCGTTGAGGTTATGCATTGATTATCGCCTGTTGAACCAGCTCACCGTGAAGAATAAGTATCCTTTACCAAGGATTGATGAGCTGTTTGATTAGATATCTGGAGCCCAGTATTTCTCAAAGATCGATCTCAGATCGGGGTATCACCAGTTGAGAATAAAGGACGAGGATATTTTTAAGACGTCATTCCGTAGCAGGATTGAGCATTTTCAATTTGTCGTAATGCCATTTGGACTAACAAATGCTCCAGCAGCTTTCATGCAGCTGATGAAGAGTGTGTTCCGACCCTACTTAGATCAGTGGGTCGTAGTATTCATTGATGATATTTTGATATACTCAAAGAGCAAGGAGGAGCATGAAGAGCACTTGAGGTTAGCGTTGCAAATCCTAAAGGATCATCAGTTATACACCAAGTTCAATAAATGTTAGTTCTGGCTGCAAGAGGTATCTTTTCTAGGGCATATTATTTCTAAAGATGGAATTTCAGTGGATCCTTATAAAGTAGAGGTAGTACGTAATTCGGAAAGGCTTGTTAATGCAACTGAGATCAGGAGTTTCTTAGGCCTAGCAGGTTATTATCGGAGGTTCATTAAGGACTTCTCCAAGATTGCAGTACCCTTGACTAGGTTAACTCGTAAGGAGAATCGATTAGAGTGGTCAGAAGACTGTGAGAAAAGTTTTCAGACTTTGAAGAAGTGTTTGACCACTGCCCCAATTTTGGCTTTGCCTTCTAGAGAAGGAGGTTTTGAAGTATACACTGATGCTTTAGGAATCGTCTTAGGTTGCGTTTTGATGCAACGAGGGAGAGTGATAGCTTATACCTCTAGGCAGCTAAGGAAGCATGAAGAGAATTACCCTGTCCATGACTTGGAGCTAGCAGCAGTTGTGTTTGGTCTGAAGATTTAGAGGCATTACTTATATGGAGAAACTTTCATAGTATACTCAGATCATAAGAGCCTTAAGTATTTATTTTCTCAGAAGGAGTTGAACATGAGGCATAGAAGGTGGCTAGAGTACTTAAAGGATTTTGACTTCTCTATTGAATATCATCCCGGAAAAGGGAATGTTGCAGCAGATGCTTTAAGGAGGAAGCTGATAGCTAGATTAACAAGTTTGATGCTTCAAGAATGGATGTTGCTAGAGAAATTTGCAAGCTTAGATCTTAATGTCACA
The DNA here is from genome assembly GCA_022559845.1 of Amorphophallus konjac. Classification (NCBI taxonomy): domain Eukaryota; kingdom Viridiplantae; phylum Streptophyta; class Magnoliopsida; order Alismatales; family Araceae; genus Amorphophallus; species Amorphophallus konjac. The sequence goes on along the minus strand of CM040126.1, from coordinate 282,601,771 downwards.
GAAAAAGAGGATCGGGTTATGGTTGTTCATATCCAGCTTTATTCGGGATTACTGGCAAAAATTAGGAAGCTACAGGATAATGACCCGTTACTAGTAGAATCAAAGAGTAGATGGCTAGTCGACCAGATTTTACGTTAGTTGATGATGGTAGATTGTTGTTTCGAGGAAGAACTTGTTTTCCTGATTCTGTAGAAATGACGAGAAAGATTCTCGAGGAAGCTCATAAGTCTAAGTATACTATTCATCCAGGAGCTACGAAGATGTATCAAAATCTGAAGAGAACCTTGTGATGGTCGAACATGAAAAGAGAAGTGGCCGAATTTGTAAGCAGGTGTTTAGTATGTCAGCAAGTCAAAGCTGAACATTTTAGGCCTGCTGGGAAATTAAAGCCCCTTGAAATACCACAATGGAAGTGGGAGAGTGTCGGTATGGATTTTATTATGGGTTTGCCCAGAACTCGTGGCAACTTTGATGCAATTTGGGTGATTGTTGATAATCTGACAAAGTCCGCGCACTTCCTACCTATTAAGTCTAAGTGGACTGTGGATGTATTGGATGTTCTGTACATGAAAGAAATAGTGAGGTTGCATGGAGTCCCTGTATCCATCATATCCGACAGAGACCCTAGGTTTACCTCTCATTTTTGGAAAGGTCTGTAAGCATCGTTGGGAACTCGTTTGAACTTCAGTACTACTTTTCACCCTCAGACTAACGGGCAGACTGAGAGAACAAATCAGATTGTCGAAGAGATGTTGAGAGCTTGTACTATTGACTTTGGAGAAAGTTGGCATGAAAATTTATCTTTGATTGAGTTTGCCTACAACAACAGTTATCAATCCACCATATAGATGGCACCATTTGAAGCTTTGTATGGAAGAAACTGTAGATCCCCTCTTTGTTGGGAAGAGGTTGGTGAGAAGCAATGGCTCGGACTAGCTCTTGTTTCGGAGTCGTCTAAAAACATTCAGCTCATTAGAAATCGATTGAAGATTGCTCAGTCTAGGCAGAAGAGCTATGCTGATAATAGAAGAAGGGATTTGGAGTTTCGGGTCGGAGGGCATGTGTTTCTGAAGGTTTCACCATCAAGAGGAATCAGAAGATTTAGAATTCGAGGCAAGTTAAGCCCCAGATTTGTAGGCCCATTCGAAATCTTGGAGAGGATAGGAGAAGTTGCCTATAAGTTTGCATTACCATCATAGTTATTGGGCATTCATAATGTGTTCCATGTGTCTATGCTACGAAAGTACGTGTACGACCCTTCGCACATCATCCAACATGCTGATTTGGAATTGAAAGAAGATTTATCTTATGAAGAAAAGCATGTCAAGATTTTTGGACTACAAGTAGTAGTAACTCAGGAACCGATCCATTCCGATGGTCAAGGTCAAGTGGAGACAGCGCGGAACAGAGGAGGCAACGTGGGAGTCCGAGGAAGCAATTAGGAAGTTGTATCCCGATTTGTCTTAAGGTTGGTTTTTCAATAGATTCGGTGAATTTGGGAGCCAAATTCTTTAAAGTGGGGGAGGGTGTAGCATCCTTAATTTTAATATTAATATCGCCATATTATTCAATTATTTTCTTAGCCTAAATTCTAAAAATTTTACTAAAAATGTAGAAAAATATGTATTTTGTGTAAAATGTAATTTCCAGCGATTTTGTCTTCAAGAATGAACCCAGAATAAAATTGATTAAGGCCCAATTTCATAATTTAAGCTAAAATTATTGTTTTAAAGGATCGAACTAAACATTCTTAATCAGACCTAAATTCTTGCCCAATTGGGCCCCGATTAGAGCCAAACCCTATCCCAACATCAGAGGTTTGTTTTGCCTCTGAAAACCCTAACTCTAGAGCCTTCTATTAGCGGCGGCGGCGGTGGATTAGAATCCTCCCCGAATTTTTTGCCATTTTCCCTCTTTGGACTCTCCACCCAAATTCAATCGCTTGATGCATCCATAGACTCTTTAAATAGAGGGCTTTTGACCGCCATAAACCCTATTTGCTCCGGCGATTGGTGGCGTGATCGATTGTGGCCGGGCGGGGGCGAATTTGGGCATTCTAGGAGCAGCCAGATTAGGGTTCCGGTGACCCCCCTTTTTCTTCTTACTCTTTCCAGCGATAAAAGGTAGGTGTCTCTCAGGCTGAACTAAGAATTAATTATACCATTTTGTTCATCTTTCCGAGCACTTTTCGTTGATACCAATTTGCCCAAATTTCATGCATCATGTTGGTCTAATTTCATCGTTTACCCCGAGGTACACACGAAGGGTTAACTTTCATATTAATCCATTTTATGTTTAGTAAATCACTTTAAACTTTAATCAAAGCATATGATCTTAGACGTATTTTAATGCTCTTTCCAATGGTATCTGTTTGCCCAATTATTGTTCACCCTAACGCTTGTAATCAGAATTCTAATCATGGTGGGTCGTGGTTCGACGTCGATGGAGACTCGGGTTGGTAAACGGTCTTACCAGGGACCGCTAATCATATAGCGGCCGCCCGATAGACCGCTTGGCCACACTGACTTTTCAAAAAAATATATTTTTATATGTATCAAATGGTTGTACGATAGACCGCTTTCTAGTATGGCTGGTCCCCATATAAGACCATTTTTGGCCTCTGGCAGGGAGATTTTTAAGCCTGATTTGTGCGTTTTTACCTTGGTTAGCATGTTATTATGATCAGTAACTATGCAGAACGTAGTATTGACTTGGTATCATGAAGTTAAACCTTTATTTTCACTATCTACATGGAAAATTTCCTTTGATAATCACTGTTGGACAACTATGTGAATTAATAGAATAAACTTGGTTATGAACTTCGCGATCTTAAACCTTGCCACTTATAAATTGCTTATTATTATGATTTTGATATCATTGTTTGACATTCATGCCACTCCGGTGGAATTGACTGACCGCACCGTTCACATTTTTCGTGTTTTATATAGCCTCAATCTTGTAAAAGTTGGGGCTCTCCGCCGGATATTCCTTCAGTCGGACTAGGACCACTATGATGAGACCTCCGTAAGTCCCCGTGAGCCTAGGATTCCCACCAAGACGTCGGGCGGGTTGTACCATAGAGACCAGAAACCACAGACTTGATTTGATTCTTATTTTGGAGCAGACCAATCCCCAGACTGTTCTGGACCCTTAGCGGCCCACATGGGGACCGCTAAGAGAACCTTCGCGGCCCAGGGTTAGACCGCTAGTCGTTTCTTGGCCTGGTTCAAAGTGGGCTTGGGTTAGTTAGTGTACTATTGAACCCAGTCAATTCTAACTTGACCAAGTTCTCTCTATTGACTTTGGCTTCATGGGCTGACCTCTGGTTTGGGCCCATGCTGTCTGAGGTTGAATTGAGGACCTTCCTTTGTTAAATTGAAAAGGGTTGTAATTCTCAACCCTATGCGGTCTAGGGTTAGACCATTAGTCTCGTCCTAGCAGCCCAAGTAATGACCGCTAACGTTGAGATTAAGCATGTTTTTCCATGTTTTCGTTGTGATAGCAGTCGTATCAAGGATGGCCTTGGATTGCAAAGTCTTGCTTTGATTCATGGTCACTTTGGACTCTCAAGTCATTTCCTTATGATATCTTATTCAAATTTCCCTTAGAATGTCTCTTGATCCTAGAAGTAAGTTCATAAGTTTAAACCTTGGAATTCTTGGCCATTTAATGTGGTGAATGTCTAGATTGGGATCTGTGATCCAACCCTTCAATGCCAACGCATCATAAGGGCCCAGTTTGGTCCTTTGAGAAGCACCCGAAAATACTTGTGTCCCGGAGAGTTTGTAATGACAAGGTGTGGCATTGCACCGAAGTGCATGACTAGCGTGATTGGTCTATGACATTCTACTTCACTCAATTTACATGCAATTTCTTGCGTGACATGGCATGCGTGCTTGTTGTGGCCAGTTCAACTATATCTTACTTGAACCCTCGTGAATGATTCTTGCTATACCGGCAATTATTCCTACATGAGATCCATCTTTCTATTCTCCCATCTGTTATTTATCATTGTCATTTACTTATTATTGCTCTTTTGTCATATTGTTATACATGCTAGAATGATTAATCACTTAAATTGTGCCTGGTGATAGAGATATAAAATCCTACAGAGCTCGTTGCTCACCCCTACTTTCCAATCTTTTCAAGTAGCACGGATGAGGACGTGCGCACCGATGGGGATGGGACCGTTGGAGCGAGCCTTTTTGTTATTATTGAGTCAATGCCTTAGTTAGATGTCGGATCCTGTTAAGATCAGAGTCGATGTAATTCTTTTCTTTGATTAATACAGAGTTAGGAAGTCCACAAGTTGTCGATTGTAATAAAATGCGTTTCTTCATTATTATCAATAAAGTTGGTTATTTGCAATTATTAGCCTTATTGTGTGATCGCTTGTGGCAATGAATGCTATGATTGACATTAATGATATTACTGTTGCGTTCCGATTTTTCACGTCGGGGCGTGACAGACAGAGAAGGAGAAGAAGGTATGATTGCCAACATAAGGTTTCAACCTACATTGATCAAGGATATAGTCCAATTGCAATAAAATGACCCCACATTGATGGAGATTAAAAATAATATTGATCCAAGATCGGATTTTTCTATCTCAAATGATGGAAGACTATTCTTTAAGGATCGAATTTGTGTACCGAATCATGATGACACTAAGAAATTGATCATGTAAGAAGCTCACAAATCACGGTATGCTATTCACCCGGGTGCTACCAAGATGTATCAATATTTAAAAAAAAACTTTTGGTGGCCCAACATGAAGAGAGAAGTAGCAGATTTTGTGTCCCGATGTCTCACTTATCAACAAGTAAAAGCAGAACATTTAAAAACCGTTGAGAAATTACACCCCTTGAGTATTCCCGAGTGGAAATGGAAAAGTATAGGGATTGATTTTATCATGGGTTTATCGAAGACTAGAGGAGGACATGATGGTATATGGGTGATCATAGATCGATTAACTAAATCTGCACATTTTTTACCAATCAAAAGTCGATGGTCTGTGGAAGTACTAGCAGCATTATATATGAGGGAAATTATCAAACTACATGGTGTCCATGTCACCATTATATCCAACCGAGACCCTCGGTTCACATCATAATTCGGGAAGGGTCTTCAACATTTATTAGGGACCCGACTTAATTTTAGCACTGCGTTTCATCCACAAACTGATGGTCAAACTGAAAGGACAAACCAAGTGGTGGAAGATATGCTTAGGGCTTGTGCTATTGACTTTGGAGGAAGTTGGCACGACCATTTACCTCTAGTAGAATTTGCCTATAGCAATAGCTATCAGGCTCGCATTCAAATGGCACCATTCGAGGCTCTGTATGGTAGAAGCTGTCGATCGCCTATTTGCTGGAATGAAGTAGGAGAAAAGTAATTTCTCGGTCCCGGCATCATTAGGGATACTACTGAGAAGATAAATCTTATTCGGGAAAGACTTCAGATGGCACAAGATATGCAAAAATCATATGCTGATAATCGAAGGCGCGACCTGGAATTTCAAGTTGGAGACCATGTATTTCTTAACATTTCTCCAGGTCGAGGTATTCGAAGATTCGGTATCAAAGGCAAGCTTACTCTAAGATTCATTGGCCCCTTCGAAATTCTCGACAGGATTGGGGAAGTCGCATATTGAATAACTTTACCCCCTCAATTAGTAGGAGTTCATGATGTATTTCATGTCTCAATGCCCAAGAAATATGTACCTGATCCATTCCTTGTCATTACTTACGACAACCTGGAAATTAAGAAGGACTTGACATATGAGCAAAAGCCAGTCAAGATCATTGAACGAGAAGTGCGTCAATTTCGGAATAAAACTATTCTTATGGTCAAGATCCAATGGACCAAGTCATGGCCGCATGAAGCAACATGGGAAACTGAAGAAGTCATACGCAAAAGATTTCCAGTGATATTTGAATGTAAGTACACTCTCCATAAAATCCATGTATTGAATTTAGGGACCAAATTCTCTTAAGTGGGGGAGGGCGTAATGCCCAAGAATTTTTTAAAAATTTTCTAGATTTAAATAGACCTATTAAACATTTAAATAAGCTATTAAACGAATTACTATTAATTAAGTCTCATTAAGTAAAGGCCATATACTAATAAATAGATTAGGCCCATTTAATTGAACCCAAAGGACATAAAACCCTAGCCCAAAAGAGTTGGCCCATATTCTAGAAGCTTAATTTCTGGAATTTTGGAATTTAAGTGGATAAATGGGGTAAATAAATGGATAATAGGAGGAAGAGTTTGAAACTGTTCAAATTCAATGCCCAGGATAGAAAATGGTCTATCGCGAGACCGCATAGCACAGAAAATGGTCTAGCATCAGACCGCTAGGCTCTGCAGATTCCGTGAAAGGAAGAGAACGTGAAAAGTTTAGAACTTGGGCATCCAAATCGCCTAGGATCGATGCTATCTACTAATTAGATAAGTCTAGAAGGCTTGATGATCGAATTGAAAGCCTAATTAGGACTCTAAGTTTGTCCAATCCATGAAACCTAGCTAAAACCTATAAATAGACCCCAGAATCACCTTGCGCGACCCTTGCATTTGGCTCGCGTGAAACTAAGGTAAGGAAATTTTATTTCAGGTAGGTTCTTTAGAATCTTTTATTTATAATACTCAGGTCTAACTCCCCTCAAAATTTTGTTCTAGGAGATGAAGTCTACAAAGAGTTAGAGGCTTCCAAAGTTGCTAATCCTACACCAAAAAACCCAGAAATCTGTGCAACGACCCAGTGAAGATTAGGAAAATAGAAGCCCCAAACGATATAATTAGATAGAGGTTCTTTATAAGAAATTGTTCCTTTTAGTACCATCTTCTTACCCTCAAAATTTCACATCCTTAGGTCAAGGGAATCAGGAGATACAGGAGAGTGAAGTTGCTGGTTTAGCACAGGACGAGCAAAGAATTAGGGTTAACTTCCAGCCTTAAACTCAAGGTCTAAAGCCCAAGACAGAGGTAGGTTATCTCATGAAAAGCTTAAACATGATGTCAGAGATAAAAGCCCTCTGATTTTAGTTGATTTCATGCACTGTACACCGAGAATTTTATGATTTATTAAGGACTATGCATCTAGTATACTCCTCATGCACAATTCTTAGCCCTAATTAAAGTTAAAAGGAGAATTTTCTTGTTTATTACATAAACCCACGCATATTGTTGGCCTCTCCTTGTTCTATCATGCTATAGAGTTTATACATGTTGATTTTCAGATATGATATGTCTTAGATTAATATTTTTTTTAGTTTCTGTAACACATGAAGAAACGGTCTTCCTGTAGACCGCCAGAAACCCTAGCGGCCGCACGATAGACCGTTTGGCCCAGTGAAACGGTCCTCCAGTAGACCGTTTGAGTTTTTGATTTTTGTATTTATGTTAACCCAAAACTTAATGCAAAATGGCCCTAATTAATGTTTGATAAGCCTAGTTAAGTAAGTTTTATTCCTGTTTCAAGTGCTATTATCATATATCTAGTTATGTTAACAAAGCGTTCTAATAGATTTCATTATTCCTTATGCACTTAGAACTATCTTTACACTTATGTTATTTTCATGACCAAATCATATACATTTGTAATTAACTTGAATTTATATGATTTATGGACTAAACATGGTTAAATCGCTGTTTTACGATGGTATCTCTCTTCTAAGAGTCATTTTCTTAAGTATATGGCACATATCCCGGTATGTTGTCATTAGTTACACCTTAACACATTAAGTACACAATCTTGGACTTGATAAACTCTCCATTGGATATTCCTTCCAACGAACTAGAAAATCTTGTTTCAAGGCCTCCATAAGACTCCATTAGATATTCCTTCCATAAGACTCCGCGAGCTGGTTGTACCATTAAAAACCCGTTATCTAGAAAAGCACTTACCGGTGTTTTGTGTATTCTGAACCTTAGCGGCCCTCTGGACGACTGTCTGATTTCCGTAAGCGGCCCTTCACTTGACTGCTAAGGGATACTAAACAGCCATCCACCTGACCGCTAAAGCTCTAGATGGTTTTACTGCATCGATATCTTTATTCTATGAAACGGTCCCTGAATAGACCGCCAAGCGTGCTAAACGGTCCCATAATAGACCGCTTGGTTCCTGATTGTGTCTAACCTGAGGTTCGACCTTTGGGGTTGGTTTTCTAGAGTTCCTAGATGATCTTAAGATTATCCGAAGTCTCAGCCTACGTTAAGTAACTCAATATTAAAGGTATGGAACGTAATGAAAGTATCGTTATGCTATCGATTTTCTTCCGTAGCATGATGTCCATTTAAGTCATCCTTGAAATCTCCTGTTCTTAATTGAAGCATTCTTGCCTTGGTTACCTTATCATGGAATTATTGTTGAACTTGTACATTATTGTTATAATCGTGGAAGTAGCTTGATTATACTTGAAGATGTAGTTTGGGCACTGATTGTGTTCAATGGCTCTATGCTAGTCCCTTCGGCTGATGGTCGGAAACATATTGTAAACCATGGGGTATGACGCTACTGGCGTCACATTACGCTGGGAGTACTTTCTTAATAAATAAGTGAAAATCCACGAGACACGAGTAAAGATCCACGTAAATTCACGAAGTATTTGCTACTAAGTGAAGATTACTTTCTTGCTTGTTACATGACTTTCTAGTGCATAGCCTCCATGGTTTTAAAATGTACATTCTTGATACATTATTGTACATGAAAAGGCCAAATTTCCTTTCTTCATTGATAAATCATATCCTCATATCTTGTACTTGATCGTATCTTGTTACTTGGTTATATACGTGTGTCGTCGTATCTGCATGATTTATCTTGTTCTCTAGAGCTAAAATGCTAATGACTTAAATTTGCCTTCATGTTGATACGAAGATACCTACTGGGCAAGTGTGCTCATTACCTACTTTCTCAATGTTTCAGGAAGTATAGATGAATCAGATTCGGAGTATACAAGTAACGGGTCCAAGAGTGATTGAAGGACATATGAACGGGAGAAGCCTTAGTTACCAAGTCTCTAGTCAAGTCATGATGTAATCTTTATTTTATTGAGTCTAGTAAAGAGAATCAAAAGATCTTATGTACTTTGATATTATTATTGTTATGGAATAAAGTGAAGTTTGGAAAGTTTACTTGTGCAATTACTTTTATGTGATTGTCTTGCGCTCTGATTATATTACTTGCTCGAGACGTACTAGCCGACTGTTCACGTTCCCGAATGTTTCTGCTGCATAAATCTCGGGGCGTGACATCCAAAAAATCTCAGAAAATTTGAGCACGTCCCATATAGCCCCCTCTATCCACCATAAAATCCCCAAGATCTAGATCTGCCATTTCCATGTCGGTCAAAGGTCATTCTCAGGCAGATCCCAATCTATCCTGATTGTCTATAATCTGAGCCAGCAGAAATACTTGGGGAATAGTGGTTTTCATTTCCAATCCGTTTGCTGGATGGTCGTGAAATTAATTTATGTAGTAGCCCTTTGAGTCCTCTGTCCAACGACGCCAATCTTGCCTCGATCCACCACTGGATCTGGGCGCAACAATTGTTTTCGTGGAGGCGCGCAGATCTGATCCGTGAACAGGCCAGCAGAGTAGTCCGCCGGTTAATTCCGGTAAAATACGTCGGCTCACATTCGGCGACCGCCGCTCCCGGAGATCGACCAATAACCCCTCAGCAGTGTTCCAACTGGCCGCCGCAGCAAGGAGACATCCGGGCACCGCCGTCCCAGCAACTGGACACACCTGCTGTCCCGCGGGTCCCGCAGAACTGAGCCGGACCAGTAGCCTGTCTCCAGCCCGAGAGCCTTCCGGCTTGCTGCCCGTCAACCCGAGTTCGCTACTCTCGGGTCCCACGTGTAGCCCTTTACCTCCCTATGTGGAGTGGGCAATAGAAATAACTGCTGTAATTAATTATTTTCGGTGCACCGGGAGTACGAGTCTTGGCCGGGGTCGTCTTCCCCACGCCCGAAGCATGGAGGTATCGTTTCCGCTCTCTCACTTGGCATTTTGCTTACTCCGTATATTTCTATATGCTGCTACTTGCATGTGATAGGTTAATCTAGCTCGTTAAAATTTTATCACCAATGTGAGAGAGAGCGAGACTCGTCCCGTGACTCGATCCGAGCACGTGAGTGAGTAGACCAACCTTGACTCATTACCAGTTTCTCAACCGTGCACATCCGCACACTTGCCTCACTAGGGAGCAGTCACGAGTTTTCCTAGAGTCCAAGCTTCGTATCCAAATTGGCGTCGAGTCGCGTCCCGTCCCGCATCAAATTGGTATCATAGCGGGTTAGAGTCTAGGGTAGTCGGTCCAAAGTTGCATTATCTTCCCATACCCGGTATATTAAAAGGTGTCCCCGGAACAATAGGTTACGCCTATTGGGAAGGTAACACACTTGCATGAGTGCGATCTTCGGATCAAACCTCCGTCACATACCGAATATTGGTTGAGTTTAGGTTGTAGTCGAGTCTGCATATTTTACATTGTTGTTCTGGGGTCGTATCTAGTCGGTTTGTCTTGCACCAAGTGTCGGCATTGCCATCCTATAGCTCCCCGTGTCCTATAGATCCCCAAAAGCCCACGTCATATGAATGGTGGCAACACACCCAAGGATGGGGAACCCAACCCTTCCACCTCCGTAGGCCCGAAGCCCCGGACTTCTATGGCTCCAAAGTCCTGAGCGACTACCTAAAGTGGGAAGCCGCTATAGACAACTACTTTGAGTGTTACATTATGTTCGATACCAGGGAATTTGACTTTTCACAAAGCCGCCGAAAAATTGAGAGACATTGAATGCTTGAGAGAAATTAGGAGGCAATGGCCTATAGAGTCATGGTGTGAGATGAAGGGCGAGCTTAGAAGGGTCTACCTACCCGGCCTAGTCACCTCCAACTGGCCCCACCCAGTCACCTCCAACCAAGTGGGTCATAGTCGGAGGCAACGAGCCCCGCACGTAGATGAGCGTAGACCCAACATTACGCCAATTGAATATGAGAAAACCAACCATGATGCCCCTAGTCCAAACCGCACCTTAGACGACCTCTTGCAAATGTTTATGGACCGGATGGATAGGAGGGATAGGATGTGGGCATGACTCCTGCCCCGGCCTAAGGAGGTAGTAGCCGGTAGTCTGAACCCGGTGCTGTCTACGGAGTCCCCAATTCCTCTCCCCATCATGGAGGAAGTCCCTTCCCCAACCGAGGGAGATGACGTGCTAGAACCTTCACCCTTCAAACTTTAGCCGGAGCCATACCTACGTACTAAGGGTGAGATTGTCATTATAGAGCCACTTTTTAGCTGGCTAAAGCAAGGCTTGGTCCCTAAAGCCTTTTCTACCCATCCATGGACCCCGCGCTACTAATAGTGCCCGTCAACTCATTTCACACAACTTTCCGGTCTTGTCACCATGTTGATACATTGGATGACCTTATCAAGGGATTAGACTGGCAATGGAAGTTTACGTACCTGTTGGCCCCAGGCTTCGACCAATCCACGTGTCATAGCTTCATGCATCCCGCATTGGGGTCCATTACCTCTGTGTGCACCGTGGGTTATGTCACCACGGAGGTTCTTTTATTCTTCTATTAAGTAGATCTAGAGGGGGGTGAATAGATCTTTCCCCGTAAAATTGACAAAGTGAAACTATATATGCAGAATTTAAAATTACTTACTATCAACAACCAAAGCAATCACATAACATTCAACTCATAGATCAATATCAGTTTGCAAAGATATTAGCAGATATAGTGACTGACTTAATTGCCCATTGATCTATTGCACATTAATGAACTTGGAAGAGGTACTTGGCAGAGGTTCGACTCTAGGAGACTCCTCACACAAGTGATTCACCTTCCAGGTAAGCTTGCCCTACCCATTGTGTGGAATCCTTTTATATACCTTCTTCTAGTTCATAAACGAACAAGAAATTAGGCAGTTAATTCAGACAGACCAGCAGTATAAATGTAACAAACACACTTAATATGGCAACCACGGACACAAGGAATTTATAGGTGGTTCGATCTCCTCCAGAGATCTACGTCAACCCCTTACTCAACTGAGTAAGGCTTCACTGCTGAGCTTTACAGCTTGCTACAACTGATCCACCGCTTTGGGGAACAAGCTCCCTACATACGCTAAGCCTTACAGCTTAAGCTATCCAGAGGAATCTTCCTCTACCGCTGGACAATACAGCTTAGCCAACTGCTGACTTACAGTTTTAACAATCTGCTGACATACAGCTTGAGTAAACAAAAGTTTGTAAAAACAAATCAAAGAAACTAAGAAAACAAGAGAATGAAGCTCTGAATTGAGTGAATGTAGCTCTAAAATTGAGCAGACTGGTTCTGGTTTTGAACCAAGAACCAAGAACATAAAACACACTCACTCACTGAACTCCAACGCACTGTTCTTCCCCAATTCTATCATTTCTCCTTCAAACTGATAAGCCTCACTCAGGAATCTTCTCTATTCTCAATTTCAATTTTCTGGATACTCACCCTCTTCTCTTCCCTTTTCTGTGGCTAGCCTTCTGCTGCTCTTGTTTTGAAACTGGGTGATCGGTCCTCCTTGTATAACCATTAGGAGTTGGGTGCGTGTTAGCCACAATTCCCGCCCAAATTTGATGTCAGATCTGATCTAGATTTATCCACATGTTATCATCACTGGGCTTTTACTTTCAACGTGATAGGATCATCTGTTAAAATCCATTCCTCGGATTAGGTGCCATTCGCTTGGTACTTTAAATGACACGTGCAGCTTGCTCAGTAGATGCTCAACCATTGGCTGGCCTGGCAGAATAAAAGATAAAGTGTTAGCTATTGCTAATATGCACGGACCTATCAAGCATTCATCACAAATATGCACGGACTAGATATGAAGGCTTGATGCACTAACACCGACCTTGTGCGTGCGTAGACAAAGAATGCACTGACCTACATATGTGCAAAATAGAACCTGCACTAACCTTGTCTAGCTCAAGACAAAAAGACTGCACAGACCTTATATGCAGTTCTATGAGGCATGCATCGACTTGATATGGCACGAAGCAAAAGATGCACCGACCTTGTGTATGTTAAAAGTTAATGTGCACAGACTTATATATTCAATTCAGAAAACATGCACAGAGTTCATATAGTCATATGCAAACATGCACAGACTTCATATCGTCATATGCAAACATGCACAGACTTCATGACATGCATAGGGCAAATGTGCACCGACCTTGAGACTTATGTTTACAGACTTTGTGTGAGGGAGGAAAAAATGCACTGACATTGGAAAGCTAGCATCTACCCTGGTATGCTTAAAGAACAACTAGCATACATGCTGAAAGCTTGACTAACACTGACTAAGTTAATTTCATCAAAGTAACCAATGCTACAGGAGTCAATGCAAAGTCAACAATAAATGCAGTAAAGTCAATCCAGTTAATTAAGCTGTTGCCAATCATTCAAAACATACTGACTCCTTAACCAGAGGGATCACAACAATCTCTCCCTTTTCGATGATGGCAACCGACTATATTAGATGTATTTTGATGAAATGTATTCAGTTCAGTTTAGTCAGAGTAGTCATGATAAAATGTAGTCAAAGCATTCAATTTCAACAAAAATATCTCACTCATGATACCAAAGCATATAATCTCTCCCCTTTTGTCATCAACAAATAGGAAGGGTTGCGAACAATGAAATGTAGATGCTCAATGAAGACATTCTCCCCTTTTTACTACCCGTGCAGTGATGAATCCTCCAGAAAGAGAAGTATGCCAAAAATAGAGCAGAAAGGAAGGAGAGAAATTTGACTAACACCCTGTTCAATAGTTCAGAATTAAGCATTACAAAGTTCAGATTCTTCAGATATATGAATCAATACATTCCATTCTTGGTAGATTTCTGGTTTAAAGATGATAAAGATTAGAATTTATGCACTTCATTCCATGGATAAGTCTGTTGTGTCTGATAATATCAATAAACCATAATCACATTGATCATGAGAGAATCTGTTTAATGGTATCTTACTTTCTGAAAATCAGTGATAATCTGTGGAAGTGACCAAGATATGTATTGAGGTTAAACAATATGACAATTCTGAATTTTAGATAAAGTAACAGCATTTTGATCTTATGAACACAGTATCTTAAGACACTTCATGACATAAGTGTTTTCCATTTCTTTGATGGAGCACCTAGTTTCTCAATGCTTATTATTTTGGCCATATGAACAGAGATAAACTAAGCCACTTTATGACTTAAGTGTTCTTCATTTCTTTGATGAAACACTCAGTTTCTCGGTGCTTAGTCATTGATCTGCCATTTTGTTTATATTTTTATATTTTCTTTTTCATACTTTTGATTTGCTGTCCTTTATATGTTTCAGAGAGACTTGTTTAAAAACAATACACATACTTAGTTTTCTTAACCAAGATTTCATCAACTTAGCAGATTTCAAGTACAAGAAAACTTTATCAACCATGTAATGAGATAAGTGGTTGAGAGCCATTATCAGTTATCAGCATTCCTATTTACTTTTTTTTTTCAAAGCCCTTCCTAGTGTGAGATAGGAGAGTGCACCCCTTACCAGATGTAAAGGGAAAGCCACTCCACCATCCCAACACTACTAGGTGAATTTTATTAAAATGAGAAGAAGACTATACAGTTACATCAATCGGATGCTAGGCATGCCTAGCTTATCCAGGCGAGCTGCTCCCTTAGCAAAACTAGGCAGCTCAGATTGGGAGAAAAAAGAATTACATTTGTTGGAGCATGCTAAGGAAGCTAAAGAATCGACAACCCAGTTTGCTTCTCTGTAGATGTGAGATATGGACTTCAGTTGAGGAGAGAAGAGATTCCAAATTTCTCTTATATAAGTGAGGATCGCCCATGGACATTGAGCTTGTCTGTTAACAATTTGCACTAAGATATTTGAGTCACATTCAATGAGAGCTAGTTCGCAGTTAACTGTATGAAGATATTTAATTCCATCAAGTAGAGCTCCGGCTTCGGCAATGAGGCTATTGGACTGGCCATAGAAGTGTGAAAAGGCAAGTATGACATGTCCAGTAGAATCTCTTATGACCCCACTGCCACTTGAGATGCCTGATCGCTTACAACCGCCGTCGGTATTCAGCTTGATGCAAGGCCAAGGCGGATGAATCCGTTTAATAATAGTAGTGCACAGTCCTCTGTTCCCAGTAATTTTGATACCAAAGTTCTTCAATATTTTTCTTATGCTAAGGTTATTTTCCTTTAATTTAGCAATGATGCAAATCTATTTGGCCTGTGCAATCATTTTGTGAAGAATACTCGGACTGGAGAGAATTTTTCCATCATGTTTGAGTGCATTTCTGGCATTCCATAGTTCCCACATACCAAAACCAATAACAATAAGACTGAACAATCCATAACGGGATTTGGGTTGAATCTGTGGCAGGGAGTTTAGAATGAGATACCTTGCTTGTGTGCCTTCTAGTTGCAAACCTAATGCGCGAATGGAAGACCAAAGGTAAGAAGCTTTTTCACTGGAAATGAAGAGGTGATTTAGATCTTCTTCTTTAGGGGCCTTGCAACAAGAGCATTTTGAGCAAAGATGAATGCCCAAGGCTTTCACATTTGCATCAGTAGGGATGCAGTTTTTCATAATCTTCTACAAGTGTACAGATATTTTATTCGGTAGCCACTTCGACCACAGGTGAACCCAGGGTAGATGAGCCGTAGGTTGTGTATGGCTGCAGCAAACCTTGTAGATAGTGGAGACCAAACAATCTCCTGAGGATGACAAGCTCCATATCTCCTTATCAGGTTGTGCAGTCAAGATGACATGCTTTAACGCAATGTAGATATTTGAATTCTAACGATTATAAAATTTAAACCATCAGTTCATTCAAGATACAAGCAAGATTCTTGTAATAGAAGATGTCTGATTTCTGTTGCTTAAAATTATGAACATCTTATTAGACTGCCATTATGTCAGAATAGGAATGATGTAGAAGGGATCTGAATGACAGATGGACAAAAATGATCAATACTCCCCCTGACACCTTGCAGCATGCATAGATATGCCCTTTTTCTTAGAAATCTCCCCCTATCTACATGTATCTTTATTCAGTTATTCAACCACAAATATGTATGCTTCTCTAGACATACTATCATAAAGTGAAATGTAGTGCAATCACCTATCCGACATGCATGACTGTGCTAAGACAAACTCTTGATTCAGGGTACTAAGTGAAGGTTAATCCTCAACACATAGTATGAACTTTCGGACAGACAGAATATGTCCTTCCATCTCATAGCATTTGATATACCTCTGAAATCAAGATAACTAATGTGTGAAATTTTTGAAGTGATCACAAGATAAGGTCTAAACTTTTGTTCAGAAACAATTAACAGACAATCATTGAACACATCAGATCATTTATTCAGATAAGTGAATTGATGCTAATCTATTCAGATAATTTATTCAAAAATAGATTTTTAGACATACAAATCATCATTCTCATAGCAATAGCTAGATTTTATTCAAGGATACCCAGTACACAAATCACATCAAAAGGCTCAATCATGAATGAAATTGAAACTAATCATCATGCTGATATTTACATAAACCTAATTCTCTTCTCAAGAATTTGCATCTATCATTACCCAGAGGTTTAGTAAATATATCAGCTATCTATTTTTCAGATTCAATGAAATACAATTCAATTTCATGTTTATTTACTTCATCCCTAAGAAAATGGTGTTTGATTTCTATGTGCTTAGTCCTAGAGTGATGAACAAGATTTTTAGTGAGTGATATAGCACTAGTATTATCACATAAAATTGGAATGCATCCCAATTTTATCTAATAATCAATAAGTTGGTGCTTGATCCAGAGAACCTGGGCTGCACAGTTCCCAACTGCAACATACTCTGCCTCAGCTGTAGATAGAGCAACATTGTGTTGCTTTTTAGAAGCCCATGTCACCAGACAACCACCTAGGTAGTGGCAACACCCACTAGTGCTTTTCCTATCTACCCTGCACCTTGCATAATCTGCATCAGTGTAGGCTATGAGATCTAGCTCACACTTAGTAGGATACCAAAGTCCTAGTTCTAGGGTGCCTGATAGATACCTAAAAATCCACTTAACAACACTTAGATGTGACTCTTTAGGACTAGCCTAAAACCTAGCACACAAACACACAGAAAACTGGATATCGGGCCAAGAGGCAGTGAGATAAAGAAGGGATCCGATCATACCTCTGAATAATTTAGGATTTACACATTTACCTTTTGGGTCATCGTCAAGATTAATTGATGTACCCATGGGTGCTGAAATCTCCTTCAAAATTTCCAAATTGAATTTCTTCAATAGGTTTTTGATGTACTTGGACTAAGTTATGAATGTACCTTCCTTGGTCTGAGTTACCTGCAGTCCAAGAAACAATTTTAGCTCACCCATTGAACTCATCTCAAATTCTTTTGTCATTAAATCAGAAAATTCCTCATATAAAGTTGGGTTAGTTGAGCCAAGGACAATATCATCTACATAGATTTACACAATGATGATGTCAGGATTACATACCTTAGTGAACAAGGTTTGGTCAACCTCACCTCTTGTGAACTTCTTTTCAGAGAGAAACTTACTGAGCTTGTCATACCAAGCTCTTGGAGCTTGTTTCAATCCATAGAGAGCTTTATTCAATTTGTAAACGTGATTAGGATAATCAATGCATTCAAAACCAGGAGGTTGTCTAACAAACACATCCTCTTTTATTTCTCAATTTAGAAAAGTAGATTTTACATCCATCTGCTGCAATGTTATTCCTAATGAGCATGCATAGGCTAAGAGTATTCTGATGGCCTCCAACCTAGCTACAGGGGCATATAATTCTTCAAAATCAATACCATATTCTTGGTTATAACCCAGAGCTACCAGTCTAGCCTTATTTCTAACAATATTTCCCTGCTCATCTATTTTATTCCTAAAAACCCACTTAGTGCCTATGACAATGCCATGGTCAGGTGGAGGAACTAGGTCCCATACCTTGTTCCTTTCAAACTGGTTCAACTCCTCGTGCATGGCATTGATCCAATGCACATCTCTAAGTGCACTATCAATATACACTGGATGGTGTTGATAGCACTCCCGTTCAGTGTAGACTTTCGGATCTCCTCTCTTGTCCATAATTCCTCATTCTCAGACAAATTGAAAGGACCTGTGCTGACAACCTTCCAGATTTCATAGTCCTTAGCTCTCATAAATACCTGCATACGGTTCTTCCAATAGGAATAGTTAGAAACGTCAAAGTAGGGAGGCTTACTTGTTGAATGACCTTCGGCTGTTAATCCTCTAGCATCCATAATGGCTACCTCTCCAGGATGTTAGTCCCTACAGAATAGTTAGGCTCTGATACCAAGTGTTAAGTAGATCTAGAGGGGGGTGAATAGATCTTTCCCCGTAAAATTGACAAAGTGAAACTATATATGCGGAATTTAAAATTACTTACTATCAACAACCAAAGCAATCACATAACATTCAACTCATAGATCAATATCAGTTTGCAACGATATTAGCAGATATAGTGACTGACTTAATTGCCAATTGATCTATTGCACATTAATGAACTTGGAAGAGGTACTTGGCGGAGGTTCGACTCTAGGAGACTCCTCACAGAAGTGATTCACCTTCCAGGTAAGCTTGACCTACCCTTTGTGTAGAATCCTTTTATACCTTCTTCTAGCTCACAAACGAACAAGAAATTAGGCAGTTAATTCAGATAGACCAGCAGTATAAATGCAGCAAACACACTTAATATGGCAACCACACACACAAGGAATTTTTAGGTGGTTCGATCTCCTCCAGAGATCTATGTCCACCCCTTACTCAACTGAGTAAGGCTTTACTGCTAAGCTTTACAGCTTGCTACGGCTGATCCACAGCTTTGGGGAACAAGTTCCTTACAGACGTTGAGCCTTACAGCTTAAGCTGTCTTGAGGAATCTTCCTCTGCCGCTGGGTAATACAGCTTATCCAACCGCAGACTTACAACTTTAACAATGTCACGCCCCGAACCGATAGCAGCGGAACGTGTTCGTTTGCTCGGAACATGACAGTTAAACAGTCGAGTCGATCAAAGTAAAATATAATTTGACACATATAATTGAACCAAACAAAATTTTATTTCAAATATAAGTTTATTACAAATTGAACCCATTGAAAGAAAAGACTCAATAAATGGAAAGTCACAATGGACTCTCTAACTAGACTTGACAGGAACATAATAATAAAGACCATGAGGTTCATCTAGGTTGCCGAAGCACTCTTCACTCTTGCCCTTGCCTATCTTGTATGGTCTCGTCATCGCTAAGGTCATTACCTGAAAATCATTGGAAATAAACTAGGTAAGCGAATGCTCAGTAGGACTTAATATCTCAAGCTCTAAGTTAGCTTTAAGTGAATTATAATTTGATCATGTTCATGCTGGTCAAGCAAGATACAGGAATCAAGTACTAGAATGGTACGAGCTAGAATAATAAATCGGAGATAACTAAAAACCATAAAGACGAGTAGGCAAGATGATAGATACATTTATGAAGTGTAGAGACAATGATAACAAGAGATTATAGCAAGAACTTTCATGACGAGATATCAAGTACTTCTCATGATATAGCATTCACGAGGTAACAGTAACAATCTTCTCTCGATGACGAGCATTATCACGAGGGCGGTTAATGACACTAGTACAATCTTCTCTTTATGACGACGTTATCACAAGAGTTTTCATGTAACTAGCACTGTGAAGGAATGTCCTTACTTTAAGGGGTGCTCACGACTATATGATTGCCCCTCATGGATTAGCACTAGGTAGCATTTGGTCACACACTTAGGAGTTCTCACGACTTTATGATCACCCCTAAATGCCGTTAACCGAGTTGCTGAATGCCAGCACCCGATCATCATAATACCGGTATATGTTTGGACTTTACCTCGTCCGTGGGATCAGATCAGGACCCCATAACACTAGCATTTAAATGTCATTTAATTGGGACCCATATCCCCTGACATTTGACTAGACTAATTCCACTTTAATGGCCAAGAATTCCAAGGATCAAGCATGTACGAACAATAAGGTAGATTTCATTGAACAGAGACTCGAGATAGATGGCACACAAAACCGAGATAATTTGAGAAACCTGGGAAATTGGAATCTAGTCAGAGCGCCGTATATTTGAGAAGTCACGCCTACAGTGGTGGTCACTCATTCTCTGAACAAAGCATTGAAGAATTGGTGCCTCCAAAATATGGTTGCTTTTACACTAAGCGCCCGCCAATAAGGTCACCCATTCAACATGCTCACGACAGAAAACGACGATAACCAATGTAGTCGCTAATCAAATTAGCACCTTATGAGTCAGATAGAGATAGATCTCTCACCGAAACGCCATAACAGCGTCGTATGAGGGCCGGTGTCATGTTTTCTTTAGAGTGACAAGACTAACAGGGTTCCAGGGTTCTTGTGGTACAATCAGCTCAGTCGTCCTTGAGGGAATCCAAGGTTATGAGGAGACTTACGGAGGTCCCAATGACTAACTTGCCAGTCCGAAGGAACACAATGTCCAACGGAGGGCTCGTATGTCACCGAGAGTTGAGGTGTATAACGTGAACCAATCATGAAACAGGGACTCCATCTACGGACGCGAGATGAGAGTGCTAAGAGACCCGCGGTAAGGGGGTCAAAACATGAAGAAAACTGTGAACATGAATGCGTTAATTAAAGAATTTGCATCCATTAAGAGAGACGCTAATTCATGTGGAGTTTTAACTAAATAAATGGAGTCAATTTTATTCTAGCAGAATTTTAACAAAATAAAATTATAAAAATTATCAGAAAAATATAGGAATCATACAAATATGCACTTTACTATTTTTATTAACACGATTCAATAGATATTAAATTTTAAACGATTCATCAGTTATTAACAAATAAAAAGATACATATTTTCTTTGAACAAAATATGTAGAACAGAGCGATTGCACAGGATCAAAAAAAAAGATACAGTAACTTGAGGATCATTTAAATTTTAATTGAGAGATTACCTACCTTGATTGATGGAAGGAAACGAACGAAGCAAGCGGAAGGAATCCCCCGCGAACGGCCCTCTCCTTCCCTTCGAACGGCAACAGCAATAGCAGCAGTAATGTGTTGCTCCCATGGGTCCTATTTATATTGTTAGCACTCGAGGAGTCTTACTTGAGTATAAAAATCTTATTAGGATTTAAACTTCCACGAATGATCCTAGTCTTTCCAAAACCCCTGCCGCTACCTATATTTGGATTAAACCAACCCTAAAACACCCATACGCCTTTCTACATCAACGTGGAAGCCCCTGCCTGATGGCCTTTTTAATGTTAAGGTCCCGTAAAAGTAACAGTTATATGTTTAATCAAGAGAGTCTATTAATGAGTTAAATATATAGCCATGCAAGCCCTTTCTGAGCTACGTAAGAGCTCAACATTGGGTTTTGGTCGGGTTGGCCCTCACGTGGGTTTAGTGTGTATGTGCATTGGCTTTTATTTTTAGTCAAAACCCCATGGGTTGGCCATAGTGGAGATCCACTAACGTGGCTTGTTTTGAGTGGATTAAAAGTGAGTGGCATATGTGCTGATGGGCTTGGGTTGAGGCCACGTGGGGTTTGAACAAGCCATCAAGATAATTGGGTTGGGTGTTTAAATTTAGTTGGTCCCACTAATTGTATTTAGTTGACTTATAAATAGTGTTATCTAATTTAGTTGGTAGAACTTTATATATATGTATGTGTATAAATATATTTTGGAAATGAGAATCCTTCTAAATACTTGAATTGGATCATTACTATTATATATATGTATATATTTTTTCCAATTTAAAGTATATAAGAGGGTACAATGAATTTCTATTTGATGGTCATTTATTTATGCTTTTTAATTAAGCCCATTTATTGCTAAATAACAAGTGTCACTTTTCCTTTATCGAAATTTTAATTCTTGAAATTTTCTATACCTAAATATCATGATTATTTTCATGTATTCTTCATTTAAATTTCTGGGGTGCTACAAACAATCTGCTGAGACACAGCTTGAATAAACAAAGGTGTATAAAAACAAATCAAAGAAACTAAGAAAACAATAGAATGTAGCTCTGAATTGAGCGAATATAGCTCTAAAATTGAGCAGACTGTTTCTGGTTTTGAACCAGGAACCAAGAACATAAAATACACTCACTCATGTAGATATTTATATTCTCCTCTCCTCACTTGGCGGACAATATG
Source organism: Amorphophallus konjac (assembly GCA_022559845.1). Classification (NCBI taxonomy): domain Eukaryota; kingdom Viridiplantae; phylum Streptophyta; class Magnoliopsida; order Alismatales; family Araceae; genus Amorphophallus; species Amorphophallus konjac. The sequence continues at coordinate 282,579,477 of CM040126.1, read as the reverse complement.
TTATGAATAAAGCAATAATATCACGAGTAAAGCAAACGAAACGCAGTGAGAGGAGGGAGAAGAATAGAGAGTGACTGTGATCGCCACCAAAGCGCAGCACGTGACTAGCGTACCGTACTTTGGAAAGGAAGGGGAGACACTCGCCTTGATGCAGCACTAGGAGGATGTGCGATCGATGCGGAACCGCTTTAAAGACACACGGTCCTACGATAGGCCGTCTAAGAGTGCTGCCGAACGCGCGGGAAGAAGAACTCCTGGAGGATGGACGGCTTCAAGTGAACCGTAGAAGGAAGAAGGGTGGTGCAGAGGATGCCGCTCGTCTCCTTGAACGGGCCTAAAGGAACCGCGTAAGCCCACCACGCCAAGAGTTACAAAAGGGTTCACCTCCACCCTCTCCAGCCGGCCAGAGGGGATGGGCCTCGTGCTGATGAAGTGCTGACCTACAAACAGTGTGAAGACAATGAAGAAGTACCCAGATTAGAACTAAATGACGCAGTACATGTTCGTGTAAGAAGAATCAAGCATAAATAAGTGGAAAGGGGGAATACCTGGGGGGTTTTAAACCCCTAGGGTGACAAAAACGTGGGTGGGTGTATGCATGATGATGAAAACGAAGGAGGACATGGAGAGGAAACAATGCATGCGATGAACAATAACGAAAGTTATCAAAACAAACACAGACGACTCAAACATCAACTACTCCCTGGACCGAAGGCTCGTATGGACGTAGAGAGCCTCCCTCCTTGGTGCTAGATCACTCGAGAATGCGGCAGGGCTTCGCCGTCGACCAAAAAAATCCCCCCCTTTCGACGTCCGGCCACTAGGGTCTATTTATAGAGCCTAGAATGCCAGCCTCGAAATTAGGGTTTTTAGGTATTTTCACGTCGAATTTACAAAAGATAATTCGTAGATAATATCCTTATCTTCCATCCAGACGAAACGGCATCAAAAATGGCTGATTATCCACGGAGAAATCGTTAAAACAAATTAGGGATAAAACCATGCATAAAAGGATGAAAATCTGTTAAAAAAAACCTCCATCGAAGGGATGAACGGTCTAACGATAGACCGCTCACGTCTTGAACGGTTATGTTTAGACCGTTCAACCTGTCGGTGGAAATTGAATTAAATCAGATAATGAGCCCAATTATCGCTCGAACAGACCGAAACGGCTGGCGTTGGACCCTGAAAGATGAACGGCGCCTTGGCGACCGCTCCAACGTAGAACGGTCCAAAACAAGCCGTTTTAACCTTGTCGGTGATAATTCAAATATTTGGATAATTTGTCTGAGGAGATTAGCACGCGCAGGACTCTGAGATATGGGCGGTTGGCATTCGCCCGTCCATTAGTTTGAACGGGCATGATAGGGCCGCACAAAAGCCTATCGGTGAATATTAAGAAAATCCTCAAAAAATAGCCAAAAATGTATGAACGGTCTGGGATCAGCCGCCCTTGTCCTGAACGGCTGATGTTGGACCGTTCATGCTCTTGGATACTTGACTTTCATAAAATACGTTCAATTAATCAAAGCCAAGGTCCAATAAGCCCTGAATTGATACAGACTTTACCAATGAGGGAGGCTACCCATAAAATGGGCCCAGGACGTGCCACAAAAAATGGCCCAACGAATGATGGACAACTTAGGGCATCAACTAATGGGAGTAAGAGAAACGACTCAGCTTATCGGCATAAAACGGGTGTCAACAGATGCCCCTCCTTAACGTCCTCTTTGCAGGGGAGCGAGCGGAGGTGAAGCGGAGGTGACATGGAACATGGAGACGAAGCGGAAATGCAGTGGAGTGGACCGGAAAAGCGGGCGTTAAGGTAAAACGACACCCGTTTCTACCAACAAGCGATGAGAATCTTCCGGAAAACCCTGAACCGAACGTAAGGGGTAATTGACCAAAGGCGACGCCAATCTGGAGGGACTAAACTAAATAAAACCAACCGACAAGACCAACCTCATGGGGGACACAATCCCGCGGTCCAATGAGGGGGCCACAAAAGAAAAATGCTAAAGCTCCATACGGGTATCTTTCAGTCAACCAAATGAGGCCCAGCTCTTCCAAGTGACAACCCCGCCAGGCCCACTTAGGCTAAAAAGCCCAATAAGATCATTCGGGATCACAACCTTCCTCGACGGCCCTTAGGCTCGGAAGGCCCGAACATCGGTCAGGTCAGAGAAAGACCCACGCCCGATCTATCCCCTCGCCGGGATAAAGGCAGGCGCACAGTGCCCACTCCGACCTATCACCACCCGACGCCTATAATCCTGATAGGGTTGGCACCCCTCATGCTCGAGTTGACCGACGAATGCTTATCCATACTACCGTTGAGAACCCTTTATAAGCAGGAGTTTATGAGGATAAGAGACCCATGATCCCACAAGGCTATAAAGATCCCACGATGAGGACGTAAAGAGCCCACGTTGAGGACGTAACTCCCGCCTGAAACCCCTCAACATACGGGACTCATAAGGCCAGTGCACTATTTAAACTTGGGACTCCCTCCAACGAAAGGTAAGGGCAAACATACGCCTAAACTCCCTGAGCAGGAACCACTTCACCACCTTGGTGTAGAGGGATATCGTGCATCTCCTTCCTCCTCCCTACATAGCTTCCACCATTGCTCTACTGACTTAAGCATCGGAGGGTTTGCCCCAGGGAACCATCCCTGGGACCCCTGATCCGTTTCCCTTCCTTGCAGTTCATTATTCGGTGATCATCTCCTCAGCTGTGGACCAGCGCGTGATAACGCCTCTCCATCTGGCGCCGTCTGTGGGAAACAAGGAAAGAGCCAGCATGGTGCGAAGAAGTTCTGGGAGGTGGTCCGCCGGCGACCGGGGAAAGGCCATGGTGGCGACGGGAGAAGGCCCCTCTTAAGCCTCACAAAATCCCCCCCCAATGCCAGCACCCCCGCCGATGGACCGCCCCCTCCCCCCGCGGCGGTAGGGCTCCCGCCCCCTCCCCCCTCAACAGTAGGGCTACCACTCAACGGCGGCGCTGACGCCTTCCAAGCCTTCAACACAAAACTAGATGTCCTCGTGGAACTCATGAGGACCTAGGCGGCTAGGGATGAAAGGTCACGCACCCCTCCGGAGAGCCCTCCCTGCGAGAACGTGTCCCAGCACACCGCCGGAGGCCGCTTCACCCTCCGAGGCCGGCAGATCATCCGTAACAGGTCAGGAGGACCTTCACAAGCCCCCCCTCTGGAACAAGAAGCCTCATCCACGCCGAAGAGGGGAAAACCTGGGGCACGCCATCTGAACCCATAGACCGAAGTCCCTGGGGAATGCCAAGACAGCCCCCCCAGCCTAACGGCGCAGCGATAGTCGGAGCTATCCCTCCAACTGCGAGAATTCGAGAGGTGTTTCGCAGAACTGGAGCGCGCCCTACGTGCCCTGCAGAAAGTCTCTTCCATAGAGGACGAGGAGAAATCCCCATTCTCCGACTATATCTTGAAGGCAGAGGTATCTCCCAGAACCTCCATCCCGACCTTCATGCTTTATGACGGCCAGGGCGACCCGACAGATCACTTCGATAGCTTCGACGCCCTGATGACCCTTCATAGATCGTCCGACGCCATCAAATGCCGAGCCTTTGTGACCACCCTGGTCCAAGGTGCCTAAGCATGGTTCCGGGCCCTCGCCCCCAGATCCATCCGGGACTTCAAGCAATTCGGGCGAGTATTCAAGGAGAGTTTCACCGGCAGCGGTCCCCTAAGGTCGGTAGCAGGGCTTTTGGCCCTCAAATAGGCGCAAGGGGAGAAACTTCGGGCTTACATTACCCGATTTAAATCGGAAGCCCTGAGGATCCCCCGCCTGGATGTCGCCTCGGCCATAACCGCGTTGACCAGGGGCACCCACGATGAGAACCTCCGCCGTGAACTTGTCCTCCACCCTCCCTCGACCTTTGCCGAGCTAGTGACTCTGGCTTTGCGCCATGCCGAGTGCGAAGAAGTGCTCAACGCATGCCGAGACGCAACCAGCTCGGGTCGGGAGGGGGACAAGAAGCGGGCACCCGAGCCAAGTTCGGGTCCAGGAAAAAGGAGAAACTGAGATGGGGAACACAAGGAACCATCACGGAAGTACGAGCAGTACACTCCTTTAACCACTCCAGTTTACGAGCTTTACAAGGACATCAAAGGCTCGGGCCTCCTCCGCCAACCCAAGCCAATGACGTCGAAGAACCGCAATCGTAGCAAGCATTGCCTGTTCCACAGCGACCACGGGCACCACACCGGTGACTACCACCAGCTCCAGGATGAGATCGAGCGCCTCGTCCGTCAAGGACACCTATCCCGGTTCGTGGCCGGGCACAAGGAAGACCGAGACGCCCCAGAGGAAATCGACAACGCCCCCCGAGGGGTCCACATCAACGTCATCGCTGGAGGAGCTCCATCAGGAGGAGACATTGGCCGAGGAAGGAAGCGTCATGCTGAGCGGGCGAGCCAAGCCATCGAGTCTCCCAGGGGCCCGCCAAGTGAGCCCTGTTGGACTTTTGTGACCTCCCTAGTGTTTTGATGATGTGCATCACTATGTTAAATATTGTTATTTTTAATCAGATATCATGAGTAATGTTATCCATTCGAACTTTCCATGATTAATAAGAAAAACTGCTATGAGTTAAATACACTGCATGTCCGTACTGTTCCTTTCATTCTTCGTGTTGGTTGTGTTCACTTCACTTCGTGATGTCTTTTTCAACATCGTGTTGTTCCAACAATGCTTGTTTGTTGTCTTCGTGTCGTGTTTTATTCCAGCGCGTGCTGAACACTGCAGCACCTCGTGCTGTTTTCTGTACCACCTCGTGTCGCTCCATCCTTGTCACCCCTAATTCTTCAAAGTCTATACGCTGGATCGTCCTTCTGTGTGTCTCATTCAAAGTCTATACATCCACCGTCTTACCCAGCGTCTTATGCAAGTCTGTACAGCCTCTGCGTTTCAAAGTCCATTTGTTGCACTATCAAGTCTGTACATTGCCTTCAAGGCATCAAGTCTATACAGTGGACTGTGCTTCATGCATTGGACAAGTCTATACATCGACCTGTTCACTCGTTTGAGCAAGTCTATACATTGCGTTGCCTTACCTACGTTCAAGACCACCAAGTCTGTACATTGGGTAAAGTCTACACATCGCCTCGGTCACTTGCTTCAAACTCTATACAATGTGAACATTCATGTCTGTACAGACTTCACCTCATCTCAAGTCGAGTCTAACTGTGTTGTCTCCATGTCGTTCTTAGTTCGAGTCGTTTCTTTGTTATGTCTGTCTTCGTGTTGCTTCTCCTAGACCTCGTGTCTTTGAATTGTTCCATGTTATTTTCGTGTCATCCTCGTCTTCGAGTCGTTTGTAAGTTCGAGCGAGTTTGTTATGTCGTGTTATTTTGGTATTCATGTCTTCGTGTTGCTTTTGTATTCGTGTCTTCGTGTTATTCTTATGTTTATGTCCTCGTGATTGTTTATTTCTATCTTCGTCCTGTTTCCTTCTGATCACGTGTTTGTCTACCTTTTTCACTCCGTGAGACTTCCTTCTCACCTCGTGCTGTTCTCTTCTGACTTCGTGTCGTTCTCTTCGTAGTGTTTGTTTTTGTTACAGTGATACTTCGTGTCGTTCTCTTCGTAGTGTTTGTTTTTGTTACAGTGATACTTCGTGTCGTTCTCTTTTTACTTCGTGATGTTTGCATCTGACCTCGTGTCATTCTCTCCTTGTCTCGTACTGTAATAATCTTGTGTATCTCGTGTCGTTCTCAGTAAAGTGCATCTCGTATTGCTATCACATACCTCATGCAGTTTTAGTTCTTGTGGCCCTCAGTGTTAATGGTTTTTTATCTCCTTGCAGGTCCGAGGAAGAACATTCACCTGTGTCTGGGCTGCACGTGATCCGATACTAAAGGAACTAATGCTATAAGGACACGTGGCAAGAAGGTTCTGGATGAAGCGTGGGAGGCACACGCATTCTGCACCTTACCCACCTGCTGCTGCGGCTATATAAGGAAGCCTTCGTCCACAGATGAAGGTTGATCGAAAGGAAAAAGCAAAAAAGGAGAAGTGAAGAGAGTTCGATCCAGAAGAAAAGAAAGAGAAGAAGAGCAGAAGGAAAAGAAGAGAAAGAGAGAGTTAGAGAGTTAGAGAGCTCGTAAGGGTGAAGAGAAAGAGAAAGTGAGAGAGAAGAGAAGAGGAAGAGAAGCTTACCTGAAGATCTGTCTACTGGACCGTGGATCAGATCCAGGCCAGTCAGCTCCGTTGAGAGCCACATTGTGCATTTCACTTTTCAGTGTTCTGTTTGCTGAAGTTATCTTTCATTTCGTGTTTCTGTTTTTCTTCTTATTTGGTTTTCCTTGTTCTTTCGATTCTCAGTAGTGAGGTCGGGTTCCTCCTGTGGATCAGGAGAAGGGAGATCTGATCTCCGGTTGCAAGTAGCTGGGAGCTACTTGTGGGTTCCCTCTGGTCAGAGGAAGGGAGACTTGTCTCCGGTTCTGTGCTTCCGGGTTGCAAGTCCAGGGGTCCCTCCAGTTGGGAGGAAGAGGGGAGGCTGTTCCCCGGTCAAGCTGTGTGGCAGCAACTGTTTGCAGACTGAGTCTGCTTGTCTAGCATTGGCTAGTGAAGCCTCACTCCAGTTGGGAGTGAGGGGTGGATGTAGGTCTGGAGGACCGAACAACCTAAAAAGTCTATTGAGCAGTGGTTTGCTTTGTGTGCTTGCTTCTGCTAGATGCTTGGATAGGCGCGCTTCTTGTGTTTGCTCATAAGTTTAATTGAATTCGTTTCATTCTGTGTTTGCGTCTAGCATCTGAGTTTTTAATTGGCCATTATTCATTGAAGGATACATTCACCCCCCTCTGTATCCGGGCCTAGTACCCTAACACTTGGTATCAGAGCAGGTATTTCCCAATATGTGGTCCAACGGCCAGGGAAACGGATCCGCTGGTCCTCGCAGCTACATTGCTGAAGGGCAGTCAATCACCCGTCCCCCTTTCTTCGATGGTAATAACTATTTTTTCTGGAAGAACAGGATGGAAGTCTTTATCAGGGCCCAAAGCCACAAGCTCTGGAGAGTAATTACAGATGGTCCGTACCAACTTCCACCGAACGAAGACATATGGACAGAGGAACAGGTAAAACTCTCTACACTGAATTGGACAGCTCTTAGCATCATACAGTGCGCCGTCCACCCTGAAGAGTACTTGAGGATTTCAGCGTGCAAGACTGCAAAGAAAATGTGGGATGAATTGTAGTTAATATATGAGGGCACATCTCAAGTAAAAGCTACCAAGATCAATATGCTTACAACTCAGTATGAGTTGTTTAAAATGAAGCCAGAGGAGTCGATCACAGAAATGTATGCTAGATTGTCTGTGATCATCAATAGTCTGAGAGGATTTGGAAAGGAGATTCAGCAAGAAGACATTATCAGGAAGATCCTTAGGTCCCTAACTCCCATCTGGGATACTAAGGTGACCGTCATAGAGGAATCAAGAGATTTATCTGCCATGTCAGTAACCCAGCTGATTGGGTCTCTCATGACCCACGAAATGAACTTCAGACAAGGGAATGATGGACATGACAGAAAGGGAAAGAATGTTGCTCTGAAGGTCTCACGACATACTAAAAAGAGCAGCAGCAGCAGCAACAGTGGTGGTAGCAGCGAAGACTCTGACGGATTCTCAGACCTGGACAAGAGCGAGCAGGCCATGCTCACCAGGCAATTCAGAAAGTTCCTGAGCACTAAAGGGAAATTCTACAGGAGAAAGAGATTCAATGCTGCAAGGAAGTCTCCTGAACGAGAACTTGAGAAGAACCGGTTTGTTAAGAAGGTTACATGCTACCATTGTCAGAAACCTGGTCACATGAAAAGTGAATGTCCAAAGCTGCAAGCTAAGGCTCCCGGATACCAGAAGAAGATGGTGCACAAGAAGAAGAAAGCCATGCTGTGCACATGGAGTGACGAGGAGGAGGATCAAGAAGCCACCTCGTCCAGTGAAGATGAAGAGAAGACTTGCCTCATGGCCAACCATGAGGAAGAGGTAACGAACTTATTTGAGAATTTTACTTTGGATGATTGGGAGGACGCTTATGGCGACCTGTTAGCTAAATATAATTTTCTAACCAAGGAGCACAGAATGCTTAAACGAAAGTTTCACTCTGTTTCTGAGGAACACTCTATTGCTGTTACGGACAACATGAAAATCAAGGAGATAGCCATTGAGCTAGATCAGGCTAGAAGTGAGATCGAGAAGTTTAGAATGGAAAGAGAGGAAAATCTAGCTAGGATGAATGAGCTGAAGAGTAAAACTGAAGAGAGTGAAAAGGAGTTTAGACTGATTATAGAAAAATATGAGGCGGTTAGAAAAGTCAATCAGGAACTCCTGGACCAATGTAATGAGCTTCAGAAGGAGATTGAGGACAAAAGAAAAATGCTAGAAAAATTTACAGAGGGGAGAAACAATCTGGATGCCCTTCTGGAGTCGAGAGTAAACTTCAATAGGGAAGGATTAGGATACAGTCCCACAAGTAAAAAACCCTTTGAATTCAGAACTGTCACGTTCTGCCCCGCCAAGGGCAAAGAAAAACTGGAAACCCCATCCAACTCCAAATCTGTCTCCACATTGAAGGTTTCGACATGCAAATCTACTCAACCCACTGGTCAGCAGACTAAGTCAGGAAATCCTGAGACTAGAACTGTTCCTGTGCAACAGGTGTGGAACAAGGGTTCTCACACGACCATTCCTATTGATGTCACTACAAAGGTGAACAGTTTCGCTAAGAAAATTCAGCATGATAGTTATCAAGGAAAGCATGCGAACATGCATCACCGTCAGCACAATTCTCATTTGAATAAAAATGGCTACATGAATTATGCTCAGCACACACGTGTTTCCTCTAAGAGGCCAAACAACAACTTCTCTGCTCGGAAATAGCATAATTTTAATAGGAATAGGCTCATTCAACACCCACTGGGAAATGCCAAGAAGGAAGAATCAATTTACATGAAACCTCTGAAAAGAACAGTAAAACAAATGTGGGTTCCTAAGTGTGATTTGGATAAATTGAAAAATGTCTTTGGACCCAATTTGAATTGGGTCCCACATTACTTTGTCTGAACTTTCGCAGGTTAGCCTGGCAGCCGAGCATAACAAGTGGTATCTTGACAGCGGCTGTAGCAGGCACATGACAGGAGACCGGTCCAAAGTTAGCAAACTGAAAATGAAGTTTGGGGGCCTGGTCAAATTCGGTGGAAATAATAGAGGAAGAATAATTGGAATTGGTACAATTGGTAAGTCCTCTACTAACTCCATTGAAGATGTGTATCTTGTAGAAGGACTTCAGCACAACTTGATAAGTATTAGTAAACTCTGCGACAAAGGACACAAGGTACTATTTGACAACAATTCCTGTACTATTTTTGAGCTGAATTCTGATAACGTCATGTTCAAAGGTCATAGAGTAAACAATGTATACATCGTAGACCTGGATGATAATCCTGAAACTCACTTGTGTATGTCTGCTAATTCTGAACAGGTTGCGTTTGACTGGCATAGGCGTCTAGGCCATTCTAGTTTGTCTACATTGAATAAACTGTCTAAGCATAACCTAGTTAGAGGTTTGCCCCGAATAAGATTTCAGTTAGGATCCAAGCTATGTGATGCTTGTGCACTAGGTAAACAGACTCGTGCAGTTTTGAAGTTGAGAACTGAGAATCTTTCATCTAAACCGCTGCAGCACTTGCACATGGATCTCTTTGGTCCTACTCGCATACAAAGTTTGTCAGGTAAGAGATATGGATTAGTCATAGTGGATGACTACACTAGATTCTCTTGGTTGTTTTGTTTAGCAAATAAAAATGATGCTTTTGTTCACTTTGAAGAACTTTTCAATAAAATCAAACTGCAAGGTGAACATAATATCATTACTATTCAATCTGACCACGGAGGAGAGTTTGAAAACTCTTCATTTTCTGAATTTTGCTCAAAAGAGGGAGTGACTCACAGATTCTCTTCTCCCAGGACACCGGAGCAGAACGGAATTGTTGAGAGAAGAAACAGGTCAATAATTGAAATGGCCAGGACTATGCTAATTGAGAGTGGACTTCCAAGGAGATTTTGGGCTGAAGCTGCGAACACTGCATGTTACATTCTGAACCGAGCCTTGGTAAGACCTACTCATAGGAAAACTCCTTATGAACTTCTCAAGGGTAAGCAGCCAAACATTTCTTACTTTAAAGTTTTTGGCTCGAAATGTTTTATTCACAATAATGGTAAGAATGGGTTGGACAAATTTGAAGCAAGGAGCTCTCCTGGAATTTTTCTCGGATATTCAGAAACTTCAAGGGCTTACAGAGTTTTCAATAAAGTTGACCAAACTGTTGAAGAAACACCGCATGTAGTGTTTGATGAAAATGGTTTCTCTAACAAAGTGATGGATGATGACAGGGAGCCATCTAATGAGGGAGATTTCTTGGAGAGAATTGAAGAAGAAGAAATGCAGCCAGCTGCTCAACCAGAAAACTCACAGCAAGAAGGAGCAGCTGAGGTAGGTGAACCCTCAGGTGAGATAATATTTCACAAAGACCACCCTAGTGAAAATGTCATAGGAAATTTGCATGATCCTCCCAAGACTAGGTCTCATTTTAGAATTGTCCAAGAACATGACTTAGCTGCTTTGGTATCTCAAGTGGAATCCAAATCTGTGGAAGAAGCCTTAAAACATGATTCTTGGGTATCCGCCATGAGTGAGGAATTAAATCAATTTGAGAAAAATATTGTATGGGAACTAGTTCCCAGACCTGATAACACTCATGTCATTGGCACTAAATGGATTTTCAAGAATAAAGTTGATGAGAACGGAGCTATCTCTAGAAACAAAGTAAGACTTGTAGCTCAAGGCTACAGTCAGGAATTTGGTGTGGATTTTGATGAATCCTATGCCCCAGTGGCTAGGATGGAAGCTATACGAATTCTGCTTGCATTTGCATGCTCTAGGAACCTTCGGCTGCAGCAGATGGATGTCAAAAGCGCATTCTTAAATGGGATATTGAAGGAAGAGGTATATGTTGAACAACCTCCAGGTTTTAATTTCTCTGTTCAGCCTAACATGGTTTTTAGGTTGAATAAAGCCCTCTATGGATTGAAGCAGGCTCCCCGAGCCTGGTATGAGAGACTTTCTGAATTTCTCTTGAGCAAGGGCTACACTCGAGGTAAGGTTGACCAAACCCTCTTCACCAAAAATCTCGGAAAGGATTTAATAGTGGTCCAGGTATATGTTGATGATATCATCTTCGGATCTAACAATTCAACATTGTGTAAAGAATTTTCTGAATCTATGTCTCATGAATTTGAAATGAGTTTAGTTGGCGAACTAAAGTATTTTCTTGGGCTGCAGGTCAAACAGATGGAGGATGGTTGTTTCATAAATCAAACCAAGTACACTCTGGAGATGCTGAAAAGGTTTGGAATGACCAACCTCAAGACTATCTCAACACCCATGGGCACCAACTCCTCACTGGATTCAAACGAAAAAGGTAAAGAAGTGGATGCTAAATTATATAGAGGTATGATCGGTTCACTCCTCTACTTAACAGCATCCAGGCCTGACATTCAATTTAGTGTAGGGATGTGTGCCAGATACCAGTCTAGGCCTACTGAATTACATTTGGCAGCTGTAAAAAGAATCTTTAGATACTTATCTGCTACCCATGATCTAGGTCTTTGGTATCCCGCATCATGTAGTTTAGATCTCATTGCATATACAGATGCAGATTATGCAAGATGTAAATTGGACAGGAAAAGTACTAGTGGTCACTGCGAATTTTTAGGAGGATGCCTAGTCTCTTGGGGATCCAAGAAGCAACACTCTGTGGCTCTTTCTACTGCTGAAGCTGAGTATGTGGCAGCAGGGAGCTGTGGCACACAGGTTATATGGATAAAACACCAGCTTCTGGATTACTCAGTTGAGCTAGGTTGCACTTCCATTTTTTGTGACAATACTAGTGCAATAAACATTGCAAAGAATCCTGTACTTCATTCTCGAACTAAACACATCGAAATCAGGCATCATTTTATTCGTGATGAAGTAGCTAGGAAGACCTTTGAATTGATCCATGTTGGCACTAACTCACAAATTGCAGATATTTTCACTAAGCCACTGGATACTAAAAAATTTAGCACATTGCGCAGAGAATTAGGTTTTTACAGAATTTCCTGATTGAATAATTGATCTCTAAATAATCTGTCATGTGCTCTTATGTTTATCTTTTCTCATTATCAGTTGCTGAAAATAACCTCATTATGGGTATTTGATGATTCACTCGTACTGATTGATACCACTTTGTTTTCCTTGAGGTGTTTTGAGGGTTGTCTTGGTTAAGTCTGAGTTGGTGTCAAGGTCTCAGGGGGAGCAAGATTAATAATTGGTGTCATGCTCTTTTTGGCCAAATCTGAACATACTTTGAACGGACTTTTGCTGACCTTATAAGAGAATCAGTTTGAGTAGGTGGATAAAAGAATTTTTTTGAATGTTTTATCCGTTAAGAACTGTTCATCTAATTTCTTGTTGGAATTTCGGCTGTTAGTCCCACTGAGATCAAAATCTGAATTCTAGACTATCTTCCTACACTGTAACTGACTTCTGATCTAGCCAGTACAGCATACCTACTTAGTCTAAGTTGAGTCCGAAATGAGGTATATAGTGCTTTTGTCTGAAAAACTTTGGAACTGGTGTATTGTTCTCAAACTGAGTCAAGACTAATTTACAAGGCTTAAAAGTGCAGTTTAATGAAAAAAAATAATTCATGAAAGAAGTTTTACAAATCTTGTTATCTGTTCATTGAGTAACTGGGACTTTCATCAATGAAGTGAAAGAATTCCATGTCATGAGATGGCAGTAAATCAGGCTTAATTAGCTGTCTTGATCATACAGAGCTATGGTATATATATGGTTAGTAACTGGGGTGTCTGGCCTCTGGTAAAAGTGTCACCTTAATGTCAACACCAGTTAGAATACTATCTCTGTCCTCTTGTCAGAAGGGGTAATGTGGTCTTGCCACCAAGTAACTGGGGATTCCTGCCTCTAAACAAGGTGTCTCCCTAATGTCAAAGGTGTACTTGACAGATTTATCTTTGATCTTGACCCTTTGAAAAATTTTCTTTCTCTTGGTATCCAGATTCTGTTCACTTGGCATTTAGGTCTTGGTTTGTTTGTTTTCAATACCACATGTCTTTGTTTTTCCTGACTTCCTTGCTTTATACTCTCTGAGTAAAGACTTACTCTGACCATACTGGTATCTTGTACCTTACTTGCTTAGAATCTGGTTCTGTGTATGGAGCAAATCTTCATTCACCATTTTGCACAGTCTGACTAACTGATCCTCAAAATCCTCACATAAAATTAATGGCGTTCTTAATTGCTTAAACATCTCAATAACTCTCCTTTATCAGCCATACTCTCTATTGTTTTCTCTCCACTGTCAGCAATTGTCTTTTCGTGATATCTTCAGACCTGCCCCTAGTTTTTGATGATGTCAAAGGGGGAGAGTGTCTTGCTTGTGCTTTTGTGCTTTGCTGAGGGGGAGCGAAAGATAAGTGTCCTGAGTTTTCTAGTCAGAGGAAAGTGGTTGTTGTGTTTAGGGGGAGCTCTTGGGAGTCGTCAGAGGAGGCGAGTGTGTTGTGTGTCTGCATTGCTTATTTTCACAGCTTATCTTCATGCACTTCATCTCTGTTATTTAATATAGTGTTACCATCATCAAAAAGGGGGAGATTGTTGGACTTTTGTGACCTCCCTAGTGTTTTGATGATGTGCATCACTATGTTAAATATTGTTATTTTTAATCAGATATCATGAGTAATGTTATGCATTCGAACTTTCCATGATTAATAAGAAAAATTGCTATGAGTTAAATACCCTGCATGTCCGTACTGTTCCTTTCATTCTTCGTGTTGGTTGTGTTCACTTCACTTCGTGATGTCTTTTTCAACATCGTGTTGTTCCAACAATGCTTGTTGGTTGTCTTCGTGTCGTGTTTTGTTCCAGCGCGTGCTGAACACTGCAGCACCTCATGCTGTTTTCTGTACCACCTCGTGTCGCTCCATCCTTGTCACCCCTAATTCTTCAAAGTCTATACGCTGGATCATCCTTCTGTGTGTCTCATTCAAAGTCTATACATCCACCGTCTTACCCAGCGTCTTATGCAAGTCTGTACAGCCTCTGCGTTTCAAAGTCCATTTGTTGCACTATCAAGTCTGTACATTGCCTTCAAGGCATCAAGTCTATACAGTGGACTGTGCTTCATGCATTGGACAAGTCTGTACATCGACCTGTTCACTCGTTTGAGCAAGTCTATACATTGCGTTGCCTTACCTACGTTCAAGACCACCAAGTCTGTACATTGGGTAAAGTCTACACATCACCTCGGTCACTTGCTTCAAACTCTATACAATGTGAACATTCATGTCTGTACAGACTTCACCTCATCTCAAGTCGAGTCTAACTGTGTTGTCTCCATGTCGTTCTTAGTTCGAGTCGTTTCTTTGTTATGTCTGTCTTCGTGTTGCTTCTCCTAGACCTCGTGTCTTTGAATTGTTCCATGTTGTTTTCGTGTCGTCCTCGTCTTCGAGTCGTTTGTAAGTTCGAGCGAGTTTGTTATGTCGTGTTGTTTTTGTATTCATGTCTTCGTGTTATTTTTGTATTCGTGTCTTCGTGTTATTCTTATGTTTATGTCCTCGTGATTGTTTATTTCTATCTTCGTCCTGTTTCCTTCTGATCGCGTGTCTGTCTACCTTTTTCACTCCGTGAGACTTCCTTCTCACCTCGTGCTGTTCTCTTCTGACTTCGTGTCGTTCTCTTCGTAGTGTTTGTTTTTGTTACAGTGATACTTCGTGTCGTTCTCTTCGTAGTGTTTGTTTTTATTACAGTGATACTTCGTGTCGTTCTCTTTTTACTTCGTGTTGTTTGCATCTGACCTCGTGTCATTCTCTCCTTGTCTCGTACTGTAATAATCTTGTGTATCTCGTGTCGTTCTCAGTAAAGTGCATCTCATATTGCTATCACATACCTCATGCAGTTTCAGTTCTTGTGGCCCTCAGTGTTAATGGTTTTTTATCTCCTTACAGGTCCGAGGAAGAACATTCACCTGTGTCTGGGCTGCACGTGATCCGATACTAAAGGAACCAATGCTATAAGGACACGTGGCAAGAAGGTTCTGGATGAAGCGTGGGAGGCACACGCATTCTGCACCTTACCCACCTGCTGCTGCGGCTATATAAGGAAGCCTTCGTCCACAGATGAAGGTTGATCGAAAGGAAAAAGCAAAAAAGGAGAAGTGAAGAGAGTTCGATCCAGAAGAAAAGAAAGAGAAGAAGAGCAGAAGGAAAAGAAGAGAAAGAGAGAGTTAGAGAGTTAGAGAGCTCGTAAGGGTGAAGAGAAAGAGAAAGTGAGAGAGAAGAGAAGAGGAAGAGAAGCTTACCTGAAGATCTGTCTACTGGACCGTGGATCAGATCCAAGCCAGTCAGCTCCGTTGAGAGCCACATTGTGCATTTCACTTTTCAACGTTCTGTTTGCTGAAGTTATCTTTCATTTCGTGTTTCTGTTTTTCTACTTATTTGGTTTTCCTTGTTCTTTCGATTCTCAGTAGTGAGGTCGGGTTCCTCCTGTGGATCAGGAGAAGGGAGATCTGATCTCCGGTTGCAAGTAGCTGGGAGCTACTTGTGGGTTCCCTCTGGTCAGAGGAAGGGAGACTTGTCTCCGGTTCTGGGCTTGCAGGTTGCAAGTCCAGGGGTCCCTCCAGTTGGGAGGAAGAGGGGAGGTTGTTCCCCAGTCAAGCTGTGTGGCAGCAACTGTTTGCAAACTGAGTCTGCTTGTCTAGCATTGGCTAGTGAAGCCTCACTCCAGTTGGGAGTGAGGGGTGGATGTAGGTCTGGAGGACCGAACCACCTAAAAAGTCTATTGAGCAGTGGTTTGCTTTGTGTGCTTGCTTCCGCTAGATGCTTGGATAGGCGCGCTTCTTGTGTTTGCTCATAAGTTTAATTGAATTCGTTTCATTCTGTGTTTGCGTCTAGCATCTGAGTTTTTAATTGGCCATTATTGATTGAAGGATACATTCACCCCCCTCTGTATCCGGGCCTAGTACCCTAACAAGCCCCAGGTCATAGTCTTCTCTGACCAAGACCTGGAAGGGCTAAGCACCCCGCATGACGATGCCCTATCATATCGGCCACGATAAACCATTGTAACGTAGACAGGATTCTAGTTGACAATGGAAGTGCCCCTGATGTATTATCCTATGAATGTTTCCTTAAGATGGGGGAGGATCCGTCTAAACTCTGCCCGATCCGAACCCCCCTTTGTGGGTTCAATGGCCAGGCCACTTATCCCAAGAGAGCCCTAAGCCTGGCAGTTACTCTCGGCACCCCACCCAAAACTGTTACGGTCATGGTGGACTTCATAGTGATCAAAGGTATGATGACATACAACGCAATCTTCGGCCGAGGAATCCTCAGCCGAATGAAAGCGGTGCCTTCTACCTGTCACCAAAAGATGAAGTTCCCCACCAAAAATGGGTTGGGGGAAGTCCGAGGTAACAAGGACACGGCCAGAAGGTGCTATAATATCTCGGTTGAAGCCACAAGGCCGGACGGGAAGAACAAGGGTCCCCGGGAAGTCGAGGAAAAATCCGCAACTACCGAGCCTGGAGGGAATTGCTAGCGGTTTTCCTAAACGATGACCCGACCCTAGGAGTAAAGATTGGAGCCGACCTACCGTCTGAGGTCCAACAGCAATACAAAGAGTTCCTTTCCGCGTATATCCGAGTCTTTGTGTGGTCTAATGATCAGCTCCCCGGGATACCAGAGGAGACGGTGATGCATAAGATCAACCTTGACCCGACCATCAAACCCGTACAACAACGGAGAAGGAAGCACGTGCCAGAGAAGCAGGCGATCATCAAGGAGCAAGTCACGAAGGGGAAAAAGACTGGTCTTTTTAAACCGGTCTTGTACCTGGCGTGGCTGGCCAACGTCGTCCTGGTGTCGAAAGCTTCGGGAAAGTGGCAGATGTGCGTGGACTTCACCGACTTGAATAAGGCCACCCCTAAAGACTGCTATCTGCTGCCAAGCATCGACCAACTGGTTGACTCAACCTCGGGCAATGGGATACTCAGTTTTCCAGACGCCTATTCAGGTTACCATCAGATCAGAGTGAATCCATAAGACATCAAGAGAACCGCCTTTATCACCGACTTTGGCGTATACTGCTACACACGGATGCCTTTCGGGTTGATAAACGCTGGAGCCACGTATCAGAGGTTGGTCAACTATATGTTCGAGGGACAGCTCGGCCGGAACGTCGAGGCCTATATTGACGACATGCTCGTCAAGACCCCCAAAGCCGAGGACCACTTCACCGACCTAGCCGAGACCTTCGACACCCTCCTGAGGTACAATATGAAGCTCAACCCTACCAAGTGTGCCTTCGGAGTAAGATCCAGAAAATTCCTAGGTTTCTTAGTCACCCAGCGTGGGATCGAGGCCAACCCCGACAAGGTCCAGGCCATCCTGGACATGCGCCCACCCACCTGCATCAAAGACGTTCAATGCCTTACTGGACGCATTATCACGCTCAGTAGATTCCTATCCCGTGCGGCCGAACGATGCCTACCCTTCTTCAAGCTATTGAGGGGGCCCAAATTGGCATCTGCTACGTTCACATGGGACGAGGAATGCCAAAGAGCATTCGTCGAGTTTAAATAGTTCCTGGCTTCACCTCCAGTGCTGTCCAAACATGTCCCAAGCGAAGCCCTGCATCCATATCTCTCGGCAACCCCATCGACAGTTAGCTCGGTCCTAGTCAGAAATGACTCGGGAGTCGAGAGACCGGTCTACTACATCAGTAAGGTGCTCAACGAGGTTGAAAAGAGGTACCCCGCAACCGAGAGACTCGTGCTAGCATTGGTTACCTCGGCCAAGCACCTCCGACCCTATTTCCAAGGGCACTCCATCACCGTGCTAACCGGCGAACCATTGAAGAGGGTCCTCGCTCACCCTGAAGCCTCGGGACACCTCGTCAAGTGGGCCATAATGCTTGGGGCCTATGATATATCGTACCAGCCTCGCTCGGCTATCAAAGGCCAGGCGCTCACTAACTTCATCGCCAAGAGCACCATCCTGATTGAAGAAAGATCTCCATCTGTGCCTGGGCCAACATGAGAACTGTTCGTCGACGGATCCTCCAACTCAGCCGGAAGCAGCGCTGGAATCCTCCTGAAGTCCCCCAAAGGAGTAGAGCTACAATACGCCTTGAAGTTCAACTTCCAGGCATCCAACAACGCTTCCGAATATGAGGCTCTCATCTCGGGAGCCCGTATGGCCCAGCGGCTGTGGGCTGAGCGAGTCAAAATTCACACTGACTCCCAGCTGGTCGCTAGCCAGGTCAACGGTGATTACGAAGCTCGAGAAGCACCGATGGTCAAATATCTCGAGCTGGTCAGAGCCGTGGCACAATAGTTTGAGAGTTTTGAGGTAGTCAGAATAGCTCGGGAGGAAAACTCCCGAGCGGACGCCCTCTCTAGGCTGGCCTCCTCTCTTGACCTCGAGGGTACTCGATCGGTCCTCCTCGAAGAGCTGGAGCGACCGAGCATCGACTCGGAGCTCCTGGCTGTTGACTCGGCCTCCCCAAGCGACTGGCGTACCCCGTACCTATCGTGGCTCCAAGATTCTCAAGAGCCTCCCGACCCTCGGGAAGCCCGAAGATTGAAGTACCAAGCTCGACGATTCGTCACTCTAGACGACACTCTTTACCGGAGATCCTTCTCCGGTCCCCTCCTGAAGTGCCTCAGCACTGATGAAGCCAACCGAGCGATTCAAAAAGTTCACAAAGGTCTGTGCGGAGCACATTTAAGAGGAAGGTCGCTCTCCAGGATCTTGCTACGGCAAGGTTACTGGTGGCCCACTCTACAGCGCGACTGCTCGACTTACACACAACACTGTGACCGATGCCAGCGATTTGACCACTTGGTCCATCAGTCAGCAACGGAGCTCATCACCTTAGCCGAGCCGTATCCTTTCGCTCGCTAGGGAATCGACATCCTCGGGCCATTCCCCACGGCCCAGGCTCCGAAGAAGTTCATCATCGTCGCCATCGACTACTTCACCAAATGGATCGAGGCCAAAGCCACGGCAAGGATCACCGAGATAGTCATCTAGAATTTCATCTGGAATCCCCCGGCTGATAGTAAGCGATAATGGTCGGCAATTTGATTCTCGTTATTTCGAGACAGATGCGCCGACCTGGGCATTCGCAATCACTTCACCTCAGTCGCCCACCCTCAAGCTAACGGGCTGGTCAAAAATTCCAATAAGACTATCTTAAAAGGCATCAAGACCAGGCTTAGCAAAGCCAAGGGCAGTTGGCTTGAGGAATTGCCGAACGTACTTTGTAGTGCGGACACCAGGGCGATCAGTGACACGTCGGCGAACCGACGGTGCCATACGCGGAGCACCAAGTGGACTACTTCGGCTTCCCTTCAAATTAGGGACAATTTGGCTTCAATTTGGACTCTTTTTGCATTGAAATTGGGCTTATAATGAACATTCTACTTGGGTTTGCATAATGGGCTGGTTGTAAGACTCTTAAAAGGCCAATTGGTTAAGGCCCTTAAGCATTCCTTAAGAAAGGAGTGGCCTTCGTCCATTGTAATGGATCCCTAAACCATGCATGGCCCAATTGGGCTTCCTTCCTACATGGGCTATCTAGGTTGGGCTATCTAGAATGGGCTCCCTTCACTCATGGGCTCTATGGAAAAGGCTAAACAAGAATGATGGAGTGGGCTTAAGCCATGGCCAAATGGCCCAATTGGAGGCCCAAGTAGGGGGTGTCCCCTATTTTGTCATATTAGGCTAGTTGTTTGAATTTCTTTTCTTTCCACCTTCATTAATCACATGGAGCATTCAAATGGCTGCTGGTCAAATACAAAATTGGCTGCAACCTACCACCTTTACCTTGAATTTCAAAGGTAGGTGAGCAACCATGTCCCCTTGTCTCCCTTTCCCTTTCACCAAGTGTCATGATCCATGCGCACCCCCCCTCTCCCTTCTTGAATCCCACGCAGCCCCCTCCCCTCTACCCCTTGCCATTGTCTATTTAAAGGCATGTATAGTGTTTGTGCACAAGCTAATGAAAATTTGTTGAAAGAAATTTGCATTAGAGAGTGAATCTCTTTGTGTTCCCTTGGGTGTGACTCCCTTGGTTCTGTCCTGTGACTGGACAAAATTGGGTCGTGTGACTTGACCCAGTATCCCCCTCTTCCTCTTATCTTCTTCTTCCACAAAACATCTCATTGATACCTCTGCAAGTTATAAAAATTTCAGCGCTGGTTTCACGTCAATCGGAGTTCGTGAGCGACGGCAGTAATTCGTTTCGTGGAGGCGCGCAGATCGGTCCCTGATTGCTGCCCAGATTTGGAGATAACTGTGTTTTAATTTCTCCAGCCCAACCCCCATGCCATCTGAAGCTGGTTCCTCAAGAGAGATCGTAAGATTTCAAGTCGTCTTCACGTTGCCGCTGGTCTCTCCTCGATCTGATCACCGTGCTGTTCGTGGCGGAGATTCTTGTGAGATCACGCAAGAGATCTGAGCAGATCGGCCCCAAACCAGAGCCGACTTCCAGAGTCCTCCCCGACTCATCCAGTCAAGATCTGTGAGGGATCTTCAGGGTACGTCTTTCTCTTGACGTCGCCAACAATCTCCACAAAGAACGTCTCAATCCGACACCGGCAGCTATTTTTCCATCATTTTACTGTGTCGCTGCGTCGTTCTGGGAGCTCAAAACCAGAAGCTGAGAAAAAATGTTACTGCGCCCAGATCAGAAAAGATCTGATCGTGCCCTTCGGAGTGAAGAAACTACATCCTGTCACCGACATTCTCCAACAAACGGAGCTCCGATCGGGTATCGGATCTGGCCGTACCGGCCTCCACAAGTTCGCTGCACAGGGTGACCAGTGTGGACAGAACCGGGTCGGCTTTCCGTCGGCATACCCGAGCGGCTTCGGCACGCGTCCCTCGCCTCCTACGAGTGTGGCCCGTCAACCCGGGTTCCAGCAACCCCAAAATTATCAATTGTAGCCCGATACCTCCCTGTGTGGAGTGGGTGTTCAGTTCTGAAATTGTAAAGTTAATCATTTGTGTATTGGGGTTGTTCGAAATCGGCCGAGAGTTCTTCCCCACACCTAGTCGTGGAGGTACGTGCTCGTTCCGACATCTACATTTGCTGATTTAGTGTGCTTTCTATATTGCTGCGTTTGTGAGAATGGGGCTGTTAGCTAGCTACAAAATCACCGTGAGTGTGAGTTGTGAGCGCCCGTTCCATAGCTCCAGTCGAGCACCGAACTCGAATCGGTACCCTAGGCGACGGTGGTTTCTTAATCGCCGCGATCCCTACGTTTCCCTCGCAAGGGACAATCGTCGGGCTCAAGAGAGTCGCTGTTGAGAGACGTCTCCACCCGGAGAATACCACGGTGGTCAGCCGCCCGGCTTGCCTTAGTGTGCTAGTGCTGGCTGCACAACGAGTCGGTCGTACATCTTAGCCCGGTCGTCATCCGTACCGCATCAAATTGGTATCAGAGCATCGTTTAAGTCTAGGGTCATTTAAGTCGAAGGTTGCATTTGCATTCCTATAACCCGGTATATAAAAAGGTGTTCTCCAAACGTTAGGCTACACCTATCGGGAAGGCAGCACACTTGCGCGAGTGATCTTCGGATCGATTAACTCCGCCACGTAACGAGTCTTGGTGTCTTGTCCTTAGTGTGCATGCATTCCAACCTTGCATAGTCGGTCTAGTGTCGTGTCCTAGTGTCGGCATGGCCATCCATTAGCTCCCCGAGTCCCATGGGTTCCCAAACGCCTAGTTCATATGAATGGTGGCGACACCACCAAGGATGGGGAATCCAACCCCACCACATCCGTAGGCCCGAAGCCTCGGACTTCTATGGAACCAAGGTCCCGACTGACTACCTCAAGTGGGAAGCCGCCATGGACGCATATTTTGAGTGTTATACCATGTCCGAGGTGATGCAATTCTCTTTCGCCAAAGAGCGGCTTCTTCATGAGGCCGCCGAAAAGTGGGACTACATTGCACGTTTGAGAGAGGTTAGGAGGCAATGGCCCATCGAGTCATGGTGGGACATGAAGAGAGAGCTTAGGAAGGTCTACGTTCCCCAACCGATCACCTCCAACCGACCCTACCCAATCACCTCCAACCAAGTGGGTCCTAGTCGGAGGCAACGAGCCCTACACGTAGATGAGCATAGACCCAAGCCTAGGTCGGATGATTACAGGCGAGTCCACTCTGATACCCCTACTCCAACCCGGACCGTTGCCGAACTTGTGCAAATGATTTCGGATCGGGTGGATAGGAGGTGCGCTTATTTTGAGTCATTAGTCTCCCCTTGCCCACCTTCGAGGCAGGAGGTAGTCATACCCGCACCTAGGGAGGCCATAGCCCGTAGCCCTAACCTGGCCCCACCTAAGGGGTCCCCAAGCCCTCTCCCCATTATGGAGATACCTCCTTCATCACCCGTGAGTGCTCCGTTGCCATCCTCTCCTTCCAAACTTCATTCGGAGCCGTCTTGTTTGGAGCCACCTCCGCCCGAGCCACCCGTGTTTCTTAGGGGAATGCTTTTTATCGCCGAGCCACTCCTTAGCAGGCTCAAATATGGCTTGGTCCCATCTCCCTTCCCGTCCATGGACCCCACACTACCTCTAGTGTCAAGTACCTCATTTCACACCACCTTCCGGTCTAGTCACTATGTGGATTCATTGGACGACCTTCTTAAAGGGTTAGACCGACAGTTGGCATTTACACACTTGTTGGCCCCAGGCTTCGATCGACCCACCGGTCGTAGCTTCACCCATTCCACCTTAGGGTCCATTACCTCCGTGTATACCGTGGGTCATGTTACAACGGAGGTTCTTCTACTCCTCCCATTACCGGCCGAGCCCGACTTCACTCCTTTTATCCCGAGGGAGGAGCCCTACCTTCTATACACTGTCCCATCTACCACGATGGATGGAGGTGACCATCACCTTCATGAATTTCAAAAATGGGACTATGTAATGGAGGAATCGGGCGGTCACACATTCTTTGACCCATTCGACCCCTTCTCTAGTGGGCCTCGTGACCCACCACTTCCCCTCTACTTTGTCAAGGAAGTCCCCTACCACTCTCTTCCCACTC
This sequence comes from Amorphophallus konjac, assembly GCA_022559845.1. NCBI lineage: Eukaryota > Viridiplantae > Streptophyta > Magnoliopsida > Alismatales > Araceae > Amorphophallus > Amorphophallus konjac. The sequence goes on along the minus strand of CM040126.1, from coordinate 282,556,260 downwards.
GGGCCAATCAAACTCCACATAGCAATAGGTCCGATTATTGGGAAGCATGGCATGCCTTACCTACATGTAGTGGTGATGAACTTCTTAGCCCACCCACACCCACATCTGATAGGAAGTCCTTGCATGCATGGCACACATTTGGGTGTCCTGGTCCGCCATCGTCCATGCGTAGGTCGGACTAACCATAGGTTTGTCTAAAGTCATGTGTGTGTGTGTTTTTTTGTCTCTCTAGTTGTTCTCTTTCATACATAGGGTTTGCATAAGTCGTGTCTCAATAAAAGGCCAGTCAAGTACGTATAAGGAGGTAGCCGATGCATGCTACATATCCGTGGATTCAAAAGGAGAGTACGTCTAGATCAGGGTCATACCTGATTGGTTTCCTCCCAGAGACCGAAAGCAACTCTAGGTCCACGATACCCACCCTTTCCGGGTCAAGAAACAAGTGGGTCCGAATGCGTACGATATTGAACTATCGGGCGACTATGGTGTCACTTCGACGTTCCATGTTTCAGATCTGGTAGCATATTGGAACCCACGGTGATCCTAGTGAGTTTTGGGCTTTCTCCTCCTATTGTGAGTGATACACCACCCGAGAGTCCACTCTTCCAGCCTCAACATATGCATATAGATTGTATACTGGATGAGCAGGTGATCACAGGAACAGAGCCTACCAACACGTCCTAGTGCATTGGCGAGGATGCCCCACGATGAACAATGCCCTGATCACATGCGGAGAGCTCAAGTTTCACGACCCTTACTCGACGGGGTCGAGTTGCTCCCACCCGGGGAGAATTGGTGCTGACACCAGGGCGATCAGTGACACGTCGGTGAACCCACGGTGCCATATGTGGAGCAACAAGTGGACTACTTCAGCTTCCCTTCAAATTAGGGATAATTTGGATTCAATTTGGACTCTTTTTGCATTGAAATTGGGCTTATAATGAACATTCTACTTGGGTTTGCATAATGGGCTGGTTGTAAGGCTCTTAAAGGGCCAATTGGTTAAGGCCCTTAAGCATTCCTTAAGAAAGGAGTGGCCTTGGTCCATTGTAATGGATCCATAAGCCATGCATGGCCCAATTGGACTTCCTTCCTACATGGGCTATCTAGGTTGGGCTATCTAGAATGGGCTCCCTTCACTTATGGGCTCTATGGAAAGGGCTAAACAAGAATGATGGAGTGGGCTTAAGCCATGGCCAAATGGCCCAATTGGAGGCCCTAGTAGGGGGCGCCCCCTATTTTGTCATATTAGGCTAGTTGTTTGAATTTCTTTTCTTTCCACCTTCATTTACCACATGGCGCATTCAAATGGCTACTGGTCAAATACAAAATTGGCTGCAACTTACCACCTTTACCTTGAATTTCAAATGTAGGTGAGCAACCATGTCCCCTTGTCTCCCTTTCCCTTTCACCAAGTGTCATGATCCATGCGCACCCCCCCTCACCCTTCTTGAATCCCACGCAGCCCCCTCCCCTCTACCCCTTGCCATTGTCTATTTAAAGGCATGTATAGTGTTTGTGCACAAGCTAATGAAAGTTTGTTGAAATAAATTTGCATTAGAGAGTGAATCTCTTTGTGTTCCCTTGGGTGTGACTCCCTTGGTTCTGTCCTGTGACTGGATAGAATTGGGTCGTGTGACTCGACCCCGTATCCCCCTTATCTTCTTATCTTCTTCTTCCACAAAAAATACCAGTGATACCTCTGCAAGTTAGGAAAATTTCAGCGCTAGTTTCACGTCAATCGGAGTTCGTGAGCGACAGCAGTAATTCGTTTCGTGGAGGCGCGTAGATCGGTCCCTGATTGCTGTCTAGATCTGGAGATGACTGTGTTTTAAATTCTCCAGCCCAACCCTGACGCCATCTGAAGCTGGTTCCTGATAAGAGATCGTAGGATTTCGAGTCGTCTTCGCGTTGCCGCTGGTATCGCCTCGATCTGATAACCGTGCTGTTCGTGGCGGTGATTCTCGTGAGATCGCTCAAGAGATCTGAGCAGATCCGGCCCCAAACCAGAGCCGACTTCCAGAGTCCTCCCCGACTTATCCGGTCGAGATCTGTGAGGGATCTTCAGAGTACGTCTTTTTCTTTACGTCGCCAACAATCTCCCACAAAGAACGTCTCAATCCGACACCGGCAGCTATTTTTCCATCATTTTACCGTGTCGCTACGTCGTTCTGGGAGCTCAAAATTAGAAGCTGAGATGAAACGTTACTGTGCCCAGATCTGAGAAGATCTGATCACGCCCTTCGGAGTGAAGAAACTACATCCTGTCACCGACATTCTCCAACAAACGGCGCTCCGATCGGGTATCGGATCTGACCGTACCGGCCTCCGTAAGTTCGCTGCGCAGGGTGACCAGCGTGGACAGAACCGGGTCGGCTTTCCGTCGGCATACCCGAGCGGCTCTGGCACGCGTCCCTCGCCTCCTGCGAGTGTGGCCCGTCAACTCGGGTTCCAGCAACCCCAAAATTATCAATTTTAGCCCGATACCTCCCTGTGTGGAGTGGGTGTTCAGTTCTGAAATTGTAAAGTTAATCATTTGTGTATTGGGGTTGTTCGGAAATCGGCCGGGAGTTCTTCCCCACGCCTAGTCGTGGAGGTACGTGCTCCTTCGACATCTACATTTGCCGATTTAGTGTGCTTTCTATATTGCTGTGTTTGTGAGAATAGGGCCGTTAGCTAGCTGCAAAATCACCGTGAGTGTGAGTTGTGAGCGCCCGTTCCATAGCTCCAGTCGAGCACCGAACTCAAATTGGTACCCTAGGCGACGGTGGTTTCTTAATCGCCGCGATCCCCACGTTTCCCTCGCAAGGGAAGATCGTCGGGCTCAAGAGAGTCGCTGTTGAGAGACGTCTCCACCCGGAGAATACCACGATGGTCAGTCGCCCGGCTTGCCTTAGTGTGCTAGTGCTGGCCGCACAACGAGTCGGTCGTACGTCTTAGCCCGGTCGTCATCTGTCCCGCATCACTTTGGTCACACAGAACGACTCCCAGAACGGCAACCGGTGAAAGTCCTTTTCAGTTGGTGTACGGTGCTGAAGTCATCATCCCATTGGAGATTGCCAATCCCTCCCTCTGAGTCATCTGTTTCTCTCCTGAGGCAAACGATCAGAAACTAATCAAAAATCTCGACCTAACAGATGAACTCCGAGAGATTGCCGGCATCCGAGCAACGGAATACCAGCGCCGCCTCACTCGATACTACAACGCCAAAGCTTGAGATAGACACTTTCAACTGGGAAATTTCATTCTCAGGAAAGTCGAAGCCTCTCGATCACTTGAGGCGGCGGGCAAACTATCCCTTAATTGGGAAGGCCCCTACCGAGTTATCGAGACGCTCGGGAAAGGAGCATACCGACTATCCACGATGGAAGGAGAGCCCATCCCTCGGGCGTGGAACGTGACTACACTACGCAAGTTCTACTTCTGAATACCGAACATTGTGTAAGCAACATGGAATAAAATAAAAAATTTTCCTTTTCCTTTATTCAAACAACTCGCTTGTACATCAGGAAGGCCAAAGCCAAGAAAATACATGTCAAAAAAGTAAAAAATCCATCTGGCGCTGCCGTATGAGCCCATCACTCGGCTGACTCGGTTGACCTTCCTGCGTCCAGCCACTGACTCTACCTCGTGCAGAAACTGGCTCGGATAAAGGGTAGTCGATCTCGTTGGCTCGGGTAGCTCGGGACAAAGGTGACAAAGGGATTAGGAAGAAGAAGGCTACCTTCCAAGTTGAACTTGGAAGAGGAAGGGGAGTAGGAACGCATATGAAGACATCTTCCCCACCAATCTGACAACTCTTTGGAAGGAAGGAAGCTCAGGCATCCTCCGAAGAGTGAAAGAAATGATGAGAAGAGTAGAAGAGGGAAAAGAGGCCGCGAGAGAGAAAAAGAAACCAGCAGAGCAGGACGAAGAGGCAGGGAAAAGCCCGGAAAGGAGGGAGCCTAATTGACTTCCTCCTCCCCTCCGTGGAGCGAGCAGGAAGGGACGGGCGGCAAGGATGCCTGATGCCCCCATCCGTCCACCATCTCGCCCCTCCCCTGCAAGCGTCGCCGGAACTGATAAAAAAAAGACGATGTGCCTCCGCACGTCGAACCTTCTTCAAACCTGTCCACAGGCCGTCGAACCTCCTTCAAACTCAAAGCAGCAAGGACTCTCTGCCCTCCATCATCGGCCGCCTCATCTTTCAGAGTATCTTCCATGTTTCGAATATATTGGCACAGCGCTACGTGAAGAAGGAATGAGAAAAGACTGTTGAGGAAAACCCTAAGCCGTGGAGAGGAAGGGACGCCCTTCAGACCTTTTATAGACGAAGGGAGACTATTTGCCTTAATTGATTCTCCCCTCGAAAACACGCCAAAGGGACCTCTTCCTACGAACGGTCACCTCAAAACTCCTCGTTTTCGCCTCTGCGGGACACACGAAGCGGCCAAACATTCAAAGCATGAGAAAATGGAAAGACACCCTGTCGGAGGCTCTCCCAACCATCGCGCAAAAACCACACAGAAAGTATCGGCACTTTCCAACTAATGCGGATACGATAAACGAAATACGGTAATGGCAATACGGAATAGTTAAGTCTTCGTCATAATGCTATTGCCTTATCTATTTTCCTACACAACAGAGAAAGTTTTTTCTTCAAAAGGAAAAAGACATACAAACAGAGGAAGCAAAGTAGATACATTAGGCCTCTGGCCCACCTTGAAGCTCGGAAGTGGAAGGCTCAAGCGGTTTGCCCGCGGCACCCTCGGCGATGGCCGACCTTGGCACTGACCCCACCGGCTTGGGAACTGTCTCGGTTGCGTGCCCTCCCGAGACATCCGGAGCTGGCGACCCCTCGGGCGAAGAGCCCTCCTGATCTTCTTCCTCCGACGCCGAAGCAAAGGAGCCGGAGGATGACAAATCTGAGTCGTAGCATTGTCCGGATGGGAATTCAATTATCCCAGACGCCTGCTCCTCGGCATATGATACGGCCCGGTCGTAGCCCTGCTTGAACCCCTTGCGGATGCCTCAGCAAAGCGCTGACTTGTAGTAGGGGAGCGCAGCCTCTTTAAGGTCGACCCGGTAGGTCTCCAAGCATTTGTACTGCTCAAGCTCCTCCGCCCCGACCAATCCCAACCTATCAACGAGCTCGGCCATCTCCCAATCCGCCTCGGCTATTTTCCGCTCGGCCTCAGTCGTCTGCTCCTCAGCCTCCGCCGCCCGCTTCTCCGCCTCGGCTCGATCGGCCTCGGCCTCCCCCCAAAGGCGCTTAGCTTCCTCCGCCCGGTCCACCAGCTCGGAGCGGTCGGCCTCCCACCGGCCATCCAGCTCGACGCGAACAAGGAGCTCCTCTTCAAGTAGCCTGCTCTTCCTCTCGAGCGATTCACGGGCCTTAGCTAGCTGCTCGGTTAGCGCCCGGGCCTCCACCTGGCTTGACCGTACCAGCTCCCTAGCTGAGGAAAGCTCCCACCGAAGCCCATCATCCTCCTCGGCAAGCCGAGCCAACTTCCTGTTAGACCCACCGAGGGTCCAGGCCAGGGTTGCCCGCTCTCACTCCAACCAAGCGTATGCTTCCGTCAGAGTGGCCCCCATCTGGGCCAGGACCAAGTCGCCCTCCAAAACTGCCTCGAGGGCTATGGACGGGGAGTGCTGCCTGCTTCCCCCCCTCACCTTCGCAGCTATGCCGTGACACACATGATACAAAGGGCCCTGGATGCCAAGCCTCTCCAAGGCCGCCAGAGTGGAGATCCCCCCTGTTAGGGTGCAAGCCCTGGATACAGAGAGGGGGGTGAATGTACCCTGCTAGAAATATTTCCCAATTAAAAACCTCAGAAGCTAAACACAATACCAGAATAGAAACTAATTCAATTGAACAAATGAAGAGACACTTGGAGCGCTCCTAATCAATCATCTAGCGGAAGCAAACACACAAACAAACCACTGTTCAAGAGATTTTTAGGTGGTTCGGTCCAAAGACCAACGTCCACCCCTCACTCCTAACCGGAGTGAGGCTTCCACTAGCAATGCTAGAAAGCAGACTCAGTCTACAAACAAGAGCTGCCACAAAGCTTGACCAGGGGAACAACCTCCCCTCTTCCTCCCAACCGGAGGGACACCCCAAGTGACTCCCAGCAACTTGGAAACCAGAGACGTACAGTCTCTCTTCCTCCAAACCGGAGGGAACACCTAGTCTTGCAACCCACAAGACTAGAACCGGAGGACCAATCCTCCCTTCCTCCAAATTGGAGGGGAACCTAGAGACCCAAGTCTCTCTTCCTCTGAAACCCAGAGGGCAGCACAAGTGACCCCAAGTCACCTACAAACTAGAGGTCTCGGACCTCTCTTCCTCCCAACTAGAGGGACCCCTGGACTCGAAACCTACAAGCCTAGAACCGGAGATAAATCTCCCTTCCTCCAACCCGGAGGGAAACAACCGATGACACCCTGTCAAAGGCAACCAGAGACGCAAGTCTCTCTTCCTCCACACCGGAGGGAACCCGACCTCACATAAGAGAATCGGAGGAACAACTAGAGAATAGTTGAAAAGAAAAACAAAATGCAGCAACAGTAAGATGAAAAATAAAATGCACAAAGGCTCTCGCAGGAGCAGGCTGGCCTGGATTTGATCCATGGTCCAGCAGGAACTGATCTTCAGTTGAGGCTTCCTTTGCTCTAGCTCTCTCTTCTTCTCACTCTTCTTTTTCTTCTCATTCGCAGGCTCTCTCTCTTTGTCTCTTCTTCCTTCTTTCTTCTTCTTCTTCTTCTTCTTCTTTCTTCTTCTTCTTCTTCTTCTTCTTCGTCCTCTGTATCGTGGAGGCACTCACTACTCTTCTATTTTTCTTGATGGCTCACTATGTTTCGATCACTCTCAGCCGATGGAGGAAACTCCATATTTATACCAGCAGCAGGCAGCTAGGGCGTGAGCTCTCGACGATTCCCGCCCAGCAGGTTTGGTCCACGTGTCAGCATCTCAGCCTCTAGGATCGCGTGCCAGTCTTAATAACCTCATCCATTAATCCTGTCAGATAATCAGTCGAAGACAGTATCAGATGATGTATAGACTTGAAAGTTAACTGAGTGTACAGACTTCGTGTGAAGTAAGAGTGTATAGAGTTGAAACTTGATATCGAGTGTATAGAGTTGAAGCTTATCAAACGAATGCATAGACTTCATGTTAGCGAACGAGTGTATAGACTTAGTTGAGTGAGCATGCAATGTACATACTTGAAACCCTTCAGTAACCTGTGTGTATAGACTTAGTGTTAACGTGCCAGAGAAACCAGTGTAAAGACTTCATGTTAACGTGCCAGACAAACTAGTGTACAGACTTGCTGAGCTTTCGCTAAGTCTGTATAGACTTGATGAAAGAGTCCCTGGGAAGGCAGTGTACACACTTGATGGCGTGAAGGAAAGAGTGTATAGACTTCGTGATGCCAACAGACAATGACTGTGCAGACTTGTTAAACCATGCACACTGTATAGACTCTTCATGCAACAATGTATGGACTTAGTGGTTAACACTCGAATGTATAGAGTTGAACGGCTAACAATCGAGTGTATAGACTTCAAAAGGACAAAGCATCCACAGATCCGACGATGTACAGACTTTGCCAATATAAGACACTGTACAGACTTTGTCAAGAGACTGGCTGTACAGACTTCAACATAGCTGCGATGTACAGGCTTTGACAAAGCAGCGTTGTACAGACTTGAAAAAGCTTCAGATGAATGAATGTAGAGACTTCCCAAAACGAACGTACAGACTTCAGAAGATGAAGACTCTGTATGGACTTGAAGACCCTGAGCCAATGTATAGACTTGCCTTAACAATGAATGTGTAGACTTTGAAACAGAAGTCAGGCAACCGGATGTACAGAGTTGGTCAAAGCAGCAATGTATAGAGTTGAAACGCTTGAAGGCCAATGTACAGACTTGGATGCCCAATCACCAATGTATAGACTTGTAAGATGTGAGGCGATGTGTAGACTTTGCGTTCAACTGCATGTATAGACTTGGAGGGTTCAGTGATGGCTGTACAGACTTGGGCGTTGTATAGACTTGGAATGGCTTCAAGGCAACAATGTACAGACTTTGAAATAAAGAGTGTACAGACTTGAAAGTTCAAGGCCGTGATGTATAGACTTTGCCCAAGGAAACGAATGTATAGACTTTGCCACAGTCTAATGTACAGACTTTGCAAAAGTGAACGAGCCAATGTATAGACTTCAAAAGAAGCAGTCCGATGTACAGACTTGGTTGCAAGCTGAACAGTCGGATGTACAGACTTGCTGAAACAGTCCGATGTACAGACTTCAAGAACTCTAGACAACGGACGTTGTACAGACTTCAGCTAAGTAGGCCACAGGCCGATGTGTAAACTTGGCCAATGTGCAGACTTTGGCTTGGAACGAAGGTAAAGATGAGGCTGTATAGACTTGGCCAGAACGTAGGGAAAAGCACCAATGTGCAGACATGAACATCCAGCAGTGTATAGACTTCGTTTCAAGCAACGTAGGTAAAAGAGACAATGTATATACTTAGCCACCAATGTATGGACTTCAACGCAAATGAGAAGATCGGATGAACAGACTTTAAAGCTTAACATAGACGGTGGATGTATAGACTTCATGAACAAGATGCAATGCTGATTGATGTATACACTTGGCAAATAGAGTGATACATGAACTACCCTGTACAGATTTTAAGACTTAATGAGCAACCCGGTGAATAGACTCGGCGATTGTGTGAGCATGCGAAGTACAGACTTTGTGTTGTGAACACAGGCTGTACAAACTTGCTAACATGCATGAACAAATGGCATTGTATAGACTTTATGAAGAGCACACGAAGCAATGTGTGGACTTGGTGACTCACGCAGATAGATGAGTGAACAGTCTATGCCATGCTCACAATTAATCAATGTTCCAAGTTCTGAATGAGTAGTTCTGAATGAAGTAAACACATATGACATCAATTTGTCATCATCAGAACACACGTAAACTATGTCATCATCAAAACATAAGTCAGCACATATGACATCAAACATATGAGAGTCATAGTGTTTGTCATCATCAAAACATAATATCCAACAATCTCCCCCTTTTTGATGATGGCAATACTATGAGTCTTATGAATGAAGGAAATGGAATATTCAGACTAGACTCATCAAAGTATTCTCCCCCTTTGACTTCATCAAAAAGAAAAACAATACTTTGATAATCTAGTGATGTCATATGAGACACTCAATATAGTTCAGCAGATGAGTGCAACACAATATTAGAAGCATTTAAATCAATTCTCCCCCTTAGTCAAACAACTTATGCAGTCATGTATATGTAACAAATACTCCCCCTTTGACATGGCAGAAGATATAGAGCTAATGTAGACATACAACATGATCAGACAATCTAGCACATTGTCCCCTTATGCATATAGTCTCTCAACCAGAACAGAGAATTCTACCCTTATGATCCATGATGCAATAGAAATCTACAAGGATGAACTCTTGTTATCCAAAGACTGCAACTCTCATATATGACAACCAGTCTGAATCAAAACACAGTGATAAAGAGCAATAGGATGAGCAGAATCAACAATTTGTGAAAATTGAGATATTGAACTTTTCAGCAAGATACCAACTTCATAAAATCAAAATTTTAAGTTCTGGATTCCTCCATCATAAAAGCTTATGAAACCTTGATTGTCAGATATTGTTTAAGAATGATGTAAACCGAAATTTTTCAAAAGAAATTGTACTCATATTTGAACCAACACTTAATAAAAAGGAACTACAAGCTCATATAAGATTCTAGTTCAACCAACTTCTATCTTACTTAGTTTGCTTTCCATGACAGCTTTAACAGAAACATAAGTGAATGCACCTGAATTTTAATTGTTCTTTCAGAAATTGATTTACACAAATTTAATTTTTTTTTAATGAACAATTTTGGTTCATCATCACCTTTTGACGTGGGGAAACACCTTGATCAGAGGCCAGAATCCCCAGTTACTCAGTGTGACAACCGTATTGCTTCTTCCATTTTAGAGAACAGAGGTAGCATTAAAAGTATCTTTGGCATGAGGATACACCTTGATCAGAGGCCAGAATCCCCAGTTACTCAATACTACTATGCCATTACTCTGCCATATTTTCACAATAATTTCCAATCATCTCTTTAAACAGAGTTAACCATGGTACTTCATGACTCAATCCTTTGGATAGGTTTCTCAGTAACCACAGTCATTGCTCTGTCCATACTTTTACTCAAAATGGATTCAGAACAAATTAGATGTTTAGGAACAACCACATACAGTATATATCTCAGTCAGCGTAGACATGGATATCAACATTTCAGATTTCAGAAAGTCTTACATGAATTTACATGAAGCAGACAGTTAAAGTTTATTAAGAGGTTGAAACAGATATTTTCAAGTTCCTTGTGATCAAACAAGAGAACATCAGACTTAAACCACTTCCAGTTAATAAATGTTCTTAAGCATGTATAATGGAAGGTTCCTCATTAAAGATTTTTTTTTAACTTTTATGAAGTAGTATTCAGGCTGAAGGTTTACTTCATATCTCAGCAGAGTAATTCAAGTGAGAATATTCACTAAACAGCATGGATTCTGAAGAATTGTAGCAAATGAGCTGCTCTTGAGCAAAGAGGTTCAAAGTTGACTGAATAGAGGAAAAGCTCTCATTCAGCAGATTTAGGAGAGACAAACAGATACCAATAAGGTATGCATTCAGATTATGAATAACTTCAGAAGTAGTCAAGAAATCATTTGATACCCCTTTAAATGATGGAATCACTGACACTTCAGATATGACAAGATAAATCATATAGCTGGAGAGGAACGGATTAAGCATGCTCCCCCTATCTATATGCAGTGACATTTCCCTTCCCCTTTTTTTTTTGATTTTTCAAAGAAGTGATATGCTATGCAATGATTCCCTCTAACTAAAAACACTGAATCATCCTATATGTCATGCAGACAATGTAGATGATGAATGACTATGCAACAACATATTTAACATGCTATGCAGTAAATCTAAAAACAGTTGAGTGATTTCAGATGTATGAATAATACTCCCCCTAAATGTATGCATTCAATCTATCTTTTTGGCATTTTCAATGTATAAAAATGCAATGCAATTAACTTCATGTATGCAGGGGCATGAAGCAAAATATTCACATGAAGATGCAGACATTCTCTGATATGCAAATTTGACCCTTGGTACTTGGCGGAGAACTTGGCCTAAAAGACCATCTCACACATAGTAAGAAGCTCCAGACAGATTTCCTCTACCCTTTAGTAGCTTTCCATTTATATACCAAGTGGTCATGCATGACAATGCAATACAAACAGTCCTATATGCATCAGATTTTCAATGATTGTATGTCATGTGCATGTTTATGCCATTCTCATATATGCACACAGCTCACAGTACAAACAAGAAAGCTCACAAAGATCAATGCAAGTGTCAAACCAATTAAAATAAAACATGTATGCATGAAGCTATGACTTCTCAGCTCAACCATAATTTTCATTTGAACAGATTTGAGAAATTTACCTTAATGGGGTTTTATCAACTTGGGTGCCTTGATTTATTTTCCCCTTTTTATTCTTCAGCTTCCAAGGCACACCTGCAAGTTAGCACACTATTTTGCATGGGCAGGTACCCAAACAGTCTTGGGTCCTGCATGGTTAAAAGTGACACCTTTGGTAGGTGTTCTAAACAACCTTTTAGCATTTAGGTCATCAGATCTTATTAGATGGCAATTATTCATTGAATGACCTAATATACCACAATAATAGCAAGAGGCAGCAGATTTCAGATTTGTTTTATGCACATTCTGATTAGCATGAGTTCTATGTGCATTTGCATGAAATTTTCTGTCAACAGAATTAAGATTCTGTTTACCAACATAAGCCAGCCAACAGTCAGTAGCTCTATGGCCTGGCTTCCCACATTCAAAACATGCAAGTGTTTTCCTTTCAAAAAAAAATTCATTTCTATCAGAAATATTTCTATTGACAGGGAATTTACCAGATTTATTGTTAAACTTCCTTCCCTGAGCATGCCAACATTGGGCTACAATGTGGCCCATCTTGCCACAGTGAAAGCATGAACTAGAATTTCTTCCACTAGCCCTCAGCCAGCATTCAATAGCCCTGTGGCCTGTCTTTCCACACTCAAAGCATGTAATGAGCTTATCTTTATAAATAAATTTGTTCTTATTAGGACCATGTTGGCTTGCAGGAGATTTACCATGATATGAATGAGATGTTTTCTTATCATTTGCAAACCAGCATTGTGCAACTGTGTGTCCTAATTTACCACAGTGAAAACATTCAATTTTCTTTTTCTGGAATGAAGGATTTCTATCATGAAGGTTCCTAGCAGTCATATCATCCTTCTCCATCAATTTACATTCATGCATCAGATGACCAAATTTATGACAATAATGGCATGACATTTTCTTTTTAGATGCATGTGAATGTGTGTGTGAACTGTGATCAACATGCCATAATGAACCCTTTTTATTTATTTTCTATTTTCCAATCTTTTTCTGATTTTTGTTCTGTTCTTCAGTTTTCTGAACAATGGGCTGTTTATCTTTTGAAGTGGTGGCTACATTTGACGCCTTTACAAAAGATGTCATCAACTTGCTCTGAAATTCTTTCTTGTTAGTATTATTGTAGCCCAGCCCTTCCTTCCTAGTGTTGATTTTTACACCTAGTAGCTTGTCTAGGTTTTTCTGCCCACTTACGAATTTTGACAAAGTATTGTTCAGATCATTTATTTTAGATTGAAGGGAAGAGACCTGATGTTCATAGTTGACTATATCTTCTTCACAGACCAGAATTTGTTGATGCATCACATCATTCAAAGTTTTAAGGGTATCAATTTCTGATTTCAGTTTGAGCTCATTTTGATTTTCTCCAACATATTTTCCTTTTTCAAATGTCAGCAATCTCTCTGACATGGTGGAGTTCAACTATTTTAGTTTCTCAATTTCCTCCTTTAGACTAGTGTTCTCCTGCTCAAGTTTATCATCATCAAACAAAACATCAGTTAGGAAACTTGGATATTCTGATTTACAGTTTTCAATGTTTTCCTGAAATTTTAAGTTCGCAACACTAACAGCCTTGAACTCTTCATTGATCAATTTGTTTTCATTCTCAAGACTGATTAGTTTTTGTTCAGATTCTTGACATTGGTTTCTGAGTTTAGTGTTTTCAGATTTAACATGATCAAGTTCTGATTGGATTCCATCTAGTTTCGACACTTGTCTTCTGAGTATCTCATTTTCAATTTTCAGAATTTCAAGATTTTCAAGATTTTCAGTTCCAGAAATAGGATCCCCTAGACTTGTTAATTTCTTTATCAGACTTTTATTCTTCTTCCTCAATTTTTCATGGGAGTTTAACAGATTAGCATATGCATCCTCCCAGTCATCTAAAGTGAAACTATCGAAAGGATTGATTACCTCTTCAGCATCTTCAAATTCATCTTGATCAGTGCTATGGTCGCTCTTATCAGCCATCAGGCAGCTGTCCTCATTCATCCTCTGAGCTAGCTTCAACTGATCCAGAATGTCCTTTGCGGACCTGCAGTCATCAAAACAAGAGTGTAGAGCCTTGTCAGTAGCTTCTTTCATTAATCTCAAAACTTTCTGATTCTCTCCATTTCTTGATCTGTCACTTTTAGTCCATTTGGACTCTTCCTTTGGCAGTCTGTGAGGACCATGTGAAATTAACTTCCACAGATCTGGATCCATCAATTCCACATAATTGTGTAGACTGCTAACCCATGAATTAAAGTTAGAACCATTGTAAACCGGTGGAGAACCCATGGATTAAATCGGTAGGTAGATTTATGCAGTAGAGAATAAATTCAGAAATGCACCAAGGGACAACAGGATCCTCTGCAGATCGTTGGATCTGATCAATCAGAGAACCTTGCTTTGATACCAATTGTTAGGGTGCAAGCCCTGGATACAGAGGGGGGGGGGTGAATGTACCCTGCTAGAAATATCACCCAATTAAAAACCTCAGAAGCTAAACACAATACCAGAATAGAAACTAATTCAATTGAACAAGTGAAGAGACACTTGGAGCGCTCCTAATCAATCATCTAGCGGAAGCAAACACACAAACAAACCACTGCTCAAGAGATTTTTAGGTGGTTCGGTCCAAAGACCTACGTCCACCCCTCACTCCTAACCGGAGTGAGGCTTCCACTAGCAATGCTAGAAAGCAGACTCAGTCTGCAAAGAAGAGCTGCCACACAGCTTGACTAGGGGAACAACCTCCCCTCTTCCTCCCAACCGGAGGGACACCCCAAGTGACTCCCAGCCACTTGGAAACCAGAGACGTACAGTCTCTCTTCCTCCAAACCGGAGGGAACACCAAGTCTTGCAACCCACAAGACTAGAACCGGAGGACCAATCCTCCCTTCCTCCAAACCGGAGGGGAACCTAGAGACCCAAGTCTCTCTTCCTCTGAAACCCAGAGGGCAGCACAAGTGACCCCAAGTCACCTGCAAACTAGAGGTCTCGGACCTCTCTTCCTCCCAACCAGAGGGACCCCTGGACTCGAAACCTATAAGCCCAGAACCGGAGATAAATCTCCCTTCCTCCAACCCGGAGGGAAACAACCGATGACACCCTGTCAAAGGCAACCAGAGACGCAAGTCTCTCTTCCTCCACACTGGACGGAACCCGACCTCACACAAGAGAATCGGAGGAACAACTAGAGAATAGTTTAAAAGAAAAATAAAACGCAGCAACAGTAAGCTGAAAAATAAAATGCACAAATGCTCTCGCAGGAGCAGGCTGGCCTGGATTTGATCCACGGTCCAACAGGAACTGATCTTCAGTTGAGGCTTCCTTTGCTCTAGCTCTCTCTTCTTCTCACTCTTCTTTTTCTTCTCTTTCGCAAGCTCTCTCTCTCTGTCTCTTCTTCCTTCTTTCTTCTTCTTCTTCTTCTTCTTCTTCGTCCTCTATATCGTGGAGGCACTCACTACTCTTCTGTTTTTCTTGATGGCTCACTATGTTTCGATCACTCTCAGCCGATGGAGGAAACTCCATATTTATACCAGCAGCAGGCAGCTAGGGCGTGAGCTCTCGATTATTCCTGCCCATCAGGTTTGGTCCACGTGTCAGCATCTCAGCCTCTAGGATCACGTGCCAGTTTTAATAACCTCGTCCATTAATCCTGTCAGATAATCAGTCGAAGACAGTATCAGATGATGTATGACTTGAAAGTTAACTGAGTGTACAGACTTCGTGTGAAGTAAGAGTGTATAGACCTGAAGCTTGATATCGAGTGTATAGAGTTGAAGCTTATCAAACGAATGCATAGACTTCATGTTAGCGAACGAGTGTATAGACTTAGTTGAGTGAGCATGCAGTGTACATACTTGAAACCCTTCAGCAACCTGAGTGTATTGACTTAGTGTTAACGTGCCAGAGAAACCAGTGTACAGACTTCATGTTAACGTGCCAGACAAACTAGTGTACAGACTTACTGAGCTTTCGCTAAGTCTGTATAGACTTGATGAAAGAGTCCCTGGGAAGGCAGTGTACACACTTGATGGCGTGAAGGAAAGAGTGTATAGACTTCGTGATGCCAACAGACAATGACTGTGCAGACTTGTTAAACCATGCACACTGTATAGACTCTTCATGCAACAATGTATGGACTTAGTGGTTAACACTCGAATGTATAGAGTTGAACGGCTAACAATCAAGTGTATAGACTTCAAATGGACAAAGCATCCACAGATCCGACGATGTATAGACTTTGCCAATATGAGACACTGTACAGACTTTGTCAAGAGACTGGCTGTACAGACTTCAACATAGCTGCGATGTACAGGCTTTGACAAAGCAGCGTTGTACAGACTTGAAGAAGCTTCAGATGAATGAATGTAGAGACTTCCCAAAACGAACGTACAGACTTTAGAAGATGAAGACTCTGTATGGACTTGAAGACCATGAGCCAATGTATAGACTTGCCTTAACAATGAATGTGTAGACTTTGAAATAGAAGTCAGGCAACCGGATGTACAGAGTTGGTCAAAGCAGCAATGTATAGAGTTGAAACGCTTGAAGGCCAATGTACAGACTTGGATGCCCAATCGCCAATGTATAGACTTGTAAGATGTGAGGCGATGTGTAGACTTTGCGTTCAACTGCATGTATAGACTTGGAGGGTTCACTGATGGCTGTACAGACTTGGGTGTTGTATAGACTTGGAACGGCTTCAAGGCAACAATGTACAGACTTTGAAATAAAGAGTGTACAGACTTGAAAGTTCAAGGCCACGATGTATAGACTTTGCCCAAGGAAACGAATGTATAGACTTTGCCACAGTCTAATGTACAGACTTTGCAAAAGTGAACGAGCCAATGTATAGACTTCAAAAGAAGCAGTCCGATGTATAGACTTGGTTGCAAGCTGAACAGTCGGATGTACAGACTTGCTGAAACAGTCCGATGTATAGACTTCAAGAACTCTAGACAACGGACGCTGTACAAACTTCAGCTAAGTAGGCCACAGGCCGATGTGTAGACTTGGCCAATGTGCAGACTTTGGCTTGGAACGAAGGCTGTATAGACTTGGCCAGAATGTAGGGAAAAGCACCAATGTGCAGACATGAACATCCAGCAGTGTATAGACTTCGTTTCAAGCAACGTAGGTAAAAGAGACAATGTATATACTTAGCCACCAATGTATGGACTTCAACGCAAATGAGAAGATCGGATGAACAGACTTTGAAGCTTAACATAGACGGTGGATGTATAGACTTCATGAACAAGATGCAATGCTGACTGATGTATACACTTGACAAATAGAGTGATGCATGAACTACCCTGTATAGATTTTAAGACTTAATGAGCAACCCGGTGAATAGACTTGGCGATTGTGTGAGCATGCGAAGTACAGACTTTGTGTTGTGAACACAGGCTGTACAGACTTGCTAACATGCATGAACAAATGGCATTGTATAGACTTTATGAAGAGCACACGAAGCAATGTGTGGACTTGGTGACTCACGCAGACAGATGAGTGAACAGTCTATGCCATGCTCACAGTTAATCAATGTACCAAGTTCTGAATGAAGTAATCACATATGACATCAATTTGTCATCATCAGAACACACGTAAACTATGTCATCATCAAAACATAAGTCAACACATATGACATCAAACATATGAGAGTCATAGTGTTTATCATCATCAAAACATAATATCCAACACCCCCTTCGGTCGGTATCCCACCGGTAGGCCCAGACCGAGCCGCGGCCTCGATCGCCTCTCGTGCCTCGGTCGGATTTTCCAACGACCCTCCGACCTAGACCGATTCGGCTCCTGCACCACCGCCTGGAGCGTCGCCCACCCCAATCTCGGTCGCGGCCCCAGCGTCACCTACCTCGTCCATGGCCCCCTCGGATTCGGCCGAGGGGAGAGCCGGGCCAGTGCCACTGCCAATCACAGAAGCAGCCTCCGCCCCCTCGGATCCGACTGAGGGGCGAGTCGAACCAGCATCATCACCAACCGCAAGAGCAGCTCCAACCTCCTCGGCCCTCTCTTGCTCGACAGATAGGAGAGCCGGCCTAACAAGGTCGGCCCTGTCTCGCTCAGAAGAGGAAAGAGCCGCCGAGCTATAGCCGCCCTAGACGACGGAGACGGATCCGGCCTTCCTGGCCGGCTTCTTGGCCTTCACGGCATCCCGTATCATGCCCTCCACGGGATCCTTGCGCTTGGCCCCCCGCGGCTTGGAAGACCCCTCCTGGGCCGCCCTCTTGCCCTTACCTCGGGCTCGGGTGGGCCCCTCAGGAGATCACGGCTCGTCGGTGGCCGAGTCATTGCCGAGATCGATCACCTCTATGGTCTCCTCCAAAGTCGGTCGCCTGGTGTCTGCACAGAAGAAAGATATAGTCATAAAAAGAAAAAATGGTCTCAACATCTGAAGAAGAGTCTAATTTGTGGCACCTGAACCTGACGGATGCAGCCGCGAAAGAAGACATTGCTCGATGTTCTCTGGAGTAACCAGCTCTTCTGTGGACTGGCGACGCTTCAGCAAGATAGTCACATACTCCTCCACATGTCGAGGGAACTCGTCTTGCGTGGGAGGGATATTCGGATGGAAATTGGGGATTACGGGACACCTCCAGGTCTCCTCCATTGAGCAGATCCCCACCAAGAAGAATTGTTTCCACCCCTTATGCGAAGAATCCTTCGCAGCCAAGGAGATGCAGCTCCTATTCCGCCTCGCCTGGATAAAATAGAAACCCTTCCCGGCCGAGGGATGCGCCTTCAACTCGAAAAAATAGTGAAAGAGGTTCAAAGAAGGAGGAACGCCGCATTGGCGGCAGAGGATGTAAAAGGCGGAATGGAGAAGATAGGAATTGGCTACCAACTGAATGGGGGCCAACTGGAAAAAATTGAGAAGCTTAAGAACGAAAGGCTCGAAAGGAAGGCGGAACCCACCTTTCCATGACAGAAGGAAGGTACAGATATGGCATGTACGAGAGTCCAAGCTCGTCTCGTGCGGAGCAGCCGCGACAAAGCAAAACTTGTGGGGCAGGAGAAATTGGTGCTCCAGCCTTCTCACCTCCGCCTCCCCCAGTTCATTGCAGCTTGGAACCGCCACCTTCACCACCGGCTCATCCTCCCACTCTTCAGCATCCGGATGCTGATCCGCCATGGAATCCAAAGAAGAGCTTGAAGAGAGACGCTCTCGGGACCCCGAAGATTCCGAAGGGAGAGGAAGCCGCCGGACTGCCTCTGCGATTATCTCCGCCAACTCCACGAACGCCGTTACAAGTCGCTGCTCTTTCGTCGTGTCCTCATGACGCATCAAAGAGCCTAAAGCAAGCACGAAGGCGAGCCAAACCCTGAAGACAGAGGGAGTCTCGAATGACAACAAGCGCCTAACGCCTTTATCCCCACGCGGGAGGCGGCGCGACGTTCTAACCTCAGAGAAAAAGGGGGCCCCTTCATTTCAAATCCGTCAGGATTATCATTATTACGGGCCCAGATGACCACGACACATGGCGTCTTAACACCGCTATATCTCCACCCACCCAAGCCACGCTGGTCCAAAACCCTAACGGCTACTCTTCCGAGCCTACCAAGGCTCGGGAGTAGGAGGAAGACAAGTGGAGATGGGGATTTCTGTAGCCCATCTAAAGAGCAGCCAAACTAGGTCCATCAGGACCAAACGAGGCCCAGCTCATCCAAGTGACAACCCCGCAGGGCCCACTTAAGCTAAAAAGTCCAATAAGATCATTCGGGATCACAACCTTCCTCGGTGGCCCTTAGGCTCGGAATGCCCGAACATCGGTCAGGTCAGAGAAAGACCCACGCCCGATCTATCCCCTCGCCGGGATAAAGGCAGGCGCATAATGCCCACTCTGACCTATCTTCACCCGAGCTATGCCTATAATCCGGACAGGGTTGGCACCCCTCATGCTCGAGTCGACCGATGAACGCTTATCCTTACTGCCGTTGAGAACCCTTTATAAGCAAGAGTTTATGAGGATAAGGGACCCATGATCCCTCAAGGCTATAAATATCCCACGATGAGGACGTAAAGAGCCCACGTTGAGGACGTAACTCCCACATAAAACCCCTCAGCTTACGGGACTCATGAGGCCAGTGCACTATTTAAACATGGGACTCCCTCCAACGAAAGGTAAGGGCAAACATACACCGAAACTCCCTGAGCAGGAACCACTTCATCACCTTGGTGTAGAGGGATCTCGTGCATCTCCTTCCTCCTCCCTACATAGTTCCCACCATTGCTCTACTGACTTAAGCATCAGATGGTTTGCCCCAGGGAACCATCTCTGGGCCCCCTGATCTGTTTCCCTTCCTTGCAATTCATTATCCGATGATCATCTCCTCAGTTTAATACCAGCAGGAGATCACGCCTCTTCATGCTGCTCCCATGGGTCCTATTTATATTGTTAGCACTCGAGGAGTCTTATGTGAGTATAAAAATCTTATTAGGATTTAAACTTCCATATATGATCCTAGTCTTTCCAAAACCACCGCCGCTGCCTATATTTGGATTAAACCAACCCTAAAACACCCATACGCCTTTCGACATCAACGTGGAAGCCCCTGCCTGATGGCCTTTTTAATGTTAAGGTCCCGTAACAGTAACAGTTATATGTTTAATCAAGAGAGTCTATTAATGAGTTAAATATAAAGCCATGCAAGCCCTTTCTGAGCTACGTAAGAGCTCAACATTGGGTTTTGGTCGGGTTGGCCCTCACGGGGGTTTAGTGTATATGTGCATTGGGTCTTATTTTTAGTCAAAACCCCATGGGTTGGCCATAGTGGAGATCCACAAATGTGGCTTGTTTTGAGTGGATTTAAAGTGAGTGGGATATGTGCAGATGGGCTTGGGTTGAGGCCACGTGGGGTTTGAACAAGCCATCAAGATAATTGGGTTGGGTGTTTAAATTTAGTTGGGCCCACTAATTGTATTTAGTCGACTTATAAATATAGTTGGTAGAACTTTATATATATGTATGTGTATAAATATATTTTGGAAATTAGATTCTTCCTAAATACTTGAATTGGATCATTATTATTATATATATGTATATATTTCTTCCAATTTAAAGTATATAAGAGGGTACAATGAATTTCTATTTGATGGTCATTCATTTATGATTTTTATTTAAGCCCATTTATTGCCAAATAACTAGTGTCACTTTTCCTTTATCGAAATTTTAATTCTTAAAATTTTCTATAACTAAATATCGTGATTATTTTCATGTATTCTTCGTTTAAATTTCTGGCGTGCTACACCCTTCCCCACTTAAAAGAATTTGGTCTCCAAATTCACATGATTTTCTTTCCAAAATTAGTGAGGTAAAATCACCATATCAAAACATGTATTCTAGCTAGATCCATTTTCATATCATGCTAAGTGCTAAGATCACCGTATTCAATTCATGCAATTACGGAGGAATAGATTTTATCGAGTTACCTTCCAACGTTTGCGGCGCTTCTTCCTTTAAGAGTGGACAATAGGCGATTTTATGATCTTTGCTTTCACATCGGATACATTTCCTGTGTTTATACCAACACTCATCGGGTTGTGCCTTCCCTTCTTACAATGCTCGCATTTTCCCTTGGCCGGAACAATTGGTTGATCATCATTCCGGGGTTTCTTGTTCCAACAGAAACCATTACCTCCATTGAACCTCTTCTTGCCGTCCATGGGTTCCTTGTTCCTTGAACCATCGGCTAACTCCTTCTTAGCGACTTTCCCTTTGATTCATTCCATCATATCCATAGTATCTTCCAATAGTTGTGCTTTTCGGACCATCTTCGTGTAAGTTTGGATCTCTAGCGGAGCTAATTGAGGAATGAGCTCCACCTTCAATCCGTTCATGAATCTCCCTGCTCTCATTTTCTATGTACAAACTAAGTGTGGTGCATATCGGGCTAATCTAGAAAACTTTGCTTCATACTCTGCTACGGATAGACTACATTGTTTCAATGTCGCAAATTCCATAGCCTTCTTCTCGCGGATCCTTTCTGAGAAAAATTTCTCATTAAAGTGTTCTAAGAATTCAACCCATGTTACTTGTTCGTTGGGCAAGATTGCCTCCACAGATTCCCACCAAGCTCGAGCATCCTTCTCTAATTGATAGGTCTCTAGTAATACCTTCTCTTCATCGGTGCATTATATCATCTTAAAGGTTCTTTCTATTTCTTGCACCCAATTCTCAGCTTCATCTGGGTCAGTGGATCCACTAAACTTAGGGAGATTCATCTTTTGGAACTTCCGATGCAAATCCCCGGCTCCATGTCGTGCTCCACCTTGCGCAACTTGTTGCAAGGTTTGTGTTAATCCTTGGACAATACGTTGTATCTCTCTCCACTGAGCTCGCTCGACGGCCATTCTAGCCTACACAACAAGTTTTAAATTAATGATTACCCATATCTTAACATTAATCTAGCGTAGATGAACATATTTTATTAATTAACCCATAGCTCTACCCAAATCTCACGGGGTTCCTATCGGATAACTGATAGGGAGAAACTCAACCTATCTCTTGCACTTAATGCCCTAAGGATTTGAAAAGTCGAAGCTCTGATACCACATTCTGTCACGACCCAAACCAATAACAGTGTAACATGTTCGTTTGCTCGGAACATGATAGTTAAACAATCGAGTCGATCAGAGCAAAATATAATTTGACACATATAATTGAACCAAACAGAATTTTATTTCAAATACAAGTTTATTACAAATTGGACCCATTAAAAGAAAAGACTCAATAAATGAAAAGTTACAATGGACTCTCTAACTAGACTTGACAGGAACATAATAATAAACACCACGAGGTTCATCTAGGTTGCCGAAGCACTATTCACTCTTGCCCTTGCCCATCTTGTGTGATCTCGTGATCGCTAAGGTAATTACCTGAAAATCATTGGAAATAAATTAGGTGAGCGAACGCTCAGTAGGACTTAATATCTCAAGCTCTAAGCTAGCTTTAAGTGAATTATAATTTAATCATGTTCGTGCTGGTCATGCAAGATACAGGAATCAAGTACTAGAATGGTACAAGCTAGAACAATAAATCGGAGATAACTAAAAACCATAAAGACGAGTAGGCAAGATGATAGATACATTTATGAAGTGTAGAGACAATGATAACAAGAGATTATAGCAAGAACTTTCATGACGAGATATCAAGTACTTCTCATGATATAGCATTCACGAGGTAATAGTAACAATCTTCTCTCGATGACGAGCATTATCACGAGAGCGGTTAATGACACTAGTACAATCTTCTCTTTATGACGACGTTATCACAAGAGTTTTCATGTAACTAGCACTGTGAAGGAATTGCCTTACTTTAAGGGGTGCTCACGACTATATGATTTCCCCTCATGGATTAGCACTAGGTAGCATTTGGTCACACACTTAGGAGTTCTCACGACTTTATGATCACCCCTAAATGCTGTTAACCGAGTTGGTGAATGCCAGCACCCGATCATCGTAATACCGGTATATGTTTGGACTTTACCTCGTCCGTGGGATCAGATCAGGACCCCATAACACTAGCATTTAAATGTCATTTAATTGGGACACATAGCCCCTGACATTTGACTAGACTAATTCCACTTTAATGGCCAAGAATTCTAAGGATCAAGCATGTACGAACAATAAGGTAGATTTCATTGAACAGAGACTCGAGATAGATGGCACACAAAACTGAGATAATTCGAGAAACTTGGGAAATTGGCATCTAGTCAGAGCGCCGTATATTTGAGAAGTTACGCCCACAGTGGTGGTCACTCATTCTCTGAACAAAGCATTGAAGAATTGGTGCCTCCACAACACGGTTGCTTTTGCACTAAGCGCCCGCCAATAAGGTCACCCCTTCAACATGCTCACGACAGAAAACGACGATAACTAATGTAGTCGCTAATCAAATTACCACCTTATGAGTCAGATAGAGATAGATCTCTCACCGAAACGCCATAACAGCATCCTATGAGGGCCAGTGTCATGTTTTCTTTAGAGTGACAAGACTAACATGGTTCCAGGGTTCTTGTGGTACAACCAACTCAGTCGGCCTTGAGGGAATCCAAGGTTACGAGGAGACTTATGGAGGTCCCAATGACTAACTTGCCAGTCCGAAGGAACGGAATGTCCAACGGAGGGCTCGTATGTCACCGAGAGTTGAGGTGTATAACGTGAACCAATCATGAAACATGGACTCCATCTACGGACGTGAGATGAGAGTGCCAAGAGACCCGCGGTAAGGGGGTCAAAACCGGAAGAAAATCGTCAACATGAATGCGTTAATTAAAGAATTTGCGTCCATTAAGAGAGACGATAATTCTAAAATTAACCATAATTAAATAAACTTATTTTAATTGACGCCCGTGAGTGGCGTCATTCGTTAATTAGCGTCCACTTGGAGGGACATTAATTCTATAAATTTTAACAAGATTCCACGTCAATATTGAATAATTTCAAAATATACATTCAAAGATATATTTATTTATATATATATTTAGAGAAATAAATTATATCATAATTATGAGAAAAATGTAAAGATTCCAAATATATAATTTTTATAATTTTATGTTACATAATTTAGTAGATATAGATTTTCAAAAGATATAATTAAAAGTTATATATATATATATTTATATATTCGTCTGATTAAATAAATTGTCTAACAGCAAGTGAATAACGATATGTCCAAATTACATTAGGAATACGAGACCCCGTCTGGAAAACAAGACTACTAGGTCCTAAAGTTTAGCATAAACTGATGTATTACAAATACTTCATTCATCCAATGAAAAGAAGCTCATTGTAAGTCCAAACACATTTTATCTTACCCTTAATTAACACAGAATATTAATATTGGAATAGCAGGATCACAGTAGTTGAAACAATTATTCGAATGCACTTCAGCGCCGGGGAAGATGAGACATTTTAGGGGGGTTCAGAAAAATAGCCTTATAATAAGTCACGACCTAGGGTCGCACGATTCTTTTAACATAAACCGGATGAATAGTGATGAATAAAGTCATTTTCAATTTATCAAGAATTCTATGAAACAAAATATATGATAAATAGGAGAAAAATATAAGTATCCTAACCATGTAATATCATAAATTTATTCTCTCTATTTTTAAAGATAAAAATCTTTAAAATTCATGTGGAGTTTTAACTAAATAAATGGAGTCAATTTTATTCTAGCAGAATTTTAACAAAATAAAATTATAAAAATTATCAGAAAAATATAGGAATCATACAAATATGCACTTTACTATTTTTATTAACACGATTCAATAGATATTAAATTTTAAACGATTCATCAGTTATTAACAAATAAAAAGATACATATTTTCTTTGAACAAAATATGTAGAACGGAGCGATTGCACAGGATCAAAAAAAAAGATGCAGTAACTTGAGGATCATTTAAATTTTAATTGAGAGATTACCTACCTTGATTGATGGAAGGAAACGAACGAAGCAAGCGGAAGGAATCCCCCGCGAACGGCCCTCTCCTTCCCTTCGAACGGCAACAGCAATAGCAGCAGTAATGTGCTGCTCCCATGGGTCCTATTTATATTGTTAGCACTCGAGGAGTCTTACCTGAGTATAAAAATATTATTAGGATTTAAACTTCCACGAATGATCCTAGTCTTTCCAAAACCCATGCCGCTACCTATATTTGGATTAAACCAACCCTAAAACACCCATACGCCTTTCTACATCAACGTGGAAGCCCCTGCCTGATGGCCTTTTTAATGTTAAGGTCCCGTAAAAGTAACAGTTATATGTTTAATCAAGAGAGTCTATTAATGAGTTAAATATATAGCCATGCAAGCCCTTTCTGAGCTACGTAATAGCTCAACATTGGGTTTTGGTCGGGTTGGCCCTCACGTGGGTTTAGTGTGTATGTGCATTGGGTTTTATTTTTAGTCAAAACCCCATGGGTTGGCCATAGTGGAGATCCACTAACGTGACTTGTTTTGAGTGGATTTAAAGTGAGTGGCATATGTGCTGATGGGCTTGGGTTGAGGCCACGTGGGTGTTGACACCCGTTTTATACCCATAAGTCGGGTCATCTCCTTATTTATTCAATATGATGCTCCGAGTTGTTCACTTTTCATCGAGTCTCCTGATCAGTTGAAACCTGTTTCTTGGGTCTTTTCCTGGATAAAGAATTGGCTCCCGGTGGCATTTCGTTGGATAAAGCTTAGCAAAACCCTTCTCTTCTTTCTTGAATCTCAATGCTAAATAACGGTCCCAGAGAGGTGCGTCACTTCCTTCTAACGGATGGATCTTAGACCGTTACTCTTTGAAGAGTCCTAAGGCTTAAGGCCACGTGTTCCGTGCTTATCCTGTTGAATCCACGTTGATAATAACGGTCTGTCGTGCAGCCGTTGCTTCCCTATGACGCCCTATGCCTTGACCGTCATTTCCTTGAAGAGTCCAGCTTGTTGGGGCTTCTTTCCGTTGATCTTATCTCTTTGGGTAAGGTTGAAAGTAACGGATGTTCCTTGATGCGTTACTTCCAAGTGGCGGTCTATCGTGCAGCCGTTACTTCTTTCCGGGAGTCCTGGCAGTTCAGGCCTTTTCTCTGCTACTCCGTGTTTGAGATAAGAACGTGGATTGACCTTATCTCTTTCTAATCCGATCCTCAGGACTTCCCGTTTGTTTCTGTGGACTCTTGGTGATATTATCCTCAAGGATTTGCTAAGACTTATCCCTTTTTCGTGCTGAATTATCCTCTACTCGACCTACGAGTTTTGAGGGCCTATAAATAGCACCCTTGAATTTATGGCCAAGGAGGAGGAGATTTTAATTCACGACGAAGTGCTGCCGAACCCAGGAGCCATCTTCATCCAGGAGGAGCTGCTTCCCACGTCCATCCATCTTCCAGTCAAGGGAGTACTTTTGTTTTGGTCTTTCAAGTTCATCTTTGCATGCTTGAGTTCTTCCTTGGTCTTTTCAAACAAAGCATTGTCCCTCCTCCTCCTCCACGTTTTTCACTATTGTTCTAAGCATACAAACATCCTCCCAACTTTTAAAAACGCCCAGAGGGGTTAGAAAACCAAAACTCCCCGGTAATTCCCTCTCCTTTTGATGTTCTTAAGTTCTTTAAGAATTGATGCTATGCTTGTGAAGAGGGCTGATTGAGGTTGTCTTGTCTTGTCTTTCTACTTCTTTGGCAGGTTTACAGGTTCATTAGTACGAGGCCCAAGTCTTCTAGCCGGCTGGAAGAGTTGGACTTAAAAGAATTCAAGCTTTACTATTGCAGGTTATCTGACGGTCTGGTGCAGGCGCGTCACCCTCTTCTGGCGGTCTAGGGTGCGACCGTTACTTAAAGCAACGCACGGGTCTCTGGCCGTTACTTCCAAGCTGATCTGCAGGCTTTCTTTGGTTTTCTCTCCCGTGGGCGGGTGCTTCATCCACCTATTTCCAAGGTATATTCGAGTCTTTGACTTGTGTTTACCTTGGTGGCGATCACATCTTTCCTTGGTACTGGGCAATAGCTATTTCCTTCATCAACATCTTTATTTCCTTGCTTGTTCCACCCCTAGTGGTGTGTTTTCATTTACTCCTTGCTCCACGCCCCGGCGTGTGTTTTTTCTTTTCCTTAGCGTAATTTGATTGAGATAGCATGCCCATGCTAGAGCTAGCTATGATTGCCTAGGTTCATGTTCACATGTTCATAGGTTTGAGCAGATCTTTGACTACTTGTTTGTCATCTTGCCATATTACTTAGCAAACCTCATAAGTAAGATCAAAGATAGGCAAATAAATATCAACAGATAATTTTTTGGCGATCACGGTGGGACAACTTGTGCCAATCGTGCTTCTGATTCTTGTTTAAACCTGCCATCATCTATTTGTTCAATGGTCTTTTGTTTCCGTTGTTTTCATTGTTCATCCTGGTTTTCTGAGTCTTCTGACGGTCCTGTGCCCACGCGTCACAGAATTCTGACGCAGGGGCATTAGACCGCCGCTTTCATCTTGATGTGTGAGCTTTACGGGCTTTCCGGTTACTTCTGTTGGTTTTTGGTTCCCTGGCTCATCTGACGGTCTCGTCCCCCTGCGTTATATATTGTCCGGCGGTCTGGTCTTCGACCGTTACTTCTCTCTGACGCAGGGGCCTTCGACCGTTACTCTTCTGGCAGGTACGCATCCGAGGTGCATTTATTTCCGCAGTTTGTGCTGTGATTTGTTTGCTTGGGTGACACCTGGCTCTCCTCTTGCTCTGCTCATATCTGCATATCATGGTGTGCACTATTGATTGTTAGATTGTTAGGCTAGACTTTGCATGCACTCCGGTGCACATAGGGTCATTCATCTTTCCTACATTAGATTGCATTTTCCTACCTTGTTGTGAGGACCTCTCGTCTCCATATTCCTTGGGGCCGACTAGGAAATCACAGCAGGGACCTCCATAAATCCCCGCGAGCCGTGGATTCCCACACGGACGCCGGGCTGGTTGTACCTTTCCCACCCTGTGTCTAGGGTTGCATAAGTGATTGAGTGGTTACACTTAGAGTCAAACCAAGTCCTATATCCATCTCCTACTAGGGACCTATTGTTGAGAGCACATATCAATCAATTCACTAAGGTTCCAAAGGAGAAATCATAAGAATATTGCCGCATCATCCTAAACAACTTGCTTGATTCTTGAGTGTCTTCATCTCTTATCACTTGCATCTTGTTAGAACACCTAAGATTGATTGCTCATTGTGTGTTTTGTGTTGGTTGTTTTTGCATATTTCCAAGGTTGTCCGTTGCATGTGGAGTTGCTTTCGCCCGTTTGAGTCGTCTTCTCCAGTCGCTTCTTCCTTCATATTCTATTCCAATCCCCTCTTCGAATCCACCATGGCATCCTTCAATCCTCCGCGCTCCCAAGAGGACTCTCTTCCTCAAGGGCTCCTTGAAAACCCCCCTAGGGTTGCTACCTTTCCTTCCGGAGAAGGGACTGCCCCTCTCCCGTCCTCCACATCTGTGGGAGGTAGTCAAGGTACCCCTTCTCTCGCTACTCCTTCCGCGGGCTCCGTCCTTCACATGATGGCCCAATTGGACCCGACCCAACTTCAAGTCCTATATCAAGCTATGCAAGGGTCCAACGCTTCTCCCTCCGCCGCTGTTCAAGGTCAATCTAATCCTTCCATTATCGGGCCGTCCGTTCAGCCCACTCCGATTGATCTCACTCCGGTCCAACCCTGGACCATCACTTTCGCCGGCATGGAGATGGGCCAATCTTCCAATTCAGCCCATCAGTCTTTTGATAAAGGGAAATCGCCTATCCCTTCTTTTATCCAGGTGGATCATCATAATTCTGGTTCGGTGGCTTCACAGCTTCTCATGAACCCTTCTGATTTCTTACAAGGGGTGTCCCAAACTCACTCCCATCCGGGTCTACCTCAGGCTCAATATCCTTCTTACGGGCCCCCTATTTCCACTGTCTATCCTTCTACTCATGCCTATGGGCCTCCCCCGTCTGCCACCGTCATTCCATCCGCTCCTCAACAATCGGCGTCCTTCGCTACCCCTGCTCCCTCCCAAGAGCAGGACTTGCTTAACAAGTGGGCCGCCATGCAGCAACAACTTGACTTCCTCCAGAAAAGGGTTGGCCCACAATCCTTGGCCGATATTCCTATTCCGAGCTTCCAAAACATTCGGTTCCCTCCGCAATCTGAGCTCCCTAACTATCGCAAGTATGATGGGAACAGCAATCCCTTTATCCATGTGAGGGATTTTCTATATGAGTCGGCGCAGTTCCAGTATGATGATCGCCTCATGGCGTACCTGTTCCGCCGATCCTTAGATGGAGTTGCTCTGGAATGGTTTTATTCTCTGCCACTGGAAGAGGCCGAGAGTTTCAAGGTAGTTAAGGACAAATTCATTCAGCGGTTTCAAGACAGGGTCGGACCAGAATATTCATTTACAGATCTAGTAGCAGAGAAGATGAAGCCGGAGGAAGACTTCGCCACCTATGCAGACAGATGGAGGCAGATGGCCGCCAGAGTGCCGGGCCACATTCCGGAGGAAGAGAAGGTCAAACTACTAATCTCCAATGCCACGCCGACTTTTCGCAACATCCTGGCAATGAATGACATAGCCAACATGCATCAACTCTACAGCCGGGCGCGCTTCATACAGACTCAATTCAAGGACTCCCCTATCCATTCTCTATTCGAAAACCAAAAGCCCAAGTACCACAAGAAACCACAAGGGCCGGTTACTGAGGGGGTCCAAACAAATGAGCAAGTACAAGCTGTTGCTTTTCCATATCAGGCCGCACCTTTCCGCTACAATCAAAACCCCCGCAATCCACAAAACTCCATTCCGCACAACTTTCAGGCCACTCCACAAAACACTCCCCCCGCCTTCACCATTCCACAAAACGCCTTCACCACACCACAACAACCACCACCACCATCACAATACCATAACGTCCCTCCACCCAGCGGCTACAGCAACAACAATCCAAACAGCAAGCGCCCGGCTCCCAGGAGAGCCCAGTATCCTCCGTTGCCCGAGACACTTACGGATATTTTCTCGGCACTTATGTCAGTAAATGCAATCCAACTTCCTCCGGAACGGCCTGTTTGGAACCCGGCGGTTGACCAAACCAAATATTGCATGTTCCATAGGCAGCCAGGCCATACCATAGAAGGATGTTATCAGTTCCGAGATCTGGTATATGACCTTCATGAAGGGCAGAGAATCGACTGGGCCGAAATGAATAGGGCCATTGTGGAGATTAAAGAGAAGAGGAGGCAGCCGCAGGGGCAGCAAGTGCAGCAGCATCAAGCACCGCAGCCGCAGCAGCCGCCACAGCAACAGCAACCACAGCAAGTGCAAGACCTAGGCATCCATCAGAACCCGATGCCGAATCATCCACCCGCTCCTCAGCAGCAGCCGCCGGCACCAGCACAAGTTAACATGGTTCAACCACCGGCTCCCAATGCCGGGTGGTCTTTCGATGATGATGGCGCCGCACCGCAAGTAATGGCCTTCCACCACAACCTCCGCAACCCTTCCTTTATCCTCCCCAGGCAACCAACACCTTCTCCGCTCATCCTACCATCCACACCCGCTCCAGCCAACCCTCTACCGCTCTCCATCCCATCATACCCTCCAACACTTACCCCCCTCGCCATCGTCACACCATCCCCTAATCCTTCACCCGTTCTCAAACACCCACTAGCCTTCCCGCCACCTGCATCGACATTCGTCACCACCTTGCCTTCCACCAATCCCTCACCTATCATCCACTCACCCCCCATTAACCTCGCTAACCCCACGCTCCACTAAAACACCTCCCCCACACAGCCTATCCCACTCATCCACCCTGCGGCACCCATCACACTATCTTCAGATGCTACGGCAAACTGTGCCTTAAGGAGCGGGAAGATGTTCCATCGGAATTACATTACTGCCTCCAATCCCCAGTCCACCCAGCCAACGGCCGAGCAAGAAGAAGCTGAGCCCCTGCCGGGTACCCAATATGACTTTCTACATCATCTGGATAGAGTACCCGCTAAGATATCCGTGCTGGAGTTGATCAAGAGGTCTACCCTTCATCAGGATGCACTGAGGGACTTCTTGCAGAAAGTAATGGTTAGCGAAGACATGGCAGTCGACAGTTTACCAACGGCATTGGCAACTATTTCCAAAGGGCCGGCAATTACATTCTCAGAAACCGAGCTTGCACCTCCAGGGGCTCGACAAAAGCCACTCTGCATAACAATTACCCTGAACAAAGTCGACATTGAAGCAGCATTGGTTGACACCGGGGCCTCAATTAATGTTTGCCCACTTAGTACCCTCTGAGCATGCAACATATCCGAAGAGTTACTACAGCCTACCCCCACTACTATAGCAGCATATGACAACTCAAGGCGAGCATGTCACGGGGTGATCACCATTCAGGCGGAGCTTGTCCCCTCACTATGGCCGTGGAATTTTATGTTCTCGACATCGACCCTATGTTCAAGGCTATCTTGGGTCGTCCCTGGATTGACACGCTTGGCGCCGTACCCTCCACCGCACATCAGTGCGTCAAATTTCCCTTTCAAGGGAGGGTCGTCAAAGTTAAAAGCTTGGCCACAGTACAGACGGTCAAGGCCCTCTCAGATCAGGTTCTTCCCACACTATGGCCGAGTAGCCGGCCCGTCATATCAGTGCTTCATTTGAACTTTCCTTGGGCTTACACATCTCCCAAGCCCATCACTACTCCAGTCAATGTCAAAGTGAAGCCACAGATCCGAGATTTAAAAGGGTGGAATATCATATTGAAACTGGGCTATCAACTGGGGAGAGGCCTCGGGGCGCAACTGCAAGGAATGACTAAACCCATACCTAAGGGAAGAAAATGGGCAGAAGAGGCCTCGGTTATAAGGAAACAGCATTATCTATGATGGGTGATTATGGGCCACTTACATGGGATTATCGTGAGCACTTTGTCAGGGGGCCTCTCCAGCCCGGCACATTAGCTCTAGAACCGGTGCAGCCAAGAAGGGATATAGTTTGTCCAATTGCCAGTCCGCCTTCCCTGCCAGGAAGGTCAAATGGTGACATGCTCGACTACAGTCAGGCCTTGCAAAGGATCTTTTCTGAAGAAGATCGCCAGAAGCAGCGAGAGGTTCGGCTCGTACAGTGGAGGCCGAAGAAGCAACCCGCGGTTAAAATGCAAAAAGTGGGGAGTTCTCCGATTGTTTTCTCTTGGTCTCCCTCACGCTTCCAATCTATCTTGCAACAAAGGGAGCCCATACCCCGTCTTCCTCCTGTCATGATAAATCCAACCATCATCGATCCACCGGAGATTCAATTCATCCCTTGTGCTCGCGGGAAGTGCCCGCGTATTGATCTGTCCACTCTACTCACTCCTCTCTCCCACAATGCTCAGCTCCATGAGATGTGGTTGTCTTCTACTGATCCTTTCTCCAATCGCATCCTTTCCGAGATGTTCCCCATGCAGCTCCCACCTCCTCCGTCTTGCTGCATAGTCTCTACTGATCTCCAAAAAAAAAACGTCAAATTTAAGATAGAGATTTCAGTGGAAGATTACGCTGTCCTGTCTCTATTCTCCTCCTCCCAGGGGCACGAGTCCCCTGCTCCTTCCCTTCCACTAAGCCTTCTCTCCCCTAGGTTAGGATTAGGGTCTAGTGAGTCTAAGGAAGTAGAGTCAGTTAGGTCTAGAGAAGTAGGGTCTTGTTCTAGGGCATCCAACCCTTCCCATTCTGAGCCGCGCTCGCTTGTGCATCCTTCCCGATCTGTTCCTGATAGGTTCTTGCAAGATTTGGCTCAGCGATGTCATGCTCTTCTGAAGTATCCGGAATTCGTCGCCACAGCAATTATGATTGAAGATGAAGAGGAAATAGAAGGGGAATGGAGCGACGACGGATTAGGCGTCTATGAGGTTCTGGATGAGAAGGATCCATTAGATGAAGATAGCAACGTAGATGACACTGCCGACTTATATGCACAAGGATTAAAGAGATTCGACCAGCCGTCGACGGCAGTGGATGAACCTACAAAGGAAATCAACTTGGGAACAGAAGAAGACCCAAGGCCTATCATTATTTCAGCTGATCTCCCGCCACAGGTAGAAGAAGATCTAATTAAGGTTCTAAGGGAGTACAACGATTCTTTCGCCTGGTCTTATGAGGACATGCCAGGTCTTAACCCCTCCTTAGTGGAACATCGACTCGTGCTTAAACCAGGGGCAACACCTGTTAAACAAAAGTCAAGAAGATTTCACCCCCACATGGCCTTAAGGATCAAAGAAGAAGTCGATAAGTTATACAAGGCCAAGTTCATCAGAGTAGTCTTATATCCCCAGTGGGTGGCGAACATAGTCCCGGTTCTCAAGAAGGATGGAAAAGTGCGCATATGCATTGATTTCAGGGATTTGAACAAAGCATGTCCCAAAGATGATTTCCCACTACCTCATATAGACGTCCTAGTGGATAACACTGCCGGGTATGAAGCTCTGTCGTTTATGGATGGGTACTCGGGCTACAATCAAATCCGTCTCGCCCCGGAAGATCAAGAGAAAACTTCCTTCACCACGCCCTGGGGCACGTATTGTTATGTGGTTATGCCATTTGGGTTGAAGAACGCAGGTGCCACTTATCAACGGGCAATGATGGCCATTTTCCACGACATGATGCACATATACATGGAAGCTTATGTGGATGACATCTTGGTGAAGTCAAGGACAAAAGAAGAACACCCCTCTATCCTGGCTAAGGTGCTGCAGAGAGCCAGGGAGTATAAGCTCAAGATGAATCCGAAGAAGTGCGTATTCGGAGTCTCCTCAGGGAAATTGCTAGGGTTCATAGTAAGCAAACGGGGGATCCAGATTGATCCTAATAAAGCACAGGCCGTCATGGACATGCCTCCGCCGAAGAACATAACAGAACTTCAAGGATTGATTGGTCGACTGCAATTCATTAGGAGATTCATATCTCAACATTCTCAGAGATGCCGCCCATTCTATGAATTACTTAAGGCAGGGGTAAAGTTCGAATGGAATCAAGATTGTCAAAAGGCCTACGAGGACCTCAAAGAGTACCTGACCAATCCCCCGGTTCTGCAACCTCCTGTCCCTGGGAAACCCCTAATCCTATACATCTCGGTTATTGATGACTCCCTAGGGGCGGTCTTAGCACAAGTGGATGATGAAGGGAAAGAGCGGGCTGCGTACTACCTCTCTCGGTTGTTTAATCCAGCTGAATCCAAGTACACCGCTATGGAGAAGACTTGTGCCGCCTTAGTGTGGGTAGCTCAGAAGCTTAAACATTACTTTCTCACCCACCCAGTTAAGCTGATCTCTAGAATGGACCCGATCCGTTATCTCCTAGAAAAGCCCGTCCTTTCTAGTAGGTTAGCTCGCTGGCAGAGTTTCCTCTCTCAGTTTGACATCACCTTTGTCGTTCAAAAGGCAGTCAAGGGATATGCCATTGCTGAGCATCTTGCACATCTCCCTATTCCTCATACCGATTCCATTCAGGACGATTTCACTGATGAGCATCTCTCTGTCCTTTCTAATCATCCCTTCTGGTCTCTGCACTTCGATGGTGCACTCAACTCTCAAGGCCAAGGGATCGGGACTGTCTTGCTTACTCCAGAGGGAGTAACCATCCCCTTCGCCTATCAACTCCGCTTCCCTGCTACCAATAACATCGCTGAGTATGAGGCTCTCCTGGCCGGCTTGAAGCACGCCTATCTCCTAGGCGCGCGTTATCTGAACTATCCTCTACTCGACCTACGAGTTTTGAGGGCCTATAAATAGCACCCTTGAATTTATGGCCAAGGAGGAGGAGATTTTAATTCACGATGAAGTGCTGCCGAACCCAGGAGCCATCTTCATCCAGGAGGAGCTGCTTCCCACGCCCATCCATCTTCCAGTCAAGGGAGTACTTTTGTTTTGGTCTTTCAAGTTCATCTTTGCATGCTTGAGTTCTTCCTTGGTCTTTTCAAACAAAGCATTGTCCCTCCTCCTCCTCCACGTTTTTCACTGTTGTTCTAAGCATACAAACATCCTCCCAACTTTTAAAAACGCCCAGAGGGGTTAGAAAACCAAAACTCCCCGGTAATTCCCTCTCCTTTTGATGTTCTTAAGTTCTTTAAGAATTGATGCTATGCTTGTGAAGAGGGCTGATTGAGGTTGTCTTGTCTTGTCTTTCTACTTCTTTGGTAGGTTTACAGGTTCATTAGTACGAGGCCCAAGTCTTCTAGGCGGCTGGAAGAGTTGGAGTTAAAAGAATTCAAGCTTTACTACTGCAGGTTATCTGACGGTCTGGTGCAGGCGCGCCACCCTCTTCTGGCGGTCTAGGGTGCGACCGTTACTTAAAGCAACGCACGGGTCTCTGGCCGTTACTTCCAAGCTGATCTGCAGGCTTTCTTTGGTTTTCTCTCCCGTGGGCGGGTGCTTCATCCACCTATTTCCAAGGTATATTCGAGTCTTTGACTTGTGTTTACCTTGGTGGCGATCACATCTTTCCTTGGTACTGGACAATAGCTATTTCCTTCATCAACATCTTTATTTCCTTGCTTGTTCCACCCCTAGTGGTGTGTTTTCATTTACTCCTTGCTCCACGCCCCGGCGTGTGTTTTTTCTTTTCCTTAGCGTAATTTGATTGAGATAGCATGCCCATGCTAGAGCTAGCTATGATTGCCTAGGTTCATGTTCACATGTTCATAGGTTTGAGCAGATCTTTGACTACTTGTTTGTCATCTTGCCATATTACTTAGCAAACCTCATAAGTAAGATCAAAGATAGGCAAATAAATATCAACAGTGGGGTTTGAACAAGCCATCAAGATAATTGGGTTGGGTGTTTAAATTTAGTTGGTCCCACTAATTGTATTTAGTTGACTTATAAATAGTGTTATCTAATTTAGTTGGTAGAACTTTATATATATGTATGTGTATAAATATATTTTGGAAATGAGATTCCTCTTAAATACTTGAATTGGATCATTACTATTATATATATGTATATATTTTTTCCAATTTAAAGTATATAAGAGGGTACAATGAATTTCTATTTGATGGTCATTTATTTATGCTTTTTATTTAAGCCCATTTATTGCTAAATAACAAGTGTCACTTTTCCTTTATCGAAATTTTAATTCTTGAAATTTTCTATAACTAAATATCGTGATTATTTTCATGTATTCTTCATTTAAATTTCTGGGGTGCTACAAACAATCTGCTGAGACACAGCTTGAATAAACAAAGGTGTGTAAAAACAAATCAAAGAAACTAAGAAAACAATAGAATGTAGCTCTGAATTGAGCGAATATAGCTCTAAAATTGAGCAGACTGTTTCTGGTTTTGAACCAGGAACCAAGAACATAAAATACACTCACTCATGTATATAATTATATTCTCCTCTCCTCACTTGGCGGACAATATGTTATGAATAAAGCAATAATATCACGAGTAAAGCAAACGAAACGCAGTGAGAGGAGGGAGAAGAACAGAGAGTGACCGTGATCGCCACCAAAGCGTAGCACGTGACTAGCGTACCGTACTTTGGAAAGGAAAGGGAGACACTCGCCTTGATGCAGCACTGGGAGATTGTGCGGTCGATGCGGAACCGCTTTAAAGACACACGGTCCTACGATAGACCGTCTAAGAGTGCTGCCGAACGCGCGGGAAGAAGAACTCCTGGAGGATGGACGGCTTCAAGTGAACCGTAGAAGGAAGAAGGGCGGTGCAGAGGATGCCGCTCGTCTCCTTGAACGGGCCTAAAGGAACCGCGTAAGCCCACCACGCCAAGAGTTACAAAAGGGTTCACCTCCACCCTCTCCAGCCGGCCAGAGGGGATGGGCCTCGTGCTGATGAAGTGCTGACCTACAAACAGTGTGAAGACAAAGAAGAGGTACCCAGATTAGAACTAAATGACGCAGTAGATGTTCCTGTAAGAAGAATCAAGCATAAATAAGTGGAAAGGGGGAATACCTGGGGGGTTTTAAACCCCTAGGGTGACAAAAACGTGGGTGGGTGTGTGCATGATGATGAAAACGAAGGAGGACGTGGAGAGGAAACAATGCATGCGATGAACAATAACGAAAGTTATCAAAAAAAACACATACAACTCAAACATCAACTACTCCCTGGACCGAAGGCTCGTATGGACGTAGAGAGCCTCCCTCCTTGGTGCTAGATCGCTCGAGAATGCGGTAGGGCTTCGCCGTCGACCAAAAAAATCCCCCCTTTCGACATCCGGCCACTAGGGTCTATTTATAGAGCCTAGAATGCCAGCCTCGAAATTAGGGTTTTTAGGTATTTTCAGGTCGAATTTACAAAAGATAATTCGTAGATAATATCCTTATCTTCATCCAGACGAAACGGCATCAAAAATGGCTGATTATCCACGGAGAAATCGTTAAAACAAATCAGGGATAAAACCATGCATAAAAGGATGAAAATCTGTTAAAAAAAACCTCCATCGAAGGGATGAACGGTCTAACGATAGACCGCTCACGTCTTGAACGGTTATGTTTAGACCGTTCAACCTGTCGGTGGAAATTGAATTAAATGAGATAATGAGCCCAATTATAGCTCGAACAGACCGAAACGGCCGGCGTTGGACCCTGAAGTATGAACGGCGCCTTGGCGACCGCTCCAACGTAGAACAGTACAAAACAAGCCGTTTTAACCTTGTCGATAATAATTCAAATATTTGGATAATTTATCTGAGGAGATTAGCACGCGCAGGACTCTGAGATATGGGCGGTTGGCATTCGCCCGTCCATTAGTTTGAACGGGCATGATAGGGCCGCACAAAAGCCTGTCGGTGAATATTAAGAAAATCCTCAGAAAATAGCCAAAAATGTATGAACGGTCTGGGATCAGCCGCCCTAGTCCTGAACGGCTGATGTTGGACCGTTCATGCTCTTGGATACTTGACTTTCATAAAATACGTTCAATTAATCAAAGCCAAGGTCCAATAAGCCCTGAATTGATACGAACTTTACCAAGGAGGGAGGCTACCCATAAAATGGACCCAGGACGTGCCACAAAAATTGGCCCAACGAATGATGGACAACTTAGGGCATCAACTAATGGGAGTAAGAGAAATGACTCAGCTTATCGGCATAAAATGGGTGTCAACAGATGCCCCTCCTTAACGTCCTCTTTGCAGGGGAGCGAGCGGAGGTGAAGCGGAGGTGACACGGAACATGGAGACGATGCGGAAATGCAGTGGAGTGGACCGGAAAAGCGTGCGTTAAGGTAAAACGACACCCGTTTCTACCAACAAGCGATGAGAATCTTCCGGAAAACCCTAAACCGAACGTAAGGGGTAATTGACCAAAGGCGACGCCAATCTAGAGGGACTAAACTAAATAAAACCAACCGACAAGACCAACCTCATGGGGGACACAATCCCGCGGTCCAATGAGGGGGCCACAAAAGAAAAATGCTAAAGCTCCAGATGGGTATCTTTCAGTCAACCGAACCCAACGAATCGACCAAAGAAAACCTTCGAATTCAGAGTGGAATTAGTTTATCTTACTCGAGCATCTGGACACACAGCTGATCATTACTGGCGGGACATTTCTTAAGCAGATTATGGGGCATGAAAGCTCGAAAAGGATGAGTATGATGCATGCTGGGCTAAAAATAAAGGAAATCGTAAAAACAAATGCAAGGAAAGACTAAAATATAAAATATTCGAGAGTAGTATTGCTAAGTTGGGAACGTCAGAGTCAAGATACCGTTCGCAACCACAGCGTGCGGACAGAACTGTCCTCCTCATGACATCCCAACTTAACGGCCTATCCGAAGATTAGATACATGAGCCTGGATCATCATTGTTTTTGTTGAAGGGGAACATCAGATCCTGGGACACGTAGAAAACCTGTCGGCTCTCGAAATACTAATATAATATCATATAATTAATGCAATAAGGGATTTAGGGACAGAAGGCCATACCTGACTTACCTGTGCAGGTGAAACGGCGAGACTGGCTGAAATGATGCTGCATAAGATGGTTAAGAAATAATTTTCCAAAGAAGATATCAACATTCATGATATAAATACAACATCCAGATAAACGGCCATATTGTAACCGTGCAACAGCCAAAACGGTTTTACATTAACCGCGCGTACCTGACCTTTGGACCATTCTCACCGGGCCGGTTGCCGATGATGAACGGTCAGGATCATTCCGTTTAGATAAGAACGGCTCCCTCAGAACCGCGCAGGCCTGGAATTCCAACCGACTTAAAATCAACGGTCAAGAGCGACATACGGCTATAGAGGGACCGTTCACACGATAAACGGTCTAACGATAGACCGTTCTTCTCTGCAACATCTAAAAAAAGAAACCCCCTCGTCTAAAGCCCTCATTCACCCATTCCCTCGCTCTCTCTTCTCAACCTCCCTCCCTCTCTCAATCTCTCTCGAGCTCCCTTGATGACCCGGACGAAGCATCAGGCGGCGAGGCCGTCGGCCGCCGGTGAGGGCTCGCTGGCGCCGGAGCAACCGCCACCACCGCCGGAGGAGGGAGAGACGCCCGGGGTGATGATGGAAGAGCTCGCCATCGTTGCCGCCGACGAAGAGGGCCCTGCCGGCGAGGAGGAGGTCGCCGGAGGACCACCGCCCACGGGAGCGGCCAAGAAGCCCCGTGATCCCGAGGTAGGCCCCTCCACCTTTCCTCCCATTTCTTTTAATTTCGTTCAATGCATGTTAGTTTAGGGGCTTAGAGATGCTTAGGGGTCGGTTTAGGGACCATGGAGGTCTCCCAGCCGGTTGGGGGGGCGTTCACCATCGTCGGGGACGACGACGGTAGAATAGTTCAACAGAAACCGCACGGAATAACAATGCGGTCCACATAGGACCGTCCAAATCCGCACGGCTTTGGGAACGCCGTTCAAACTCACACAACAAACCAACCATCACAAATAGATACGGTGAGGTCATCACCGTTCACATAGTAAACGGACCGCATTGGTCTGTTCAAACTAGCGACCGAGGTGAAACAATACGGCCCTCACAGGACCGTCAACCATTCCTACGGCCAAAGGTGGGCCGCGTTTCCTTAGGAAGACAGGCAGACAGACAGTTCATGGTGGTCCGTCCAAGATGGGAACGGTTAGGGATAGGCCGTTTAAAACGGAGAACTTGAGAAGCATAACGGTTTGAAAGGTGCCGCTCCACGGCCGAGCGGTCCATGGATAGCCGTCCTTTACGTCAAGAATTGGACTTTGAGAATTTTATTTAAATGAAACAAAATAAGAGAGCTAAATGACTAATATGAATGGAATGGATGAATGCAGGGGAAGCGTAGGACCCGTACCTCCTGGCTGTAGGTCCGTGCAGTGTATCTGGCACTGCCGGACTTTCAGAGGGAGCGGTTGACTGCCATGGGGTTCGCCCCTTTCCTGAGTATTGAGGTGTGTCGCTTCGACGCAGCTCTGCTCTACGCCCTGCACGACCGTTGGGACCCAGTGAGTCGGACGTTCCTTTTCCCGTGGAGGCATATGGTCCCTACGTTGGAGGACGTGGCCAGGCTCACTGGCCTACGAGTGCACGGGTCACCGGTCAGCGGGACTACGTTTCCCGACTACCGGGGGATGGCTCGGGAGTTGCTGGGCTTACAGCTGCGGCGCCCCGAGAGGCAGTCGACCCTCCTTCCCCGAGCTGCTCTCCAAGATAGCCTCGGTCTACGACGAGCCGGCGTTGCAGTGGGCGAGCGGCCGAAGGAGCACTTGGAGCGGCTGGTGGGGCTGGCGAGACCGCGGGTTGCTGTAGGACCGGGACCTGAGGCAGACAGAGTGTTGAGATGGTTCCTGATGTTGATGTTCGGGCGGCTTCTCTTCTCCACGCGGGCAGACGTGATGAGCTGTCGCTTCCTCCCCTTTCTCCAGGAGCTCGAGCACGTAGGTGACTATGCTTGGGGAGCGGCGGTCCTTGCCTTCCTCTTTGACACTCTCAGTTCGACGGCACGTCGGACGATGCTTGGGGGCTTCTCCCCCTTACTCCAGGTACGACCTTTATACTCCAGACTTGGTTATGCTGTATTACATGCTTGCTAAAATGTTGACACGACCTTGTGATGCAGGTGTGGCCCTACCTACGCCTACGCGGGCTAGGCACGGCCGAGGAGACCCGTCCTGGGCTCCTACCGATTGCGCGGAGGTGGACAGCACCTCGAGAGATGACAGCCCTGAGACGACAGGTCCGGGAGCTGCAGGATGATCTGGACACTCTACCGTACACCTCGGTATGCTTCTAAACTCAGACTCCTTAATTAAATGCAATTCTTTCATGATTATGGCGCTGATGCAGTTTCCTATGCTTGCAGGTACGGTGGACTCCTTATACGGAGGAGAGCCCGGAGGGCCAGCCGTGGGTGGCCGAGGCCCTGGCCTTTTCTGGCCAGGACGTGTGGCTTCACTGCATGAATGTGGTGGAGGCACTAGCACTTCAGGTTGGTGATGAGGACCATCGGGGTCCCTCAGCCGGCGGTTGAGTTCCCTGCGCCTGAGAGGGCTGGGGAACGGGTGACGAGGATGACCCGGGGACTCCGCGAGGCATACGACTGGACCGCAAGGAACGCCGGGCAGGTCGCCGACTGGGCTGGGCGAGGGCGAGTGGTGACCGCCCGGGCAGAGAGCGACAGCGCGTACTACACCGCGTACGCACGGCACTACCGGGATCAGGTGTTCCGCGGTGCTCACCGACCGGTACGACTTCTGAACTTGAGTTCCTTCTCTTATGCTTATGATTCCTATATGATGATGCACTGACACATGGGCTTCTAAATGCAGCTGGACCCTGCGGGACGAGTGGCGGAGTTGCAGGGACTTCTGCACTCTACCATCAGGGAGCGGGACGAGGCCCGACAGGCCCTGGCCTTACTGGTGAGTCTTCTACACCTTACACTCTTTAAGTTGTTCAATTCTATAAGATTATAATTATGCATGTGACTGACCTGGAGTATTTGGATGCAGCGTGCCGAGGGTGCTCAGAGGGTGAGACCAGATGCCCCTTCCTCTTCTACGACCCAGACTCCGGCCGACCGGGCTGCGAGAGATGCAGAGTTCACTCGGATGGTAGCGCGGGCCAAGGCGGCCGAGGTGGCGCTCACTGAGAGGGTACGCAATTCTAAACATCCCCTTGCTTATTGTGTTTATGAATGAAATGCTTATGCAACTGCCTAATAATGATATGCAGACGGTCGAGCTGACCCGCCTCCAGACAGAGCTGGAGCAGAGCCGGGTAGTGGCTAGGGAGGAGGTGGCCCGGGTGGGCGAGGAGGCCGCGCGGAGTCGACCGACAGATGCAGTGGAGATGGCCCTCCTCGGGTCGAGCTAGAGCGACTACGATCCGGTGCTACCGAGGCGGACCGTTACCGGGCAGAGGCAGAGCACTACCGGAGTGAGGCAGAGCAGGCCCGTCTACAGGTTGCCAGGTTGGAGGGCAAGGTGGAGGGTCTGAAGGAGGCGAGTCAGGAGCGCAGCAGGGCGACTGCGAGTGGCAGCCACGGCACCCACGGCTCCGTGAGGAGTTACTTTACTGGTTCCTCTGGCCATCGGAGGAACAAGGAGGAGGAGCGGCGACGGCGACGGCGTGATGAGGCGACCTCAGCGATGCCTCCCCCAAAGAGGCATGAGGGTGGTGGAGACAGCGACGGGGGCCAAGGAGAGGACAGGCTTGACTGTGTACTGGGTCCGTCTTTTGTACATGATGTGATATGATATGATAGTGGTATGCATGTTTTTGTTTTGATTTTTGTTTATGGGTGACTGTATGTATGCATGAATGAGCGTGACTTAGCTTCTAGAGGGGGGGTGAAGCAAACAAGCGAGATTGAAAGGTGCGCTCGACCTGAGAGGGGGACGCCCTTGCCGACTTGAGTGAAATAAGTGACGTATACGCCGACTGAGTGAGACGAGAGACGCACGCCGACTTGAGTGAGACGAGAGACGCACGCCGACTTGAGTGAGACGAGAGACGCACACGCCGACTGAGTGAGATGAGAGACGCACACGCCGACTGAGTGAGGCGAGAGACGCACATGCCGACTGAGTGAGACGAGAGACGCACACGCCGACTGAGTGAGATGAGAGACGTACACGTCGACTGAGTGAGGCGAGAGACGCACACGCCGACTGAGTGAGACGAGAGGCGTACACGCCGACTGAGTGAGGCGAGAGACGCACACGCCGACTGAGTGAGATGAGAGATGCAGGAGTTTGATTGGGGGGCTGAGAATATGGGCGGTTCTTATAGGGCCGTTTGTGGAGAAGAGCGGTTCCACAGAGACCACTCCAATTTAGTTGGAACGGTTCAATATCAATCGCAAGAATATGTGAACGGTGGATTTTAGACCGCACAAGTCACTGGACTCGGGCTTTCTGAAGGAGATGAACGGTTGATGATGAGCCGTACATGAAGATGGATGGTCTATCGTAAGACCGTCCAATAGGATATCCTATCTGCTCGAGCAGGGACTCCTGGAGAGTCCCCAGCCCGAGGGTAAGACGCTTTGAACTCATCACAACCCCATCTTAACCCGTCCTAGACTTATCCGGGCCTAATCCCAAGAGGGTTTGGTTTCCTAACAAGCCCTATAAATGACATAGGGGCCTAAACTCGTAGCTCACACCTCCCCTTACCTCCAAAGCTTGAAATCTCTGATTCTCACCACCAAAACATCATGAAGAGGGCCCTAGAGGTGGGCTCTACAGAGGGAGCACCTTTTGAAGGGCCGAAGCCAGCCAGAAAAGAGCGGGAAGTGCTCCAACGGCTGACCGCAATCCCACGACATCTGAGCTCAAGTCCCATGAGAGAGGTAAGCTTATTATGGTACATTCATTGCAATTCATCTCCTTCCACTTATATTTCCTTCTTTCCCTCTCTTTTGGCATCCAACTTCTTCCTGGCGCGAGGCGGTACTCTATCTTGAAGTGGCTGGCTCCCATGGTCCGTGCTTTGCCCCTAGGTGTGACGGCCATCCTTCGATCCTGGCATTTGCATCCTCTTCTAGTGCTTGGTCAAAACTACCCAAAACTTTCCCTTGACTAGCACAACATCTCAGCTATA
The DNA here is from genome assembly GCA_022559845.1 of Amorphophallus konjac. Lineage (NCBI taxonomy): Eukaryota > Viridiplantae > Streptophyta > Magnoliopsida > Alismatales > Araceae > Amorphophallus > Amorphophallus konjac. Next base: position 282,512,153 of record CM040126.1, on the reverse strand, counting down.
GTTGAAATATGGCACCCTCAGACCCATACTTTCTTCTTTCCATCATTTGAGGCCACTATCCTATTGGAGGAGGTAGAGACCTATTTTGGGTTCCCTAGGTCCAAGGTGGGGGAGTAAGACTCGATATGCTATACGGTTGCCCCTATAGACCCGAGACTCATTCTAGGGGGATTCATCTCAGACAATAGAGAGGTTCACACTTTTGTAGGCCCGCGTCAGATCCACCTTCTCCCCCTCAGCCAGTGGGTAGTGGAGCATTGTAAGAACAGGAGTGAGCGGGACGACGCTATAGCCAAAGCCGCCTCCATTTGTTTATGCGGGGCCCTCTTGTTTCCCTCAGTTGACCACATCTTAGAGATGCCTCTTCTTAGTACCATCAGCGGACTGTGGTAGGGACTCTCCATCTCCCAGGCCATCCTTACTTACTTGTATGAGGGTCTTACTTCAGCAGCTTTGGGAGGCCCCCTCTTTGGTTCCATGATCCTACTGGAATGTTGGTTGGGAGTTAGGATGAAATTCATCCAAAGGGAGGAGGTCACTACGGTGAGCAGGATCTTTGGGAGCCACCCCCTCTTCTTCATAGGTGGCGCGTTCAGATTCTCCCCACAGGTTGAGTGCAGGACAGCTGAGATGAAGACCAGGGACGAGTAGTGCTTGTACATCAATCGGCTGCCCCTGGACAGGTTCGTGATGCGCTCGGGCTTCCTTCATGACACCACCGTCAGAGTTCGCAGGAGGACTGGCTTGGACTTGAGGCTTGTGAGCGACACTGCACTGGCGACGTACAGCCCACACCGGTGCTACTTCCAGGTCGGGCTACCCCGGACAGTTCTACCGGCACTACCCCACCTTCCCGCATTGCAAGCGCGGAGGATCGGCGCGGAGGAGGACGAGCAGGCAGTCAGGAGTGCCCTGATTATGTGGGAGGTGAGCAGGGTACTTACCCTACCGGCGGAGGTGGGGGAGATCTCGGTGACACGCCAGGCCTATCTTAGTGAGCTGAGAAAGATACGTCCCCGCGGGGATGCCCATCGGAGGATTGAGTGATTTCCCTTTTCTTGTTTGATGATGATTGTTGGATGAGACTTATGTTTAGACAGGTTGATATATGAAATGAATAAAGTGGATAGGTTTGATTGAATTTGGGCTTTGTTGTTTGATTATGATGTGATTGTATAAGCCAAGATGAGGATTGAACATTCATGAGGTCATGAGCCAACGGTCCTTCCAACCTGCCCCTGTACACATGCAGACATGAAAAAGATTAAATTTATTTTAGGCTTAGCCCCTTGCCTATAGCAAGTTAGGAGGTGACCGTTTTCTTGATTTTTGGTCAAGGGGTTAAGCCTTATTAAACAGGCAAATATCAAAAAAAAATGTGAAAAATGCTAATGAATGCTATGAATGCAAGCGGGACACATATGATTTGTGAGTTTTGGAATATCTGATTTTTTTTTTGGAATATTGAAATATTCGATTTTTTGGGTTTTGAAATATTCGATTTTTTTTTGAAATATTCGATTTTTTTTAGGTTTTGAAATATTCGATTTTTTTTTGGTTTTGAAATATTCAATTTTTTTGGGTTTTAAAAATATTCGATTTTTTTGGGGTTTTGAAATATTCAAATTTTTTGGGTTTTTAAAATATTCGATTTTTTTTTCGAACCAGCTCGGGTTTTAATAGCAGGGACCTTCTCATCTTGCTATGGGCTTTCCAGGCCCAGCGCGTGTAGGAGGGGGACTGCCTGTGGTCGGAGTCGACTTTGCTCAACGGTGTTTCTGCCAAGGCCATATCCGGGGTGGGGTTCATTCCTTGGGAAAGTAAAAAAAAGATCGAGTGGGAAAGTTGACGACAGTTATAGAGGTTTTTAGGGCTTGAGTTGTTTCCCAGGACACCCCCTTTGCAAAGAATCCGGTCTGTTGCGCCGAGGCTTTGTATCCGTTATCGAACCTTCATCCGCTCTAGGCACGCATGCGACCGGGCTCATAACGTCCCGCGGGGAAACTATACTGCCACTCTTGCCATGCCTAGTTGTATTCTTTTGGGGGTTTTGAGAGCTTCGAGCCTTATGTACTTTCGGCCTTATCTTTTGATTTTGCTCCTCCTCTTTCTTTTTTCTTCTTGCTTTCCTTTTCTTTCTTTGCGGAGTGAGGTCTTAACGGACTGCCCCTATTTGAGACCTCTTTTAATGGGGGGTCTAGGTCAGTTCTCCCCCCCTTATTCACCACTTGCCCCTATCTTCAGTCGAGAGTGTAAGACACCAAATTCTTTAGAAATTTATTTAGAAAGTTATTTGTAATTATTTAAAATTTATTTGAAGTTATTCGAATTAATGAGAATTATCCAAATTAATTAGATTATGTAATTAATTAATAGAATAAGTCATTTTTTAACTATTTTCTAAAAATCCCCAAAAATCACATCTTGTAGAATTAATTTTGTTTAGCAACTTTGTCTTCTACATTTAAGCCTAAGAAAATCATTTATTATGCCGAATTAGTGAACTTAGTTTTCCGAACTAACATTTAACTATTTACGGAATAATATAAGTAATAATCCGACTACCTTAGAAAAATCTGTAAAAATAGTAAATAGAATTAGGTCGATGTAGATAATAACTTTTCCTTCTGGCATTAGGCCATTGTAAATCCGTGGTAAGATCTATTTAGAGTTTAAACCCAAAAGTGCACACTTTTGACCCATACCTAACCCTTAGTTTAAAACACGAAATTCGACCTCAATACTCGACCAAATGATCTGAAATCAAGGGCAAATGGAAGGCCACAATGTAAGGAACATTTACCCTCAATCAATTTGAGGTAAACCTAGCCCCAAAATGTGCTGCCGACATAGTTTGGTTAAGTCAAGGATTTCAGCGCCGTTTCTAAACACGTAGCTTGCAGCAGCGAATACTCTCAATTCCGAAGGCTTCAGAAGCTCTATGAGCTATCAAAATGAAGCCCTACGAGTCTTCTTTCATTTGGCTACTGTGGGGTTCGCTGAAGTTTCAGATCTGGAGAGATCTAGCTCGATTTGTGGAGGTGGGTCAGCAGGCCGTTGGCTTTCCTTCATCCTTCTTTGATCCATCGATTGAGGTAGGAATTCCCAACCAAATCTTGATCAAGAGTATAGCAAATTGTTCCTCTCATCGAGCTCTATCCATTGGTGGCAAAAGTCCCAATTTTCATTAGGTGTCCGTGGAGAAATCGAGCTTTTTGTGAGGTGCTGTCCAAGTGTTCTTCATCCTAGGGTTTGAGTTTTCTCTCTCTGATTTGAGGTAGGATCTAACAACCAATGTCACGCCCCGATGCGGAATCTCGGGACGTACGGTTAGGGGTAAGCGAGCAATAATTCCGAACCATTGCAAACCATTGCACAAAAGGTTGGAAAGGATAATAATCAGAGTTTTATTGATAATAAAGTTGAGTACACTGGGTAGAACAACTACATCCAAATAATAAGCAAAATACTAGAACAATCTCTCACTAATACTAAGGGTACAAACTGACTCAATAAACTAAAACTATCTCTCGATATCACTCCAGTCCATTCCCGACAAGTTCATCACCTGGAAAGAGGGGAAAAGTAGGAGTGAGCTAAACGCGCTCAGTAGATAACCACAAACAGGTTTACGTAATTAACCATTGATTTCCAATTTATATGAAATGCAGTAAATAAAGAATGACGATACGATAAAAGAAACAATGTAAAAGATATCTTGCAAGGTCAAGAAATATAACAATTTACCAAGTAATGAACAAGTAAAGTAACAGTAGATGATTTGGCCAGCAAGTATGTTACACATGTAACCAAGTAAATACGCACGAGTCAAGTAACAAGAGTTTGTCATAGACGTAACATGTCAAGTCAAGTATTCGGGTGCAATGCCTCACCCTGTCATAAACATCCCAATGGGCTCAATATCTTTTCGGGCGCTCTCCCCAGGACCAGACCGGGCCCTTATGATGCGTTGGCATTTCATTTCAATTAGATCACCGATCCCCCGTCTAGACATAGTCAATTATGGCCAATATAATCAGATGAATTTCTGTCGGGTACAAGATGTAAAGGACGACACTCGCCTCCTTTGATTCAAGAGTATAACCACGATGAAAAACCCAAAACAAGGTAGTCGTACGGCAAACACCGGGCCGTACTCACATGAGTAACGAGTCACGGGGCCAAGAATGAACGGTTGACAGTAAGCCGTTCGAGAGAGAGAAGTAAGTTCCGAAGAACGAATATACGAACCATTCGGGTCGTATTTTAAGAAATACGGTTCAAGAGAATCCGTATTAAGCATAACGATAATATCTAATTATAAGATAATTTATGCAAAATAGTCACCGGGTTGCCAATAACAATTAAACCAACCAATTTCAGTTTAATGTCCATTGATCAATTCCGGGCTCAAATATGACCGAAGATTATCCAAGGGTAATCGGTCAATTAATCAAGTTAAAACAATAGTCATGATGTAACCGTAATTTACCACGGTAAAAATGTTCTACGGTAAAAAAAAAATGTAAAGTTTGCCGGATGGAGTGTCCGGCTAATTGGTCAAGGACTTGCCATAAGTCGTCCAGTAATTTTCTGGTTTACAGTAATTTACAGAAATTACCTATGGTAAAGTTTAGCTATTTACCATACTTATTCAATTTATCCAAAGTTACAAGTGAATTTCAATGATTTTCACTTTAAACAATTTATCAAAATAGATATTGCAAATAACAGAAATTTACTCATGTCATTATCTGTTATTTATGTGGATTGTCAATTTTTACTAATTAACATTGTTAAATGGGTCAAAATAGCAAAAAAATCAGTTTTCTGGAAGTTAAACGGATGACAGTGGGCCGTTAAACCTACTGGCTGTAAAACGGTTATCATTGGGCCGTTTTATACAAGGCGGGCGGTTCTAATTGGGCCGTTTGTATAAGTCGGGCGGGCAGTTCTGATCCGTCTAAGAGATAAAGCGGTCCGGTTGGAACCGTTAATCCCTGTAACACGGGAACAGTGAAACAGAAGCATAAATCCGGCGTTTTATGCATTTGAGTACGTAAATAAATGGAAAAGTATGGTTTCTACAAGCTAACATGATGCCCTTTCATTCCATTTATCAAATTCAAGGTTTGTGCCATGGTTACCTACCTTAACCGATGAAATAAGGAAAGATGAATGGGGAAGAAGATGAACAGTAGACTTGCAGAGCTTCTTCACAGCAGCAAGAACCCTTTTGTGTTTAAGAAATGTTTAAGGGGGGCTTCCTCTACTTATAGGTTTGGAAGAGGAGTGTTTAATCTTCACACACGGTTTGGTCAGAGCCGCAAAATCCTTTGCATTGTTGACAATGTGTTTCTGCCAACCAAAACACGGTTTCACGTGTTTCTCAAGGTAAGGTTAGCCTAATCTAAGCCTAATCCAAAAGATTAAGGAATGGTTAACTAAGACCTCAATTTAATGTTACTAAATGATTTTTAATGAATTGGACCCAAAAGACAAAATTACTAATCAAGACATGCTCTTTCATAATATGATTTTTATGGAATTTTATCACGAGGTTTATTGTTAATCTCCCAATCTTAAGATTAAAATAATAATTTAACCCAATGTTCAACGGTTTAGTCGATAGAGAGAGTTTCTGATTTTTACCGATGAAACTTCAGAAGACAAAGTTGCTAAGAAAAATACCCTCTATCAGATGTGATTTTTACAGATTTTTCTAAGGTAGTTGTATTTTCGTATGAATAGTGTTTTTCGCGTTTTTAAGTCAGGCTTAAATCACTGATTAAGCCATGTAAATGATTTTATTAGGGTCAAGTACAGAAGACCAAAGTGTTTACCATGGTCTTTACTAATTAACTACTATTTTTCAGAATTTTTATATGATAGTCAAAATTTTTACTATTTACTATTTACCACAGTCACTATTCAACATTTACTATTTACAAAATTTAATATTTATACAGAAACTCGGGGTCTTACACCCTCCCCCACTTAAAGAATTTGGTCCTCCAAATTCACTGGACCAAAATATAATAGCTCACCTAGAATAGATCGGGATAACGCTTCCGTATGGCGTCCTCGGATTCCCATGTAGCTTCCTCTATTCCACGCCGACTCCATTGGATTTTAACCATCGGTATGGAACGATTTCGAAGTTGTTGCTCTTTCCGATCCAGAACCTTCACTGGTCTTTCTTCATAAGATAGATCCTTCTTAAATTCAAAGTCCACATGTTGAATGATGCGACTAGGGTCGTACACGTATTTTCGAAGCATAGATACATGGAATACGTTATGTACACCAGATAATTGAGGAGGTAAGGCCAATCTATAGGCGACTTCACCCACTCGATCAAGGATCTCAAATGGACCAATATACCTTGGGCTTAACTTGCCATGAATACCGAATCGACGAATACCTCTTGAAGGAGAGACTTTTAAGAACACATGCTCGCCAATTTGAAATTCCAAATCTCTTCTTCTATTATCAGCATAGCTCTTTTGCCTCGATTGAGCCACAAGTAACCGGTCTCGGATAATACGAATATTTTGTGATGACTCCGAGATAAGATCCGATCCAAGCCATTGCTTCTCGCCAATCTCATCCCAACATAATGGAGAACGACAGCTCCTTCCATACAAAGCCTCGAAAGGTGTCATCTGTATGCTGGATTGATAACTATTGTTGTAGGCGAATTCTATCAATGCTAAATGATCGCTCCAACTTCCATCGAAGTTGATCATACAAGCTCTCAACATATCTTCCACTATTTGATTAGTTCTCTCGGTCTGTCCATCTGTTTGCGGATGAAATGCAGTGCTAAAATTCAGACGGGTACCAAGAGATTCTTGCAATCCTTTCCAAAAATGAGAAGTAAATCTCGGATCTCTATCGGATATAATGTTGACTGGGATACCATGAAGCCTAACCACTTCCTTTAAATATAATGCTGCCAGCACATCAACTGTCCACTTGGACTTAATAGATAAGAAATGTGCGGATTTAGTCAGTCGATCCACAATTACCCATATAGCATCATAACCACCTCGAGTCTTAGGAAGACCCATAATGAAATCCATGCCAATACTCTCCCACTTCTATTGGGGTATATCAAGTGGTTTCAATTTACCTGCCGGTCTGAAATGCTCGGCCTTCACTTGTTGACAAACAAGACATGTACTCACGAAATTTGCAATTTCCCTTTTCATGTTCGGCCACCAAAATGACCTTTTCAAATCCTTGAACATCTTAGTGCCTCCCGGATGGATAGTATATTTGGATCTATGGACTTCTTCAAGAATCTGATTCTTTATATTAGCCTCATTCGGTACACAAGTTCTACCTTGAAATAATAATCTTCCATCATCGGCTATCGAGAAATCAGGTCTGCTACTCAAGCTTTCCTTAATCTCGACTAGCTCGGGATCAATATCTTGCAATAACTTGATTTCTACCAACAATTCGGGCTTCAGTTGCAACTGGGAAATCAATATCCGGTCATTATCAATATTGATATCCAGACTAGCCATTTGCTCCAGTAATTTCCATTCTTGTAACATAAGACTAGATATCTTAGCCACAGGCTTCCGACTTAAAGCATCAGCAACCACATTGCCTTTGCCCGGGTGATACTTAATAGAAAAGTCGAAATCCTTTATATACTCCAACCATCTTCTTTGTCTCATGTTCAATTCCTTTTGAGAAAATAAGTATTTCAGACTTTTTTGATCCGAAAATACCGTAAATGATTCACCATATAAGTAGTGCCTCCAAATCTTCAAAGCAAATACCACGGCTGCCAATTCCAAATCATGAACTAGATAATTAACTTCATGCTTTCTTAGCTACCTAGAAGAATAGGCAATCACCTTGCCGTGCTGCATAAGCACACAGCCTAAGCCAATACCAGAAGCATCAGTGTAAACCACGAAACCACCCTCACCAGAAGGTAAGGTTAAAATATGGGCAGTAGTCAGACAATCCTTCAGAGTCTGAAAACTCCGTTGGCATTCAATTGACCACTCAAACTTAATCTCTTTGCGGGTTAACTTTGTCAGAGGTACCGCAATCTTAGAGAAATCTTGAATAAACCTTCGATAGTAACCAGCCAGGCCAAGAAAACTCCTCACTTCAGTAACACTGGTAGGTTGTTCCCAATTCTTTACTGCTTCCACCTTCGATGGATCTACAGAAATACCATCCTTGGTAATAATATGTCCTAGAAAAGACACCTCTTGTAACCAGAAATCACACTTGCTCAACTTAGCATATAATTGGTGATCTCTCAATAATTGCAAAGCCATCCTCAGATGCTCGGCATGTTCTCTTTCACTCTTGGAATATATCAAAATATCATCTATGAATACCACAACCCATTGATCAAGGTAGGGTCAGAACACACTATTCATTAACTGCATGAAAGCTGCCGGTGCATTCGTTAACCCAAAAGGCATAATGACAAACTCATAATGGCCATACCGGCTACGGAAAGCTGATTTATAAATATCCTCTTCTTTAATCCGTAACTGGTGATATCCAGATCGAAGATCGATCTTAGAAAAATAAGAAGCTCCAGTAATCTGGTCAAATAACTCATCAATCCTTGGCAAAGGATACTTGTTCTTGACAGTCAACTGGTTAAGTTGTCGATAATCGATGCATAATCTCATCGAACCATCTTTCTTCCGAACAAACAATACAGGAGCTCCCCAAGGGGAAACACTCGGGCGAATAAAACCCTTCTCGAGTAATTCCAACAATTGCTGCTTCAATTCCCGTAATTCCACAGGAGACATGCGATAAGGGGCTTTAGAAACAGGAGACGATCCAGGAATAAGATCAATAGAGAATGTAACTTCACGCTGAGGCGGAAGTCCTGGTAACTCCTCTGGAAATACTTCCGGAATTTCTCGGACAATAGAAATGTCCTTAATCTCGATCTGCTGTTCAGGGGACGCATGAACAAAAGCCAGAAAAGCTTCGCATCCACGCCTCAATAACTTATCAGCACGAAGAGTCGAGATAAGAGAGATAGAACTAGGGTGTTTCACTCCCTTGAAGGATAATCCGGGGTGTCTAGAAAAAGACACGGAACAAGAACTACAATAAACATTGGCCTCATATCGAGCCAACCAATCCGCTCCTAGGATTACATCGTAATCCTTCATGTCCATACAAATCAAATCAGCTGGAAAATTCTGATCATTCACCATAACCTTACTAGAAGGATAGTAATGCTGAATTGCCGATTTAGAACCAATAGGGGTTGATATTTCTAACGGAGAACTCAACAAAACAGGTGCCCTAGCTAAAGATTTAGCAAATCTCCGTGAAATAAAAGAATGTGTTGCACCAGTATCAATTAGAACAAAAGCTGGCAAGTCGAATATAACAAGAGTACCTTCGACGAGTCCACCCTCCTCGGCGATATCTTTTTCCTTTGCATGGAGAGCCTGGAGCCTGCCTTGAGGCTTCTTGAAATTCAGAGGTTTTGCCGGGATAGCTTGTTCCGATAATAAAGGACAGTTGGGTATACTGTGCTCTTTGCTTCCACACCGCAGACATGCACCTAGCTTGCGCCAACAATCTTCCATCTTGTGACCAGGACGATCATAATATCGGCATACGCCCTTGAATGGAATCATAGAATCAGGTTTCTTGTCTTCTTGTCGCGGCATTTTGCCTCTCCACGAACCAGAACCAGAACTTGAACCAGAACTAGTAAAGGTTCTTTTCTTGCTCGGGTCAGTGCCAAATCCAGGTTTAACATTCTTGAGTGCCTTCAGTTGCTCTTTCTTGTTACCTTGACCACGAATCCTTTCAGTCATTTCCAAAGTATCTTCTAATATTTGTGCCTTTCTTACCATCTCAGAATATGTAGAAATTTCCAGTGGTGCAAGTTGATTGATATAATGAAGTCGAAGACCATTGAGGAAACGCTTCGCCTTCATTCTCTCAGTCGAAATAAGATGTCTTGCATAACGAGAGAGTCGTGAAAACTGAGCCTCATATTCTGATACCGATAAACTTCGCTGCTTCAAAGCTGCGAATTCTGCTCCCTTCTTTTCTTGCACGCGGTCAGAAAAATATTTATCATTGAAATATTCCTCGAATTCCTCCCACGAGACTTGTTGATCTCCGAGAGTCGGCTTAACAGACTCCCACCAAGCACGTGCATCACGTTCCAGTTGGAAAACGGATAAAAGAACACGTTCTTGGTCAGTGCATTGCATGACCTCAAAAATTCTTGCCATCTCGTCGAGCCAATTCTCGGCTTCATCGGGATCAGTTGAACCAGCGAATCTAGGCGGGTTCATTCCTCGGAAATTCTGATATAAATCACCAGTGCCATGAGCTGCGCCATGAGGTGCCGCTCCAGCTCCAGCTCCTGCCTGAGCCAGTGCATTCAAGGCTTGAGTAAGTCCTTGAACTGTACGCTGTAAATTCCTCATCTCAGCACGATTGGCTGCCATTTCTAGTTAAGTGCCTATAAATAAGTTACTCGGATTATTTATGAGAGAAGAACTTCTTAGATGAGAAGAGAAGAACTAGATAAGAAGAACATGATTATGGTTAAATAACTTAACCCAAATTTCTACCCAATTCTCACAAGGTTGTTTTCTTAAGCCTATAACCAATAAACCTATAACATTAAAGTGAAATACCCAGGACAAATTGACCTAGGCTCTGATACCAACTAAACTATCACGCCCCGATGCGGAATCTCGGGACGTACGGTTAGGGGCAAGCGAGCAATAATTCCGAACCATTGCAAACCATTGCACAAAAGGTTGGAAAGGATAATAATCAGAGTTTTATTGATAATAAAGTTGAGTACACTGGGTAGAACAACTACATCCAAATAATAAGCAAAATACTAGAACAATCTCTCACTAATACTAAGGGTACAAACTGACTCAATAAACTAAAACTATCTCTCGATATCACTCCAGTCCATTCCCGACAAGTTCATCACCTGGAAAGAGGGGAAAAGTAGGAGTGAGCTAAACGCGCTCAGTAGATAACCACAAACAGGTTTACGTAATTAACCATTGATTTCCAATTTATATGAAATGCAGTAAATAAAGAATGACGATACGATAAAAGAAACAATGTAAAAGATATCTTGCAAGGTCAAGAAATATAACAATTTACCAAGTAATGAACAAGTAAAGTAACAGTAGATGATTTGGCCAGGAAGTATGTTACACATGTAACCAAGTAAATATGCACGAGTCAAGTAACAAGAGTTTGTCATAGACGTAACATGTCAAGTCAAGTATTCGGGTGCAATGCCTCACCCTGTCATAAACATCCCAATGGGCTCAATATCTTTTCGGGCGCTCTCCCCATGACCAGACCGGGCCCTTATGATGCGTTGGCATTTCATTTCAATTGGATCACCGATCCCCCGTCTAGACATAGTCAATTATGGCCAATATAATCAGATTAATTTCTGTCGGGTACAAGATGTAAAGGACGACACTCGCCTCCTTTGATTCAAGAGTATAACCACGATGAAAAACCCAAAACAAGGTAGTCGTACGGCAAACACCGGGCCGTACTCACATGAGTAACGAGTCACGGGGCCAAGAATGAACGGTTGACAGTAAGCCGTTCGAGAGAGAGAAGTAAGTTCCGAAGAACGAATATACGAACCATTCGGGTCGTATTTTAAGAAATACGGTTCAAGAGAATCCGTATTAAGCATAACGATAATATCTAATTATAAGATAATTTATGCAAAATAGTCACCGGGTTGCCAATAACAATTAAACCAACCAATTTCAGTTTAATGTCCATTGATCAATTCCGGGCTCAAATATGACCGAAGATTATCCAAGGGTAATCGGTCAATTAATCAAGTTAAAACAATAGTCATGATGTAACCGTAATTTACCACGGTAAAAAAAAATGTAAAGTTTGCCAGATGGAGTGTCCGGCTAATTGGTCAAAGACTTGCCATAAGTCGACCAGTAATTTTCTGGTTTACAGTAATTTACAGAAATTACCTATGGTAAAGTTTAGCTATTTACCATACTTATTCAATTTATCCAAAGTTACAAGTGAATTTCAATGATTTTCACTTTAAACAATTTATCAAAATAGATATTGCAAATAACAGAAATTTACTCATGTCATTATCTGTTATTTATGTGGATTGTCAATTTTTACTAATTAACATTGTTAAATGGGTCAAAATAGCAAAAAAATCAGTTTTCTGGAAGTTAAACGGATGACAGTGGGCCGTTAAACCTACTGGCTGTAAAACGGTTATCATTGGGCCGTTTTATACAAGGCGGGCGGTTCTAATTGGGCCGTTTGTATAAGTCGAGCGGGCAGTTCTGAGCCGTCTAAGAGATAAAGCGGTCCGGTTGGAACCGTTAATCCCTATAACACGGGAACAGCGAAACAGAAGCATAAATCCGGTGTTTTATGCATTTGAGTACGTAAATAAATGGAAAAGCATGGTTTCCACAAGCTAACATGATGCCCTTTCATTCCATTTATCAAATTCAAGGTTTGTGCCATGGTTACCTACCTTAACCGATGAAATAAGGAAAGATGAATGGGGAAGAAGATGAACAATAGACTTGCAGAGCTTCTTCACAGCAGCAAGAACCCTTTTGTGTTTAAGAAATGTTTAAGGGGGGCTTCCTCTACTTATAGGTTTGGAAGAGGAGTGTTTAATCTTCACACACGGTTTGGTCAGAGCCGCAAAATCCTTTGCATTGTTGACAACGTGTTTCTGCCAACCAAAACACGGTTTCACGTGTTTCTCAAGGTAAGGTTAGCCTAATCTAAGCCTAATCCAAAAGATTAAGGAATGGTTAACTAAGACCTCAATTTAATGTTACTAAATGATTTTTAATGAATTGGACCCAAAAGACAAAATTACTAATCAAGACATGCTCTTTCATAATATGATTTTTATGGAATTTTATCACGAGGTTTATTGTTAATCTCCCAATCTTAAGATTAAAATAATAATTTAACCCAATGTTCAACGGTTTAGTCGATAGAGAGAGTTTCTGATTTTTACCGATGAAACTTCAGAAGACAAAGTTGCTAAGAAAAATACCCTCTATCAGATGTGATTTTTACAGATTTTTCTAAGGTAGTTGTATTTTCGTATGAATAGTATTTTTCACGTTTTTAAGTCAGGCTTAAATCACTGATTAAGCCATGTAAATGATTTTATTAGGGTCAAGTACAGAAGACCAAAGTGTTTATCATGGTCTTTACTAATTAACTACCATTTTTCAGAATTTTTATATGATAGTCAAATTTTTACTATTTACTATTTACCACAGTCACTATTCAACATTTACTATTTACGAAATTTAATATTTGTACAGAAACTCGGGGTCTTACAACCAAACTCTAATTAACTTACATGATGTAATCAGCATGTTGTTAGCTTTCATTTAACGTAGGAAGCCCCAAATTTCATTGAGCATACTTGGAGAATTTTGATTTTTAGTAAGAGCATGTCTAGAATTTGATGTATATTATGTTCTTCAAGTAGAAGCTTGATTTTCGGGCTATTTTTGGATTAGATAACTTGATCCACATATGGCTTATAGTATATGGCTGGATTCATCATTAAGTTAGCTTTCTTTTGATATAAAAAGCCCCAAATTCCGTTGTGTATATTGAGAGAAATCTACGTTTTAGTAGACGCATGTCAAGAACTAGGTTCTTCATGTATTCATCATAAATAGGTTATGATTCGATTGAGTTTTCAGCAAATTTCTTGTTTCAATCTCTTATTTTATGACCTTAGTATGTATATTAAGAACCCTAGAGTATTTGGTTAAAATTCCAACTCATTTAGACCCCAAATCATTGAGTTTTCATAGTTTACGGAATCACCCGTCGCTTCTGGAAGTGTAGGGGTCGACCCCATGGGTCGACCCATGCACCCAGTGAAGGGGGTCGACCCACACCCAGGAAGGCTCCTGGAATGCCAAGGGTCGACCCAATGGGTCGACCCATGCCCTGTATGACCCCATTAATGATGTTTTTGACCCGGGGATCAATCCGGATCATTGGGGAATCAATCCATTCAACCTAATCACATTGAAAACTACATTTTTGAGGAACTAATGACCTATTCATGTACCCTTTTTAGTTTCAATTAACATTGGTCCATACATGCAAACTTAGTGTAAAAACACACCGTTCATCATCTTCAATTCAATGCATACAAGATTAAATAGAAACCCACATAATTAGTGGTTAATGGTGTAACTAAATCTCTGTTAATGCATTCTATTTCACTCCTGTGGGAGTTGTTCTTTGCCTTATCATCTTGAATCAGCTTCTTGGCAATTGTCTTAATGCAAATGATAATGGTTAATCATGATATCTTAACTTGGTGATTAGGATTAATATGTTGATTAGCTTGTTTGATTGCTGCTGTTTTACAGTAGCGCAGCATGATTAACTCTTGTTGTGACTTGGTTTCGATCTCCTTGATGATTATACTTACCTTGAAATTCTGGAAATGAATCTCTTTCCTACGTGAAGCTGTTAAACCTTGGAATTCTGGCCATAAACTGTGGAAGTCTAGATTCGTGGGATCTTTGATACAAAGAAATCAATGCCTGGCAAACAATTAAGGGCTCGGTCTGGTCCTGGGAAGAGCGCCCGAACACTACGTGTACCCCCGGGGAGGTGAATGACTAGGTGTGGCATTTGGCACTAGTACTTGACATGTGTTAAATCTAGGACTGTCCACTACTCTCTCCACTACTCTCTACATTACTTTCTACTACTTTTCACTTTCCACTCTTCACTGTTCTATACTCTACTTGTGGTTACTTTACTTGCTTATTACTTGGACGTGGAAATGAAATTACATACGTGCTTGACATGACTTGAATTGTCTTGACATGGCCAACTTTTTATCGTTATCTCCTGTAGTAAATTCTTGTCTTACTATTCTATTCATTATATTTCTTGATCTTGCAAGATCTTTGAATTCTGTTTCGTGATATCACCGTTATCTTTTTTTTGTTTTTATCATTTGTAGCATGACATTTTAAAATGTAATTAAACTGTTAATCACTTATACCTGTCTGTTATTTCCTACTGAGCGTCAGCTCATAGTTGTGTTTCCCCCCTTTCCAGGCTTTTCAGGTGACGCGCTTACCGATGGGGAAGGGCAGGAGTGATGTCTTGAGTGTATCAGTTCTAGTGTGTTAGTAGTGTGTTATCTTTCTTTAGTTGTGTTTTGGAGAGCTTTTAGTCTCAGTCGTGTTATTGAGTTTTAGTGGTGGATTATTCCAGTTGTATTAAGTTGAACTTGAGGTTATTGTATCAGTTGTGGTTTGTTAATAATTATTTAGTATTTTCATATTGTAGCACTTGTGTATTATTTTAGATTAGTTCTCTCTATTGCCAGCGTGTCCCTAACTGTACGTCCCGATATTTCCGCCTTATTTGGGGCGTGACAGTTTAGTTGGTATCAGAGCCTAGGTTTCACATTCCTAGGTTTCCTAAGTTTTAGGTTTTCTTGCATTGCATCCCAATAATCGGTATATCAAAAGGTGTTGTCCGAACGTTAGGCTACGCCTATCGGGAAGGTCGCACACTTGCGCGAGTGGTCTTCGGACCGATTACCTCCGCCAGGTATCGAGTTTTTGATCGTGTCTAGGTGCATTAGATCCCTAACCTTGTAAAAGTCTAGGACCTGACCTGGTGAGAATGGGTAGAAACTTGGGTTAAGATCGTTTCTCAATCGTGTAATTATTTATCTTGATTAAACCTAAGTAATCTATTTCTCGTGTAGATGGCAGCTGATCGTGCTGAATGGAGGAACCTACAGCGTACGGTGCAAGGCCTTACTCAGGCCCTTCAGCAAGTAGCTCAGGCAGGAGCGGCACCGCATGGCACCGGTGATCTATACCGGAACTTCCGCAGAATGAACCCGCCTAGATTCGCTGGTTCGACTGACCCTGACCAAGCCGAGCACTGGCTAGATGAGATGGGGAGAATCTTTGAAGTTATGCAATGCACCAACCAGGAGCGTGTCCTTTTGTCCACATTTCAACTGGAACATGATGCACGTACTTGGTGGGATTCTATCAAGGCAACTCTCGGTGATCGACAAGTTATGTGGGAAGAGTTCGAAGAACTCTTCAACATCAAGTATTTTTCTGATAGAGCGCAAGAGAAGAAAGCGGCAGAGTTCGCGGCCTTGAAACAGCGAGGTTTGTCCGTGGCAGAGTATGAGGCTCAATTTGCACGGCTTTCTCGTTATGCTACTCATCTCATTTCCACCGAGAAGATGAAGGCGAAGCGCTTTCTCAATGGATTGAAGCTTCATTATATCAACCAATTGGCACCGATGGAGATTTCCACTTATTCTGAGATGGTAAGGAAAGCGCAAGTTCTAGAGGATACTCTTGAGATGACGGAGAGAATCCGTGGGAAAGGTACCAAGAAAGAATTACCTACGGGTTTCGGGAGTGTCAAACCCGGGTATACCAAGAAGAGGCCTGTTAGTGGACCTGGTTCGTGGAGCGGATCCGGATCGTGGAAGGGAAAGATGCCGAGGCATGAAGACAAGAAGCCTGGCCCTATTGTTCCATTCAAGGGCGTGTGCAACTATTATGATCGTCCGGATCACAAGATAGAGGAGTGCTGGCGCAAGCAAGGCGCCTGTTTGCGATGTGGAAGCAAGGAGCACCGTATCTCCAATTGTCCTCTCATATCGGAACAAGCTACACCGGCAAAACCTCTAGTCTTCAAGAAACCCCAAGGCAAGCTTCAAGCTTTACATGAAGATGAAACTAGGATTTCTGATGATGGCGGACTCGTCGAAGGTACCCTTACTATAATCGATAAGCCCGCATTTACTCTCTTTGATACTGGTGCAACACATTCATTTATTTCTCGGAGATTTGCTAAGTCATTAGTTGTGGAACCTGTTTTGATGAATACTCCGTTAGAGATTTCAACCCCTATTGGCACTAGATCAACAATCTAGTATTTCTATCCTTCTAGTAAGGTTATGATTGGTGAACAGAACTTTCCAGCAGATTTGGTCTGCATGGACATGAAGGATTATGATGTAATCCTAGGAGCAGATTGGTTGGCCAAGTATGAGGCCAATGTTCACTGTAGTTCTAGCTCAGTGACTTTTACTGGACATTCTGGTTTATCTTTTACGGGAGTCAAGCACCATAACTCCGTACCGCTCATCTCGGCTCTTCGAGCTGATAAGCTTTTGAGGTATGGGTGTGAGGCTTTTCTAGCCTTTGTTTGTGCAACTCCTGAGCAGCAGATGGAGATCAAGGACATTCCTGTTGTCTGAGATTTTCCTGATGTCTTTCCAGAAGAACTACCAGGACTTCCGCCTGAGCGGGAAGTTATCTTTTCTATTGATCTTATTCCTGGCACATCTCCTATTTCTAAGGCTCCTTATCGTATGTCTCCTGCGGAACTGAGGGAACTGAAGCAGCAACTGATGGAATTACTTGAGAAGTGTTTTATTCGTCCTAGTACTTCTCCGTGGGGAGCCCCTGTACTATTTGTCAGGAAGAAAGATGGTTCGATGAGGCTGTGCATTGATTATTGGCAATGAAACCAGCAGACTGTCAAGAAAAAATATCCCTTGCCGAGGATTGACGAGTTATTTGACCAGATAGCGGGAGCTCAATATTTCTCTAAGATCGATCTTCGATCTGGATATCACCAGTTGCGGATTAAGGAAGAGGATATTTATAAAACGGCTTTCCGCAGCAGGTATGGTCATTTTGAGTTTGTCGTTATGCCTTTTGGTCTAACGAATGCACCAGCGGCTTTCATGCAGTTTATGAACGATGCATTTCGGCCCTATCTTGATCAATGGGTCGTGGTCTTTATTGATGACATCCTGATTTATTCTAAGAATGAGGAGGAACAGGCTGAACATCTGAGAATGGCATTGCAATTGTTGAGAGATCATCAACTATATGCTAAGTTCAGTAAGTGTGAATTCTGGCTGCAAGAGGTGTCCTTTCTAGGACATATCATTACGAAGAACGGTATTTCTGTTGATCCTTCGAAGGTTGAGGCAGTGAAGAATTGGGAACAGCCTACCAGTGTGACAGAAGTTAGAAGTTTTCTAGGCCTGGCAGGTTATTATCGAAGATTTATTCAAGATTTCTCCAAGATTGCAGTACCTATGACAAGATTAACCCGCAAGGAGAATAAGTTTGATTGGTCAGATGATTGTCAGTGAAGCTTTCAGACTCTGAAGGAGTGTTTGACTACTGCACCTGTTTTGGCTTTACCTTCTGGTGAAGGAGGATTTGTTGTTTATACTGATGCATCAGGTATTGGCTTAGGCTGTGTACTCATGCAACATGGGAAGGTGATTGCCTATTCCTCTAGACAGTTGAGGAAGCACGAAGATAATTATCCTGTTCATGATTTGGAACTTGCTGCAGTCGTGTTTGCTTTGAAGATATGGAGGCATTACTTGTATGGAGAAACCTTTATAGTGTTCTCAAATCATAAGAGTTTGAAGTATTTATTTTCTCAGAAGGAACTCAACATGAGGCAGCGGAGATGGTTAGAGTACTTGAAAGACTTCGACTTCTCGATTGAGTATCATCCTGGCAAAGGTAATGTTGTGACAGATGCATTAAGCCGGAAGCCGGTAGCTAGATTGTCAAGTCTCATGTTACAAGAATGGAGGTTGTTGGAACAATTATCTAGTCTGGATCTTAATATTGACAATGATCGGATCTTGATTGCTCAGATTCAACTTAAACCTGAATTATTGATAGAGATCAAGTCCTTGCAAGATAATGACCCCGAGTTGGTAGAGATCAAGGGAAGCTTGAGCAGCAGACCTGACTTCATGTTGGCCGATGATGGTAGATTATTATTTAAAGGCAGAACTTGTGTTCCGGATGAGGCTACAATAAAGAACAAAATTCTTGAGGAGGCTCATAGATCCAGATATACCATTCATCTTGGAGGCACTAAGATGTACCGAGATTTGAAAAGGTCCTTTTGGTGGCCGAATATGAAAAGAGAAGTTACAGATTTTGTGAGCAGATGTTTGGTATCTCAGCAAGTTAAGGCCGAACATTTCAGACCAGCAGGAAAATTGAAACCACTCGACATACCCCAATGGAAGTGGGAAAGCATTGGCATGGATTTCATTATGGGTCTACCTAGGACTCGTGGTGGATTTGATGCGATATGGGTGATTGTCGATCGATTGACAAAGTCGGCTTATTTCTTACCAATTAAGTCCAAGTGGACGATTGATGTATTGGCTGCCTTGTATATAAAGGAAGTGGTGAGATTGCATGGTATCCCAGTGAATATAGTATCTGATCGAGACCCCAGATTTACTTCACATTTCTGGAAGGGACTGTAAGAGTCTTTGGGTACTCGTTTGAATTTCAGTACTGCCTTTCATCCACAGATAGATGGACAGACTGAAAGAACCAATCAGATAGTGGAAGATATGTTGCGAGCTTGCATGATTGATTTCGGTGGTAATTGGAGTGAGCATTTGGCATTAATTGAATTCACTTACAATAACAGCTATCAGTCTAGCATTCAGATGGCTCCTTTTGAAGCACTATATGGTAGAAGTTGTCGTTCGCCGTTGTGTTGGGACGAGGTAGGTGAGAAACAGTGGCTTGGACCAGATCTTGTTTCGGAATCATCACAGAACATCCGTGTTATCCGAGACCGGTTACAAGTAGCCCAGTCAAGACAGAAGAGTTATGCCGACAACAGGAGAAGAGCATTGGAATTTCAGGTTGGCGAGCATGTGTTCTTAAAGGTCTCTCCAAGGAGAGGGATCCGAAGATTTGGCATTCATGGCAAGCTGAGTCCGAGGTACATTGGTCCATTCGAGATTCTAGATAGAGTGGGAGAGGTGGCATACAGACTGGCTTTACCACCGCATTTGTCTGGCGTACATAATATTTTCCATGTGTCTATGTTGCGGAAATATGTGTACGATCCCACTCATATCATTTAGCAGGTAGATTTTGAACTGAAGGAAGATTTGACCTATGAGGAAAGACTTGTCAAGATTCTGGACCGGAAGCAACAACAACTCCGGAATCGTTCGATACCGATGGTCAAGATTCAGTGGAGTCGGCGTGGGACCGAAGAAGCTACATGGGAGTCTGAAGAGACTATGCGAAAGCGGTATCCCGATCTATTCTAGGTGAGCGATCTTTTTCTACTCTCAGTTTTAGTGCAGTGAATTTGGAGGACCAAATTCCTTTAAGTAGGGGAGGGTGTAAGACCCCAAATTCTTAGAAATTTATTTAGAAAGTTATTTGTAATTATTTAGAATTTATTTGAAGTTATTCGAATTAATGAGAATTATCCAAATTAATTAGATTAATTAATTAATTAATAGAATTAGTCATTTTTCAACTATTTTCTAAAAATCCCCAAAAATTACATCTTGTAGAATTAATTTTTTTTATCAACTTTATCTTCTACATTTAAGCCTAAGAAAATCATTTATTATGCCGAATTAGTGAACTTAGTTTTCCGAATTTAACATTTAACTATTTACGGAATAGTATAAGTAATAATCCGACTACCTTAGAAAAATCTGTAAAAATAGTAAATAGATTTAGGTCGATGTAGATAACAACTTTTCCTTCTGGCATTAGGCCATTGTAAATCCGTGGTAAGATCTACTTATAGTTTAAACCCAAAAGTGCACACTTTTGACCCATACCTAACCCTTAGTTTAAAACACGAAATTCGACCTCAATACTCGACCAAATGATCTGAAATCAAGGGCAAATGGAAGGCCACAATGTAAGGAACATTTACCCTCAATCAATTTGAGGTAAACCTAGCCCCAAAACGTGCTGCGACATAGTTTGGTTAAGTCAAGGATTTCGGCGCTGTTTCTAAACATGTAGCTTGCAGCAGCGAATACTCCCAATTCCGAAAGCTCCAGAAGCTCTATGAGCTATCAAAATGAAGCCCTACGAGTCTTCTTTCATTTGGCTGCTGTGGGGTTCGCTGAAGTTTCAGATCTGGAGATATCTAGCTCGATTTGTGGAGGTGGGTCAGCAGGCCGTTGGCTTTCCTTCATCCTTCTTTGATCCATCGATTGAGGTAGGAATTCTCAACCAAATCTTGATCATGAATATAGCAAATTGTTCCTCTCATCGAGCTCTATCCATTGGTGGCAAAAGCCCCAATTTTCATTAGGTGTCCGTGGAGAAATCGAGCTTTTTGTGAGGTGCTGTCCAAGTGTTCTTCATCCTAGGGTTTGAGTTTTCTCTCTCCGATTTGAGGTAGGATCTAACAACCAAACTCTAATTAACTTACATGATGTAATCAGCATGTTGTTAGCTTTCATTTAACGTAGGAAGCCCCAAATTTCATTGAGCATACTTGGAGGATTTTGATTTTTAGTAAGAGCATGTCTAGAATTTGATGTATATTATGTTCTTCAAGTAGAAGCTTGATTTTCGGGCTGTTTTGGATTAGATAACTTGATCCACATATGGCTTATAGTATATGGTTGGATTCATCATTAAGTTAGCTTTCTTTTGATATAAAAAGCCCCAAATTCCGTTGTGTATATTGAGAGAAATCTACGTTTTAGTAGACGCATGTCAAGAACTAGGTTCTTCATGTATTCATCATAAATAGGTTGTGATTCGATTGAGTTTTCAGCAAATTTCTTGTTTCAATATCTTGTTTTATGACCTTAGTATGTATATTAAGAACCCTAGAGCATTTGGTTGAAATCTCAACTCATTTAGACCCCAAATCATTGAGTTTTCATGGTTTACGGAATCACCTGTCGCTTCTGGAAGTGTAGGGGTCGACCCATGGGGTCGACCCATGCACCCAGTGAAGGGGGTCGACCCAATGGGTCGACCCATGAAGCTTTTTTTTTGAGGGGTCGACCCAATGGGTCGACCCACACCCAGGAAGGCTCCTGGAATGCCAGGGGTCGACCCAATGGGTCGACCCATGCCCTGTATGACCCCATTAATGATGTTTTTGACCCGGGGATCAATCCGGATCATTGGGGAATCAATCCATTCAACCTAATCACATTGAAAACTACATTTTTGAGGAACTAATGACCTATTCATGTACCCTTTTTAGTTTCAATTAACATTCGTCCATACATGCAAACTTAGTGTAAAAACACACCGTTTATCATCTTCATTTCAATGCATACAAGATTAAATAGAAACCCACATAATTAGTGGTTAATGGTGTAACTAAATCTCTGTTAATGCATTCTATTTCACTCCTGTGGGAGTTGTTCTTTGCCTTATCATCTTGAATCAGCTTCTTGGCAATTGTCTTAATGCAAATGATAATGGTTAATCATGATATCTTAACTTGGTGATTAGGATTAATATGTTTATTAGCTTATTTGATTGCTGCTGTTTTACAGTAGCGCAGCACGATTAACTCTTGTTGTGACTTGGTTTCGATCTCCTTGATGATTATACTTACCTTGAAATTCTGGAAATGAATCTCTTTCCTACGTGAAGTTGTTATTGCTACTTAGTTTAAACCTTGAAATTCTGGCCATAAACTGTGGAAGTCTAGATTCGTGGGATCTTTGATCCAAAGAAATCAATGCCTGGCAAACAATTAAGGGCTCGGTCTGGACCTGGGAAGAGCGCCCGAGCACTATGTGTACCCCCGGGGAGGTGAATGACTAAGTGTGGCATTTGGCACCAGTACTTGACATGTGTTAAATCTAGGACTGTCCACTACTCTCTCCACTACTCTCTACATTACTTTCTACTACTTTTCACTTTCCACTCTTCACTGTTCTACACTCTACTTGTGGTTACTTTACTTGCTTATTACTTGGACGTGGAAATGAAATTACATACGTGCTTGACATGACTTGAATTGTCTTGATATGGCCAACTTTTTATCGTTATCTCCTGTAGTAAATTCTTGTCTTACTATTCTATTCATTATATTTCTTGACCTTGCAAGATCTTTGAATTCTGTTTCGTGATATCACCGTTATCTTTTTATTGTTTTTATCATTTGTAGCATGACATTTTAAAATGTAATTAAACTGTTAATCACTTAAACCTGTCTGTTATTTTTTACTGAGCGTCAGCTCATAGTTGTGTTTCCCCCCTTTCCAGGCTTTTCAGGTGATGCGCTTACCGATAGGGAAGGGCAGGAGTGATGTCTTGAGTGTATCAGTTCTAGTGTGTTAGTAGTGTGTTATCTTTTTTTAGCTGTGTTTTGGAGAGCTTTTAGTCTCAGTCGTGTTATTGAGTTTTAGTGGTGAATTATTCCAGTTGTATTAAGTTGAACTTGAGGTTATTGTATCAGTTGTGGTTTGTTAATAATCATTTAGTATTTCCATCTTGTAGCACTTGTGTATTATTTTAGATTAGTTCTCTCTCTTGCCAGCGTGTCCCTAACTGTACGTCCCGATATTTCCGCCTTGTTCGGGACGTGACAGAGAGAGAGGAAATACAAGGATTTCCACCTTTCCCCGAGCATGGCCAAAGGAGAAACGGTGTCGGGTAGCATGAGAAAATACCAAACCACAGGCAATCGTGTAGTGTGTGAGATGCTAGACCTGGGTCCTCCTTTCGCAATCTAGTGAGGTATACCATGCCACTGAACCGTTACTGATTCCACCTTTTATGGATAGAAATGTTTTAAATACAACCCATTCCACGGGTTCCGCAATTCTTCACCCTCCGCGTTGATCAGATGATACGCGTTACCTGGATAAGCTTCTTTGATTACGAAGGGCCCTTCCCAGTTGGGTTGTAGCTTAGACCTGGGACCTGCTGACCTGATGAATTTACGTTTCAAAACCATATTACCTACTTGGAACTTTCTTTCGATGACCTTCTTTTGAAAATATCGCGAGACACGCTTTTGATATACTGAAACATGATTGGCCGCATTCAACCTTTTCTCGTATAGGAGTTCCAGTTGGACTAGCAGCGCCTCTCGACGTTCGTCAAGATTAAGTTCCTTATCCAGCTACACTCTTAGAGAAGGGATCAGAATCTCATACGGGAGTACCGCCTCCATCCCATATGTGAGAGCAAAGGGAGTCTGCCCTGTGGGAGTGCGGATGGAGGTGCGATAAGCCCATAGAGCTTCTATCAGTTTGTCGGCCTAATCAGCAAATTTATGTGACTCGCATGTTTTCTTGATAATCTTAAGAAGGGTTTTATTCGTGGCCTCAGCCTGGCCATTACCTTGGGGGTAATATGGTGATGAATGATGCAGAGCTATGTTGAATTTCTTACAGAGGTCCTAGAGTTCTTGCGAGATGAATTGAGGTCCGTTGTCGGTGACGATGTCGCTCGGCACCCCAAACCGTGAGATAATGTTCTTCATAATGAAGCGGCATACCGTGGTGGCTTTGATTTCTGCATAAGCTTCCGCTTCCGCCCACTTGGTGAAGTACTCCATAGCCGTCAAAATGAAGGACTTTGTTTAACTGCGGAATTCGGATCACCGAGGGGTCCGATGATATCAAACGCCCACATGGAGAATGGCCAAGGAGCAGACAGGGGATGAAGAGAAGAGGCAGGAGCATGGATCTTGTCGGCGTGGATCTGGCACTGAAGACACCTACGGACATAGGTGGAACAATCTTCTTCTAGGGTAGGCCAGTAGTAGCCCTGCCTAAGAATCTTTTTCGCCAACGCCTATCCATTCACATGCCCTCCACACTCGCTGGAGTGGGCTGCTTCCACGACCTTCCAAGCTTCTTCGTCATCTAGACACCTCATTAGAACTCCATTCAGAGCCTGCCTATATAATTCACCAGCAATGATAGTGTATCTCGCGGCAACTCTTCTAATGGCCTTTCGCTGCCCAGCGTTTGCCTCTTCCGGAAATATACCGTCCTTGCAATACTGCTCAATTTCATAAAACCATGGCAATTCCTCTTCTTCGATGATCTCCTCGAGCTCAGCTAATGATACTTCTTTCACTTCTTCCCTTTCTATCTTCTTCTCCATAGACTTCCTAAAGTTGTCAAACCAGGGATCCTTAAGAGAAGGAACATCCAGCCGTTGGACCACAATGGTCTCAGTGGCACGACTTAGGGGAAATGATAGGGAAGAAGCGAGCGATGCAAGGGCATCAGCCAAGATGTTCTGGGAACGAGGAGTATGAATGTAGATGAGTTTCCTGAATTGCCTAGCCAAGAGCGTGACTAGATCTTGATAGGGTTTAGCTTAGGGTCACGGGTGCGGTAAGTTGACAAAACTTGGCGCAGCACCAATTGAGAGTCTCCTATGATGTTGAGATATCGCGCGCCCAAGACGTAGGCGTGCTTCAGACCGGTAAGGAGAACAACATACTCGGCTATATTGTTAGTGGCAGGAAATAAGAGTTGATATGCCACGGGGATAGTTACTCCTTCCTGAGTGAGAAGAACGGCGCCAATTCCGCTGCCCTGGGAATTGAGGGCACCATCAAAATGAAGAGACCAGAAAGGAAGATGAGTAATCACTGCCAGGTGTTCATCGGGGAATTCATCCTGGATGGAATCAATACGAGGGATAGGAGAATGAGCCAGGTGTTCGGCAATAGCATATCCCTTGATTGCTTTCTGCACTATGAAGGTGATGTCGAATTGGGAAAGAAAACTCTGCCAGCGAGCTAGTCGGCTAGAAAGGACAGGCTTTTCCAAAAGATAATGAATGGGGTCCATTCTAGAGATGAGCCTAACCTCGTGAGCGATGAAATAGGGTTTAAACTTCTACGCTACCCACACCAGTGCTGCACAGGTCTTCTCCATGGCAGTGTACTTGGATTCAGCGGGGTTAAATAACCTTGAGAGATAGTACGCTGCCCTTTCCCTTCCTTCATCGTCTACCTGTGCCAAGACAGCTCCTAGGGAGTCCTCAATCACAGAAATGTACAGGATCAGGGGTTTCCCAAAGACGGGTGGTTGTAGAATCGGGGGATTGGAGAGATAGACCTTGAGTTCCTCATAGGCCTTCTGACATTGTTCATTCCATTCAAATTTCGCGCCCGCCTTTAGTAATTCGTAAAATGGGCGGCATCTTTGCGAATGCTGAGATATAAATCTCTTGATAAATTGCAAATGCCCGATCAGACCTCGAAGTTCAGTGATGTTTTTTGGCGGCGGCATTTCCATAACGGCCTTTGCTTTGTTCGGATCGATCTGAATCACCCGTTTGCTAACTATAAACCAGAGCAATTTCCCTGATGCAACTCCGAACACACATTTCTTTGGATTCATCTTTAACTTGTATTCCCTAGCTCTTTGCAACATCTTGGCAAGAATGGCGGGGTGTTCTTCTTGTGACCTTGATTTGACTAAAATATCATCCACGTAAGCTTCCAAGTAGATGTGCATCATATCGTGGAAGATGGCCATCATCGCCCTTTGATAGGTGGCACCTGCATTCTTTAATCCGAATGGCATAACGACGTAGCAGTATGTGCCCCAAGGCGTGGTGAACGAGGTCTTTTCTTGATCTTCTGGAGCCAGAAGGATTTGGTTATACCCAGAATAACCATCCATGAAGGAGAGTGCTTCGTACCCCGCTGTATTATCGACCAAGACATTGATGTGAGGAAGTGGAAAATCGTCCTTCGGACATGCTTTGTTCAAGTCCCTGAAGTCAATACAAATTTGAATTTTACCATCCTTCTTCATTACTGGGACTATGTTTGCCACCCACTGTGGATACAGCACAACTCTAATGAACCTGGCCTTATGCAATTTATCAACTTCTTCCTTAATTCTTAAGGCCATCTGTAGGTGGAATCTCCTTGCTTTCTGTTTAACAGGTGTTGCCCCTGGTTTGAGAATCAATCTATGTTCAACCAGCGCGGGGTCAAGATCGGGCATGTCCTCGTAGGACCAGGCAAAAGAATCGATGTACTCCCTCAAAACTTTGACAAGCTCCTCTTCGACTTGAGGAGGGAGGTTAGCAGAGATAAGTATGGGCCTGGGATCCTCTTCTGTTCCGAGATTTATCTCCTTAGTGGGCTCATCCACTGCCACGGAAGGTTCGTCAAATTTCTTCAAACCCTGTGCGTATAAATCGACAGTGTCATCCACCTCATCTTCCTCATCATCCGCTGGGTCCTTCTCATTCATAATTTCATATACTCCTAATCCATCATTGCTCCATACCCCTTCGATTTCCTCATCATCTTCCAAGATAATCACGGTCTCTACGAATTCAGGACATTTCAACAGGGCATGACATCTTCCAGCCAAATCTTGCAGGAATCTATCGGGAATGGTTTTGGGAGGACGCGTTACGGGAGGCGCCGCAGACGTGGATGGGCTGACTGGACACGAACTAGATTCTATTCTGACCGACTCGACTATCCTAAGAGACTCTGCACACTGTACATCTAACCTAGGGGAGAAGAAGTCTACCGAAAAAGAAACAGGGGTCTCGTGCCCCTGGGAATCTGGGTAGAACATAGCGTAATCTTCCAAGGAGACCTCCGTTTTGAAATTGACATTTTTTTTTGGAGGTTGGAGGTGATCACGCAGTAGGGGGAGGAAGAGGATGGAAGGGGGAGGTAACTACATAGGAAACAACTCAGGGAAAATGCAGTCAAAGAAGGGGTCGGAAGAGGAGAACCACATTTCATGGAGCTGAGCTCCCGGGGGAGGAGGAGTGAACAGGGTTGATAGATCAATGGGCGGGCAGCGCCTGCAAGCACACAGAACAAATAAAATCTCGGGTCTCTCCGTGAAGCATGGTGTAGATATATATCTTCCTTCCGCTCTCTCACCAATGGTCAAAGCGCATCAAATGTATGGAACAATGTGCGATGGGCAAACCACGAGAGCGAGAGAAAGAAAATAAGACAGAGAGCAATGAACAGGACCGTGATCGCCACCAAGATGCCGTACGTGATAGTCACGCCATACCTTGGAAAGGAAGGGGAGACACTCACCTTGCTGCAGCACCGGGAAGAAGCGTGGTCGACGTAGAACCGCCTTAACAGACGCGCGGCCCTACGATAGATCGTTTGAGGGTGCTGCCAAACACGCGTCAGAAGAACTCCTGGAGGACGGACGGCTTTAATGGGACCGCCTAAAGATGAAGAGCGGTGTAGAGAGGGCCGCTGGTATCCTTGAACGGGCCGACAAGAACCGCGCTAGTCCGCCACGCCAAGAGTTACAAAAGGGCTCACCTCCACCCTCTCCAGCCGGCTAGAGGGGATGGGCCTCGTGCTGATGAAGTGCTGACCTGCGAAACAGTACGAAGACACAGAAGGAACACCCAGATTAGAGCTAAATGATGTAGTACGCGTTCATGTGAGAAGAATGAAGCATAATCAAGTGGAAAGGGGGATACCTGGGGGTTTTAAACCCCTAGGGTGACAAAAACGTCGGTGGGTGTATGCATGGGGAGAAAAACGAGGGAAACGCAGAGAGAGAACAATGCATGCAACATATGATGAAGAAATCAGAAAATGACGCTATGACTCGACACACAGACTACTCCCTGAACCGGAGGCTCGTAAGGACGTAGAGAGCCTCCCTCCTTGGTGCTAGGTCGTTCGGAAATGCGGCAGGGCTTCGCCGTCGACCAAAATTTTCCCCCCCTTTCGACGTCCGGCCACTAGGGTCTATTTATAGAGCCTAGTAAGCGAGCCCCGAAACTAGGGTTTAGAGGTATTTTCAGGTCGAGATTATAAAAGATAAATCATAGATATTATCATAATCTCTTATCCAATCGAAACTGCATAAAAAATGGTTAATTATCCAGGGAGAAATCATCAAAACAAACTGGGGATAAAGCCATGAATAAAAGAGATAAAAGTCTGTTAAAAAGCCTCATCCGACGGGATGAGCGGTCTTACGATAGACCGCGCAACATTTGGGCGGTCTGGTTCAGACCGTCCAAGCTGTCGGTGGAAATTCAAAAAATCAGAAAATCGACCCAATTATCTCTCTAACTGGCCGAAACGCCCGCCGTTGGACCCTCAAAGATGAACGGTTCTAGTGAGACCGTTCTAGTGTAGAGCGGCCAATAGCCAACCGTTTCACCCTGTCGGTGATAATTCGGATAATTGGATAATTATCTGAGAAAATGGGCGTGCGTAGGACTCTGAGGTATAGGCGGTTGTAATAAGCCCGTCCATTGGTTTGAACGGTCCTAATAGGACCGCACCACAGCCTGTCGGTGAATATTCAGAAAAGACCTCAGAAATTAACAAAATTTATGAACGGTCCATATTCAATCGCTCATCATCTGAACGGCTAAGGTTGGGCCGTTTATGCTATGAAACGTTCAATTGACCAAAGCCAAGGCCCATTAAGCCCTGAATCGGCACGGACTTCACCAAAGAGGGAGACGATCCATAAAATGAGCCCAAGACGTGCCATAAAATGGCCCAATGAATGATGGACAACTCAAGGCATCAACTAATGGGAGTAAGAGAAACGACTCAAATTATCGGTATAAAACGGGTGTCAACAGATGCCCCTCCTTAACGTCCTCTTTGCAGGGGAGTGAGCGGAGGTGAAGCAGAAGTGACATGGAACATGGAGGTGGAGCGGAAATGCAGCGGAGTGGACCGAAAAAGCGGGCGTTAAGGTAAAACGACACCCGTTTCTACTAACAAGTGATGAGAATCTTTCGAAAAACCTTGAACCAAACGCCGATAATAGTTAACTGAAAGCGACGCCAAATCTGGAGGAACTAAACTAAATGAAACAAATCGACAAGGCCGGCCTCATGGGGGACACAATCTCGCGGTCCAATGAGGGGGCCACAAAAGAAAAAAAAGGCTAAAACTCCAGACGGGGACCTTTCAATCAACCGGACCAAACGAATCGACCAAAGAAAACCTTCGAATTCAGAGTGGAATTAGTTCTTCTTACTCGAGCATTTGAACACACAGCTGACCATTACTGATGGGACATTTCTTAAGCCAATCATGGGGCATGAAAGCTCAAAAGGATGCGTATGATGCATGCTGGGCTAAAATAAAAGGAAATCATTAAAACAAATGCCAAGAAAGATTAAAATATAAAATATTCGAGAGTAGTATTGCTAAGCTGGGAATATCAGAGTCAAGATACCGTCCGTAACCACAGCGTGCGGATAGAAACGTCCTCCTCGTGACATCCCAACTTAACGGCCTATCCGCAGGTTAGGTACATGAGCCTGGATCATCATCATTTTTGTTGAAGGGGAACATCAGATCCTGGACATGTAGGTAACCTGCCGGCTCTCGAAATAGTATAATATAATACCATATAATTAATGCAATAAGGGATTAGGGATAGAAGGCCATACCTGACTTACCTGTGCAGGCGAAATGGCGAGACAGGCTGAAATGATACTGCATAAGATGGTTAAGAGATGTATTTCCAAAGAACATATCAATATTCATGATCTAAATATACCATCCAGATAAACGGCCTTATCTCAACCGTGCAATATTCCAAACGGCTCTATGTTAACCGCTGTTACCTGACCTTCGAACAAATCTTACAGGTCCGGTTGCCAGTGATGAACAGTCGGGGCCACACCATTTTTAAGAGGAACGGCTCTATGGGAACCGCTCGGGCCTAGAATTTCAACCGACTTAAAATTAACGGTCAAGAGCGACATACGGTTATAGATGGACCGTTCACATGATGAACGATCTAACGATAGACCGTTCTTCTCTGCAACCTCGAAAAAAAGAAACCCCCTCGTCTCCCTCCACCGTAACCAACGGTGGAAGGGACGAAGGGGCAAAAGGCCTCAAACACCCATTCTCTCCTTCTCTCTTTCTCAACCCCCCCTCCCTCTCTCGATCTCACAGCACCCCCCATGACGAGGAGCCAGCCTCACACCGCACGGCCACCCATCACCGGCGAGGGTTCACCTTCGTCGTCGCAACCGCCACCACCGCCACCGTCCGAGGAGGAGGGTACACCCGGGGTGACGATGGAGGACTTAGCCATTGTCATCGCCGAAGAGGATGCTGCGGCCGGAGACGACGACGTCGCCGGAGCCGAGGAAAGAGGCACGCTGGCAAGGAGGGAGAAGAAACCCTGTGATGCCGAGGTAGGCCTCCCCGCCCCTCATTTTCTTTAATTTTGTTTAATGCATGCTAGCTTAGGGGCTTTTAGGGGGGAGAGACGCTTAGAGGCCGATTTAGGGGGCCATGGAGGTCTTCCAGCCGGCCGGGGGGGCGTTCACCATCGTCAGGGGCGGCGACGGTAGAACGGTTCAACAGAAACCGCACGGCAAAACAATGCGGTCCGCATAGGACCGTCCCAAAATAAACACGGCTTAGGGAGCGCCGTTCAAACTCACACAGCCAACGGGCCACCAAAACAAATACGGTGAGGTTATCACCATTCAAATAGTAAACGGACCATATAGGTCCATTTAAATAGGCAACCAAGGCAAAACAATACGGTCCTCACAGGACCGTCCTCAATTCATACGGCCAAAGGTGGGCCGTTTCTCCTTAGGAAGACGGGCAAACAGACGGTGCATGGTAATCTGTCCAAGATGGGAACGGTTAGGGATAGCCCGTTCAAAACGAGGAACCTGAGAAACAGAACGGTTCGAAAGAGGCCGCTCAGCTGTCGAGCAGTCCATGAGTAACCGTTCTTCAAATCAAGAATTGGACTTTGAGAATTTTATTTAAATGAAACAAAATATGAAAACTAAATGACTAACATAAATGAGATGGATGAATGCAGGGGAAGCGTAGGACCCGTACCTCCTGGCTGCAGGTCCGTGCAGTGTACCTGGCACTACCGGACTTCCAGAGGGAGCGGTTGACTGCCATGGAGTTCGCCCCCTTCCTGAGCATTGAGGTGTGTCGCTTTGACGCAGCTCTGCTCTACGCCCTGCACGACCGCTGGGATCCAGTGAGTCGGACGTTCCTTTTCCCGTGGGGGCACATGGTCCCTACATTGGAGGACGTGGCCAGGCTCACTGGCCTACGTGTGCACGGGTCACCGGTCAGCGGGACTACTTTTCCTGACTACCGGGGGATGGCTCGAGAGTAGCTCGGCCTACAGCTGCGGCGCCCCGAGAGGCAGTCGACCCTCCTTCCCCGGGCTACTCTCCAGGACAGCCTGGGTCTACGACGAGCCGGCGTTGCAGTGGGCGAGCGGCCGGAGGAGCACTTGGAGCAACTCGTGGGGCTGGCGAGGCCGAGGGTTGCTGCGGGACCGGGACCTGAGGCGGATAGAGTGCTGAGACGGTTCCTGATGCTGATGTTCGGGCGGCTTCTCTTCTCCACTCGGGCGGACGTGATGAGCTGTCGCTTCCTCCCTTTCCTTCAGGAGCTCGAGTACGTAGGTGACTATGCTTGGGGAGCGGCGGTCCTCGCCTTCCTCTTTGACACTCTCAGTTCGATGGCGCGTCAGACGATGCTTGGGGGCTTCTCCCCCTTACTCCAGGTGCGGCTCTCTTCTCTAGACTTAATTATGCAACCCTATATGCTTGCTGAATGCTGACATGACCTTGTGGTACAGGTGTGGGCCTACGTGCGCCTACGTGGGTTGGGCAGAGGCGAGGAGACCCGCCCTGGGCTCCTATCGATCGCACGGAGGTGGACAGCACCCCAGGAGATGATGGCCTTGAGGAGGCAGGTCCGGGAGCTGCAGGATGACCTGGACACTCTACCGTACACTTCGGTATGCTTCTAGACTCCGACTCTTTAATTACATGCTATTCTTTCATGATTATGATGCTGATGCAGTTTCCTATTCCTTGCAGGTACGGTGGACTCCTTACACGGAGGAGAGCCCGGAGGGCCAGCCGTGGGTGACCGAGGCCTTGGCCTTCTCTGGCCGGGACGTGTGGCTTCACTGCATGAATGTGGTGGAGCCACTGTACTTCAGGTTGGTGATGAGGACCATCGGGGTCCATTAGCCGGCCGTAGAGTTCCCTGCGCCTGAGAAGGCGGGGGAACGGGTGACGAGGACGACCCGGGGACTCTGCGAGGCGTTCGACTGGACCGCGAGGAACGCCGAGCAGGTCGCCGACTGGGCTGCGCGAGGGCGAGCGGTGTCCGCCCGGGCAGAGAGCGACAGTGCGTACTACACCGCGTACGCACGGCACTATCGGGACCAGGTGTTCCGAGGCACCCACCAACCGGTACGACTTCTAAACTTAAACTTTGTCTATTACGCTTATGAAGGATGCACTAACACAAGGACTTTTAAATGTAGGTCGACCCTGTAGGACGAGTGGCAGAGTTGCAGGGACTCCTGCACTCCACTATCCGAGAGAGAGACGAGGCCCGACAGGCCCTGGCCCTACTGGTGAGTTTTCTAAACCTTAGACTCTTTAAATTATGCAGTCCTATATGATTACGATTATGCCTGTGACTGACCTGGAGTATTTGGATGCAGCGCGCCGAGGGTGCTCAGAGGGCGGGACCAGACGCTCCTTCTTCTTCCTACGTCCAGACCCCAGCAGACCGAGCCGAGCGGGATGCGGACTTTACTCGGATGGTAGAGCGGGCCAAGGCGGCCGAGGTGGCACTCGTGGAGAGGGTACGCAACTCTAAACTTCCTCTTTTACTTACTATGCTTATGAATGAAATGTTGACTAACAATGCCTATGCGGATGCAGACGTCCGAGCTGACTCACCTCCAGGCGGAGCTGGAGCGGAGCCGGGTGGCGGCTCGGGAGGAGGTAGCCCGGGTGCGAGAGGAGGCTGCGCGGAGCCGACCGGTGGACACAGTGGATACCGCTCTCCTCTAGGCCGAGCTAGAGCGATTGCGGGCTGGCGCGGCCGAGGCGGAGCGGTGCCAGACTGAGGCGGCCGAGTTACGCGGGGAGCTGCGAGCGTATAAGGACATCAGCCGGCGCTCACACAGCGGGACCCCGAGCGTCAGCCATGGTACGCACGGTTCCGTGAGGAGTTTTTTCACGGGTTCCTCCGGTCAGCGGAGGAACGAGGAGGATGAGCGGCGCCGGCGACGTCAGCGTGACAAGGCGACCTCAGCGATGCCTCCTCCAAAGAGGCATGAGGGTGAGGGGGACAGTGACGGAGGCCAAGGAGAGAGAGCCGCTTGACTTGTCGTACGGGGCCCATCCTTTTGTACATGATGATAATGATGTGCAAATACATATGTACATTTTGCTTCTTTTTCACTTGCTTTGTGGATAAATGCATTTATGCATGAATGGATGAATGCATGTATGCATGAATGGATGAATGTGACTCGTCTACTAGATAGAGTGAGACAGATGGGCGAGTTTGAGGAGTGTGCTTAGCCCGAGGGAGATGAGTGACGCATACGCCGACTTGAGTGAGATGAGTGACGCACACCCCGACTTGTGTGAGATGAGTCACGCAACCGCCGACTTGAGTGAGATGAGTGACGCACACGCCGACTTGAGTGAGATGAGCGACGCACATGCCGACTTGAGTGAGATGAGTGACGCACACGCCGACTTGAGTGAGACGAGTGCGCCAAATGACTGAGACATGAGTGCAGTAGGTTGATTGGGGGCAGAGCATATGGGCGGTTCTCCCCAAGCCATTCGTGGAGAAGAGCGGTTCTCCAAAGACCGCTTCAATTGAGTTGGAACGGTTCAATATAAACCGTAATAACATTTGAGCGGCATATTGTAGGCTGCACAAGAGGCTGGACTCGGGCTTTTTTAGAGAGATGAACGGTTGATAATGGGCCGCACATGCATATGGACGGTCTATCGTAAGACCGCCCAAGTGGACCCCCTATTTGCTCGGAAGGGGACTCCCTGGAGAGTCCCCAACCCGCGGGTAGGACGATTTACACTTATCATAACCCTATCTTAACCCATCCTAGACTTATCCGAGCCTAATCCCAAGAGGTTTAGGCTTCCCAATGGGCCCTATAAGTAGTAGGAGGGCCTGGACCCGCAACTCACACGTCCTCTGTCACGCCCCGTACTCTATACCGTCGAGGTATTGTCCGCTTTGGCCTACCGGCCTCACGGTTTTATCCCTTTCTGACAGTGATCGGCTCCAGAATGGAGGACTTCCCGGGAGGTCACCCATCCCAGTACTACTCCCCATTAAGCACGCTTAACTTCGGAGTTCTTTACAAGAACTGAGCCGATACTTGAAAAGGCGCCTCGGTGATATAGAGTATAACTTTGCTATATTTGAGGGTGTTACAATCTACCCCTCTTATATAGGCGACGTCCTCGTCGCTGGGCACATATAGCACGCAATCAAGCCCCCAGGCAGGTAGGACTCTAGAGGTGGCCCCTACAGGCTCAAGAGGTGGCTCCCACTATGTAGCACTTTGCTCCATTACGGACTCAAGAGGTGGCTCCCATAGCGTAGCACTTTGTCCTGCATGGCACTTAGTTCCCACACTTCCGGCTGGGGTATAGCTCTGATACCATTCTGTCACGCCCCGTACTCTATACCGTCGAGGTATTGTTCGCTTTGGCCTACTAGCCTCACGGTTTTATCCCTTTCTAACAGTGATCGGCTCCAGAATGGAGGACTTGCTATATTTGAGGGTGTTACAACTCATGCATTGGCGACCTATGGGATTTGGGTGGGGAAGGGCTAGAATATCCAAAACTACCCTTGTCATTACCCCTAGACGTAGGTACGGCTTGCCAACTAGACCGAGGACTCCTAGAAGAAGTGGAGTGAATATGATAGCTCGGGAGGTTCACTAGTGAAGGGGTCAAAAGGGTCAAAGAAGGTATGACCCCATGAAGTGGGTTCCCCCATGACTCGGTCCCAATTTAAGAATTCATAATCACCGTCATATATTGTGGTTGGTGGGACGACGGCCATGTCTAGAAAGTAGGATTCCTCCCTTGGGCAAAAGGGAACGAAGTTGGACTCGGCCGGCATCGGGAGGAATAGAAGAATCTCCGTGGTGACACAACCCACGGTGCACACGGAGGTAATGGACCCTATGGCCGGATGGGTGAAGCTACGACTAGTGGGTTGGTCGAAGCCTCGGGCCAATAAGTGTGTCAACTTCCATTGCCAACCTAAACCAAGAATAAGGTCACCCAATGTATCAACATGGTGACTAGACCGGAATGTTGTGTGGTAGGAGTTGACGGACACTAGAGGTAAGGTGGGGTCCGTAGATGGGTAAGGAGGTGGGACCAAGCCATCCTTCAACCAACAAAGAAGCGGCTCGACTACGTATAGCGTACCCGTTGGAAACACGGGTGGCTCGGGTTTTGGTGGCTCCAAATAAGATGGCTCCGGATGAAGTTCAGAAGGAGAGGGTGGCAACGGAGCAGTAACGGGTGGTGAAGGAGCATATGTCCTTTCTATCCTTTCCAACCAATCTGAAAGCATTTTCTTGATTTCGTCTAAGGTGCGGGTTGGAGTAGGGGCCTCGGGGTGGACTCGCTCCTCATCTCTCGGCTCGGGTGTGGACCTAGGCTCTACTAAAAGCGGGGCTTCCACTTGGCGGGAGGTGGTTTGGTGGGCTCGGATGGGGGTGAAGGGGCAGGGTTGGCTGGAGGTGTGGCCCACTTAATTGTGGGTGAGTTGGTGGGGTTGGCTAGTGGTATGACCCCCGTGGTTAGAGGTAGGTGGGTGGGGAAGGTAGACCCTCCTAAGCGTTCTCTTCATATCCCACCATGACTTGATGGGCCTTAGTCTCCTATCCTCCCGAAAATATTTGATGTCCCTCCATGTTTCGGCGGCTTCATAAAAAAGTCACATTTTGGCAAAGTCGACTTGCACGGGACCGGACATAAGGTAATACTCAAAGTAGTCGTCCATAACGGCTTCCCACTCTAAGTAGTCACTCGGGTTTTCGGAGCCATAGAAGTCCCGGGCTACGGGCCTTTTGGGGTGGTCCGGGTGGTTCTCCCATCTTAGATAGTATCGCTACCATGGATAAGATCCGGGCGTTTGGTAATCCATGGGACACGGGGAAGCTAGTGGATGGCCATGCCGACACTCGGACAAAACACTAGACATGACCCTAATTAATGCAAAGTTGGAATGCCGACTCGACTACCAACCTAGACACGACCAAGATTCGGTACGTGGTGGAGTTAATCGATCCAAAGATCACTCGCGCAAGTGTGCGGCCTTCCCGATAGGCATAGCCTAACGTTCAGACAACACCTTTTTATATACCGAACAATGGTATGCGGATGCAACCTTAGACCGACTTAGACGATGACTAGACGTAAATGACACTTTTTTTTGTTTTAAACACCCTAGACTCAACTGGCGCTCTGATACCAAATTGATACGGTACGGACACGCGACCTGGGACTCTAGCTCGCGATTGCCCCTAAGCGAGGGAAGACGTGGACCGTGCGCGGTTAAGAAATCGATAGTGAGTCTCGGGTATCGGCCTTTCCGCGTTAACATGGGTCGAGTCATGGGACGATCACTCACTCTCGCTCTCGCAGCGGTGATAAAATGATAGCAAGCTAGATAATCTATCACTCATGCAGCGGCATATAAAAAAATATACGAGTAAAGCAATGCCTACGAGGAGGGTAGCGAGTGTACCTCCACACTCCGGGCGTGGGGAAGTCGTTCCCGGCCAAGTACGGTAACTCCCGGTAAAAACGGTTAAAACTTATTATCAACAGTGAATTTTATTGCCCACTCCACGCAGAGAGGTAAAGGGCTACAAGTGGGGCCCGGGAGGAACGACACTGGGTTGACGGGCAGCAATCTGGAGGTGCGTACGGCACGAACACGGCCTACTGGTCTGACTCGGCACTATTCCAACTCGGTGTTGCTCCAACTCAGTTGCTGACTCACTGGACTACAAGCAACAGTTTCCAAAGGAACGTCGCCTTCCTAAGATCTTCTGGAGGCGCCGCTTGGTTGGGACGATGGCAGGATGTCCCTGAACAACTTCTTGAAGTGGCGGCTCCTGAAGTTGATTTTTGATATTTATTTCTGAATTTCTCCTGGGCTGCAATTTCGGACCTGCGCAAGAAACAGATCTGCACGTCTCGGCTGCAAGAATTATGACGCTCAGATCCGGAGGCCGATCGAGGCGTGCCTGGTACCATTGGAAAGAGCACTTACAGATCTACAACATATATTTTTCACAGCTCCATCCACCGAACGGATTGAAGATGAAAATGACTGTAACACTATTTTGTTTTTTGACCCGGACAGACAGACACACAGGGTAGACAATACTTTTCCTGAGACTGAACTTTGACCGAAGGGGAAATGATTTTTTTAGACTCCAAGAAAATTATGGTAAAAGGGGGTATATGTAAGGAACATGGAGTAATGTTTGTGATTTATTTGGAAATTTA
The DNA here is from genome assembly GCA_022559845.1 of Amorphophallus konjac. NCBI lineage: Eukaryota > Viridiplantae > Streptophyta > Magnoliopsida > Alismatales > Araceae > Amorphophallus > Amorphophallus konjac. The sequence continues at coordinate 282,473,928 of CM040126.1, read as the reverse complement.
TAGGTGGGTGGGGAAAATACAACAAGGTGACTCTGTCCCGTAGATCTGCATAATGGTAGATTATAGGGGGGAACAATAAATGTGGGAAAAATACCAAATGGTGTCCAAATGACACAAAATTTGAACTGGAGGTTAGGGGAGATGGACAAAACAAACCCTCCAAATTAGGGCTCGATCAGACAACAAGAACCAAAGATAAAAATATGGAGATGAGCTTCTATCCTGATGTAGATAGAATCCGGCGATGGTGGCTGTCGCGCGACGGCGGCACGAACGGAAGGCGGCGGCCGGAAGTCGCATCCAGCAGAGGTTGAAGATCTTGGAGTCACACCAAGATGAGGGCTTCACACCCTAGAATGGGCAGTAATCACTATTGCAAGGGGGAGTGAGAGACATAAGGGGTGCCCTTGCACTTGCTCTTGGTAAAAATACTTAATTCTTCATTAATATCTCTAATGATACTATAGGCTTATATAGAGAATGGCAGGGGGTGGGGGGATGGGAATTTATTGGGAGAGAGGAGATTTTCTTCCCCATGTGGTCAAATGACCAAATTAAATAAAAAATACAACATGGGATAAACTATATTATAAGGGGGAAGCATCTTAGACTTTGCTTGGTCCAATTTTGAATTTTCTTCCACCTTGTCCCCTTGAATGGTCAAGCATCTAGAAGCCCACAGTGGACCTTTGACCAGCCCCACATGGGACCCTAAGGCTTAGGTGGACCAATGGGGAAAGAGATGAGGGCCCCTTGCTGGTCCTACTAGACTTTTACACAAAAACTCAAATAATCCTAAGGAATGACCAATTGGCTTATAAAGCCTTACAATTGCAAACATGCTTTTCCAAGGATATAAATGCAAATAAAAGGACTCAAATGTAAAATAAAAAGTTAGTGCTTGGTGTTGATTCCCATCAATAAGTATACCAATTATCAGATAAATCAATGGATATATAACAAAGAGTTTGAATAATTTGAAGTTCAATGCTAATGGATATAAACGGTCTATCGGGCGACCGCTTAAGGCAAGAAACGGTCCCAACTAGACCGCTACTCTCTACAGATTCTATGAATGGAGGAAGGCAAGAAAAGATGGGAACTTTGACATCCTAATCACCAAGGATCGATGCTATCCCTGTCACGCCCCGACGCAGAATATCGAGGCACGATAGGGGAGAAAACCCCTCACTCAATCAAGACTAGAAATTCTAATTACATCACTTGATATAAAAATCTCCACTATAAAATTTTAATTTTTGCAACTCTTCCAAAATTTCAAGGACAACACTAACTCTCAAGCAAATTACAAGAATAAAATAACTCTCAATTCTATACTGAGAAACAGGGTCTACTATGTCATCTTGGTACACTCCAACACTCTTGCCCATGCTTGCTAGCTATCCTTGAGACAACCTGAAAAATATTAATTGACACTGAATGAGCATAAAGCTCAATAGGAATTACATCTTAAGATTTAACAGGCTTTAAGTGGTTTACAAGTTCAATTAATGTCAGTAAAACTATGCATGTAGATGAGTAGATATCAAGGATTGTAAAAATCGACAAGAGCAGTGAAGGAATAACAAGTGAGAGTATAAGGATTCCAACTTCAATGCAGTAATAGAAAGAGATTCAAGCAAGTAATAACTGGAATTAACGAAATCTTTCCAAGAGGGTAAGAACTCATGTCAAGCAAGTAATAGAAAGTAATATAAATTCAAGCATGTAAAATTGGAATTGGCTATTTATCAATTTCATTCAAGCAAAACTTTACCCTTCTGCGGGTCTCAAGTCAAATCAATCAAGTAATATCACGAGAATGAGTGGAATGTCTAAAACCTAGCAAGCAAGTACTCCGGTGCAATGCCAAACACTGTGGTCAATAAACTCCTATGGGCACAAGTACCTTCCGGTGCTCCTCCCAGGACCAGACCGGGCCCTATATGCACAGCATTAATCATGTCTGTCGACATCCACTCTCATTTATAGCCAATATAGAATTTCAAGGTTTGACCAGTATGATATATAAGGTAGAATTATGGAATGGAATCCAAGGGCGCATGAATGTGTAGGGATGAACTAGGAGTGGAAACCAGTAACGTTTGATACACGGAAAAAAAACTAGATAAGAGAGGTGCCTTATGGGCCACCTGACAATTTTAGAAACGACACCCTTACTGTGGGATGCCCTTCCTGGGAATTATAAAGGATTTAGAGGACCCTGTCAGGAGTTAAATATCACCTCTCAGGCTGCCATCTATCAGTGGAGATGGCAAAAGTGAAAGCCTAACGATCAGGTTAACGCAATGAGCCAGTTGTAGTTCATCGCGTCAACCCTGCAGTTCATCACGTCAACCCTGTGAACAGGCTGGGTCGACTCATCAGTTCATCGCGTCAACCCTACAAACAGGCAGGGTCGACTCATCAGTTCATCGCGTCAACCCTGTGAACAGGCAGGGTCGACTCATCAGTTCATCGCGTCAACCCTGTGAACTAGCAGGGTCGACCCTGTCAACAGGCAGGGTCGACTCTGCCAACAGGCAGGGTCGACCTTGTCAACTGGCAGGGTCAACTCTGCCGTTCACTGCATCAACGCGGTGAACAGGAAGGGCCGACCCTATCAACAGGCAGGGTCGACTCTACCGTTCATCACGTCAACGCGGTGAACTGGTAGGGTCGACTCTGTAGTTCAAATCTGCTCAAAATGGCTTAAGGTATTAATCTTTGATTAAGCTAGGGTATTAACCTTTGATTTAAGTTTATTTAGGTAAAACTGATGACATGGATAGATAGAGAAAACTGTAAGGATTATAGATCTTTATTTATGCACTCGTTTCATGCTTTAGTTGCTTAAATATCAGATTTTAACATGACGTATCATACAAGTTTTCTCTTTTAAAGGAACTAAATGCAGACAAGGTTTCTAGATAGGCTACCTAACAGATTAATTAGGTATGCTACTTAGTTAGTAGATCAACTAACATGTTAATTAGGTATGTTAACAGGTTAGTTAAACTAATAAGTTACGTAAAAACACGATAAAACTTGCGTTAGACGGATATATCGTATGGATATGAAGCTAATACATGCCAACTACCCTAGATTGAAGCTAATACATGATAATCAATGCTAATCATCTTGGGTATAAGGCTACTATATGCTAATTATCTTAGGTACGAGGCTAATACATGCTAATCATCCTAGATTTAAGCTAACACATGCTAGTTATTCTAGGTATGAGATTAATACTTGCTAATTATCTTGGGTATGAAGCTAATACACGCTAATCATCCTAGATTTAAGCCAACACATGCTAATTATTCTAGGTATGAGGCTACTACTTGCTAATACATGCTAGTTATTCTGGGTATAAGGCTAATACATGCTAATTATCTTAGGTATGAAGCTAATACATGCTAATTGTCCTAGATTTAAGCTAACACATACTAATTATTCTAGGTATGAGACTAATACTTGCTAATACATGCTAATTATTCTGGGTATAAAGCTAATACATGCTAATTATCTTAGGTATGAAGCTAATACATTCTAATCATCCTAGATTTAAGCTAACACATGCTTTATAAACACTAAATATCACATGGAAATGAGCCTAAGACTAAATGCCTAGACTAATCATCCTAGATTAGCTACTAGTTTAGTTAAAAGTTGAGAACACCTACATCTGTGAAGTGTCAGTAGTTGTAGCAAATGGAAGAAGCAACTCTTCCCTTCTCTGCAACCCTTCAGAAGTGTCTCCCCTTCTCAACAGCAAGCCTTCTAGCCAACGAAGGTTTGCTTCGTTAGGAGTATAATATAAGGTTTGAGTTGGCAAGAGGGGAAACAAGATCCGTGAAAATCGGATCTCAGTGGGATGCCAGCTTATACAGGCAGTTGGGGATAAGGAAATCGAAAGGTTGTCCGGTGGATTGTGGCTCCTATGAGAGGGTGGTTTATTTATTTTAAACTTCCCACTTAACTTTCATGATTTTTATCTTTAAAATTTGATGGAGTTAGTTAATGAAATTTCATGGATAAGATCCTTATATTTTTCTCTATTTTTACATATAATTTTTTTTGAAAAATTCTTCTTAAATAAAAAGTGATACTATGCATGGCACTATTCACGTATGAAAAGGACAGATGCCAACGCAGGTTTGTCAAAAAAATCACAAGCCTGGAGGGGGGTCGTGCATTGCTAGCCTATCGTATATAATTATTTGGCACAAAAAGTAAATTATGGATGCTAGGATTTGAACTTTAGTCATTGGGTTGAAAGACAAGTTACTTAACCAACTACACTAGGAAGCCACTTATTAAGTGAATACTCTTTACATATAATAACTATGTGTTCCAACTTCTTACTTAATCTAGAGTTTATCTAATATATATTTTTTTGAGAAATATTATTAATATATATATATATGTATTTTTATACGGGATGTTACACCCTCCCCCACTTAAAAGAATTTGGTCCCCAAATTCACATGATATTTAAATAATTAAATTAAAGAAGATTATGAAAAATACTAACCTGCGAATAAGTTCCAATTATACTTCTTAACTACTTTTTCAATCTTCAAGTAGCTTCCTTTTATTACACTTACGATATAAAAATTATAACATAATTCAAAATAAATTATAATAAATACTTATCTTATTTACTAGGACTATGGCTATTCTAGCACATAACCCAATGCTCTATCCAATCTCACCGGGCAACTACAAGATGTTAGATCTAGAACTCCAACCTAAGACACCTAAATGAGTTTTTAATAACAAGGAAACTTAGAAACCTAGGGTCTAAAGAAACCTGGCTCTGATACCACAACTGTCACGCCCCGACGCGGAATATCGAGGCACGACAGGGGAGAAAACCCCTCACTCAATCAAGACTAGAAATTCTAATTACATCACTTGATATAAAAATCTCCACTATAAAATTTTAATTTTTACAACTCTTCCAAAATTTCAAGGACAACACTAACTCTCAAGCAAATTACAAGAATAAAATAACTCTCAATTCTATACTGAGAAACAGGGTCTATTATGTCATCTTGGTACACTCCAACACTCTTGCCCATGCTTGCTAGCTATCCTTGAGACAACCTGAAAAATATTAATTGACACTGAATGAGCATAAGGCTCAATAGGAATTACATCTCAAGATTTAACAGGCTTTAAGTGGTTTACAAGTTCAATTAATGTCAGTAAAACTATGCATGTAGATGAGTAGATATCAAGGATTGTAAAAATCGACAAGAGCAGTGAAGGAATAACAAGTGAGAGTATAAGGATTCAAACTTCAATGCAGTAATAGAAAGAGATTCAAGCAAGTAATAATTGGAATTAACGAAATCTTTCCAAGAGAGTAAAAACTCATGTCAAGCAAGTAATAGAAAGTAATATAAATTGAAGCATGTAAAATTGGAATTGGCTATTTATCAATTTCATTCAAGCAAACCTTTACCCTTCTGCGGGTCTCAAGTCAAATCAATCAAGTAATATCACGAGAATGAGTGGAATGTCTAAAGCCTAGCAAGCAAGTACTCCGGTGCAATGCCAAACACCGTGGTCAATAAACTCCCATGGGCACCAGTACCTTCGGGTGCTCCTCCCAGGACCAGACCGGGCCCTATATGCACAGCATTAATCATGTCTGTCGACATCCACTTTCATTTATAGCCAATATGGAATTTCAAGGTTTGACCAGTATGATATATAAGGTAGAATTATGGAATGGAATCCAAGGGCGCATGAATGTGTAGGGATGAACTAGGAGTGGAAACCAGTAACGTTTGATACACGGAAAAAAAAACTAGATAAGAGAGGTGCCTTATGGGCCACCTGACAATTTTAGAAACGACACCCTTTGGTGAGGACACGCGCCACAGTTTACGACGGAGTACACGGATCTCGCCGGCATCCCTTTGGCTCGGCGACCAGTTGGCAGATTAGCGGAGCTATCATCACTTATTTTATGCTTTGGGCCATGTTGGGCCTTGGTTTAGTCCGTATGTGGACAATTTCTTTCAGTCATGGACCTTTTTTTGAGGCCAATTAGGCTTTATTTGTGTTTTGTAGGCTTGCTAGAGGCTAGGGAGGTTATTGGGCCACTTTCTTGGTTCAAGTCTTGGCCCATTTGGCCTGGCTGCCCAACCAGGGCTTGGCCCACCTAGGCACTTGCGCCCCCACCTCTTAGGGTTAGGGTTTGGGCGCCCCACTCCCTTCCCTCCTCTTGGAAGGTGGCAGCCGCCCCCCCTCTCCTAGAATCTAGGAAGATGAGCGCCCCTCTTTCCCCCTTGCCTTGGTTCGCACCCCCCTTTCCCCCAAGCCATGTGCGGCTCTTTCCCCCCCCCCCCCCTTTGGCTAGGGTTTCAACCCTAGCATATATAAGCTCTTATGTATTTTCCATTGAGGATAATGAAGAATTAAGTTTGAAAAGCCTTGTGCGCAGCCACCATCTTGAAAGGGGCGATCCCTTCCTCTTCCTCCTCCTTGAGGGTGCGACGCCCTCACCCCCTCTCCAGTCCTTGGGTGCGACGCCCAGGGGTAGGAGACCTTCTCCAGGGATTCCACGCCAGCGGTCTTCTTCCCCACGTCCACGGGCGATCCGGTCGACGAGGCGACGGCGATCGTGGAGGCGTGCTGCTCGACCCCGGAGTACCTGTCCGACCTGCACACTAGGGGCCCGAAGTTGCGAACGGTATGCCCAGTTCCTGACGGCAAACCCCAGGAGTGTCTTCTAGGTTTTTGTGCCTTTGCCTGTTAGCTTTCCAACCCCTCTGACCTCGCCCCAAAACTCGTTCGTCACAGAAAGTTGTCTTCACAGACACTTTCGTCGCGCTGACTGCCTCCCTGGCAGTCTCGCCTGTGACCTGAACCGACTTGGGTCCCCGTTTGCATGCCTCTCCTGCCCCCGAACATCACCAGTCCCTTCATAACATTTGTTCCCCTCCCAGTCACGAATCCAGCCCCTCTGGTCTCGCCTCAAATTTCCATCGGGGCTGAGAGTTCCCTTTGTACACACTTTCTGTGCGCAGTTCTCTGCTACAGTACCCGTGTGGGACCAGTCAGCAGGGACCTCCAAAGGGACCACCCTCTAGCCACCTCTGATTGCCCTGAAATTTGGTAGGCCACCCCCTCACACCATACCCCATCTCCAGTAATCGCCACAGACCCGGAATCCTCATACGACCCCTCGCCATTACTGCCCTTCCGGGAGTCACAGTTCTTACTGCCCTGAATTGCAGACTGTGACCCCAACCTCCTTCGCCACCCACGCCCGAAAGTCCCACGGTACCCCACCGGCCACCACAACCCACCATTAGCCTCCCCTGTCAGCCATCTACCAGAGAAGACCCTGCCACATTTGCTGTCCGGAGGGTCACGTACCGGCCGTTCTCGCGGCCTCTATCACTGTGAGCAGACAGGCCGGTCGACTGCACGCCAGGTGTTCGACGAATCGCCACAGCCACCAGCGGCCTCAGCAGCGGCTCTCCTTCCACGGGCGCCCCTGGGGTATCCCCATCAGCGCCCCCGCCGAGTTTTGCAGGTCCCGGACGTGATTAAGGGGACCTATCGGTGTCGCCATCCAGCTGCTGGACAGAACCTGCGCAGGGTGGCCAGCTAGTCGCCCCCTTCCCAAGTGCACTCCCGACGCGTCTCCGGGCCCAGCGACGTACCTCTTCTTCCCGGAGGAGCGTCCCCTATTACAGCGAGGCGCCGGAAGACTCCTTCCTTGCAGCAGCCCGAGGCGGACCTGTGGACATCGAGCTGCCCCGACCCGGTACCCGTCACCCCACGCCGCACGCTACCGGATTGAGCTTGTAGCCCGTTACCTCCCTGCGAGGAGTGGGCACCATTTGGTTATGTAATATTGTTTGTTTGATGTACCGGTGGGTGTGTGGCATGGCCGGGGTTCCTTCCCCACGCCTAGGCGTGGAGGTACGTGTCTCGCTCCTTCCTTTGTTGTTTGCTTGTCTCGTATGCGATTGAATGTGCCGCGCAAGTGAGTGTAGGGCCTAGCTAGACGGTATTTATCACTGCTGGTTGAGAGTTGAGAGTGCCCACCTCCCTTGGCCCTAGTCGAGCACCGAGCTCGGACTAGACTCCCATGTCGTCCCGCGGCCTCTCGCCCGTTGTGACCCCGTCGCGCCTCCCTCCTTGGGACGGCCGTGGTTCGGAGTTCTGTTGAGAGACGCCTCCACCCGGAGGGATTTCACGTTAGTCGGTCACACCGGCTTGCCTTGTCACGTGCGCGTGCTGGTCGCACTCTCTAGTGTCGTAGGTTAGCTAGCGAGTCAGTCGGTCCCGCATCAAATTGGGGTCTTAGGTCATTTGAGGCCTTAGAGTTGTCTAGGTTGCATTGAGTCTCTTAGTTCATCTAGGTAATCTACCATTGCATTGTCTTTTTAGGTTTATGTCTAGTTAGAGTTATCCTTGTCTCGTTGAGTCTTGCATGTGTTTTGAGTTCCCAGTGCATCTCGATGGCTAGTTCTTATTATTCAGTTCCATACCACCGACCCAACCTTAGTAGGGTGCATCAGGTAGAGGGAGCCCCGAGTAGTCCTGTCCAAGGCAACAGGTTCGTGTCCGAGTATATTAAGGATTTTGATGAGCACCTAATGCGATATGGGACTCAGGTGGATGAAATCAGGACTGTAGCTCATTTCCGTCGGGGTCTGCGCGAGCACCTCCGGATTGAGTTATCCCGCCGCCATGTGCAGACCCTGGGGGAAGCTTACCAGGTTGCTCGTGAACAGGAGCAGTTTGAGCTCGAGTTTGCTCCGGTCCAGCACCCCACACCCACATACTCTCGTGGGTCGTATTCTAGAGCTACCCCTAGACCATACCCTCGGGGACCCGTGGCCCGTCCACAGGAGTCGGCTCGTCAGGACTCCTTTACCTCTAGACCTCACTATTCCCATCCGAGGGACTATCACCCTCGATCCACGGCTACAGCCTCTGCCCCTCAGCTTCAGCAACCTACTGTCTCTACCCACCCTCCGAGGGCTTGTCCACTACCCGCCACCACCTTGGCCGCTCCCCGAGACCTGAGGTCCGATATGCCATTCGTGAAGGCTGACTTCCAAGCTTCCTTTGATCGATACCTGACCCGCGTAACCCCTTATAGTAAGCTCATATCCGTCGGTTATGAGGCTGATCCGGGTCTTGAGGCGGAGTATTTGGATGAGTCGATAGAGGACCAAGATCCCATCCAGTATATAGAGGACCCCGTTCCCTCACTGGGGGTAGATGCTTCATCCTTCGACCCACATCTTGAGCCATTACTACCTCTCAAGGGTGAGCTTGTCATTGGGGAGTTTTTAGCTAGCTGGTTAAGGGAGGGTCCACATCTAGATGTCTCGATCACCTACTACCCCTCCATGGAGCCAACTCTCCCAGTCATACCCCTTAACTCCTTTCACACCACTTTTCGGTCCTTCAGCTTTATGGAGAATGTGAGGGAGTTTCTTAAGAGTTTGGATTGTCAGTGGGAGTTGACATACATGTTGGCCTTAGGGTCTGACCAACCCTATAGTCATAGCTTCATACTCCCAGCTTTGGGGTCTATTACCTCGGTGTACACCATAGGTCCTATCACTTCCGAGGTCCTTCTATTCTTTCCCATACTCGATGAGGTTGCCTTTCCCCCATCTTATGGCATTACTACGCCGAGGGAGGAACCTTGTCTCCCTGGCCCTTATGGTTCCCTTGCCCCATCATTCATAGTGCCTAAAGGTGACCATTTGCACCTTAGCGAATATCCGACATGGGCAAGTATAGTGAAGGGGCATGTTAAGAAAAGTCTCCATTTCTTTGACCCTTTTGATCCTTTTCCTATTAAACCTCCCGATCCATATTTCCTCACCCCTTGTGACGAGGAGGTCCATTATCACTCTCCTTCCATGCATGGACCCACACCCCAGAGTTTGGCTAGGAGGGAGCCCCAGATGGTCCATTATCACTCTCCTTTCACTCCTTTATCTCTCTTTCATGCATCATCCCGTCCACAATCATATAGGGGTTACATGGTGAGTGAGTCTATTCATATTGGTCCCCCAAAGTCTAGCACACTTGGTAGGACACACATGCATGATAGATACAACTTTGGTTGTCCAGGACCTCCCCGTGTTGTCCAATCATATAGGAGTCATAAGCATGCTAGGTCCATGTTTGGATGTCCAGGACCACCTCTGCATTCACATAGGTATGAGTCTACATATCTTATTCGGAGTCTGCATCATCACCACCTCGAGGCCAGCAACGCACGTTATATGGAATTAGCTGATGCGCATCGACACACCCGTGAGTTCCGCGAGGGAGAGTATGTCATGATCAGGGTCAGACCTGAACGGTTCCCTTCGGGGGCCGTAAAGAAACTCCAGGACCGCGGTGCCGGACCCTTCCGAGTTCTGAGGCGGATTGGGTCTAACGCATATGAGATTGAGCTGCCAGATGATTATGGGATCAGTTCGACGTTCAACGTCTCTGATCTGGTGGCCTATCGGGATCCAGCAGTGATTCCCAGTGAGCTTCTTGGGCTTCCCCTTCCTGTTGTGAGCGATACACCTTCTGAGAGTCCACCTCCTCCAGCCCCATTACAGAGGCGCGAGCACATCGATTGTATACTGGATGAGCAGGTGACCACCACCAGGAGCGGGGCCTACCAGCGCTTCCTAGTGCGTTGGAGAGGGCGCCCTGCGACAGACGACACCTGGATCACGCGGGGAGAGCTGGAGCGGATTGACCCGGACTTGCTGGAGCGTTACCTGAGCGACTGTGACCCTTACTCGACGGGGTCGAGTTCTTCCCACCCGGGGAGAATTGGTGAGGACACGCGCCACAGTTTACGACGGAGTACACGGATCTCGCCGGCATCCCTTTGGCTCGGCGACCAGTTGGCAGATTAGCGGAGCTATCATCACTTATTTTATGCTTTGGGCCATGTTGGGCCTTGGTTTAGTCCGTATGTGGACAATTTCTTTCAGTCATGGACCTTTTTTTGAGGCCAATTAGGCTTTATTTGTGTTTTGTAGGCTTGCTAGAGGCTAGGGAGGTTATTGGGCCACTTTCTTGGTTCAAGTCTTGGCCCATTTGGCCTGGCTGCCCAACCAGGGCTTGGCCCACCTAGGCACTTGCGCCCCCACCTCTTAGGGTTAGGGTTTGGGCGCCCCACTCCCTTCCCTCCTCTTGGAAGGTGGCAGCCGCCCCCCCTCTCCTAGAATCTAGGAAGATGAGCGCCCCTCTTTCCCCCTTGCCTTGGTTCGCACCCCCCTTTCCCCCAAGCCATGTGCGGCTCTTTCCCCCCCCCCCCCCCTTTGGCTAGGGTTTCAACCCTAGCATATATAAGCTCTTATGTATTTTCCATTGAGGATAATGAAGAATTAAGTTTGAAAAGCCTTGTGCGCAGCCACCATCTTGAAAGGGGCGATCCCTTCCTCTTCCTCCTCCTTGAGGGTGCGACGCCCTCACCCCCTCTCCAGTCCTTGGGTGCGACGCCCAGGGGTAGGAGACCTTCTCCAGGGATTCCACGCCAGCGGTCTTCTTCCCCACGTCCACGGGCGATCCGGTCGACGAGGCGACGGCGATCGTGGAGGCGTGCTGCTCGACCCCGGAGTACCTGTCCGACCTGCACACTAGGGGCCCGAAGTTGCGAACGGTATGCCCAGTTCCTGACGGCAAACCCCAGGAGTGTCTTCTAGGTTTTTGTGCCTTTGCCTGTTAGCTTTCCAACCCCTCTGACCTCGCCCCAAAACTCGTTCGTCACAGAAAGTTGTCTTCACAGACACTTTCGTCGCGCTGACTGCCTCCCTGGCAGTCTCGCCTGTGACCTGAACCGACTTGGGTCCCCGTTTGCATGCCTCTCCTGCCCCCGAACATCACCAGTCCCTTCATAACATTTGTTCCCCTCCCAGTCACGAATCCAGCCCCTCTGGTCTCGCCTCAAATTTCCATCGGGGCTGAGAGTTCCCTTTGTACACACTTTCTGTGCGCAGTTCTCTGCTACAGTACCCGTGTGGGACCAGTCAGCAGGGACCTCCAAAGGGACCACCCTCTAGCCACCTCTGATTGCCCTGAAATTTGGTAGGCCACCCCCTCACACCATACCCCATCTCCAGTAATCGCCACAGACCCGGAATCCTCATACGACCCCTCGCCATTACTGCCCTTCCGGGAGTCACAGTTCTTACTGCCCTGAATTGCAGACTGTGACCCCAACCTCCTTCGCCACCCACGCCCGAAAGTCCCACGGTACCCCACCGGCCACCACAACCCACCATTAGCCTCCCCTGTCAGCCATCTACCAGAGAAGACCCTGCCACATTTGCTGTCCGGAGGGTCACGTACCGGCCGTTCTCGCGGCCTCTATCACTGTGAGCAGACAGGCCGGTCGACTGCACGCCAGGTGTTCGACGAATCGCCACAGCCACCAGCGGCCTCAGCAGCGGCTCTCCTTCCACGGGCGCCCCTGGGGTATCCCCATCAGCGCCCCCGCCGAGTTTTGCAGGTCCCGGACGTGATTAAGGGGACCTATCGGTGTCGCCATCCAGCTGCTGGACAGAACCTGCGCAGGGTGGCCAGCTAGTCGCCCCCTTCCCAAGTGCACTCCCGACGCGTCTCCGGGCCCAGCGACGTACCTCTTCTTCCCGGAGGAGCGTCCCCTATTACAGCGAGGCGCCGGAAGACTCCTTCCTTGCAGCAGCCCGAGGCGGACCTGTGGACATCGAGCTGCCCCGACCCGGTACCCGTCACCCCACGCCGCACGCTACCGGATTGAGCTTGTAGCCCGTTACCTCCCTGCGAGGAGTGGGCACCATTTGGTTATGTAATATTGTTTGTTTGATGTACCGGTGGGTGTGTGGCATGGCCGGGGTTCCTTCCCCACGCCTAGGCGTGGAGGTACGTGTCTCGCTCCTTCCTTTGTTGTTTGCTTGTCTCGTATGCGATTGAATGTGCCGCGCAAGTGAGTGTAGGGCCTAGCTAGACGGTATTTATCACTGCTGGTTGAGAGTTGAGAGTGCCCACCTCCCTTGGCCCTAGTCGAGCACCGAGCTCGGACTAGACTCCCATGTCGTCCCGCGGCCTCTCGCCCGTTGTGACCCCGTCGCGCCTCCCTCCTTGGGACGGCCGTGGTTCGGAGTTCTGTTGAGAGACGCCTCCACCCGGAGGGATTTCACGTTAGTCGGTCACACCGGCTTGCCTTGTCACGTGCGCGTGCTGGTCGCACTCTCTAGTGTCGTAGGTTAGCTAGCGAGTCAGTCGGTCCCGCATCACCCTTACTGTGGGATGCCCTTCCTGGGAATTATACAGGATTTAGAGGACCCTGTCAGGAGTTAAATATCACCTCTCAGGCTGCCATCTATCAGTGGAGATGGCAAAAGTGAAAGCCTAACAATCAGGTTAACGCAATGAGCCAGCTGTAGTTCATCGCGTCAACCCTGCAGTTCATCGTGTGAACCCTACGAACAAGCTGGGTCAACGCATCAGTTCATCGCGTCAACCTTGCGAACAGGCAGGGTCGACTCATCAGTTCATCGCGTCAACCCTGTGAACAGGCAGGGTCGACTCATGAGTTCATCGCGTCAACCCTGTGAACAGGCAGGGTCGACTCATCAGTTCATCGCGTCAACCTTGTGAACTAGCAGGGTCGACCCTATCAACAGGCAGGGTCGACTTTGCCAACAGGCAGGGTCGATCCTGTCAACAGGCAGGGTCGACTTTGCCGTTCATAGGCAAGGTTTGACCAGTATGATATATAAGGTAGAATTATGGAATGGAATCCAAGGGCGCATGAATCTGTGGGGATGAACTAGGAGTGGAAACCAGTAACGTTTGATACACGGAAAAAAAACTACATAAGAGAGGTGCCTTATGGGCCACCTGACAATTTTAGAAACGACACCCTTACTGTGGGATGCCCTTCCTGGGAATTATACAGGATTTAGAGGACCCTGTCAGGAGTTAAATATCATCTCTCAGGCTGCCATCTATCAGTGGAGATGGCAAAAGCGAAAGCCTAACGATCAGGTTAACGCAATGAGCCAGCTGTAGTTCATCGCGTCAACCCTGCAGTTCATCGCGTCAACCCTGCGAACAGGCTGGGTCGACTCATCAGTTCATCGCGTCAACCTTGCGAACAGGCAGGGTCGACTCATCAGTTCATCGCGTCAACCCTGTCAACAGGCAGGGTCGACTCATTTGTTCATCGCGTCAACCTTGCGAACAGGCAGGGTCGACTCATCAGTTCATCGCGTCAACCCTGTGAACAGGCAGGGTCGACTCATCAGTTCATCGCGTCAACCCTGTGAACTAGCAGGGTCGACCCTATCAACTGGCAGGGTCGACTCTGCCAACAGGCAGGGTCGACCCTGCCAACAGGCAGGGTCGACCCTGTCAACAGGCAGGGTCGACTTTGCCGTTCACTGCGTCAACGCGGTGAACAGGCAGGGTCGACTCTGCCAACAGGCAGGGTCGACTCTGCCGTGCACTGCGTCAACGCGGTGAACAGGCAGGGTCGACCCTGTCAACAGGCACGGTCGACTCTGCCGTTCATCGCGTCAACGCGGTGAACTGGCAGGGTCGACTCTGCAGTTCAAATCTGCTAAAAATGGCTTAAGGAATTAATCTTTGATTAAGCTAGGGTATTAACCTTTTATTTAAGTTTTTTTAGGTAAAACTGATGACATGGATAGATAGAGAAAACTGTAAGGATTATAGATCTTTATTTATGTACTCGTTTCATACTTTAGTTGTTTAAATATCAGATTTTTAACATGACGTATCATACAAGTTTTCATTTTTAAAGGAACTAAATGGAGACAAGGTTTCTAGATAGGCTACCTAACAGATTAATTAGGTATGCTAATTAGTTAGTAGATCAACTAACATGTTAATTAGGTATGTTAACAGGTTAGTTAAACTAATAAGTTACGTAAAAACACGATAAAACTTGCGTTAGACGAATATATCGTATGGATATGAAGCTAATACATGCCAACTACCCTAGATTGAAGCTAATACATGCTAATCATCTTGGGTATAAGGCTACTATATGCTAATTATCTTAGGTACGAGGCTAATACATGCTAATCATCCTAGATTTAAGCTAACACATGCTAATTATTCTAGGTATGAGACTAATACTTGCTAATTATCTTGGGTATGAAGCTAATACATGCTAATCATCCTAGATTTAAGTCAACACATGCTAATTATTCTAGGTATGAGACTACTACTTGCTAATACATGCTAGTTATTCTGGGTATAAGGCTAATACATGTTAATTATCTTAGGTATGAAGCTAATACATGATAATTGTCCTAGATTTAAGCTAACACATATTAATTATTCTAGGTATGAGACTAATACTTGCTAATAGTTGCTAATACATGCTAATTATTCTGGGTATAAAGCTAATACATGCTAATTATCTTAGGTATGAAGCTAATACATGCTAATCATCCTAGATGTAAGTTAACACATGCTTTATAAATACTAAATATCGCATGGAAATGAGCCTAAGACAAAATGCCTAGACTAATCATCCTAGATTAGCTACTAGTTTAGTTAAAATTTGAGAACACCTACATCTGTGAAGTGGCAATAGTTGTTGCAAATGGAAGAAGCAACTCTTTCCTTCTCTGCAACCCTTCAGAAGTGTCTCCCCTTCTCAACAGCAAGCCTTCTAGCCAACGAAGGTTTGCTTCGTTAGGAATATAATATAAGGTTTGAGTTGGCAAGAGGGGAAACAAGATCCGTGAAAATCGGATCTCAGTGGGATGCCAGCTTATACAGGCTGTTGGGAATAAGGAAATCGAAAGGTTGTCCGGTAGATTGTAGCTCTTATGAGAGGGTGGTTTATTTATTTTAAACTTCCCACTTAACTTTCATAATTTTTATCTTTAAAATTTGATGGAGTTAGTTAATGAAATTTTATGGATAAGATCCTTATATTTTTCTCTATTTTTACATATAATTTTTTTTGAAAAATTCTTTTTAAATAAAAAGTGATACTATTCATGGCACTATTCACGTATGAAAAGGACAGATGCCAACGCAGGTTTGTCAAAAAAAGCACAAGCCTGGAGGGGGGTCGTGTATTGCTAGCCTATCGTATATAATTATTTGGCACAGAAAGTAAATTGTTGATGCTAGGATTTAAACCTTGGTCATTGAGTTGAAAGACAAGTTACTTAACCAACTACACTAGGAAGCCACTTATTAAGTGAATACTCTTTACATATAATAACTACGTGTTCCAACTTCTTACTTAATCTAGAGTTTATCTAATAAATTTTTTTTGAGAAATATTATTAATATATATATATATATATATTTATACGGGATGCTACACCCTCCCCCACTTAAAATAATTTGGTCCCCAAATTCACATGATATTTAAATAATTAAATTAAAGAAGATTATGAAAAATACTAACCTGTGAATAAGTTCCAATTATACTTCTTAAGTACTTTTTCAATCTTCTAGTAGCTTCCTTTTATTACACTTACGATATAAAAATTATAACATAATTCAAAATAAATTATAATAAATACTTATCTTATTTACTAGGAGTATGGCTATTCTAGCACATAACCCAATGCTCTATCCAATCTCACCGGGCAACTACAAGATGTTAGATCTAGAACTCCAACCTAAGACACCTAAATGAGTTTTTATTAACAAGGAAACTTAGAAATCTAGGGTCTAAAGAAACCTGGCTCTGACACCACAACTGTCACGCCCCGACGCGGAATATCGAGGCACGACAGGGGAGAAAACCCCTCACTCAATCAAGACTAGAAATTCTAATTACATCACTTGATATAAAAATCTCCACCATAAAATTTTAATTTTTACAACTCTTCCAAAATTTCAAGGATAACACTAACTCTCAAGCAAATTACAAGAATAAAGTAACTCTCAATTCTATACTGAGAAACAGGGTCTACTATGTCATCTTGGTACACTCCAACACTCTTGCCCATGCTTGCTAGCTATCCTCGAGACAACCTGAAAAATATTAATTGACACTGAATGAGCATAAAGCTCAGTAGGAATTACATCTCAAGATTTAACAGGCTTTAAGTGGTTTACAAGTTCAATTAATGTCAGTAAAACTATGCATGTAGATGAGTAGATATCAAGGATTGTAAAAATCGACAAGAGCAGTGAAGGAATAACAAGTGAGAGTATAAGGATTCCAACTTCAATGCAGTAATAGAAAGAGATTCAAGCAAGTAATAACTGGAATTAACGAAATCTTTCCAAGAGGGTAAGAACTCATGTCAAGCAAGTAATAGAAAGTAATATAAATTCAAGCATGTAAAATTGGAATTGGCTATTTATCAATTTCATTCAAGCAAAACTTTACCCTTCTGCGGGTCTCAAGTCAAATCAATCAAGTAATATCACGAGAATGAGTGGAATGTCTAAAGCCTAGCAAGCAAGTACTCCGGTGCAATGCCAAACACTGTGGTCAATAAACTCCCATGGGCACAAGTACCTTCCGGTGCTCCTCCCAGGACCAGACCGGGCCCTATATGCACAGCATTAATCATATCTGTCGACATCCACTCTCATTTATAGCCAATATGGAATTTCATGGTTTGACCAGTATGATATAGAAGGTAGAATTATGGAATGGAATTCAAGGGCGCATGAATATGTAGGGATGAACTAGGAGTGGAAACCAGTAACATTTGATACACGGAAAAAAAACTAGATAAGAGAGGTGCCTTATGGGCCACCTGACAATTTAAGAAACGGCACCCTTACTATGGGATGCCCTTCCTGAGAATTATACAGGATTTAGAGGACCCTATCAGGAGTTAAATATCACCTCTCAGGCTGCCATCTATCAGTGGAGATGGCAAAAGCGAAAGCCTAACGATCAGGTTAACGCAATGAGCCAGCTGTAGTTCATCGCGTCAGCCCTGCAGTTCATCGCGTCAACCCTGCGAACAGGCTGGGTCGACTCATCAGTTCATCGCGTCAACCCTGTGAACAGGCAAGGTCGACTCATCAGTTCATCGCGTCAACCCTGTGAACAGGCAGGGTCGACTCATCAGTTCATCGCGTCAACCCTGTGAACTAGCAGGGTCGACCCTGTCAACAGGCAGGGTCGACTCAGCCGTTCACTGGGTCAACGCGGTGAACAGGCAGGGTCGACTCTGTCAACAGGCAGGGTCGACTCTGCCAACAGGCAGGGTCGACCCTGTCAACAGGCAGGGTCGACTCTGTCGTTCACTACGTCAACGCGGTGAACAGGCAGGGTGGACGCGGTGAATAGGCAGGGTCGACTCTGCCAACAGGCAGGGTCGACTCTGCCGTTCATCGCGTCAATGCGGTGAACTGGCAGGTTCGACTCTGTAGTTCAAATCTGCTCAAAATGGCTTAAGGTATTAATCTTTGATTAAGCTAGGGTATTTACCTTTAATTTAAGTTTATTTAGGTAAAACTGATGACATGGATAGATAGAGAAAACTGTAAGGATTATAGATC
The DNA here is from genome assembly GCA_022559845.1 of Amorphophallus konjac. NCBI lineage: Eukaryota > Viridiplantae > Streptophyta > Magnoliopsida > Alismatales > Araceae > Amorphophallus > Amorphophallus konjac. The sequence continues at coordinate 282,455,415 of CM040126.1, read as the reverse complement.
TTTATTTATGCACTCGTTTCATGCTTTAGTTGCTTAAATATCAGATTTTTAACATGACGTATCATACAAGTTTTCATTTTTAAAGGAACTAAATGGAGACATGGTTTCTAGATAGGCTACCTAACAGATTAATTAGGTATGCTAATTAGTTAGTAGATCAACTAACATGTTAATTAGGTATGTTAACAGGTTAGTTAAACTAATAAGTTACGTAAAAACATGATAAAATTTGCGTTAGACGGATATATCGTATGGATATGAAGCTAATACATGCCAACTACCCTAGATTGAAGCTAATACATGCTAATCAATGCTAGTCATCTTGGGTATAAGGCTACTATATGCTAATTATCTTAGGTACGAGGCTAATACATGCTAATCATCCTAGATTTAAGCTAACACATGCTAATTATTCTAGATATGAGACTAATACTTGCTAATTATCTTGGGTATGAAGCTAATACACGCTAATCATCCTAGATTTAAGCCAACACATGCTAATTATTCTAGGTATGAGACTACTACTTGCTAATACATGCTAGTTATTCTGGGTATAAGGCTAATACATGCTAATTATCTTAGGTATGAAGCTAATACATGCTAATTGTCCTAGATTTAAGCTAACACATACTAATTATTCTAGGTATGAGACTAATACTTGCTAATAATTGCTAATACATGCTAATTATTCTGGGTATAAAGTTAATACATGCTAATTATCTTAGGTATGGAGCTAATACATGCTAATCATCCTAGATTTAAGCTAACACATGCTTTATAAACACTAAATATCGCATGGAAATGAGCCTAAGACTAAATGCCTAGACTAATCATCCTAGATTAGCTACTAGTTTAGTTAAAAGTTGAGAACACCTACATCTGTGAAGTGGCAGTAGTTGTAGCAAATGGAAGAAGCAACTCTTCCCTTCTCTGCAACCCTTCAGAAGTGTCTCCCCTTCTCAACAGCAAGCCTTCTAGCCAACGAAGGTTTGCTTCGTTAGGAGTATAATATAAGGTTTGCGTTGGCAAGAGGGGAAACAAGATCCGTGAAAATCGGATCTCAGTGGGATGCCAGTTTATACAGGCTGTTGGAGATAAGGAAATCGAAAGGTTGTCCGGTGGATTGTAGCTCCTATGAGAGGGTGGTTTATTTATTTTAAACTTCCCACTTAACTTTCATGATTTTTATCTTTAAAATTTGATGGAGTTAGTTAATGAAATTTCATGGATAAGATCCTTATATTTTTCTCTATTTTTACATATAAATTTTTTTAAAAATTCTTTTTAAATAAAAAGTGATATTGTTCATGGCACTATTCACGTATGAAAAGGACAGATGCCAACGCAGGTTTGTCAAAAAAATCACAAGCCTGGAGGGGGGTCGTGTATTGCTAGCCTATCGTATATAATTATTTGGCACAAAAAGTAAATTGTGGATGCTAGGATTTGAACCCTAGTCATTAGGTTGAAAGATAAGTTACTTAACCAACTACACTAGGAAGCCACTTATTAAGTGAATACTCTTTACATATGATAACTACGTGTTCCAACTTCTTACTTAATCTAGAGTTTATCTAATATATTTTTTTGGGGAAATATTATTAATAAATAAATATAAATATATATATTTATACGGGATGCTACAATCCCTTGGTTAGAATAGTCTAGAATGCTGGAGGATCGAATTGAAACCTTAATTAGGACTCTAGGTTTGTTTAAATCTCTAAAACTCAAGCTAACCCTATAAATATACCTTAAGTTTAACATGCGCGACGTTTGGCTCGCGTGGAACTAAGGTAAGTAGGATGAATTTGAGGTATGTTCTTTAGAATATTTCATTCATAATACTAAGGTCTAACTGTCCTCAAAATTTCGTCTTAGGAGATCAAGCCGTCAGAGAGAACAAGGCTTCCAAAGACGCTGGTTTAGTACGAAAAACTCAGGAGACTATGCGACCGGGTCAGATTAATTAGCAAAATAGAAGCCCTAAACGAGGTAATTAGATAGGGGTTCTTTAAAACTATATGTTCCTTTTAGTGCCCTCTTCTTACCCTCAAAGTTTTGTGGTCATAGGTGAAGAGGATCAGAAGTTAGAAGCCCACGAAGTTGCTGGTTCGGTTCTGAACGAGCAGAAATTAGGGTTAACTTCCAGCCATAAATTCGATGTTCAGAGCTCTGATTCGAGGTAGGTTATCTCATGAACGGCTTAAACATGATGTTAGGAACAAAAGCCCTCAATTTTCAGTCGATTTTATGCATTGTACGTGGAGTATTTTACGTTTCATTGAGACTGCACAGTAAGTTCATATTCCATACAGGCACCTAGCCCTAAAGAAATAATAATATAAATTTCTTGTCTATTTTTCACAACAAATGCATGTTTATGGCCAAAATACCTTCTAGCACACTTTACTACATGTTTTACAACATTTTCATGCATGATGTGATGACCCAAGATTAGGATACCAGGAAGAACCCGATACCATTCGAATCTTCGCCCGCCACCCACGAGCAGGGAGGGCTCGAAAGGGCTAAAAGAAGTGTGGAGATACAAAAAAAATAAGAAATAAAGTAGGACAATTCAACAATTAATAGAAATAAATAAATAACTACAACAACAGAGTCCAGTCCAACAGAAAGTACAGTCTAAAGTAGTAAAACGTACTACATGCCAAGTGAACACTCGGCCTGGCGAGCTGGCAACTAATAACCACCGAACAGCACCCTCGACCCTCGAGGAAGAACCGTCACCCCTAAAAAGCAAGGGTGAGCCTCCTGTCACTGGCTCAGTAGGGATCCCGCAGAACCCCAACCGAGAAACAACGGTAGTAACGGAAGGGAAAATGGTGCGGACACCAGAGCGATCGAGAAGCACGAACCGGTGAGTCGTCGGTACTGTACGCGGAGCACCACTCGAGCTACATCGGCTTCCATCTGGCTTGGAGACAGTCTAGAGACTCCCCCTTGCGTCTTAGTATTTATCATATTTACTGAGATTTTATTTGTGTGTAATGTGTGATTATTTGACTTTGTTCGGATTGTAAAAGGAGTTTTTTTGTAATTTGGGATCACCTGGGTCCCGCGGGCCCCCCATCTCTTCTCCCATTTATCCACCTCAGCTCTTGGGCCCATGTGGGGTCAGTCAACCCTCCAAGGTGGGCTTCTAGAAGGGTTGGACCAAGGGGGACAAAGGGTAACAAAATTCAAAATTTGGAACACATAAGTCAAGGGGGTGCCCCATGTATAATATAGTTTATTAGGATTGAAATCTTATTTTATTTGTTCCAAACCACATGGGAGAAATAAATTGTGGACTCCCTCTTTTACCCTCCACCAATCCTAGATCTAGGGATAGAACTGGTCTTTTTGTATTTTCTATAAGAACCTTGTATTTTCATTTTGAGTAGAATTAATGTAAAGAAAATTGAAGAATTTCCTCCAAGGAGCAAGGGCCGCCCCCTATCTCTCTCTTCTCTCTCCCTTCTGCAAATGGGAAGGCTGTGTTCTTAAGGTGTGAAGCCTCTTCTATCAGGTGTGAAGATCGTCGCCGCCGCCACCATCGCCATCGTCACCGGAGTTCTATCCACTCTGGATAGCCCCTTGATCTCAGATTTCTTGCTCTCAGCCACGAGTTCATCTGGAGCCCAAACTTTCAAGATGAGTTCCAGGGGTCTTCGCCACATCCCATAAAAATTGGTTGGGCTTCTAGCTTATTTTTTCTATTTTTCCATTTTTGTTCTTCCTTTCCTTACAGATCTGCGAGTTCTCTATCCTATGTCACAGCAGCCATGAGTTTCCCCCTTTCGATCCCATTCTTGATTTTTGCTTGAACCCCCAATTTTATTGGATGTTCTGTCCACCACCCCCATCATCCACTAATTTTTGTGGAATTTCTAAAAACCTTCACCTATTTTCTAAAAATCCCTTTCAGATCCTAACTCAGTCCTGTCTGCCTCTGTCCAGATCCGACCACCCAACAGTGTAAAATACCTTTCCCCATCCAAACTTCCACCAAATTGTTCATACAAATTATCCCCGTTTTCCTCTCTCTCCCCTCTACAACTGTTGTGAAGAACCCAACATCTGAATCGGAGGTCTACATCACGGTCAAGGCCAACTCTTAGGAAAGTTTATTTCTGCCTGGCCAGATCTGAAACAGAGATTAGTCCGGTTCTAAAATTTCCCATCAGAAGTACGGCCCCAACGAATTTTCGGGAGTGCCAGAGAGTCGAAGGATTTCGAGAGAGCTTTCTAACGGTACCTCTTGTGCGTCGATCCGACATCGGTGTTGTTCGCAGCAACAGATCTTGCCGGATCACGCGCTGTAAAACAGAAGCAACGGATGTGTGGGCAGCAACTCCAAGACTTGGAGATCGGAGCCGAACGGCCTCCGGCCGGTGTTCTAGCCCGGACGCCGTCCATGGGAGTGCGCCACCAGGCGTCACCATCCCAGTGGGACCTACCCCGTCAGGTCCGGAGGACTGAGTAGCACGTGGGCCCCACGAACCCACAGATCGCGCCGTCCGGACCGCACTAAAACGTGAGTTTTGGCACCATCGGAGTGATATCAAGATGCTGCCAGTCAACCCAATTCCCGCTAATCCCGGGCCCCACATGTGACCTGTTACCTCCCTGTGTGGAGAGGGTCAAAACTTTGTAGCGCTGTAAAATTTGTTAACCGGGAGTACGGATTTGGCCGGGGTTGTCTTCCCCACACCGGGAGCGTGGAGGTAACAGTCTTAACTCCTTGGCATTTCATTTGCTTAGCTAGTATATGGTCATATGCCGCTGTGAGCACGTTAGGATTCTAGCCTGTGAGTTCATGTCACCGCTGTGAGCGAGAGAGTGACCCGTCCCGTGGCTCGATCCGAGCACGGAAGTGAGTCGACCACCCTTGACTCTGTCGGTTTCTCAACCGCGCGGATCCACGTTTCCCCTCGCTTGGGATGACAAGTGAGCTTGCGTTTCTGTTAGTGACGTATAGCCCATAGGAACTCTTAATGTCGGGCCGAAGTGTCTCTCCTATTCATATGTTGCTGGTCGCGTCTCCATTTAGAGTCCGAGATTCGCATCACTTAGAGTCGGTCCCCGTGTCCGTCCCGCATCAATTTGGTATCAGAGCGCCAGTTGAGTCTAAGGTAGTCATTCGTCATTGCTTAACAAAAATACAAAAAAAAGGTCATCTAGAAAGTGTCTAAGTCTAGGTGTCACATTTGCATACCATTATTCGGTATATGAAAAGGTGTTGCCCGACCATTAGGTTACGTCTATCGGGGAGGTGATTCACTCGCGTGAGAGGGTCTTCTGATCCCCAGACTCCGCCAGTTACCGGATCTTGGTTTAAGTCTAGGGTCCTTAGTGTGCATTAGTTTGTGCATTCCAACCTTGCATAGTCGTGTCTAGTGTCTTGTCCAAGTGTCAGCATGTTCGTCTTGTAGTTTCCCATTTCCAATGGAATCTCGATCGCCTAGGCGATATGACCGTTGGCACACCCATGGGCTTGGCAACCACCCTCTACACTTCTGTAGGCCCGAAGCCTCAGATTTTTATGGCTCCAATGACCCGGGCGACTACCTCAAGTGGGAGGCTGCCATGGACACATACTTTGATTGTTATACTATGTCCGAAGCCGGGCAATTCTATTTTGCCAAGGAGAGGATCCTCCACGGGGCGGCCGAAAAGTGGAGAGACATCGAAGGCGTGAGAGAGGTTAGGAGGCAATGGCCCATCGAATCATGGTGGGACATGAAGAGAGAGCTTAGGAGGGTCTACCTTCCCCATCCGGTCCCTTCCAACCCGTCCCACCAATTCACTTCCAACCCCGTGGGTCATACCTCCAGCCGACCCCACCAACTCACTTCCAACCAAGTGGATCATAATTGGAGGCAAGGAGTCCCGCTCTTATATGAGCCCCGACCCAAGCGTAGGTCGGTTGATTACGGGCGAGTACACCGCGATACCCCTACTCCAACCCATGCCATTGCTGAACTTGTGCAAATGATTTCGGAACTGGTGGATAGGAGGTGCGCTTATTTTGAGTCACTGGTCTCCCCTTGCCCACCTCAGAGGCAGGAGGTAGCCATACTCGAGCCTAGGGAGGCCATAGCCCATAGCCCCAACCCGGCCCCACCTACGGGGTCCCAAGGACCACTTCCCCTCTGGGAGGACATGCCTTTCTCGCCCATGAGAGCTCCTTTGCCGCCACCCTCACATCTTTATTCGGAGCCATCTCATTTGGACCCACCTTATCCCGAGCCACCTGTGTTTCTAACGGGAACACTTTTCATAACCGAGCCGCTTCTTAGATGGCTCAAGGATGGCTTGGTCCCTACCCCACCTTGCTATCCACCCATGGGCCCCACCTTACCTATAGTGCCCGTCAACTCCTACCACACGACATTCCGGTCTAGTCACCACGTTGATACCTTGGGTGACCTTATTATGGGTCTACACTGGCAATGAACGTTGACGCACTCATTGGCCCAAGGCTTCGACCAACCCACTAGTCTTAGCTTCACCCATCCGGCCTTAGGGTCCATTACCTCCGTGAGCACCGTGGGTTGTGTCACCACGAATATTCTTCTATTCCTCCCTATGCCGGCCGAGCCCGACTTCATTCCCTTTTTCCCAAGGGAGGAATCTTATTTTCTACACATGATCACCGTCCCACCTACCACAATGCATGAAGGTGATCATCCACACCTTCACGACTACCACACATGGAACCGTGACTTGTGAGAACCCACCACAAGGGGTCATACCTTCTTTGATCCTGATGAGGGACAAAAATCCCGAGTCGTATGATTCTCTTATTTTCTCACCTTATTATCTATTTCATCACTTATCTCAAAATATTTTTTCTCTCTCTATTTTTCTTATTTTTTATGGATCTTTTTTTTCAATAGCTTCTCCCTTTTTTTTACATCCTTTTCTTCACCATTTTCTTTGAAAATAATTTCTCCTTTTTTTGCATTCCTATTCAATTTATTTCAATTTCTCTCAACATTTTTTCTCATTTTTTCATTTCTTCATAATGCCTTCAAGCAACGTAACTAGATCTTACGTATACATCGCAAACACTAAAGAGAACATAGTTACGTATGTACATATATACCAAGGAAAACCTTGGTTTATTATTAGGATGGGTCACAGTTATCCCATCATTGCAAGGTGGCACATACGTGGAGCCAAATGGGTTAACATCACACTTATTCCATATATATCATGCATACCACCTCCATGTGTGTATGGAGCTGACAGATCACGTACAATAAGGGGTGGAAAAGGGGCTGGTGGGGTGGGTTGGTGGCAGTGAAAGGCTTGCTGCGGAGGTGGCACCGTTGCTCAACGGGCGGAGATGGGGAGACTGCTCACGAACTCCGGTCGATGTTTCGGGCTCCAATTCCAAAAAAACCACTATGCATGCAAAGGTGTATATGAGACAATATGCAATGAAGAACACAAAGAAGAAGGGGCATTCAAGAACTAGACCCCACAAAGACACCGCCACGACCTGGATTGCATATAACTTTATATAAGTGACCCTTCTGTTAGATTCCAAACCAGCGCAAGGGGGTGGTGGTACGAATCTGATAGCCTGATAGCAAGATGTTAACTTCTATGATTGCTACAACAGTAGTACAACTATCTGAGTTGCTACCAATAAGAAGAACCTATCAATGAGTCTAGGAGTTTAAACCGACATCAAAACGAGGATAGACTCACATAGGAGAACAACACCAAACTACGACCTTTACCAGCTCAACACTCTAGAAAACCACAGACGAATCATGGGTCTCCACCAAGCCCGACAAACAAGGGCTTCGCATGCGGCCTTGGACAATCACTGGACACCAAGAAGTAACCAAAATATATCCCCAGAGGACTATGGCGACCGGGGGGGCCTGTGGGATGGGAGAAGGTAAGAGCAACCTGGACTTTTCAGAAAATGTGTTTGTTGCAATTGGGGTTGTTCTGCAGTGTCTCGGTGGAGGTGATTGTGGGGTAGTGCGTTTTGAGGAGAAAGGAGTGATGGTCCGCGGCAGGTGAGGTAGGCAAGAATGATGAAACCTGCAGCATGTGTAGTGGGGGGTTGCAGGTGGGGTGTGGTGGATAGAAAAAGGGAGGATCACATAAAGAATTAATGGCTAAGTGGAGGGAGGGCCAGGGAGGTGGGATAGGATGTTGGGTACAAAAGATGAGAAAGAGGAAGGGAAGGGGGGGGGCTTCTCACCCATGGGCGTCGCACCCAGCTCCTTCTCGGAGAAAACAACAAGGTAAAGGCTTCACACCTTATAAGGAATAACTCTCCAATAATATCATCTTAACTTCATTGTTTTCTTAACATGTGCTTACATACTCTTATATAGACTCCTCCCACAGACAACGTATCAAAAACTTCAACACCTAACATTTGGCATTTATGACCAAACATCACCTAACAACTCTTTATAACTCACGTGGGAAGACTTAAGACACTAACATAATGGTGACACATCTTCAAAGCACACCTAAGCTTACGAATGTGACCTATAAATAAAACACTTAAATACATAATTTGATAAATGTCCATGCTGATTACGATCCTCATCAAACCCCTCCGCTTGGAGGAGGTTCGACCTCGAACCTAGGGCCTTAATTTGCTCGGAGAAGTAGCAGCGCTGGTGGAGACGAACGATGAAGATCGGCGGCGGAGAAGGATGGATCTGGAGCTTTGAATGGGGTTTCGCACCCGTCCCCATCTCAAGGATGATGCACTCGAAGTTTCAAATTCTTCCTTCATGGCGGAGAGGAGGAGGACGGATCTGGAGCTTCGAATGGGGCCTCGCACCTGTCCCCATCGCAAGGACGATGCATCCGAAGTTTCAAATCCTGCCTTCCTGACGGAGCGGATTTGCCAAAGGACCCGACTTGTGAGAACAAGCGGGTAACTGGCTCTGATACCAAACTGATGCGAGACAAAAATCCCGGGTCGTATGATTCTCTTATTTTCTCACCTTATTATCTATTTCATCACTTTTCTCAAAATATTTTTTCTCTCTCTATTTTTCTTATTTTTTATGGATGTTTTTTTAATAGCTTCTCTCTTTTTTTTTACATCCTTTTCTTCAACATTTTTTTGAAAATAATTTCTCCTTTTTTGCATTTCTATTCATTTTATTTCAATTTCTCTCAACATTTTTTCCTCATTTCTTCATTTCTTCATAATGGCTTCAAGCAACGTAACTAGATCTTACGTATACATCTCAAACACTAAAGAGAACATAGTTACATATGTACATATATACCAAGGAAAACCTTGGTTTATTATTAGGATGGGTCACAGTTATCCCATCATTGCAAGGTGACACATACATGGAGCCAAATGGGTTAACATCACACTTATTCCATATATATCATGCATACCACCTCCATGTGTGTATGGAGCTGACAGATCACGTACAATAAGGGGTGGAAAAGGGGCTGGTGGGGTGGGTTGGTGGCAGTGAAAGGCTTGCCGCGGTGGTGGCACCGTTGCTCATCGAGCGGAGATGGGGAGACTGCTCACGGCCTCCGGCTGATGTTTCGGGCTCCAATTCCAGAAAAACCACCGTGCATGCAAAGGTGTATATGAGACAATATGCAGTGAAGAACACCAAGAAGAAGGGGCATTCAAGAACTAGCCCCCACAAAGACACCGCCATGACTTGGATTGCATAAGACTTTATATAAGTGACCCTTCAGTTAGATTCCTAACCAGCGCAAGGGGGTGGTAGTGGGAATCTGATAGCCTGATAGCAAGATGTTAACTTCTATGATTGCTACAATAGTAGTACAACTATCTTGAGTTGCTACCAAGAAGAAGAACCTATCAATGAGTCTAGGAGTTTAAACCGACATCAAAACGAGGATAGACTCACATAGGAGAACAGCGCCAAACTATGACCTTTACCAGCTCAACACTCTAGAAAACCACTACGAATCACGAGTCTCCACCAAGCCTGACAAACAAGGGCTTCCCATGCGGCCTTGGACCATCAATGGACACCATGAAGTAACCAAAATATATCCCCAGAGGACTATGGCGACCGGGGGGGCTGTAGGAAGGGAGAAGGTAATAGCAACCTAGACTTTTCAGAAAACGTGTTTACTGCAATTGGGGTTGTTCTGCAGTGTCTCGGTGGAGGTGATTGTGGGGTAGTGCGTTGTGAGGAGAAAGGAGTGATGGTCCGCGGCAGGTAAGGTAGGCAAGAATGATGAAACCTGCAGCATGTGTAGTGGGGGGTTGTAGGTGGGGTGTGGGTGTGGTGGATAGAAAAAGGGAGGATCACACAAAGAATTAATGGCTAAGTGGAGGGAGGGCCAGGGAGGTAGGATAGGATAGGATGTTGGGTACAGAAGATGAGAAAGAGGAAGGGAAGGGGGGGCTTCTCACCCGTGGGCGTCGCACCCTGCTCCTTCTCAGAGAAAACAACAAGGTAAAGGCTTCACATCTTATAATAAATAACTCTCCAATAATATCATCTTAACTTCATTATTTGCTTAACATGTGCTTACAGACTCTTATATAGACTCATCCCACAGACAACGTATCAAAAACGTCAACACCTAACATTTATGACCAAACATCACCTAAGAACTCTTTATAACTCACGTGGGAAGACTTAAGACACTAACATAATGGTGACACTAACATAATGGTGACACATCTTCAAAGCACACCTAAGCTTACAAATGTGACCTATAAATAAAACACTCAAAAACATAATTTGATAAATGTCCATGTTGATTACGATCCTCGTCAGATCCCTTTGACCCATTCCCTAGTGGACCCCTAGACCCACCATATATACTTCACTTCTTCGAGGGAGTCCACTACCACACCCCTCCCACTCGGGCCTGGCAACCTTCACATGGTAATAGGTCCGAACCGTCATTTGGGGGTAATGAAGACTTTGGTTCCCCCGGCCCACCTAAACCACCTGAACCTCCCGGACATCCCACATCCAAGCCCAATGTCCATGATTGGTGCATCATCGGATGTCTAGGAGTCCACCATGACGTTAACATCTGGTTACGTCAAATGCATGCATGGCACACATTCGGATGTCCTTGACCACCTTGCATATGATTGGGTCGGACTAACCGTAGGGTTGTTTAGGGTCGTGTGTGCATCTGTGTGTTTTTATTTTTGCTAAGCATGTTAGGAGTCTGCATGACGACGTCCGTCGTCACATTGAGGCCAACAATGCACGGTATAAGGAGCTAGCCGATGCCCATAGACACCACCGTGAGTTCCAAGAGGGTGAATATGTCATGATCAAAGTAAGACCTGAACGGTTTCCCTCTGGAACCGTAAAGAAATGGCAAGCTTGCGGAGCGGGTCCATTTAGAGTGTTGAAACGCGTTGGATCCAATGCGTATGTTGTGGACCGGCCCGAGGAATATGGTATAACCTCAACTTTCAATGTGTCAGATCTAGTTGCATATAGGGACCCAGTGGTGATCCCTATGTTATGCGCAGCGAAGAGTGATATAGAAGGGGGGGATGAATAGATCACTCCCGATTTAAAAACTTCAGAGGAAAATCAATTCTACGGTTTCTGAACCCTTCAGATACAGCGAAAGAGTATTGCTAACGCAGTCAATAACCAAGATAGAATAAGTAAGTGCGATTGAGAGGGCTGTTCATAGTCAAACAAAATGCCAAGCAGATGGAGAGCACAAATGATAACAACAAACCACAGAAGAGACAAGAATTCTTAAGGTGGTTCGATTGTAGTCCATAATCTACATCCACCCCTCACTCCAACTAGAGTGAGGCTTCCACTAGCCACGGCTAGAAACAGCAGACTCAGTCTGCGAACATATGCTGCCAAACAGCTTGCCAAACCAAGGGAAACAAATCCCTCAACTCAAACTCTGCCACCCACAGAGCTTGACACCTGGACCTGCTACCCGCAAGACTAGAACCGGAGACGAATCTCCCTTCCTCCTATCCGGAGGGAACCTGCTAGTGACAGCCCATCACTGGCAAAACCAGAGATCACAGATCTCTCTTCCTCTGCAACCCAGAGGGAAACCGGAGTATCTCTCCCTTCCTCCAAACACTGGAGGGTAACAATACGGAATCAGAAATATGAAGAAAGAAACAGAAAAATAAGACAATCGATGAAGATAATCGTTTCTGAAAACCAAAACAATGTAGCTTCCGAAGAAGCAAATCAGACAATTCTCTCTCACACAGACTTTTCTCTCAGAACAATTCTCTCAAATCATTTCTCTCTGTCTTCTCTCTGGAACGTGGAGGCTCTCTCTTTTCTTCTTCTGCTCAGGGATTCTTCTTCTCAGCTTTTTCCTCCAGTTCAGGTTCTGTTGATCGCAGAAGACACCCTTTTATATGGCATCCGACCTGAATTCCATGACTTTCACACGAGTGGCGGGAGTGAGGCTCGTTCCCTCCTTTTCCAGAGCATCCTCGGATCACGTGCCAAGCATCATCCTCAGATCACGTGCCCAATCATCAGCCTGAATCATCTACAGGCAGAGAAGAAAGGAATGTAACTAGTTAGTTCAGGTTTTTAACACAGCGTGTATAGACTTTAGATGCATTAAATAGGCAAGTGAGTACAATGTGAGAGTGTGTAGACTTGAAGCCCTTCAAGCGACCTCAATGTACAGACTTGCGGGGGATGCAAGAACAAGCGACAGCAAAATGTATAGACTTAACCGCTGCGAGCATAGGCTGTACACACTTTGATTGCGTGCATGTGAAAGCAGTGTACAGACATGTTGTGAAGAACAATGCCCATATGCAGTGTATAGACATGCTATGAAGAACAATGCCCAAAGTAGTGTATGGACTTAGAATGCATGAGACAGCAGTGTACAGACTTTGTAATGCACAAGCATATCTAATGTATAGACTTTGAAGTAAAGGCTGGAGTTACACAAGCAATGTATAGACTTCAAAGTATGCACAATGCAAAGGCTGTACAGACTTCAGACTCAGCTACGAACTGAGTTAAAGAGTGTATAGACTTGATGAATGCCTTGGACAGACGCACGATGTACAGACTTTGTGAGACGCTAAGTGAGATAGAGCTGGATGTACAGACTTTGAGAGAGAATGCACTGTTGGCAAACTCTGTACAGACTCTGAGAGATGATGCACTGTAGCCTAACGTTGTACAGACTCAGATAGCGTGAGATGCTGAATGAGATAGTCGGATGTACAGACTTGGACGTGTGTGTGCTTGTTAATGTATAGACTTTATGAATGCATATGCCAAGGCTATACAGACTTCAATGTAAAGACTTTGAACGTGTGTGCTGTGGACAATGTATAGACTTGATGCAGCTTCAAAGCACAATGTGCAGACTTTACCGATGTACAGGCTTCACGCGATGTACAGACTTGGGGTTCTGAACGTAGGTAAAGACTATGAATTTACAGACTTGCTATGGATGTATAGACTTGTAGTATGCAATGTCTAGACTTGATATGAAGGAATGCAAAATGTCTAGACTTGCTATGAGGGAATGCACTGGCTGTACACACTTGAAGTAATGCATGCAGGAGACGATGTATAGACTTGGTCTTGCGACCAGGGGCTGTACAGACATGATGTGCAGACTATGTGTGTATGTGCGAGACAATGTTTAGACTTTATAGATGAAGCATGCATTGATCTAGAGATAGAAACAGATTGATTTATAGTGTGAGAAATCATCAAAACCGTAGGGATGCAACAATCTCCCCCTTTTTGATGATGGCAACACTATGAATCAAGCAATATCAATGCTTAAAAATAAATCAACAGCAGCTTTAACAATCAAGGCAAATTCAAAGCAAGTGCATGCTGAGCCAAAATAAACACTACTGCTGAAACACTTCTTTCTCCAAAACCACTCCCCCAACAACTCACTCTCAGCTCCCCCACATCTCACTCTCAGATATTGCCATGACAAACTATTCTCCCCCACAACTCATGACATCAAATGATCTTCTGATATTGCAAAACCTCTCTCCCCCTTTGACATCAGCAAAAGGAAATGCAGAATATATGAAAGTGCTGGAGACATGAGGAGGAAGTACAGTAACATCTTAGTGTAGAAAGGCACGAGCAAGTCTTAAGAGAATAAGTGAGGTGCTAAACTCAAGTGAAGATTCTTGAACTCCAGTAAACAATAAAGAAATAGAATGATAGAAAAGTTTATCAACATACATAGGATATGATTTAGAACATGAGTTAACAAGTATGGCATGATTTAGCTGAACAAGCAACTATCCCAGAAGACAACAAGAGACAAAGTTAGAGAAGGTGTTCTCAAGGTATTGAGGACAAGCAATCCATTAAATTGCATAAAGACAAGGGATTTTGAGGTGATTTGCAAGAAAACCAATGAGTAAGTTGGTAATTCACACTTTTGACATTAGGGAGACACCTTGATTAGAGGCCTGAATCTCCAGTTACTCAGTGTGAGTACCTCAATACCTCCTCCTTTTTTTTAGGAACAGAGTTAGTAACTGTGACTTTTGACATGAGGAAACACCTTGATTAGAGGCCAGAGTCCCAAGTTACTCACCAGCAAGCCACCATTGCTCTGTGATGGTCAGAATATTAATGTCATGTTTTTTTTTTGTTAAGCATTTGACACCTCATGACATAGGAGAAAATTTCATTTCATTGATGAAGCTCCCAGTTTCTCAGTGAACAAATCAGGACCTTTGGTAATTCAGTTTATCCCTTGTGTAGAGAAGATGGAATGACTGAAAACAATACCAGATGGACTATTTCTTGAAGTGAATCTTGAAGTCTAGATTTCAAGTTGTTTTGGTCAGATATCAAGACATACAGGTTTTGGCCTGAACCAGAATCACTTGACAATGTAGGAAGATATACTTTAGATAATTAATCTAGATCTCTGATAGACTACCAGAGGAAAGATTCTAACTGGACTTTAGTATCACAGACTTATAGACTTAAGAAATGAGTGAGATTCTACTGTCTGAGAGAACCACACTAGATCAGTCATGAGAACCAGCAAAGACACACATCTGGTCAGTCTTTTTGAATCTGTCAAAGAACTCTCCCTCTCACAGCTCAACCAGCTCCCCCTTAAACATAGCCTTACTGAAATCTAACCATCATGACACACAGAACTCCCCCTCACAAAATGAACAGACTTCACAATTAAGACAACTTGAATAAGCCTAATTCTCTTTTCAGTGTAGTGAATTTTTCATTATCCAGAGGTTTAGTGAAGATGTCAGCAATCTGATTATCAGTGCCTACATGACTCAGTTCAAAATTATTCTTAGAAACCTCATCTCTTATGAAATGATGCCTTATCTCTATGTGTTTGGTGCGGGAATGCAAAACAGGATTCTTGGCAAGATTAATGGCACTGGTATTATCACAATAGATAGATGTGCACCCCAGGTCTACTTGGTAGTCCTGAAGCTGGTGTTTAATCCAAATGACTTGTGTACTACAACTCCCTGCAGCTACATATTCAGCTTCTGCAGTGGAGAGGGCCACAGAATGTTATTTCTTGGAGCCCCAAGACACTAAACACCCACCCAAAAATTCACAGTGACCACTAGTGCTTTTCCTATCTAGTTTACACCCTGCATAATCTGCATCTGTGTATGCAACTAAATTAAGTGTGTGTGATGCAGTAAACCATAAACCAAGAGAATGTGTAGCTGACAAATATCTAAAAATTCTTTTCACTGCAGCTAAATGTATTTCAGTGGGTCTAGACTGATATCTAGCACACATTCCTACACTGAACTGTATATCTGGTCTAGAGGCTGTCAAGTAAAGTAGAGATCCAATCATACCTTGATAGAGCTTGGCATCTACCTCTTTACCTGTCACATCTGCATCCAGTGAGGTATTGGTACCCATGGGTGTTGTAATGTGCTTCAGGTTATTCATACCAAACCTCTTGAATAGTTCCATTGTGTATTTGGTCTGGTTGATGAAGCATCCATCCTCTAACTGTTGTACCTGCAAGCCAAGAAAGTACTTTAGTTCACCGATCAAACTCATATCAAATTCAGCAGACATCATTTTAGAGAATTCATCACATAGTTCACAGCTAGTTGATCCAAACATAATGTCATCTACATATACCTGAACTATGATGAGATCTTTATTTGTACCCTTGGTAAATAAAGTTTGATCAACATTATCTCTGTTGTAGCCCTTGCTGATCAGAAATTCAATCAATCTTTCATACCATGCTCGAGGAGCTTGCTTTAGACCATACAGGGCTTTGTTTAACCTGAAAACTTGGTTAGGTTAAGGAGAGAATTGAAATCCAGAGGGTTGTTCAACAAAAACCTCTTCCTTAATAACTCCATTTAAGAAGGCACTTTTAACAACCATTTGTTTTATAGTTTTATATTCTTGGAACATGTAAAAGCTAGCAAAATTCTTATTGCTTCCATCCTAGCAATAGGTGCATAGGATTCATCAAAATCAACTCCAAATTCCTGACAGTAGCCCTAGGCTACTAGTCTGGCCTTATTCCTAGAAATGATTCCATCTTCATTCATTTTATTTTTAAACACCCACTTAGTTCCTATGATATTAACACTATCTGGTCTTGGAACAAGCTTCCACACATTATTTCTTTCGAACTGACCTAATTCCTCACACATAGCATTGACCCAAGCTTGATCAGCCAAGGCCTCTTCTACTGATTTGGGTTCAATTTGTGAGACTAAAGCAATTAGGTCTTGATTATTAACATTCCTAAAATGAGACCTAGTCCGAAGAGGATCTTCAGGGTTGCCTATGACATTATCTATCGGATGATCTTTAAGAAATCTGACATTTATTGAAGACTCACATGTCTCTTCTGGCCCTTCCTGGTTGGGAGGATTTGATGTTCCACTCGGCTGAGTCTTCTCGTCTTCTTGGTCTTCTAGGAATTCCCCATCGTGATTGGAATCCTTGTCAAAATTTCCAATGTTAGTAACACCTTTCTTTTTACTAAAAAGGATGTGTGGAGACTCTTCAACTTTCTGGTCTATTATGTTAAAGACCTTATATGCCCTTGACACTTCAAAGTATTCTAAAAATATTGCAGGGGAGCTTTTAGCTTCAAACTTATCTAAATCTTTCTTGTCATTGTTATGAATAAAGCATTTAGC
The DNA here is from genome assembly GCA_022559845.1 of Amorphophallus konjac. Classification (NCBI taxonomy): domain Eukaryota; kingdom Viridiplantae; phylum Streptophyta; class Magnoliopsida; order Alismatales; family Araceae; genus Amorphophallus; species Amorphophallus konjac. The sequence goes on along the minus strand of CM040126.1, from coordinate 282,438,266 downwards.
TCCAAAAATTCTGAAATGAACCAAGTTTGGTTTCTTACCTTTTAGTAGCTCACAGGGTGTTTTCTTGTGAATGGGTCTTACCATGACCCTGTTGATTATGTAAGTTGCTGTATTGGCCGCCTCTGCCCAGAATTTCCTTGGTAATTGACTCTCAATCAGCATGGTTCGGGCCATCTCCACAATAGTTCTATATCTTCTCTCCACAATTCTATTCTGTTCAGGTGTCCTGGGAGAAGAAAACCTGTGTGTTAGTCCCTCCCTTTCACAAAGATCAGAAAACATGGAATTTTCAAATTCACCTCCATGGTCAGATTGAATTGTACAAATCTTGTATTTTCTTTCTTGTTTGACCTTATTGAAAAACTGGTTAAACTTTTGAAAAGCATCACTTTTATTGGCTAAGAAAAAGATCCATGAAAATCTAGAATGGTCATCAATGATCATATAGCCAAACCTATTCCCATTAAGACTCTGAGTCCTAGTAGGACCAAAGAGGTCCATATGGAAAAGTTCCATTGGTCTAGAGGACAATGGCTCAGATCTTAGCTTGAAAGAATTCCTGATCTGTTTGCCTAGATCACATGCATCACATGATTTTGAAATAGAATTGAACTTAATTCTAGGCATGCCTCTAACTAAATCATGCTTGACCAATTTATTTAAAGTAGAGAAACTAGCATGGCCTAGACGTCTATGCCATTCAAAAGCATCATTTTCAGAATTAGCAGATAAAACAAAGGTTAGGTTCAGATTCAGCATCTAAGTCTATCATGTAGACATTATTCACCCTATTGGCTACAAATTTAACCACATCAGAATTTATTTCAAAAATCTTGCATGAGTTATCATCAAACACAACCCTGTGACCCTTGTCACATAATTGACTAATGCTAATCAGGTTGTGTTGAAGACCTTCCACAAGTTGAACATTTTCAATGGAGTTTGTGGAAGACTTACCTACTGTGCCAACTCCAATGATCCTACCTTTGTCCTTTCCTCCAAATTTGACTAGACCCCCTACCTTCATCTCTATCTTGGTGAACTTGGATCGGTCTCCTGTCATGTGCCTGGAGCAGCCACTGTCGAGGTACCACTTGTTGTTCTCAGCTGCCAGGCAGACCTACACAAACAAAATCAAGCAAGGTGATTTGGAACCCAAGATGAGTTGGGTCCAAAGACATTATTCAAATCTCTAAGCAAATGTTTAGGAATCCAGATTTGCTTCAACATGGTTTTCTCTGGCACCTTTACTTCTAGTTTATTGAAATTATAGCCGAGGTTATGTCCAGCTGGTCTGGAGAAGTAAGCTCTATTCCAGTCATTAGGCTTCCCATTCCTAGGATATCTTCTGTGAGCTTGTTGATTAGCAGATTTTTGAGGATGATAGTTATTTCTCCAGTACATCCTGTTTGGACCCATCTGTTGGTAGTAATTCCAGCTTTTGTTCTGAACAACTTGCTTGGTCCATCTACCATTTATGTTCTGGTGAGTGGGCTTAGTGAAGTTCTTTACAAAATTCATTCCCATTTTAAATGGTCGACCAGCATTGTTTGTTGAACTTCCTTTCGGACATTGAGCTTCTTGACTGCTATTTGAGCTGGATGGTGTGTCCAGCTTCTCCTTTCCCTTCTCTGGGCAGAAGGTGGTGGTTTAAAATTGAAAGGGTCTCTTGTTAGTTGGGTCATAGCCTAGACCCTCCCTGTTGAAGTTAACCGTTGTCCCTAGTATAGCATCCAGACTAGTTTTTCCTTGGACAAATTTTTCCAAGACCTTCTGTTTATCTTCCAGCTCTTTTTGAAGTGACTCAGAATTTTTTAGAAGTTCAACATTCACTTTCTTAATAGCTTCATATTTCTCTGAGTTCACTCTATTTTCATTCAGGCTTTCTTCAATTTTGATTTTGATTTCGTTAAGCTGGGTGTGACTCTCCTAATTTTCTTCCTTGAGCTTTTCATTTTCTTTTCTTAGGGAAGTCATTTCTTCTAGTTCTTCTTTTAGTTTCTGATTTTCCTCACAGAATTGGATTTATTCTTCAATATTGGTATTGAATTTTCTCTTCAGAACCCTATGCTCTTTACTAAGTGAATTGAACTTATCTAATAATTCAGCATAGGCATCTTCCCAGTCATCAATAGAAAAATTCTCAAAGATATTTGTTACCTCCTCTTCGCTGTTTGCCATTAGGTAAATCCCTTCTTCATACTCCTCTGAGGAAGTGTCTTCAGGATCTTCTTCCTCATCGCTCCACGTGCAGACCATTGCCCGTGGCTTCTTCTTTTTCTACACCTTTGAGCTCTTCTTCTGAAGATAGGGACCCTTCTTCTGGAGATCTGGGCAGTCCCCTTTCATGTGTCCCTGTTTGTTGCAATGAAAACAAGTCACTCTCTTAGAATTTCTGTTCTTATTATTGCTAGATTCAACGTTCTTACTAAAGGAGTATGGCTTCTTCCTCCTAAAGATCTTCCCCTTATTCCTTAAAAATTTACTGAACTGTCGAGTGAGCATTGCCTCCTCCTCCTGGTCGAGATCAAAACCATCAGACTCACCGCTACTGCTGCTGCTGCTGCTACTGCTACCCTTGTTGCGGGATGCCTTGAGAGCAACATTCTTGCCCTTCCTGTCACTTCCTTCACCACCCCTTTTAAAGTTCATCTCATAGGTCATGAGGGATCCTATGAGTTCAATCACTGTCATAGTCGTCAAATCCTTTGACTCTTCTATCACGATGGCCTTAGTGTGCCATGCTGAGGTAAGAGATCTAAGTATCTTCCTGAGTAGTCTGCCTCAGCCATCTCTTTCCCTAGCCCCTTAAGAGTGTTCGTGATCAAAGACAACCTGGCATACATTTCAGTAATAGTCTCCTCTGGTTTCATCTTAAACAATTCATACTCAGAGGTGAAGAGATTTACCTTCGAGGCTTTCACTTGAGCTGTACCTTCGTAGATTAGTTGCAGCTCATCCCACATTCGCTTGGCCGTCTTGTAGGCTGATATGCGGGCGTATTCATGTGGGTGAACAGCACACTGGATGATGTTCAGGGCCGTCCAGTTCAGTGAAGATAGCTTGACATGATCATCTGTCCACGCGTCCTCGTTCGGTGGCAGATCATACGGCCCAGTAGTGATTACCCTCCACAGCTTGTGGCTCTGTGCCCTGATGAACACCTCCATCCTATTTTTCCAGAAGAGATAGTTATTACCATCAAAGAATGGAGGGCGACTAATGGATTGACCCTCAGGCAAGAAACTTCAAGGACCATTAGGCTTACCCTGACCATTGGTCCACATGATGCAAACCTGCTCTGATACCAAATGTTATGCGTAGCGAAGAGTGATATAGAAGGGGGAGATGAATAGATCACTCCTGATTTAAAAACTTCAGTGGAAAATCAGTTCTACGGTTTCTCAACCCTTCAGATACAGCAAAAGAGTATTGCTAACGCAGCCAATAACCAAGACAGAATAAGTAAGTGCGATTGAAAGGGTTGTTCACAGTCAAACAAAATGCCAAGCAGATGGAGAGCACAAACGATAACAGAAAACCACAGAAGAGACAAAAAATTTTAAGGTGGTTCGATTGTAGTCCACAATCTACATCCACCCCTCACTCCAACTAGAGTGAGGCTTCCACTAGCCACGGCTAGAAATAGCAGACTCAGTCTGCAAACATATGCTTCCAAACAGCTTGCCAAACCAAGGGAAACAAATCCCTCAACTCAAACTCCACCACCCACAGAGCTTGACACCTGGACCTGCTACCCGCAAGACCAGAACCGGTGACGAATCTCCCTTCCTCCTACCCGGAGGGAACCTGCTAGTGACAGCCCGTCACTGGCAAAACCAGAGATCACAGATCTCTCTTCCTCTGCAACCCAAAGGGAAACCGGAGTATCTCTCCCTTCCTCCAAACACTGGAGGGTAACAATACGGAATCAGAAATATGAAGAAAGAAACAGAAAAACAAGACAATCGATGAAGACAATCATTTCTGAAAACTAAAACAATGTAGCTTCCGAAGAAGCAAATCAGACACTTCTCTCTCACACAGACTTTTCTCTCAGAACAATTATCTCAAATCATTTCTCTCTGTCTTCTCTCTGGAACATGGAGGCTCTCTCTTTTCTTCTTCTGCTCAGGGATTCTTCTTCTCAGCTTTTTCCTCCAGTTCAGATTATGTTGATCGCAGAAGACACCCTTTTGAATGGCATCCGACCTGAATTCCATGACTTTCACACGAGTGGCGGGAGTGAGGCTCGTTCCCTCCTTTTCCAGAGCATCCTCTGATCACGTGCCAAGCATCATCCTCGGATCACGTGCCCAATCATCAGCCTGAATCATCTGCAGGCAGAGAAGAAAGGAATGTAACTAGTTAGTTTAGGTTTTTAACACAGCGTGTATAGACTTTAGATGCAGTAAATAGGCAAGTGTGTAAAATGTGAGAGTGTCTAGACTTGAAGCCCTTCAAGCGACCTCAATGTACATACTTGCGGGGCATGCTAGAACAAGCGACAGTAAAATGTATAGACTTAACCGCTGCGAGCATAGGTTGTACACACTTTGATTGCGTGCATGTGAAAGCAGTGTACAGACATGTTGTGAAGAACAATGCCCAAATGCAGTGTACAGACATGCTATGAAGAACAATGCCTAAAGTAGTGTATGGACTTAGAATGCACGAGACAGCAGTGTACAGACTTTGTGATGCACAAGCATATCCAATGTATAGACTTTGAAGTAAAGGCTGGAGTTACACAAGCAATGTATATACTTCAAAGTATGCACAACGCAAAGGCTGTACAGACTTCAGACTCAGCTGCCAACTGAGTTAAAGAGTGTATAGACTTGATGAATGCCTTGGACAGACGCACGATGTACAGACTTTGTGAGACGCTAAGTGAGACAGAGCTGGATGTACAGACTTTGAGAGAGAATGCACTATTGGCAAACTCTGTACAGACTCTGAGAGACGATGCATTGTAGCCTAACGCTGTACAGACTTAGATAGCGTGAGAAGCTGAATGAGACGGTCGGATGTACAGACTTGGACGTGTGTGTGCTTGTTAATGTATAGACTTTATGAATGCATATGCCAAGGCTGTATAGACTTCAATGTAAAGACTTTGAACGTGTGTGTTGTGGACAATGTATAGACTTGATGCAGCTTCAAAGGACAATGTGTAGACTTTACCGATATACAGGCTTCACGTGATGTACAGACTTGGGGTTCTGAATGTAGGTAAAGACTAGGAATGTACAGACTTGCTATGGATGTATAGACTTGTAGTATGCAATGTCTAGACTTTATATGAAGGAATGCAAAATGTCTAGACTTTCTATGAGGGAATGCACTGGCTGTACACACTTGAAGTAATGCATGCAGGAGACGATGTACAGACTTGGTCTTGCGACCAGGGGCTGTACAGACATGATGTGCAGACTATGTGTGTGTGTGCGAGACAATGTTTAGACTTAATAGATGAAGCGTGCATTGATCTAGAGATAGAAACAGATTGATTTATAGTGTGAGACATCATCAAAACCGTAGGGATGCAACACCCTAGTGAGCCTTTCGAGCCATCTCATCCCATTGAGAGTGATCCCACACCTGAGTGTCCACCACCAGCCCCATTTCCACGGCAGCGAGAGCATATAGATCAAATACTGGATGAGCAGGTGACTGTTACCAGGAGTGGATCCTACCCGCGCTACCTAGTGCGATGGAGAGGGCGACCCGCCACCGAGGATACTTGGATCACCTGTGGAGAGTTGCAGAGGCTAGATCCGGATCTACTGGAGTGCTACCAGAGCGATGCAGACCCTTACTCGACAGGGTCGAGTTTCTCCCACCCGGGGAGAATTGGTGCGGATACCAGAGCGATCGAGAAGCACGAACCGGTGAGCCGTCGGTACCGTACGCGGAGCAACACTCGAGCTACATCAGCTTCCATCTAGCTCAGAGACAGTCTGGAGACTCCCCCTTGCGTCTTAGTATTTATCATATTTACTGGGATTTTATTTGTGTGTAATGTGTGTTTATTTGGCTTTATTCGGATTGTAATTCGGATTGTAAAAGGGGATTATTTATAATTTGGGACCACCTGGGTCCCGCGGGGCCCCCATCCCTTCTCCCATTGATCCACCTCAGCTCTTGGGCCCATGTGGGGTCAGTCAACCCTCCAAGGTGGGCTTCTAGAAGGGTTGGACCAAGAGGGGACAAAGGGTAACAAAATTCAAAGTTTGGAACACATAAGTCAAGGGGGTGCCCCGTGTATAATATAGTTTATTAGGATTGAAATCTTATTTTATTTGTTCCAAACCACATGAGAGAAATAAATTGTGGACTCCCTTTTTTACCCCCCACCAATCCTAGATCTAGGGATAGAACTAGTCTTTTTGTATTTTCTATAAGAACCTTGTATTTTCATTTTGAGTAGAATTATTGCAAAGAAAATTGAAGAATTTCCTCCATGGAGCAAGGGCCGCCCCCTATATCTCTCCTCTCTCTCCCTTCTACAGCTGGGAAGGCTATGTTCTTGAGGTGTGATGTCTCTTCTATCAGGTGTGAAGATCGTCGCCGCCGTCGCCACCGCCATCGTGCCGCCGTCGCACCACCGCCATCGTCGCCGGAGTTCTGTCCACTCAGGATAGCCCCTTGATCTCGTATTTCTTGCTCTCAGCCATGAGTTCATCTGGAGCCCAAACTTTCTAGGTGAGTTCCAGAGTTCTTCACCACGTCCCAGAAAAATTGGTTGGGCTTCTAGCTTCTTTTTTTCATTTTTTCATTTTCGTTCTTCCTTTCCTTCCAGATCTGCCAGTTCCCTGTCCTGTGTCACAAAAGCCCTGAGTTTCCCCATTTCGATCCCCTTCTTGATTTTTACTTGAACCCCCAATTTTATTGGATGTTCTGTCCACCACCCCCATAATCCACGAATTTTCGTGGAATTTCTAAAGACCTTAACCTATTTTAAAAAAATCACTTTCAGATCCCAACTCAGTTCTATCTGCCTCTATCCAGATCCGACCACCTAGCAGTATAAAATAAATTTCCCCATCCAAACTTCCACCAAATCGTTCATAACAATTATCCCCGTTTTCCTCTCTCTCTCTCCTCTACACTTGTCTTGAAGAACCCAACATCTGAATCAGAGGTCTACATCGCGGTCAGCGCCAACTCTTAGGAAAGTTTATTTCTGCCCGGCCAAATCTGAAACAGAGATCAGTCCGGTTCTAAAATTCTCCATCAGAAGTACGGCCCCAACGAATTTTCTGAAGTCCCAGAGAGTCGAAGGATTTCAAGAGAGCTTTCCAATGGTACCTTTTGGGCATCGATCCGACATCGGTGTTGTTCGCAGCGACAGATCTCACCGGATCACGCGCTGTAAAACATAAGCAACAGATGCGTGGGCAGCAACTCCAAGACTTGGAGATCGGAGACGATCGGCCTCCGGCCGAGGTTCCAGCCCGGCCGCCATCTAGGGGAGTGCGCCACCAGGCGTCACCATCCCAACGGGACCCACCCCGTCAGGTCCGGAGGACTGAGCAGCACGTGGGCCCCACAAACCCGCAGATCGTGCCGTCGGGACAGCACTAAAACGCAAGTTTCGGCACCGTCGGAGCGATATCAAGATGCTGCCCGTCAACCCAATTCCCGCTACTCCCGGGCCCCACATGTGACATGTTACCTCCCTGTGTGGAGTGGGTCAAAACTTTGTAGCGCTGTAAAATTGCTTAACCGGGAGTACGGATTTGGCCAGGGTTGTCTTCCCCATGCCGGGAGCGTGGAGGTAACAGCCTTAACTCCTTGGCATTTCATTTGCTTAGCTAGTATATGGTCATATGCGGCTGTGAGCGCGTTAGGATTCTAGCCCGTGAGTTCATGTCACCGCTGTGAGCTAGAGAGTGACTCGTCCCATGGCTAGATCCGAGCACGAAAGTGAGTCGACCACCCTTGACTCTGCCGGTTTCTCAACCGCGCGGATCCATGTTTCCCCTCGCTTGGGACGACGAGTGAGATTGCATTTCTGTTAGCGACGTATAGCCCATAGGAACTCTTAGTGTCGGGCCGAACTATCTCTCCTATTCATATGTTGCTGGTCGCATCTCCATTTAGAGTCCGAGGTTCACATCACTTAGAGTCGGTCCCCGTGTCCGTCCCGCATCAGAAAAATAGCTACAACTACAGTAGGAACAGTGAACCGGTGGCCGGTCAAAACTCGGCACTACAGCTACTCCTACTGTACCAGTCAAACAGAAAGATAAATCCCGATCCCACAATCGGGAACCAGACCACACTAACACCGCCTACAGAGGTACACTCACGGTAACCCTGCCATAGAGGCCTGTCTTCCAGAACAAGGCCAACCTGGACACGTTGTCCAAGGTGCAACCCCGACCACCTGGTCGCGGGCACCGCACCAACAAGATAAAACGTCGGTAAAGCTACGGGAACCCAGGCCACTACCTCGGAAACACCGGACGGTCCAGAAAGCCACGTCTCACAGACAGGAAACGGAACCCAGAAACAGGAGAGTCACGTCTCATATGATAGGAGTACCTGCCCACCAGAAGCAAGGCCGGATGCGTCCACTGACGTCTTAGATCGTGCCTTATGTGTCTCCCTCCGGCCCAGCGGGAACTGAGACACCGTACAAGTAACCACAAAGCAAGTGACTAGCTGGGGTCGCATTGGCCGACGCTGGTCCACTGCCCCCAACCACGTGTGCACACACAGACCATACGTCCTAGGTCTGGCCCTCTGACTGGTTTTTCCCTCAGTTGGACTCTGGCGTCAAACGTGGGGCCCTACGGAAACCAGTCTAAAAATTGTCTCTCGGGGTAGCCTCGCCACCACTCCATGGTGGGACCACTCACGTGTCGGAAGGCTATGACTAGTGGGGGGTCACTGAAGTGACAACTCTCTGAGGAGAAACTCCGAGAAACATGCACGCACCCTGCGCGAAAGTCAAGAAGAGCCGAGTGGCGCCGAGCCACTGGACTCTGGACGGTCCTCTAGACTCACTTAATCTAACGGTCCTTGAGTCACAAGACTCGGGGTCAAGACCGTCATACGCAACGGCACAATGTCATTAATCTAGCCTAATCCCTAGGTCTAAAACCACGGTAGCACGAATACCGAGGTAGTTTACGAGCCGCCGAGACCATCCCTCTCAAAAAGGGAACTCAAGAGACCTCCAGCCCCAGGCTGGGTGACTGGACTCACAGTCCAAGGCTACACACATGAGCCACACGGAAAGCACAGAAGCACGATTACCGAGGCAACTTACAAACCGCCACGCTGATTCCCCATCCCAGGAAAAAGTGGGAAACCTCCAACCCTAGGCTGGAGAACTGGACTCGCAGTCCAAGGTCATACACCTGGCCCACTCGGGAACCATCTTCCAAAGAAAACTCACGACATGCGGGGGAGACCCCACCGCACACCCACCGATACACGGTGACTCGATCAAGCGTAACACAAAGCCCGGAACACACACACCTACGGGCATGCTAATCGAGGAAAATGAAACCTCCGGACACCCAAAGACACAGTCACAGAACTCCACGGGGTGTCCGAGACACACACGCCCAAAGGAGGCACGATCAGCTGTAGACCACCCGTCCTGGGCTGCACGACTGGTCGCCTTCAAGAACGCGCTACCCCCATATAGCGCGTTCTTAACAGAACGCGCTATACCACTATAGCGCGACAAAGCAGAACGCACTATACGTATATAGTGCGATCTGATCAGAACGTGCTACCCATCTGTAGCACGACAACCAGAACGCGCTACCTTCCTATAGCGCGATAAAAATCGCCTTACTACTCATCTTCCCCGATGAACGCGCTCTATCGAGGATGTGCGATCTTCACGAACGCGCCCACCTGGGCAAGTGCGTTCTCAGTCCGAGCCTGAAAATGGCGAAAAATGACAGGAAACTCATTCCACGCCCTAATCACCCCCGGATGATGGGGAAACAAAGGGGAAATCATTCCCCAAGCCCCAAGGCATTCAATGATGCCCTCAAACCACCAATTAACGCGTTAAAACGCTAGATCGGGCTCACACCCAAAAAATATGCATTTCCCCCCAAAATGCGAAAAGAACCCCACTCGACTCGCCACGGGCTACCAAATCCGTGGGAAATGAAGTGCACGACCTGAGGGTCCATCTCCCTACCTCCATCGAAGATTCTGCATGCCGTGGACGCCGTTCCGCGAAGAAAACGCCGTTAAAGGTCCATCGGCTCGCGATCGTGCCACTGATCTTCCACGCGCCTCCACCACCTCGATCCTCACCCATCCTCGCCCATGCCTCGCCCGCGCCGTCCCCGCCTTGCTCGCGTTCCACTCCGTCGGCCGCCGGAGAGAGAGGGAGAGAGGAGAGAAATGAGAGGGGAGAGAGAAAGGGTTATAATATATAGAAAAGCCCATAAATTGCAAAAAATCAGAGAATTGAGAAAAATTACCCCCACGATCCTCGGGAGGAGCACAACGCACTGGTACTATCCCGGAGTCAGAGAACACCATGGTTCGCCCTGCACAAAGTTTCGAAGGCGCATTAGAGAAAAACACATGTAAAGCACAAAATACACTCCGAGACGCACAAAAATGATCTGAAAAATATTCGAAAAACCTGGCACATTACAGCCCTCCCCCCTTAAAGGAATTTCATCCTCGAAATTCAGGACTAGCACCAAGTCAGAGGGGAAGAACACTAAACCAACTGACAATGCTCTCAGAGCCCCAGCAGAAAAAACCTTGATTCTCACGAAAGCTCCGATCCTGACGGACACGGCCAGACTATAATCACGAACAACACCTCGCTCCTCACGCCGCACACACCGGCCATCATAGCAGGCACACACAAAAGCACAAGTCTGGTATCACCTCAGTCACAATGAAAAACCAATCATGGCACCGCTGCCATAATCTCGCTCACCGAGGAGACACAACCCTCGTCACGAGAAACAGCTATCGATCCATCCTATGGTCGGCGGATAAATTACACATCAGCTTCACAACCAGCTGATAGGTCACACACCCAGCTCCAGGGAACAACCAAAACAAAGCCTCCACCTGCTCACACAGCCATCTCAACAGACCACAACCAGAACATTAAGTCAGCACCAAGAATCATCTCACACCTGGCAAGCCGAAAGCCAGATATATCACCGTGCCAACTCTGTCAGAAGATAAACTCAGACAAAGCCCAGATCCCATCAGGAATGCACATCATAGAGACAACCACCAAAGGCCTCCTTGAAACACGGCTCTCACCGTTCATGATGCACAACCAACAACATCTTCTATCTGTGAAAGACCACACGCCGGTCACCAGCTGCTCGTAAATGGGAAACCTCCACCGGCCCAACGGGCACGATCCAACTCACAACAGGCCATCCGTTGACTCACACACAGACAACTACCACATCATGATCTGAACTTCTCACGGACACCGCATCTGATCTCGAGCATCGTGCTAACTCTACCCTTGTAGGGGAGCACGATGAAACCAACGACAAGACTCAAGAGTCTTTAGTTATCACCTCACTCGACTTAGGCTTCCAGGGAAATCCTCCCATGCTGGTCACAGACCAAAGATAACCACTCCAACGCCAACGTCCCATCTAGGACCACCATTCCGACGCCAATCTCACTAAAAGGCCTCCGCCCATAGACATCACTCTTCCGTCTTATCTCATCAAAACTTATCTCAGTTAATCCAAGTGGACACCTGCCAATCCCGATTTCGCCCTCACGACAAAGCCACGGGACACCACCGGAATGATTCATGGCACACGTCTCTAGGAGAGTAAAGTGCCATCAAATAATACGACAACCTAGTTGCCAACACCACGACCAATGCACACGGGTCCCCAACAATACACATGTTATCGTGGTCGACTACGAGACTAGCCTTACCCGTCACTCGTAGCTACCAACAGGAACCCATAATCTGCCAGAGATCACTCCCTCAAAACACAATCTCATCTGAGGACACAACCTCCAATACAAGTCGGGCACCAAGCCACCGACTCTGCCCAATTCGTCCTCGACCTCCGTCAGGCGACGTCCTCAACAACTCCATCCGGGTCTAACACCGACGCCTGACACGGCTTCCATCACAGGAACAAGGTACTCATGCGGCACACTTGCCAACATTTTCCCCTAACATTCCATCCTGCCAGTGTCGATAATCATGATATCTCGAGCAACGGCATGGCAACAACACGTCTCATACAGAGGAACCAATCCTCTAATGCTCAACGCAACCTCAGGAAATCCGCCCGTAGCACCCAACGCTACGATCCTGAGACCTGTGGGTCATGGGCCCACCACGCTTCCGCTGCACACTCTGATCCACACGCACATCCCATACGGCAACTCGAGACTCGCCATCCCGACAATCCACAACTCGGCTGGCCAACCTCAGAAAATAGGGTGAGGAAAGCTCCATTTCCTCGAACCCCAAGCACATATTCACTCCTAAATCTGGCAATCCTCTGCAACTCTGCAGGCTCTGAACTGCCACGCATTGGAAAGTTCCAACACCAGCCAAGAATGCGAACACCACCCAACCAGCACTCGTCCTTCCAGAACAGCGCCAGTACCCTTACACACCAGGGGAAATGGGCACGACTTCTCACAGGCAACCACCTTGCCAAAACACAGGACATGTCTCGCACGGACTCCATGGCATGCAAGGCCAACCAATCCGGACACATAATGCAAGACGATGAACCTTAGCCAAATGCAACCTCTCCAACCAAAGGAGAAACCAACACACCTCCACGCCCGACCTGATCTCGAATGTCGCACACGCTGGGAACAGAACCTTCCAGCACCGAGAAAACCATCACCACTTCAGGTCAGCGCCTCTGACACAGTCAGCAAGTGTCACATCAGACCACGATCACAGCATCTCATGATGCATCACCACGTAATTCCTCGAACTGCAACACGCCACGCCAAGAGCCGCAACACGAGCCATAATCGACAACCGTCAACGCTCATCCTCGGGTCCCGTAACCACCGCGGAACCTTCACATCTCAAACCAAATCCAAGCCGAACACAATCCATTCCCACGCAAGAGTACAGGAGCAAGAACTTACTGGGACACTACATCCCAATCCTGCCTCGAAATGCACAAGAATAACTTGGATCGAGACGTCATTTCTGACGCCACAGAGCATGACAAGAACATCAGGCTCAACGAAACAGTAGCTCATCGAGAAGATCCTCCGCTCTTCCAAGCGCACCTCTCGACCAGAGCACCCGCTCTGCCACCTCAAACCACAACCTCAACACCTTTGGGGCTGGATAATCTCAAGCTGAAGTGGCCAAACTCGACAACAGCTCCCTCAGAGCACACTCACGGCCACTTAACCACAACCAATCCTCACCAGCCACCTGACCTCGCTGCAAACACCTTGAATGCAGCACCACATCAATACACATACCGGCAACCTCTGCCCAACGTAGCAAAACCAGGGCCACCACTGATGAGGGAGAAAGCTCTCGACCTCGATCTTTAGACCCCACGTCGGCACGACAGCCACGAACATCAACCACCTTCACAGCACCGCGCGGTGCACTTAAGCTCTCAAGCAAGAAATCAAGCGGAAACATGCACGAAACCCTATGCCAGCTGTCGACTGTACTGGACCTTATGGACTCTGATCACTGCAATATCTCAAATTCCTATGTACTTCCACAACCACCGCTCTGATACCAACTGTGACGACCCAAGATTCTGATACAGGGAAGAACCTGATACCATTCGAATCCTGGCCCGCCACCCACGAGTCGGGAGGGCTCGGAAGAGCTAAAAGGAGTGTGGAGGTACAAATAAATAGAAAATAAAGAAGGACAATTCAAAAATTAACAGAAATAAATAAACAACTATAACAACAGAGTCCAGTCCAACAGAAAGTACATTCTAAAGTAGTAAAACATACCACATGCCAAGTGAACACTCGGCCCGGCCAGCTAGCAACTAAGAACCACCGAACAGCACCCTCGACCCTCGAGGAAGAACCGCCACACCTGAAAAGCAGGGGTGAGCCTCCTGTCACTGGCTCAATAGGGATCTCGTGGAACCCCAACTGAGAAACAACGGCAGTAATGGAAGGGAAAAATAGCTACAACTACAGCAAGAACAGCGAACCGGTGGCCGGTCAAAACTTGACACTACAGCTACTCAGACTGTACTGGTCAAACAGAGAGAGAAATCCCGATCTCACAATTGGGAACCGGACCACACAAACACCACCTACCGAGGTACACTCACGGCAACCCTGTCATAGAGGCCTGTCTCCCAGAACAAGGCCAACCTGGACACGCTGTCCAAGGTGCAACCCCGACCACCTGGTCGCAGGCACCCCACCAACAATACACAACCTCGGTAAAGCTACGGGCACCCAGGCCACTACCTAGGAAATACCGGATGGTCCAGAAAACCACATCTCATAGATGGGAAAGGGAATCCGAAAACAGGAGAGTCACGTCTCACGTGACAGGAGTACCTGCCCACCAGAAGCAAGGCCGGATGAGTCCACTGACGTCTTAGACCGCGCCTCAGGTGTCTCCCTCCGGCCCAGTGGGAACTGAGACACCGTACAAGTAACCACAAAGCAAGCAACTAGCTGGGGTCGCGCTGGCCTGCGCGGGTCCACTGCCCCCAACCACGTGTGCACACACAGACCATACGTCCTAGGTCTGGACCTCTGACTGGTTTTCCCCTTAGCTGGACTCTGGCGTCAAACGTGGGGCCCTACAGAAACCAGTCTAAAAACCGTCTCTCGGGGTAGCCTCGCCATCACTCCCTAGTGGGACCACTCTCGTGTCGGAAGGCTACGACTAGTGGGGAGTCACTGAAGTGACAACTCTCTGAGGAGAAACTCCAAGAAACATGCACGCACCCTACGTGAAAGTCGAGAAAAACTGAGTGGCACCGAGCCACTGGACTCTGGACGGTCCTCTAGACTCACTAAATCCAACGGTCCTTGAGTCACAAGACTCGGGGTGAAGACCATCGTACGCAATGGCATAATGTCGTTGATCTAGCCTAATCCCTAGGTTTAAAACCATGGTAGCACGAACAACGAGGTAGCTTACGAGCCGCCGAGACCATCCCCCTCAAAAAGGGAAGTCAAGGGACCTCCAGCCCCAGGCTGGTGACTGGACTTACAGTCCAAGGCCACACACATGGCCCACGCGAAAGCACAGAAGCATGATTCCCAAGGCAGCTCACAAACCGCCATGCCGATTCCCCATCCCAGGGAAAAGCGGGAAACCTCCAACGCCAGGCTGGAGAACTGGACTTGCAGTCCAAGGCCATACACCTGGCCCACTCAGGAACCATCTTCCAAGGAAAACTCACGACATGCGGGGGAGACCCCACCACACAAACACCGATACACGGTGACTCGATCAAGCGTAAAACAAAGCCCTGAACACACACACCTACGGGCATGCCAATCGAAGAAAATGAAACCTCCGAACACCCAAAGACACGGTCACGAAACTCCACGGGGTGTCTGAGACACATACGGCCAAAGGAGGCACGATTAGTCGTAGACAACCCATCCTGGGCTGCCGGACTGGTCGCCTCCAAGAAAGCGCTACCCCCTTATAGCTTGTTCTTAACAGAACACGCTATACCCTTGTAGCACGACAAAGCAGAATGCGCGATACGTATATAGCGCGATCTGATCGGAACGCGCTACCCATCTGTAGCGCGACAACCAGAACGCGCTACGTTCCTATAGCGCGATAAAAATCACCTTACTGCTCATCTTGTCCGCTGAACGCGCTCTATCGGGGAAGCACGATCTCCAAGAACACGCCCACCTGGGCGAGCGCGTTCTCAGTCCGCGTCCAAAAATGGCGGGAAACTCATTCACGCCCCAATCACCCCCGGGTGATGGGGAAACAAAGGGGAAATCATTTTCCAAGCCCCTAGGCATTCAATGTTGCCCTCAAACCACCAATTAATGCATTAAAATGCTAGATCAGGCTCACATCCCAAAAACATGCATTTCCCCCAAAATGCGAAAAGAACCCCACTCGACTCGCCACGGGCTACCAAATCCGTGAGAAATGAAGTGCACGAGCTGAGGGTCCATCTCCCAACCTCCACCAAAGATTCTGCATGCCGTGGACGCCGATCCGCGAAGAAAACGCCGTTAAAGATCCATCAGCTCACGATCGCGCCACCGAGCTTCCACGCGCCTCCACCGCCTCGATCTTCACCCATCCGCACCCGTGCCTCGCCCGCGCCATCCCCGCCTCGCCCGTGCCTCGCCTGCGCCATCCCCGCCTCGCCCGCACTCCACTCCTTCGGTCGCCAGAGAGAGAGGGAGAGAGGAGAGAAATGAGAGGGGAGAGAGAAAGGGTTAATATATATAGAAAATCTTGAAAATTGTAGAAATTCAGAAAATTACGAAAAATTACCTCCGTGATCCTCGGGAGGAGCACAACGCACTGATACTATCCCGGAGTCGGGGAATGCCACGGTTCGCCCTGCACAGAGTTTCGAAGGTGCATTAGGGAAAAACAAGTGTAAAGCACAAAATATACTCCGAGATCCACAAAAATGATCCAAAAAATATTCAAAAAACCCAAGGCATTACACATGACATGCCCAAGGTTATCGTTATTTTTCACTATTTTACAACTTCTGTTCGTCAGACAGAAACGGCCCATGAAGTGACCGCTTAGTACAACAAGCGGCCTATCGTAAGACCATTTTTTTACCTATAGGCGACCAGTCCATGACCGTTTTCAGGTTCTGTGGACCAGTCCGAGCCTAATTGAAATCACATATTAGTAACTCTATAATTTTATTATTTATCATCAAAAATCATGTCTTATTTTCATGTTAAATACCCTGTTTCAGCATGTGCATGATTTTAAACGTTATTTTCGTTATCATGTAATTTCATGCCTAAATGTTTTAGTTTTGTAATTAAATATTTCTTCTGATGTTTATAAAACATGATTCATGGTGGTATTTAGAAGTTGTTTTGATCGCTGTTTTCGCACGATCCACTCTCATCTCTTGAGTGACTTTCATAAGTACATGGCATATACTCCGGTATGTGACCATTAGTTACACTTTACACTTATAGGCACACTCTCTTGGACTTATGAAACTCTCCATCGGATATTCCTTCTGTCGGACTAGGGGATTATGTTTCAAGACCTCCGTAAGACTCCGCGAGCTTGGGATTCCCACTAGGACACTGAGCTAGTTGTATCATCAAAGCTAATTATCTAGAAAGCACTTTACCGTTGTTTTATGTGTTCTGGACCTTAGCGGCCTTATGGATGACTGCCAGATTCTGTTAGAGGCCATTCACCAGACCGCTAAAAGATACCAAGTGGCCCTACCACGACCGCAAAGCTCCAGAAGGTTTCACTGTGTTGACACTCCTTTTTCATGCGTCGACTCTATTCATGAAACAGTATAGACTCTGACCGCTTTCTGCATGAAACGGTTGAGTAAACGACCGCTTTATTCTTGATCCTTTCTAACCCGAGGTTTGACCTTTGGGTTGGGTTTTCCAAGTTCGTAGCTGGTGTTGATAGTTTTTTTTTGTGTGACGTGATGAATGATGAATGTGAGGGAGAAATATGTGAAAGTGTGTGAGCAATTAATAACCTAACTCAAACAATCATAAAATCAAGAGCATGTGCATGTCATCAATGCTTATGAAGGAAGAAAAATAAAAACACATGCTGGGCCGTGGAGCAAAGGAATAAAAAAAACACACACCGTGGGTGTGGAGTAAATGAAATGAAAGAGAGCAAGCAAGGATGATGACAAAGATGAACAATACCCAAATAAAGAAGTATGATCGCCACCAAAGTAATTAAAGTAGTAAAAACCCACAATAATACCTTGAAAGAGTCGGTTGAAGTCACCTGCCCACGGGAGAGAGAAAACCAGGCACACAAATGAAAAATGGTCTAGCCGACGACCGCGATACAGCAGAAAACGGTCTTACGATAGATCGCCTTATACCATAAACGGCCTTCCAGATGACCGCTAGGGCACCCAGAGCAGCAATTTGGAACTTGATCTCCACCCCTCCTGGCCGGCCAAAAGGTTGGGCCTCGTGCAATGAGTCCTGTAAACCTGTGAGAAAGTGTAGACAACAAAAGAAACAACCCGATTAGCCCTTGGGACAAGTGTAGTATCTATAATGCAATTAGGCTAATATGCATAAAAGAAGGGTGAATACCTGGGAGGTTTGATTTTTTTAACCCCTGTGGGGCGTGGAAAGATAGGAGGATGTTTTAAAAAGATGATTGAGTGCAGAGAACGTGGAGAAAAGAAGAGGGAAGATGCTATGGATGCAAGAAAGCAATAGACAAAACTAAAGACAAAAGAACACAAACTAGACCAAAGAACTTTGTACTGCTTGAACTAGAAGCTTGGTGGATGTGGAAGCAGCTTCTCCTTGGCTGGAAGTGGCTCCAGAACGTAGCAGCACTTCGTGACAAACTCTAGAAATCTCCCGCTTCAGCCATGAACTCAAAGGTCCTATTTACGACCGCCATTATCCTCGTCTCTCTATGCGTAGCGACTTCCTCCTTTACTGCTTGGTTTACCTAGCGGCCGAGTGATGGATCGCTTATGCCCGGAGTGTCGTTTCTCATCGTTTCGATTTCTGTATATCTTGGCTTGACCTTGTGGTTGTTGTCCCGTGGATATCTTTAGATGTTCTATGAGGGCTAAGACCGTGTTATGAGATAGCCAAGAGTTTTCTTGCTTGAA